>OX344726.1:44638110-45238110 GCA_947034835.1 Ballota nigra
TAGATCTTAAATGTTTTAAACTATGGGAATTTCTGCATTTTTCAAACTATTACTTGTGTTCTGTCATCTTTCATGTAATAGAAGATCTTTTTGTTAGAAATTTTGGAATCATCAAAAAGGGGGAAATTGTTGGGATATGGTTTAATTTTGATGATTTTCCAAAACCTCATGTAATAGGTTTGAAAGCAGTAGGGATAGTGTCTTTAGTTTCAGGTCAGGTTAGGTTATTTCTCAGTAGAATAGGCTGTCAGTTGAGAAGAACTCAGTTGAGGAAACACTCAGTTGAGGGGGAACTCAGCAACACAGCCTGAGGAAATCAAGATGACATCACAAGAAGAACTGACTGTAGTCATGGCAGAGACCTAAACTTGAAGAGAAGCCTGAAGGAAGTTCCACTGAGTATAAACCTGACTATTCTAAGCTAAATCAGTGGACTACTCAGTGAAAAACATGATCAAGAGGATCAGTGCTGTACCTAGTAGACCCTGAAGGAGTCAGGCTACTGAGGTCAGCGAAGATTGTCATTCAGCCTTATGACAATCTTCCTGAAAAGATCTTCAAGAATCTAATGAAGGACAACTACACTGAAGACAATCATGTCTACCGAAGATCATCAAGTCAGTGGAGGATATGCCATCTGAAGTCGGTGCGCCCTGATCAAGCTCACTGAACCAAAGATCCGTTGGATTCAGTCCACGTGGGCCAATCAAGTCAAGACAGCATATCAGACACTGACAAGGCAGCATTCCAAGAAAAGTAGGTGAAAACTATTAATTGTATGGATTCAAATGTAATTCCCTCCAACGGTTACATTTGAATCCACACTATAAATACAAGCTCATAGCTGCGGTTTGAAGAGTGTGAATGAGAAAAATCAATGCCTACGAGTTGTGAAGGTGTGAGCGGATAGTGCATTTTCATGGGAGATATAAGGAGGCACTTCTTACACCTTGTTCACTGACCAAGAGGGTCTTCACAAATATAAATTGAGTGTTCAGCTTGGAACTCATAGCTTAGAGAGGTTTTCCCAATCTTAGGTTTAAGCTAACACATTGTAAGAGAAAACCTCACCTAGTTGGAGAAAACCTAACTGAAACCAAAACCCTTCTTGTCAGGTTTGTTGGTGGAAGTTGTTGTTGAGTTAGGAAGGAAGAAATCAAGATTTGAGTGTATAGGTTTCGGTACACCTTGGCACGTTAAAAACAAGAATCCCAAGTTAGTGGATTTCCTGTTAAATTAGGCTCGTGGATGTAAGAGCTTGTGTCTCTGAACCACGTTAAACTGAGTGTTGTTTATTGTTTAAGCACTTGCTAATTATTTGAATTGTATGCTCACTGAAAGGACTTCGAAAGGTTGAAAAGAAATTAACTAAGTATTTTAGTCAGGAAGAATCAATCTCACTGACATGCTTAAGCAAGCACTCGAGAGTTCAGTCTCTCGAGTCACTGCGTTGCTTAGAGCATGAGTCTCCAAGTCTCAACACTGACTTGGTAGCTCAGTCTCTAAGCAGTGCAGTGACTTGAAGTGTTCCCTCACTGAACTCATTCAGGGTGCAATGCAAAGTTTTAAAAAAAAATTCTCCTAAATTCTTATTTTGGTATTCGAGAACGGGACCATCAATTGGTATCAGAGCGGGTTGTTCACATGACCACTGATCCAGTTTTATTAAGAAAAATGGTCAACCGAACAGATCTTAAATATTTTAAACTATGGGAATTTCTGCATTTTTCAAACTATTACTTGTGTTCTGTCATCTTCCATGTAATAGAAGATCTTTTTGTTAGAAGTTTTGGAATCATAAAAAAGGGGGAAATTCTTGGGATATGGTTTAGTTTTGATGATTTTCCAAAACCTCATGAAATAGGTTTGAAAGCAGTAAGAATAGTATCTTTAGTTTCAGGTCAGGCTAGGTTATTTCTCAGTAGAATAGGTTGTCAGTTGAGAAGAACTCAATTGAGGAAGCACTCAGTTGAGGGGGAACTCAGCAGCACAGCCTGAGGAAATCAAGATGACATCACAAGAAGAACTGACTATAGCTATGGCAGAGACCTGAACCTGAAGAGAAGCCTGAAGGAAGTCCCACTGAGTATAAACCTGACTATTCTAAGCTAAGTCAGTGGACTACTCAGGGAAGAATATGATCAAGAGGATCAGTGCTGTACCTAGTAGACCCTGAAGGAGTCAGGCTACTGAGGTCAGGGAAGATTGTCATTCAGCCTTATGACAATCTTCCTGAACAGATCTTCAAGAGTCTACTGAAGGACAACTACACTGAAGACAGTTATGTCTACTGAAGATCATCAAGTCAGTGGAGGATATGCCATCTGAAGTCAGTGCGTCCTGATCAAGCTCACTGAACCAAAGATCCGTTGGATTCAGTCCACGTGGACCAATCAAGTCAAGACAGCATATCTGACACTGACATGGCCGCATTTCAAGAAAAGTAGGTGAAACCTATTAATTGTATGGATTCAAATGTAATTCCCTCCAACGGTTACATTTGAATCCACACTATAAATACAAGCTCATAGCTGCGGTTTGAAGAGTGTGTGAATGAGAAAAATCAACGCCTACGAGCTATGAAGGTGTGAGAGGATAGTGTGTTTTCATGTGAGATATAAGGAGGCACTTCTTGTTGGTCCCACTCGATAGATTAATTGGGGAAGCTTATGTTATAATGTCTTTCCAAAATCTTTTATAATAGAGCAATAAACAATAATTAAAATAAAGCGATAAATGACACAAGATATATAGTGGTTCGGATAAATATCCTACGTCCACTCTCCCTTATCACCAAGGGGTCTCACTATCAACCAACTCACAAACTTACTCACTGGAATTTCCGAAGTACCAGCACCTTCTTACAAACTCTTTAGATCTAACTTCGATCTAAAGATAGACTTACTCCAACCTTGTCTAACAAGATGAACAGGTTGAGTATATAAACTCCTTACGAGTAGATGAGTAATTAAGAACAAAAGTGAGTGCAAAAGCGTAGTGATCAAAAGCTTAGTATGGCTATATGCGCGTGAATAATTCTAGAACTTTTTCCAGATCTGCACTCAAGTATATATAGAGGGGATTAGGGACATAGCCGTTGGGAGGCTGATCCAATCAGATCCTCTATATATGGAAGCTTCAATCAATCAATTCCCTAATTGATTGATTGGGTTGGTGAGATCTTGATTGATTATCTTCAAATACTTTCTAATCCTGATCTTGTTGACTTGATTTGAATCACCAACGGTCAATAGTTTCCTCTGCCTAACTCTGATTCTCTCCAGAGAAGGCAGGACCAGACACCAGGCAACCTCGGTGTCTTCTGGTCCTTATCTGGTGAACAACCAGAATACTCAGTAGGATAAGGGGATCAAACTGAGCATCTTTTGTTCCACCAGACTCGTCTGGTCCGGACTCGTCTGGTCTGGGGAAGGTCCTCTGCCTCTGGTCTGATCTCATCTGGTGAAGTCTTCTGGTCTGGCAGTTCCCCCTAGACTAAGTCCTAATCTAGATCATCATCTGGCTAACAGGTCCAGATGGTCCTATTACATCTTCTGGTTTGTTTTAACTCATCAAAACTAACAATTTTTATCCTAACAATTTCCCCCTTTTTGATGGAGTTAAAACACTACCAGAACTGATCAAAAGTAAACTTAATCAAGAAAACAATAAAGGGATGAGACCTTAGAATAGATCTCATCAGGCAAATAATAAGACAACAAGGAGTTGTCTTTAGAACAAAGAAGATATGTATTTTTCATTAATAATTAGAGGACAAAATAATTACAGATTACATTGAAGTTCATAGTCCTACTCTAGGCATATCTTCTGTTCTCTTTAGGGACAAGAAACCAGTCAAGGAACCTATCCTGGACGGCCTTCAACTCTGCAGAAGATGTTGGGGTGAAATTCACCAACACCTTGGTCTTGTAAAGCTTCTTCAGTTCTGTCCAATCCACCTGGTTCCCAATCATGGGAGTGTTAAGATAAGTAAATTCAGGAGCAGTCACCTCCAGGTTGAACTCAATGGTTGAATCCATCAGCTGCTTGTACAAGTCTGCATCATAGGCTTGCATCCAAGAATGGAAGGTTCTGTTGATTAGCTCATCATCTTCTGGTGCTGGCCTCTGGATATAATGCTGAATGAACCAGAGGGTCTTGGCTTCTCTCCATCTCTCAATCAGAGGATACGGCACAGTAGAGTCAAAAGACCCTTCTGTCCTGAGTGGCAAGATGTTCATAACTTCCACAGGAGCTTTCCTCTTCTGACCTGAGCCACCTGCACCAGAAGGAATACCAGCTTCTCTGGCCTTCTTGTTCTGCCTCTTAACATATCTGAGCCTCTGCTCTTCATCTATGTTTTTCCTGATTCTGGCTTGCCTCTCTTCTGGAGTCTCTTCCTTGTATCTCTTCTCTGCTTCTTCGACAACAGATTCAAGGAAACTCTTCTTTACTTTTCTAATCTTCCTCTTAGCAGGACCAGGAATGGTAGAAGGATCCTGCTCAGCTTCAGATGACCCTTCTTCTGCAGCAAGTTGTTTAGCCATAGTAAGAGACTTCAACTCTTCTTTCTTCTTCTTCTGCAACTCAGCCTGGGCCAGAGTGTTCTCCAACAGGTCCAGACGAGCTCCATGGCTAAACAGAGTCTCATTGGTGGTCTTCGCCAGATCAGTTCTGGCCTTCTCTTCCCCCTTTTTAACTTCATCAAGGAGGGGCTCCACTACCTGCCTTATACGATCAGGTAAGGCAGTGTTGGAGGAAGAGTGAAGATCACGCAGCTGCTTGGCTTCCTCCAGATAAGCTTTAGACTCTGCCACAAATCTCTCTTGCTTCTCCAACATCTCCTGGAGGGAGTCTTTCAACTTAGCAGTCTGAATCATCTGGCTGGCCATCTCCACCTTGAGAACAGAGACTGGCCTCAACTGCTCCAGCACGTGCTCCTGGAGCTGCTTCTGGCTATGCATGACATCTAGCTTGACAAACAAGCCATTAGCCTTGAACGAAGCTTTAACCTCTGCCAGAGAGGACTTGAGCTGCTTCATGAAGATTCTCCTCTCATGCTTAATCTGATGCTCAATCATAGCAGGGGCCATATGCTGGATTGCTTTGGAAAAGCGCCCTATCTGCATGATCTGCTCGTTGAAGAAAGCCTTCATCTTCTGGAGCACAGCAGGAGACATCTCAAAGTCCTCCTCGTCTGAATAAAGCTCTGGAGGGAAGACAAAATGAGGACCAAACTTGTAAGTGGGGCCCTCTGGAGTGAGCATTAATCCTCTCTGGATGAGCAGGGTGCAAATCAAGACTTTAGCTGCACCAGGGGTCTCCAGCTCTGCTGGGTTCTGAATTTCATCTTCTGCTTCAACTCAATCTCCCAAGCAGTGAAGTTGGAGGCACCCATTTCCTCAAGCAATAGCATCAGGTCCTCCACATCTTCAAGTCTGGCCTTGCTCCAGACCTTGGCATCAGTAAGCTCTGCCAGAAGTGGTAAGTGCTCCAGAAGAACTGGAAAATGCTCTCTTAGCCAGAGCTGAGCACTTACACTCATACTCTGCCTAATGGGACCCATTTCTGCAGATGAGAAAGTGAAGGGTTTGGGCCCAGAGGCAGAGGAGGAAGGGGCTAAGTCAACAGGCTCAAGTGAAGCTTCCTCATCTTCACTATCATCGCTGGTTAAACAGGTTGGAGAGCGGGGAGGGCCAACGAATCCCAGAGCCATAGAAATGGTTGGGTCCTGGTCTGTATGGGTTTGGGGAGGGTTTGGATTCTATGAAGTAGAGGTGGTAGGGATTGGTTGCTCTGCACCAGAAGAGAAAGGAATATCTGGTACAGAATGTGTAGGAGGGATTTGGGAGGTGGAAGTGTTTGAAGGGGGGACTTCTGCACCAGAGGAGGTTGAGGGAACCTCTGGTACAGAAGGTGGGGGAGAGGAGTTAGTGGGGATATGTGTTTGGGAATTTGAGGGAGAGGGTGTTTGTGTAGGAATGGTAGAGGGAGTATAGACGGGGGTATCTGGGATAGTCTGCTCTGGTGGAAGAATGGGGTTCCCAGAGGCAGATGGGGTTTGGGGAATGTTATTTGGGGGAGAGGTAGAAGGGGAAACAAGATTTATGGGGGAGGAAGAGGGAAAGGAAGGGTTTACCTCTGCTGGGTCAACACCAGCAGGCACAACAAGCTCTGGAGCATCCTCCATCATCTGGGTGGCATCCTCAATGGCCTTCTCTAAGGCCTCTCCAAGATCAGATCCAGAGTCTGAATCTTGAAGAAGGGCTCTCTTAGCCTTGGATTTCCTCACAAGAGGCACTTCCTCTTCTTCCTCTTCTTCTTCTGATGGCTCATCCACCAGAAGGGTTTTCTTGGGAGCTCCTCTGCCAGTCCTTGGCATCTTGGCAGATTTCTTCTTGGCCTCCTCTGGCCTCTTCCTCTTTGAAGCTCCTGCCTTCTTGGCAACCTCACGCTTCTTCTTCAGTACATCAAGAAGAGGGATCTGGTCCTCCTCAGAGGAACCAGAGAAAGCAACAGTTGAAGAACCAGTTGCTCCAGCAGCTTTCTTCTGTGTCCTTTGCTGTTGCTGCTGCTTCTGCCCCTTAGCAGGTGAGGGAATGGCTTGAAGGAGAGGAGCAGGGATGGCTTGCTCACCATCAGAATCAGGATGGCCATGAAGGGAACCATCCTTGGAGAACATAATCTTGGACTTATGAAAGCCCTTACACCAGGATTGTCTCCATTTCTTCTCTGGAAGAATCGAATCCAGAATTAGGGTGAGTTTTGTGCCCAATGATACATTAGCATTGAACACAAATTGTTGCTCTCCTGGCAACTGGGGGCATTCTTCCTTCTGGATTTTCACCTTGTTCTTCCTCAGCACCCCCCGGAAGAACTCAGCCCAGTTACATTGAACACCATCCAGAATGGCCCTCATAACACAGAGCCTGCCAACGAAGATGGCATCTGTGCTATGGCTCTCACACATGAGAATCTTTACCACAATGTCAAATAGCACCTTATACTTCTGCCTAAGATGCTTGTCCAAGAAACCCTTAGTAATATTCTGGCATGAATTTCTGGCAAACATCTTGAAGGATTCCAACGCCTCTCCTTCTCTGTACTTCAGTGGGTCCACACCTTCCGCAGAAAGGTTACCAAAAAGACCACAGAAGTCTGCCTTAGAGAAAACAACATCCTCTGAATCAATCTTGGATGGAATATAGTCTTCATGGATCTTCATCCGGATAAGAAACTGTGCAGCATATCCATCCAAGGTACACAGATCCTTGGGAACCTTTGAGATCAACTCCTCCAGCCCAGAACGTCGGAGAAGTTCCAAAATCTCCAAAGCGGCCGGATTCTTAGTGGAATAGAAGTCCACCACCATTTCTGTCTTGAGTTTCTTGCAGACATAGTCTGGATCGAAATTGCACTTGGGTGCCATAACTGTGAAAGAGAGAGAGAGAGAGAGAATGCTTTGCAGAGAGAGGTTAGGGTTTGAATAGTATAGAAACGTGAAAAGACAGATTGAAAACAAAATTGATTTAAATAGAGTAATACGCGTGGCTTGAAAATTAAATGAAGTGTGAACGCGTGTTGTTTCAAATTCAATTTAGGAAACAAAATCAATTTTAGCATTGATTGACATTTTGCACAGTGATTAAATCTGATGGCCACGATGAAAGGCAAGATACAGATTTAATCTGGTGCGTTGGCATAGTCATTGGGACTGGGCATAAAGGGGTTTTGTGGCAGTCGAGAGAAAAAGCGAAATGATTGCCTAGCCCTATACCCTAGACTTAAATACACTCCTAAGTTGAAAGGTTTCGAGTGTACTTACTGATTTGAAAAGTGTATCCCAATGATCAGAGGCCAGAGTAGAAAAGACATACCTGTCACCTGATATTGTAACCAGATGATACCACAACTAGTCTGGTGATACTTCTCCTCTGATGGAACTCATCTGGTCCTGGTTAGAAAAGACTTTGGACATATCTCTGACTTAGCACCTCATCTGGGATAAGTGTCACCTGGTGTATACCTCATCTGGAAGTATACCATCTCTGATATATCTAATCTGCAGGTATGTTAGCATAAGGAAAATTTATGAAGAAAATTAATAAAATAAGGATACTTCTCTGATGTTCCCCCTAAATCAAATCTGTCTCTGGATCCAACAAACCTAACTCAAAGGCTAACTCTCTGAATCTGGTCTCAGCCAAAGGCTTGGTTAAAATATCTGCTCTCTGCCTCTCTGTTGCAATCTTTTCCATCCTTATATCTCCCTTCTCAACATGATCTCTGATAAAATGATGCCTTATATCAACATGTTTGCATCTGGTATGAAGAACTGGATTCTGGGTGATTGCAATGGCACTATTACTATCACAGAAAATAGGAATATCCTTAGCTCTAATCTGGTAGTCCCTAAGTTGTTGACTAATCCAAAGTAGTTGAGAACAACAACTCCCTGCAGCCATGTACTCTGCTTCTGTTGTTGATGTAGCAACTGAAGTCAGCTTCTTGGAAAACCAGGATACCAATTTATTCCCTAAAAATTGGCATGTTCCACTTGTAGATTTCCTATCTATTCTGCACCCACCATAGTCTGAATCTGAATAGCCACTTAATTCCAGATTGTCATCTGCAGGATACCATAATCCTAAATTCACAGTTCCCTTGAGATATTTCAATATCTTCCTAGCTGCTTCCAAGTGACTTTTCTTGGGATTAGCTTGAAATCTGGCACAAACTCCTACAGCAAAAGTAATATCTGGTCTGCTTGCAGTCAAATACAAAAGAGAACCAATAAGTGCTCTGTACTGAGTCTGGTCCACACTCTCTCCAGACTCATCTGGATCCATGTTGAAATTTGTCATCATAGGGATCTTGGCTGCCTTGCTAAATCCTATTCCAAATTTCTCTAACATGTTTCTGGTGTACTTAGCTTGATTAATAAAAAATCCCTTCTCTGATTGCTTAACCTGCAAACCCAAAAAGTAATTCAATTCTCCCATCATGGACATCTCAAACTGTCCCTGCATGAGCTCACCAAACTTCTCACACAGCTTCTTGTTAGGGGATCCAAATATGATGTCATCAACATATATTTGGACCAGAAGGATGTCCTTTCCTTCTTCTTTCCTAAACAAGGTCCTATCAATACTACCTTTTGTAAAACCATTGTCCAGAAGAAATTGAGAAAGAGTGTCATACCATGCTCTGGGTGCCTGCTTCGGCCCATAAAGAGCTTTCTTAAGCTTAAACACCTTGTCACCTTGTTCAAAACCAGGAGGTTGTTCCACATACACTTCCTCAATGAGAATCCCATTAAGAAAGGCAGATTTCACATCCATCTGGTATACTTTGAACTTCATGTGAGCAGCATATGCTAAGAACAATCTAATGGCTTCTAGTCTGGTTACAGGAGCAAATGTCTCATCATAGTCTATTCATTTCAGACTGAGAATAGCCCTGGGCCACTAGCCTTGCCTTGTTCCTAGTAATGACATCATTCTCATCTTTCTTATTTTTGAAAACCCACTTAGTGCCTATCACCTTTTGATGTCTTGGTCTGTCTACCAGCTCCCAAACATCCTGTCTGGTGAATTGATTCAATTCCTCCTGCATAGCAACAATCCAATTTGAATCTTTCAGTGCCTCCTTGATGTTCTTGGGTTCAATCAAGGACACATAGCAACTGAATAAGGCAGCTAAGTTAATTGTTCTCCTAGTCTGGACACCCTTAGTTGGATCTCCTAAAATCAGGTCATTGGGGTGATCAACCAGGGTCCCCCTTCCCGTGGTCTTGCCTGGGTGATCACCTTCTGTAGTACCTTGGTGATTATCACCACCTGCAGAAGAGCTTCCCCCTACAGGAGTTCCAACCTCTTCTGGTTCTGCTCCTCGTGAAGGCTGCTGCTTCAGAGAACCAGGAGATGGGTCATCATCTGAATCTGAATCTGAATCAAGAATAGGTGGATTGACCTTGATAACTCTGGGTGTAGTCTGATTCTGGGTCTCATTTGAAGACTTAGAATCCACCTTGCACTCAAAAGCAGATTCATCAAAAACAACATGAGGTGTTTCCTCCACACAAAGTGAATTCTTATTAAAAACTCTAAAAGCTTTACTGGTGCTGGAATATCCCAAAAATATTCCATCAGCCACTTTAGCATCAAAGGTTCTTAATTTAGATTTCCCATTGTCATGGATGAAACACTTACATCCAAAAACATGAAAATATGAAACAGATGGGGTTTTACCTTTCCATACCTCATATGGGGTCTTATTGTGTCTCTGGGCAATCAGGCACCTGTTCTGAGTGTAACAAGCTGTATTGATGGCCTCTGCCCAAAATCTCTGTGGAGTGCTGTACTCTGCCAGAAGTGTTCTTGCAGCTTCTTTGAGAGTCCTATTCCTCCTTTCTGCAACTCCATTTTGTTGAGGTGTTCTGGCAGCAGATGTCTCATGAAAAATCCCATGATCCTTGCAGTAATCTGCAATATGTGAATTCAAAAACTCTGTTCCTTTGTCACTCCTGATCCTGACTATGCTCTGGTTCTGCTCATTCTGAATCTGCTTGAAGAACTCTGGCAGCTTAGTCATAGTTTCATTTTTCTTAAACAAGAACACTACCCAAGTGTATCTTGAAAAGTCATCTACTATTACTAAGGTGTACTTCCTTCCACTGAAACTAAGAGGAGAAACAGGTCCAAACAGGTCCATGTGAAGTAGTTGAAGTATTTTGGTTGTGGTTGTGCTCTGGACATCCTTAAAGGAAGTCTTGGGTTGTTTACCCTTCTGGCATGAACCACAAACCTGATCCTTCTTAAACACTTCATTAGGAAGACCTCGAATGAGACCTTTTCTGGCAATCTTGTTCAATGTTTTGAAGTTAAGATGACACAATCTCTTGTGCCAAATCCAGCTGTTCTCTGCAGATCCTTTAGCAACCAGGCAAGCGTTTCTTGGGCAACTGCTAAAATCTGCAAGATAAATGTTACCCTTCCTCAAGCCTATTAGCAAGATATCATTATAATCAGAAGAGAAAACAGTGCATGAATCACTAGAAAACTTCACTGAGTATCCTTTGTCACAGAATTGGGATACTGAAAGCAGATTATGCTTGAGTCCTTCTACGTAGTAGACTTCATCTACAGATACTCCATTGAAGGTCAACTTTCCAACTCCTCTGGTGACTCCATAGTTGTTGTCACCAAACATCACTCTTGGTCCATTTAATGGCTTGAAATCTTGGAGATTGTCCTTCTGGAAGGTCATGTGCTTGGAACATCCACTATCAATGTACCAGACATGGTTGCTTGAAAATCCTTTCTCCAATAGACTCTTATCTACCTACAGAGAGATCAATTAGGTCCCCTACTAGTGCTGGGTCCTGATTGGTTAGTTGCAGGTTTTGTAGGAATCCATAGATAAAGATCATCCCTTGATGGATGAGGAGATCTTATCTTCCTTCCAAATCTATCTACCAGTACATGTCCTCTGACTATGACATATTGAGCTACTGGTCTGATAAGGACACCTTTCTTATAAACTGGTCTGGTGTACCTTTTCTCGAATCTGGCCTTTGGAATAGCCTGCCTCAAAGACATGGTCTTAAAGGTCTGGTTATAAGGGTACATCCTAGAAGAACCATCTCTGGTGTCATAACTTCCCAGATCAGTTGGTTTTCTAGAGATGGATCTGGAAGACCTCCTCTGGTTCTGATAATTAGACCTGTTCTGGTGATTATAGTTCCTTTGAGTATACCTATTCTGGAATTGATTCTTCTGAGAAAATTGTCTCTGGGGTACCTGGTTCTGTTGAACATTGTTCCTTCTCTGGTAGTTATTACTCTGATTGGTATTCCCCCTTTTTGAGTGTTTCCTTTGAGGTCCCCTAATCTGTTTAGGTTCCCTTTGAGGATTTCTCTGGGGTCCTCCAATTTGAGTAATTCCTACTCCTTGGGACTCATTGTTCACAGAACCATTAATCTTTAATGGTTCCCCTTTTTGACACTTATTCTCAAGCATCTTCTCTTCCAGAGTAGTCAACTCTTCTGGACCATTTGTTATTTGATTAACAGAGTGATTCCTTTTCCAATCAGGATTGTGAACCACCTTGTAACCATTACCAGTTAAGTCTTTATCATTCCAGATTTCTACCAATTTGCCAGCTCTTACAGACTTGTCTTTATTATAAAAGTACTTGTGAGTTTTAGTGGTAATTCCAGAATATCCTAAACCACTCTTATCACAAATGCGCTGAGAAGACTCTGATATGATAGATACAACAGATGGTATCTTAGGAGCTTCTCTGGGCATAGGTATCTCCTCTATGTTGTGGACAACTTGTTTTCCCTTGATAAGAGTTTGGTATTTGGCTCTGAGTTCAGTGATCTCATCCTCTTGAGAATTCCTTTCTTTCATGAGTTGATCTACCAGAGTATCTCTTTCTGTGATCTTATCCTGAAGTTCAGAGACTTCTTTGGAATGATCTTTCATGAGTTCTCTGGTGGATTTGTGCTCATGAGAGAGAGATTGAACTTCAGCTCTGAGCCTACCATTCTCTTTCTCAAGTTTTTGACAGAGTTGGACACAATTTTGGAGATCTGATAGCATTTGTTGCATATCAGACTCTCTGGAGTTACCAGATGAATTAGAGGAATCAGTACATTTGGAATTAGATAAAACAAGAGTAGTTTCATTTACCTCAGTGATGTCTGCCATGAGACACACATCATCATCTGATCCAAAGTCAGAAGAAGAAGAAGAACTGGAACTAGTATCCTCCTCCTCTGCTTCTGCCAGCAATGCCCTCTTATCTGCATACCTCCTATCTCTCTTGATTCTTTTCTCTTCTCTTTCCCTAGGAGTAAGCTGAGGACAATCATAACTATAGTGACCAGTCTTGTTGCATGTGTAGCAGGCATTGTCTCCTCTGGGACTAGGACTTGGCTCTCTCCTACTCTGGTTGTATTCTGATCTGGCTGGACTACTTTCTCTCCTCTGGTAGTCAGGTCTGCCAGAGCTACCATCCCTCCTCTGATGATCTGATCTCCCAGAGTTGCCAGGGTTGTCATCTCTCCTCCTCTCTGGAGTTCTGAATCTGGTCTCCCTTGAGTCTCCAGATGTCTTCTCCTTCTCTACAGGCTTGAAAGAACTCTTCCTGTCTCTGGTAGACTCCTTCCAATGCCTTTTGTACCTGCCATACTTTGAACTCATTTTGTCTAATTTATGAGTTAGAAGTGCTACCTGCTCCTTGAGGCTCAAGTCATCTGCAGTAGACTCCTTTGGCTTGGCATCAGATTTGAGAGTTGAAGAGAATGCAACTCCTTTCTGGCCAGAAGAGGAAACCTCTTCTGTTTGATCCTCCCCTTGAAGATCATATTCGTAAGCTTTGAGATCAGACAACAGAAGATGGTGATCCAGAGTGTTGAGATCCTTGTTGTCCTTGATCACAGTGACTTTAATTCTCCACCTGCTTGTTAGTGAACGTAATATTTTACTATTAATCTCTTTTTCAGAATAGGTCTTACCTAAGGCACTAGCCTTGTTCAAGAGATTCGTGAGACGCATGTCCAGCTGGTCAATGGTCTCGTCTGGTTTCATCTTAAATGTGTCAAAAGAGTGTTGAACAGCTTGGAGCTTGTTATCTTTAATCTTCTCTGTTCCTTCACAGAGCAGAGCTAACTTGTCCCACATCTCTTTTGCAGTGGTGCACGTCCTGACCTTTTCAATTACCTCCTTAGTGAGAGTGTTGATAATCTCGATTCTTGCCACTTGGTCCAGGTTATGTAGCTTTCTCTCATCGTTGTCAAGTTCGTCTTTCTTTTTGAGGATTTGTTGTCTGGGAACTCTATCCTCTGCAGCGTCGCTAGTTTCTTCTCTGGACTCAGACCTGCCACTATCAATAGGAGTCCAGTAAAATTTAATGGGGCCACTTTCAACCACATCCAACATGCGGTGATGGATAGCTCCAAGATGATTACTCATCATGAAGCTCCAGTGGCTATAATCCTCAAAAGAGAATTCTGGCAGTTTGCGACTCTTATAAGAAGATTTTGAAGACATATTTACTAAAATAATGATTTATCTAGGTTTTGAACAAAAACAATAAATGAGCAATGGATCTGCCCGGTGACCACCAAAAGCTTTTCAAAGCAGTGGTCGTGGACACACTGCTCTGATACCACTTGTTGGTCCCACTCGATAGATTAATTGCGGAAGCTTATGTTATAATGTCTTTCCAAAATCTTTTATAAGAGAGCAATAAACAATAATTAAAATAAAGCGATAAATGATACAAGATATATAGTGGTTCGGATAAATATCCTACGTCCACTCTCCCTTATCACCAAGGGGTCTCACTATCAACCAACTCACAAACTTACTCACTGGAATTTCCGAAGTACCAGCACCTTCTTACAAACTCTTTAGATCTAACTTCGATCTAAAGATAGACTTACTCCAAGCTTGTCTAACAAGATGAACAGGTTGAGTATATAAACTCCTTACGAGTAGATGAGTAATTAAGAACAAAAGTGAGTGCAAAAACGTAGTGATCAAAAGCTTAGTATGGCTATATGCGCGTGAATGATTCTAGAACTTTTTCCAGATCTGCACTAAAGTATATATAGAGGGGATTAGGGACATAGCCGTTGGGAGGCTGATCCAATCAGATCCTCTATATATGGAAGCTTCAATCAATCAATTCCCTAATTGATTGATTGGGTTGGTGAGATCTTGATTGATTATCTTCAAATACTTTCCAATCCTGATCTTGTTGACTTGATTTGAATCACCAACGGTCAATAGCTTCCTCTGCCTAACTCTGATTCTCTCCAGAGAAGGCAGGACCAGACACCAGGCAACCTCGGTGTCTTCTGGTCCTTATCTGGTGAACAACCAGAATACTCAGTAGGATAAGGGGATCAAACTGAGTATCTTTTGTTCCACCAGACTCGTCTGGTCCGGACTCGTCTGGTCTGGGGAAGGTCCTCTGCCTCTGGTCTGATCTCATCTGGTGAAGTCTTCTGGTCTGGCAGTTCCCCCTAGACTAAGTCCTAATCTAGATCATCATCTGGCTAACAGGTCTAGATGGTCCTATTACATCTTCTGGTTTGTTTTAACTCATCAAAACTAACAATTTTTATCCTAACACTTCTTACACCTTGTTCACTGACCATTAGGGTCTTCACAGATATAAATTGAGTGTTCAGCTTGTAACGCTAACACATTGTAAGGGAAAACCTCACCTAGTTGGAAAAAACCTAACTGACACCAAAACCCTACTTGTCAGGTTTGTTGGTGGAAGTTGTTGTTGAGTTAGGAAGGAAGAAAGCAAGATCTGAGTGTATAGATCTGGGTGCACCTTGGCACGTTAAAAATAAGATTCCCAAGTTAGTGGATTTACTGTTAAATCAGGCCCGTGGATGTAAGAGCTTGTGTCCCTGAACCACGTTAAACTGAGTGTTGTTTATTGTTTAAGCACTTGCTAATTATTTGTATTGTATGCTCACTGAGAGGACTTCAAAAGGTTGAAAAGAAATTAACTAAGTATTTTAGTCAGGGAGAATCAATCTCACTTACATACTTAAGCAAGCACTCGAGAGTTCAGTCTCTCGAGTCACTGCGTTGCTTAGAGAATGAGTCTCCAAGTCTCAACACTGACTTGGTAGCTCAGCCTCTAAGCAGTGCAGTGACTTGAAGTGTTCCCCCACTGAACTCATTCAGGGTGTAATGCAAAGTTTAAAAAAAAAACTCATAAATTCCCATTTTGGTATTCGAGAACGGGACCATCAGTTGGGCACAACAACATAGTGGTATATGACACTGCCATGAACCTAATCACATGTGATTGTAAGAAATTCAAGGAATTAGGCATTTTGTGTTATCATTCCTTGAGAATATTGAACGTACATTCAGTACAAAGGATACCCAATAACTATATATTAAAAAGATGGTGTAAACTTAAAAAAGTACACGTGTGGGACAAGAAGCAAAATGATATCAACAACAAAGAAATGTACATTTTGTATTTTTTATTTACTATTATTTTACTATTCTCATTAAAACTGATAAGAACGAACTAATGTTACTATTCATTTTTTTTTAAAAACAGGAACAATGATAAGTTTGCAATAAATATCTCATGGAGACATGTTATCATACTATAACATAGTCTTGTTAAGTGAAGAAAGTGAAGAAAGGAGATAACTTATTGAAGAAGGATGTGAAAGATATGAGAAAATACTTAAACAAAAATACTCCGCACAAAAAGAAGGAAGTAAAGCTCATTCTGAGACATCTAACAAAATTCTAGATCCAAGACGATCGGCAACGAAGGGAAGAAGTCAAAGAATTAAGAGTGATCTCCATCAAGATAAGAAGAAGAAGAAGAAGTTAACATCACAATCATCACAAATGAGGGAATATGGTTCCACTACACCAAATCCACATATTATTTAAATGACCATTGTAATTCTTTTTTCAGATTATTCTAAATTTACTCGAGATATTGATGATCAAATATTGGAGTATTATTGAAAGTACTATATGACCAATCTGCTTCATCCCCAGATAAATTGGTTTAAAAAATAGGTGGCTCGGGAGTCAGCAAATCAAACTTAGGAGCTTCACCAGCCAACTCCATCATGGTAATATATTTTACCAATTTATCAACGTAGCTGTGAAGCTTCGAGTTCATAAAGAACTTCTGGGTATTCGAGAGACCGGATTCAGGAGTGGATTGTGACAAAGAGGAGGACTGAATACCATCCACAAGCTTCTGAATCTTACGCATAAAAGATCCAGAAAAATCTCTAGCCTCTGACTGGATAGACACCAAAATATTTTTGATCTCCTGCAACAAAATAAAGAACAAAAATAACATAATTTAAAAAACAAGAAGAAGTAATATGGAAAAATTAATAAAATATTGTATACCTGATACTCGGTATCCACACTTTTTTTTTACTAGAAACGGTAGACTTCAAAACATCATTCACAGATACAGGATAAATCACCAGAACCAAAAACACTAGTATTAAGCTCTTGATAACACCTCTTCTTCACCTTCTCATCATTCCAATACTGAAACAGAGGAATAGAACACGACTCACAAACACTTCTCCACTTCAGCCTATGCAAGTACAGAATTTGTAACACAATAACACAACCACTAAAATTCTTTACCCCATCATTCTGATACGCTAAAACAGAATCTGAAAACTTTTTCAAAACAAAACTACACCAATCCAACTTAGGTATATCTTCCACAACCTCCAAAGACTTAAAATAAATGGTATTAACAGAACGATTTGACGAAGGACAAAGAAAAGAACAGAGACAATACAAAACAAAAACCCATTTAAAATTATCACCCCCTTCACCTAACTTCTCAATAATCAAATTACCCAACTGCCGAATCGAAGTCTTAGCAGCAATACCATATTTCTTGCTAAACAACTCAAAGACAGATGTATCATTAGAACGAGAATAACAAACTACATTTCTCCCCTCATTTCTAGGTATCATAAAAACATCCTAAACATCATCAGCAGTAACAGGAAATTGCCTAAATTTATCTACAGATAACATACGACTACTGCCATTAAAGTGTTCTACCAACCACTTCAACATGTCCTGACCAAAGCACTTACTCAAATTCAACTTCAGAAGACCACCAAAACCAATGCTAACAACATTTTATTTTTTCTTATCATACAAAGACTTAAGCAACTCAAACAAACCAAGAGGACGACACTGCATCAAAAAAGTGTTGCATATAGAAAAAAACAGAAATAAGAACAGGAATAACAAACAAAAATTAAACAAAAACAATTAATAAATAATACCCCAAAGATATAATAACCAATACCCCAAGGTATAGTCACCAATACCCCAAGGTATAGTCACCAATACCCTAAGGCATAGTCACCAATACCCGAAGGTATAATAACCAATACCCAAAGGTATAATAACCAATACCCAAAGCTATAATCACCACTACCCCAAGTTAAAAAATTACCAATACAACAAACAAGTTCTCAACAGTACCCAAAGCATTAAACAGTAATACCCAAAGACTAAAAAAACAATACCCCAATAAATAAATTAACAATACCCAAATGATAAACAACAATTATTGAGAAAAAGAAGAAAGAATACCAGCTAGCAGTCTCCTTCTTTAAAAAAACTTTTTTCTTCTTAACACCAGAAGATTTACCAACAGATCCTTTCTTGAAAGGTCTTTCTCCACCAGATTTCACATCACCATCCTCCTTTACTGCATCAACATCAATTTTTTCCCCTGCCTTACTTGATTCATCCCTTCGCACACCTCTACTCTTTTTAACACCACTTGATTTCTTCTTAGAACTTTTATCATCGGACCTCACAACATCATTCTTCGCAACATCTTCAACACTAACTCCAATTTTATCCTTACTAACACACTGTTATTTTACAGAAACCTTTGAATGTTGTTAAAAAAAACTTCAATTTTTTTTTTGCAATTAGAGCTTGTGGGCAGATTTACATCTGCCCGTTGCTGACATGGCGCCTACGTGGCTTTTTCAAAACGACATCATTTATAGCCTAAAAAAACCCGCACATCCCTCAATGGCACGCCGTCGTTTTACACTAAACTCTACAAAATACCACCGTCATTTCGTATGCGAAGAAAGAATCTGGAATCTGAAACAACCCCAAAACCCTTTTGTCACTTATCTTTTTTTCTCACTTAGTTTCTTTTCCATTTCCTATTCCCTCTTTTATGTGAGGGCGATAAGAAAGATAGAGAAAGTGAGAAATAGATTAATCATTGAAAGAGAGAGTTGTGCTATATGTGAAGGGATATTTCTTATACTCTATTTTTTTATATTAATCGAAAGTGTGGGACAGTGTTGGGTGTTGTCGCTTTCAAAAAATCATTGGAAATAAGAATTAATTTGTGGGTATTGCAGCAATTGCAACGTGGTTTTTGGCTTTACGAATGGCCGACAGGTACAACCCTTTCTTCATTTATTTATCAAATATTGTCTGTTTTATCTCATTCTTTAATAGAGCAAATTAGTGTTTATTCAATAATAAAATATATAATATGATTTTCAAAGAAGATTAACTACTGATTAGGCTTAATCAATTTGTAATTTAGGATTTTTTAATTTTAGGATTTTTGGGTGTACGAGTACAACAAAGACTATTTTTTCTCTATTTTATTATATTGAATCAGGGATATTGAGGTGTTAATATTTAGTTTTCAGGCTGGGATTTTAAAACCCTTGATGCCTAAAATGAAGATAGTTAATAACAATGTCTAAGATAATTGAAATAATGAAAAACATGTCAAATAATGAAATATATGCATCCATATTATAGAAGTTGAATTGGGTATTGTGTTGTGGAATAATGGTATATGCACAGTATATATTGTTATGTTAAATAAATGTATATTCCTTAAATGTAGAGTATAACTTTAGGAGATAATTTAATATCTTAATTCCTAGATTAGTTACGTATAAATGTGTGATCCTTTTACTATCAATATACATAATTTCTCTCATTTAATCCTTTATTTAAGGGACAATTAGTCAAACTCACTCCATGTGTCAATTATCTCCATGACCACTTATCACGAGTCGATATCACATGAATCAAACACATAATTAAATGAAACTAAAATATCAATCGCTCATAATCCAACAAAACAAACATACCCTTATTGTCAAGTTTAATTTCTTTTTTGAAATCTAATTATAATGGCTCAATTTTGTATAATATCTACACTAGTTGTTTTTGAAATGTTTTAATTGGCTTCTTCTGTATCCCTATATTTTTCTAGAAAAAAAATATTTCAAATTTAAAAGCATAATAATCCTCCTTCTCAAAGCTACTTATATTGTGTTGTAATATGGTCTAATACTTTATTTTAATTTTTATCTACAGTGAAGTAATGTTCTCCATTTATATATATCATGGAGGGAAAATGGTAGAAGACATTGGGGTGTTGATCTACAGTAGTAGTAATATGACCCCTAAGCATGGTTTGGATGTTGATAGATTTGGTTTTTTGACCTAGAAGAAAAGGTCAAAGAGTTAGGTTATACATCTTGGGATGGGTTGTTCTATAAAATTCCCAAGGCAAAAATTGATATAAAAAAGATTTATGATGATGTTGGTATTATGGAAATGATCAGGCTCTCCAAACAAGGAGAGTATCTGGTTCTTGTATATGTGGACAATGGTAAGAAGAAAGTTGGGGTAAATGTTGATGGTGAGGGAGGGGAAGTTGCTGATGGTGAGGTAGTGGAAGTTGAGGTTGTGGATGGTGATGAGCACATTAATTTTTCTGATAACAACAATAATGCTGGTGAAGAAGATGGTGCTTATTTTTCTGATAACAGCAATGATGAAGATTATATGCCAATTGATGTGAGTGAGTCTGAAGATGGGTTATCAGACAATGATTTGGACACAGATGATGAAGAATATATAATGGCTAGGCATAAGAAGTCAAATGATAGAAGTGGAGCCACTATGGATTTAAACAAAAATGAACAGATCGGAGGATGTAAAGGTGGAGTTACAATATCAGATTATGAAGATTATGAGGGTGAAGTGAACTCTAATTCAAGTAGTAGTGAAGGTGAACAACTTGCAAATGTAGATGGTACGTCACGAGTGAAGAAAGTTATGATCATGTATGATCCCAAATGTGATCATAAGAAACTGACATTTGTGTTAGGCATGAGGTTTGAAAGTCAGAAACAATGTAGCTCTGCAATTCAGAGGTTTTCAATAGTAAATGGCTACGACATTCAATTCATAAGGACAAACAAGAAACAAGTAGAGGCACAATGTGTTGAGGGCTACCCATTCTATCTCTATGCTAGTTTGATCACAAGAGAGGGTAGGTTTGCTATCAAGCAATTAATTTCTGAGCATAGATGTAGTAGGGACATGAGTACTAGACAAGAAACTTCACGATGGATTGCCACCGAGTATCTTCAGAAGTTCAGAAATAATCCAAATTGGAAAATTGAAGACTTGGTATATGATTTAGTGGAGAAGAACTCTATTCAGCCTTCAAAATGGAAACTCTATAGAAGCAAGTGGATGGCTCTTCATCTATTGAGAGGATCGGTTTCTAAGCATTAAGAAAAATTGAGGAGCTACATGGCTACATTAAAGGAGGCTGATCGTGAAGGAAGGTTTGAGTTTCTATTAGGAGATGCAAGTGTGTTCAAGGGTTTCTTTATTGGATTTAGTGGCTTGAAGAAAGGATTTCTACAAGGGTGCAAATATATAATTGTCTTTGATGGTTGCTTTTTGAAGACATTTTTAGGTGGAGCCTTGTTGTGTGCAACTGGAAAGGATGGAAACAATCAGATGTTTCCAATTGCTTGGGCAGTGGTGGAGGCTGAAAATGAGCGTTTCTGGAGGTGGTTTTTTACCATCTTATTTGAGGAGCTTTGCATTACAGATGGACTAGGTTGGACCTTCGTCAGTGATCAACAAAAGGTGATGTTGTAACAATTTATTTTATTGTATGTACTTGTGATAATAAATGTATACGAGCTAAGTCTTTTATGTTCTTTGTTATTTTCCAGGGTTTGACCAAAGCCATCGTTGAGTTGACACCATTTGCTGAACACATGAATTGTGCTAGACACATCTACATGAATTGGAAAAAGGATTACAAAGGACAAACACTGAAAAATATGTTCTGGTGATGTGTACGTAGTACGTACGTTGCTGATTACAACATTCAACTTCAAGAGATGAGGAGTGAAAATGAAGCTGCATACAATTCTTTCCTAGAAAGAGATCCTTCAAGATTTTGCAAGGCTTTCATCTCAACTATGCCAAAGTCAGACATGGTTGATAACAATGTCTCGGAGACCTTCAATGGATATATTGTCAAAGCAAGGACAAAACACATCATAGATATGCTTGAGTTGATTCGAACTCAGTTGATGGAGAGACAACATAAGCATTTGCTTGAAATGAGTGGAGTTACTGATAGAGTGTGTCCTAGAATAAGGAAAAAGATGGATACAAAGCATCGTAGTAGAATGTGCAACACTACGGCAGCTATTGGAGATATGTTCCAGGCTGCCCACGAGGATGATCAATTTGTGGTGGATTTGAACTTAAGCACTTGTACATGTAGGGTTTGGGAGTTGACTGGACTCCCTTGTATTCATGCTTGCTTAGTTATTGGATTTATGAACATGGATATTGCAGATTACGTTGTTGAGTGTTACACGATTCCAGTGTATATTAATGTATATCGACATGCGTTTCAACCAATCAATGGTAAAAAAATGTGGCCAAAAGCTTCTGGGAGTCCAATACAACCACCACCATGTAGGATTATGCCAGGGCGACCTAAGAAGAAAAGAAGAATAGGTCCCGAGGAAGAACGACGGAGTGCCACCAAACTTAAAAGATTTGGGCTGCAAATAACATGTAAAAAATGTCAACAAGTTGGACACAACAAAAAAACATGCAAAAATGAAGCAGTTGAGAAACCACAAAAGATAACTTAAAGTATATTGATGTGATTTTTTGTTCAATCACTTACTAAAACATATAGTTTATTTTTGGGCAGCGTAAACGAGGTCGACCGCGTATGGAAGCAAGTAATCCACGTGCTAAGGCGCTGCTCCAAGAAATGAAGCCCAATCTGAATTAACATTGCAGGCTGTTCAAAATGCATCTACATCTGCAGATAATCAAAATGCATATACATCTGCAACACGTGCAAGAGACAGGGCAGTGGTAAGATATATAACCTGCTGTGTTATGCATTATTATTGTTCTGCTAGTTTAGGCATTGTGGTGTTATGTATTGATGTATTTATGCATTGTGCTGTTTAGGCAAGGAAAGGATTTGGTGTACACGTGGGAGCAGAGACGGGAAATATATACATGAGGGTATGTATTGTGATGTTTAATGCTCAATTATTTTGTCTTGAATTTCAGTTATGCCCAACAAGTAATATATGGTTCATTTTGTTGAAGATGCCTGGGGAGAATAGGGTTCATTTTGTTGCCTCAACTTTAAGGTCTGCTAGAGGACGAAGAGGAGGACGTGGAAGAGTGAACCTGATCAGGGGAGCACGCGGAAGAGTGAACTAGGTCAGAATCACAAGACAAACAACATCAAGAGATGCACTTGGAACTCAAGAGAGTGCAGCCAATTAGTAGTTCTCCATATAGGGCCTACTTAGCTGTTCTTTTTAATGTGTATAAGGCCTAATTTCTTTGCTTCACAAGACTTACAGATGCTGATATTTTTGTTATGGGCCTGTGTGCTCAATTTCTAATTGTTTTGCAGTAACATATAGAGCCCGTGTGCTCAAATATGACCTTTTAGCAGCAACTTAAAGAGTCTATTGTGTGCTGAAATTTTACTTTGTGGCATCAACTTATGGAGCCTATGTGCTCAAGTTATGAATTTTTTTGCATTTTTATAGAGCATGTGTGCTAAGGTTGAAATTTATTGCATCATATTAAGGGGCAGTTGTGCTGAAATTTTACTCTTGTGGCATCAACTTGTGGAGTCTATGTGCTCAAATTATGAATTTTGTGTATTTTATAGAGCCTGTGTGCTCAACTTCTAATTTTATTACATCATGTTATGGGGAATGTGTGCTGAAATTTTACTTTTGTGGCATCAACTTATGGAACATGTGTGCTCAAGTTATGAAAATTTTGCATTTTATAGAGCTTGTGTGCTCAAGTTCTAATTTTATTGCATCATGTTATGGGGCTTGTGCGCTGAAATTTTACTTTTGTGGTATCAACTTATGGAGCATGTGTCCTCAAGTTATGAAAAATTTGTGTGCTCAAATCTGACTTTTCTTTGACATCAACTTATAGAGCCAATATATGCAGCCAATTTAGGCATCCTCTATATAAATTTATAGAGCTAATCTATGCAGGCTATAATAATTCTCATGATGGATATGTACATGTCAATTCCAACTTTCAGGATAGAATTCCATTGAAAAAATCACGCAATATAAACAATCTAGCAAACAAAAAGTTTAATTTCAATTAAAAAAATCATTAAACAACAATCTAATGGTAGCAACATCACTATACCATTGATCAACAACTTAATTTAACATTAACTTAATATTTCCAACACCCTACCTATGTAGCTTCTCTACCAGCGCCACATTTTATCTTTCAATCTCAGACCTGCATTGTTTCAAATTAGCAAGTTCAACATTCTTTAGTTCCAATATTTCCGTAAGTGTGTTCTTCAAGACAACTTTACTCTTCAGTTTCTCCATTAAACTCAATTTTTCATGCTTCAAGTTCACAAAATAACCCCTTTGGAATGGTGGAAATTCTTGATCAATCAACTCAAAAAAATTGCAGCCCAACATCTTCTACCTTGTAGAAACTAAGTTCTGACTAAAAAATTTAGAGAAAATATTCAAGTTGTCACATTATAGAAACGATACCTCCAAAAATATCTGCTTCAATTATCACTGTCATGAACGTAAAACGTATTGCCTCAACACCATGACCACAAAACTTAGCCAACGAATTAAGTGATGATTTCGACGAATAATAAGAACCGACAATAGACATTCAATTTGCAATTTCACTCGTTTAAAGTTACGGAACAATTTTTGAGAATGGGGAGATTTGGAAATTCATAGAAACACACACTTTGGCTTCTACTATTCTAAAAAAAAAACTTGGGGCAAATCTACAGAATGGTATACACATTTTGGCTGATTCAATCCTACCAACATGTGCGACAGATTTAGAAAATGGGTTTGGGAAATTCTAGGTAAATTTGGGAATTTAGGAGTGGAGGATGACAAAGAGAAACTTATATTAAATTCTTCTCTGCGTATGAAATGGTTCCAGCCACGTCAATGTATTTATTTTTTTAATCGCATCCACGTAAGCGCCATTTCAGCAACGGGCAGATGTAAATCTGCCCGCAAGCTCTAATTGCAAAAAAAATGTTAAATTGAAGTTTTTTTTAACAACATTCAAAAGTTTATATTAAAATACAATTTTGGAAAAAATCATGATTTTATTTGCAATTAAGCCTTAAAAAAATTAACATGCAGAAATGAAAAATTGAAGAAATAGAATAGGATTTTGACGAATTACACTATTTCAACAACAAAAGCTTGAAAATCGTAGAAAAAAACCTTCGATCAGCCTTCAGAGAACAAAATACTTCGAAAATGAAGATAATATCAAAAACACTTCGAATCGAGAGATATATAGATGGTTACCAAATTCAAATACGAAAAAACTGACTATAACTGAATAAAAACTAACGATTTCGAAATAGCAACCGTTTAAAGAAGTTTTGAAATTGAAAAAATGAAGAAAAATCGAACGAATGCAGGGTATTGCTCAAGGGTATCACTGAGAGAAGAACGAGCGCGAAAAAAGAGAGAAAAAAGAAAAAAATGGTATCATCCATTTCGAAACCAGACTTAACCCGCCCATAACCCGGCTCGGATCCGCGAAACAAAAAGGCAACCCGTATCCAGCCCGGTCGACCCACAAATTTTAGTCAAAATTGATTTAAAATCAATTTTAAATCTGGGTGCAAAATCCAAGTGCATAGTATGCACTTGGATGCACCCTACAATTTGTGATTGTTCATTTGTACGCAATTAATTGTATCAATTATAAATTTTCTATATTTAAAATATTCAAAATTTCCATAATTCACCAATTTTATTAGTTGACTAAAAATTAAATCTGAATTGAATCAATTATGAATTTTCTATATTTAAAATGTTGACTAATTATAAATATGAATCTTTTTTTAGATGGAAAGATGTTGAATTTTTTTTTAATTATTAAATTTATGCGATATAATATATATGCTAATGGAAATACGTACAATTGGTTGAATTAGTTGATTAATTCCAAATACATCATTAATATTATAAGAATATCAATATTGATCAATTTTAAATATGTTATAATGAATCAATATTAAATATTACTATATAATTATGCATAATTTAATACATCAAATCAAAATAATTTATGTTCATTCGTCATGGTAAAATAAATTGGTAGGACTAAATTTTAGTTGACAACACCTTAGTAGACAAGATTTGATTATAAATTTTCCATATATGTTTAAAATAATGAGATATATACAAAATTATATAATTTAACAAAGGTATATCGAAAATTCAGTTATTTCTATTATAATTTAGAAGAATAATCAATTATAATTACTATCTACCGTAATGGATTCAAGGTATGTTAATCACACATTAATTTAACTTAGTTAAAACAACCTAATGCTAATTTTAGTAACTAGTATATATTGAGTGATAGAAACAGGGATTGTAATATTGTATCTTTGTTTTAGTCTAAATATATGCAATTTTGAAAAGGTAAAAAAAATTGCGACGGACATAGTCCGTCGTTATTCTTGCTGTTTTGTTCAAAAACGCCATCGTATTGATGGATTTGCGATGGATAATTCATCCTTAATTACCACACTAAATTTTATGACGGCATGTCCGTCGTTAATTGGTCGGTCAAATGGGTCGTGGTCTAACGGGTTGATGTTTTTAAAACAAGGCGGGCGAATTAGCAATGGAAAATTCGGCGTTAATATGCATAACAAAATTAGCGACGATTTGTCTGTTGTTAATTGGTCGGTCAAACCGGTTGTGGTCAAATGAGTCGAATTTACGACGGACTTTTCTGCCGCTAATTTCAAAGTTGAAATTAGAGACGGCTTTTTCCATGGCAAATTGAAAAAATTAGAGATGACTTGCTTAGTTCGTCGTTAATTCTAAGTATTTATGACCAATTGTTTGTTACCATCACTAATCTGTCGCTAATGACTAAGATTAGCGACGGATGTGTGGCCGTCACAAAATTGCCGTCGCTAAAACCCGTCTTTTTTGTAGTGTAATCGTAGGACGAAGGGAGTATATAGTACAATCCACATCAAAATAGATATGTAATCTCGTTTCACCATATAAATTCAAAATAGTGGAGTATTAGTTATTTTTATTATTTAGTATTACATTTGAATAAAACAATTAGTACAGTTATAAAAACACAAAATGCAAATAAATTAATTTTATGGTGAAATTGATTTGTCGTACTCTCTCCGTCCTACTATTAACTTCTTATTATTTTGGGCGCAAGTTTTAAGCAGAGGTATTAAATATAAATATAGTACAAGTGATGTGATGTAGAGATAAGAGATGTGAATGAAGTGTAGAAATATAATATTTATTTTTGTTTCTAAAAAAAGAAACAGAAAGTTAATAGTGGGACGGATGAAAATGATAAAATGGAAAGTTAGTAGTGGGACGGACAAAAATTACAAAATGAAAAGTTAATAGTGGGACAGAGGGAGTATATAGTAAGGGGGAAAATATATTGTTTAGGCCCACAAGCTATGATGGGTTGTGTTTTAAGAAAAATAAATTTAATGGGTCTGTATGAATCTAGAACATTATGTTTTAAAATATTTATATATAGAATAATTGAGACAAAAAATCAGCCCAATTGATTCCTACATTCACTACAAAAAACTATTGATTTATAGAGGGTTTTGAAGAGGGAATTGAGTGTAGAGAGGGTATTGAAGAGGGAAATTTTCCCTCTTCAAAATTCTGGTCGCGAATCTGTAGCCGAGGGAAAATGAAGACCCTCGAAAATAGTGAGGGTATTGAAGAGGGATGGCGTGTGGGACCGGACGAGGAAAAGATTCTCTTGACAACAAGTCCCTCAGCTGAGCCCTCGTTGAAGGCGAGGGAATATAACCTTTGAGAAACGGGAACGAGAGAATTTCCCTCGAGAATTACTGTGGCGCTGACACAAAGTGGGTGTTGGGACAATGTCAGTTTTGATTAGATCCCAAAGCCCCTGAAAAGATGTTTGCATTTGTTTGACAGGCTAGTCTTGGTTAGGATTTGTACTTAGTCATTTTACACTTCACAGGTACTCAGTAAGAGGAACACTTACTGATGACAATCAAGATAAGAGCCTGAAGACGATTTACCATCCTGAACTTATGGCAGTCTTCTAAGCTGACTGAGTAAGTCTCAGTGATGAAGAGTATGACCCTGAGGTCATTACTACCCAGTCCTGAAGGGAACAGGATGATACTGAGTTTATGGGAAAACTTGGAGTAGAGCCAAGCAATGCAAAAGGAATGTCAGCGTTAGGACAAGACCGGTGAGCTCAAGACAAAAAGAACTTAATAAGACAAGCCTGAAGCCCAGGAATAAGTTCTGACATTCTCACCAACCTGATGACGTGGACCAATCCGGGAAGGACACACACGTACGGAACCTGACAGAAGACTAACTTCAGACTGCATTTTCAACGGACAAGCATTTAATGTGCATTTAATGCGACTACCTAATTCCATGCAAAGGACGGCTGCTGCATGAAGATATGTCCGTTTGAATCACTCTACATAGTTGACAAGAAAGGCTATCTCTCCAACGGATAATTTTTCAAATCACCTATAAATACAGAAGGCCTTGAACCCATTCAAGGTTACGGGAAATTTCCAAGCCAGAAATTACTCAAACTCTCAAGCACTCAAAGCATTCAGTCTTTAATAGAAGCACTCGAAAACCTTTAAATTTCCCAAGTGGTTCTTAGCAACTGAGATTTATTCTGTATTCCAAGAGCGTACAAGCAATATCTTAAGCTTAGAGAGATTATCCAACCCTTAGCTTAACTTTGTCTTGTAAGGATAATGTCAACTTAGTTGGAATCCAAACTGAAACCAAAACCCTAAGTTAGGTTTGTTGGGAGTAAGTCAGTTAGTGAGTTATTAAGGAAGTTTGTATAGATAAGTGAGGTTAGCTGGTCTTGGTGCACCTTGGCACGTTAAAAACAAGAATCCCTTGAGTGGATTTCCTGTTAAATCAGGTCGTGGATGTAGGAGCTTGAGTCTCTGAACCACGTTAAACTTATCGTGTGCTTATTGCTTTGATATATTGCTTACCTGCCATATTAACTGTTCATTCATTGCATAAGATTTATCAGGTCTTAATCAATCAGCCTGATTTATTAAAAAGAACACTGCCCTTACTAAACACTTTTCAGTGAGTAATCAGTTTTTCAGAAGCAAACTAATCAATACTTTAAACTATCTGGGCTCACGCATTTCCGCACTGAACTTAAACTGATAGTTAGCCAACTGACCCGCACCAAGTGTAGTCAGTAGGTGTATTACCAGCTCCTAGTTCTTTATCACTCTGAGTAAAGGGGACTCAGTAAGGTTTTAAGTTTGAAAAATTGGTATACGTGTATTCCCCCCCATACACGTATTCCTCAATCTTGTACCGGGACCAACAGTGGGCAAGGGAATTAAACCCTCGGCTGACGTGGCGAGGGTAATTCCCTCACGTAAATCCCCCGTTTAGCTGTTTATCCGGAAAAAATTTGTTTCGTGGGTTTCGAACCCACGACCTCCACGCCCCAACCCCCCGCGGAACCGCTAGGCTAGCCCACACCACACTACCATGTACGAAGAATGTCATATTTGCCCCCTATAGAGGGCTGAAATTGGGCGAATTTTTGCCCCCCACGAGTTTCAAACACACGACCTCCTTGTATGCAGAGGTCTTGCGTGTTTTGTCATGCAATTTGGACAAGGCTAATTAGTTGTTATGTTTACCTTTGTAAATGTATATGTTTCATATATTTTCTGTTATATATTTTAAATATAATACTACTTAATATTTATTGTTTGTTATACTTTATTTGAAAATTATTATTACATATAAAATTAAACTATCACTTGTATATATTATTTTCATTATTTATCTAAATGGGTACATATATACACTTATAATATTAAAATATTTTCAATAAAATTGTAAAATAAATTTATTTTCACTATTTAATAATATGTGTACATATATTGATCGTTTTTTTTAAATCAATAAAATTTTAAAATAAATATTTTTTAAATTCTTTTTCACTATTTTACTAATATGTGTACACATACACATATATTGATCGTTTTTTTAAATCAATAAAATTTTAAAATAAACACTTTTTAAATTCTTCTTCACTATTTACTAATATGTGTACACATATACACATATGTTGATCATTTTTTTTAAATCAATAATATTTTAAAATAATACTTTTTAAATTCTTTTTCACTATTTACTAATATGTGTACACATATACACATATATGGATCATTTTTTTAAATCAATAAAATTTTAAAATAAATACTCTTTAATTTTTTTTCACTATTTACTAATAGGTGTACACATATACACATATATTGATCGTTTTTTTTAAATCAATAAAATTTTAAAATAAATACTTTTTAAATTCTTTTTCACTATTTACTAATATGTGTACACATATTCACATTCATCGTTTTTTTTAAATCAATAAAATTTTAAAATATATACTTTTTAAATTCTTTTTCACTATTTACTAATATGTGTACACATATACACATATATTGATTGTTTTTTTTAGAAAAATCAATAAAATTTTAAAATAAATACTTTTTTAAAAAAAAATTCACTAAAATCAATAATAATAATAATAACAAACCAATATATATAGTTCCAATATCTAGACATATAAATCCAAATATCCACACATGCTTAAATATCCAGACATATAAATCCAAATAAACAGTAAAATCTCAAACCAACATATATAGTTCCAAAACATGATCTAATATTCATGACATCCTAACTCTCATCATCATCATCATCACCGCTTTCATCTCCAGAATAATTGCCCCTCAGAGGGTAACCAGAATATGCACCTCTTTCAAGTAGGTCTACAAACCCAGTTGGAGAGATGGAATTACGACGAGACGGGGAAGGACCAGAAGCTAGAGGACGAGCAGGAGAAGCCTGAGGATAAGGGGCGGCGGGAAAACCACTAGGAGGAACGGGAGGAACACCACTAGAAGGACCGGTGAGAGGTTAAGGGGCGACGGTAGGATAAGAGGCGTAACCAGGGCAGGAGGATAAGAATGATAAGCTGGGTAAGGAGGATATGAAGTAGCTGGTTGGGAAAACCCACTAGGTAGGTTTCTTTGTTGGCCTTGCATCCATAGTACCATCTGGTTGTGCACTTCCTGGCGCAAGTTTTCGTTATACTGCCTTTGTTGCTCCGCCAGCATTCTTTCATATCTCGCGCGCTCTTCAGCCAACAAATGATCAACATCTTTTTGGTCATAGCCGCCAATGTGTGTGCCAGATGATGTCCCACCTGGGCCAGATTGTATGCGCATCGTCTTCATTTGACCGAGACCCCTAACTTTTCCGTGGTCTGGCCTCACTGTCTCAGCATACACTTGACTCAATCGGTTCAAGCGCTCATCATTGTCAGCTGGAGGCGGTAATGGGGGAAACTCTAGTTCACTCTTTCTATCGATTTCCACTTAGGATCGCGCCTTGGTGGTACAAACTGCCCACCACCCTTAACCCGGTTGGATAAATGCACCAGGGTACTTACAATAGTAAACCTGAGTAGCTTGACTTGCTAGTACGAAAGGATCATAACGACCATACCGTCCACTTGGATTAATGTCCACGAGTTTATAATCAGGATGTATTCTTGTTCCCCCCAGTACAGTAGGATCAAACAACTGGCATTTGAATAGAACAATTTTTTTTTCCAGTAAGTCCAGGGTACTCCAAAACCACTACTTCCTCAAGTATCCCGTAGAAATCATTTTTATTGGAAGCATAGTTTGTTCCTTTAATGCAAAACCACTACTTCCTCGAGTATCCCGTAAAAATAATTTTCATTGGAATCATTATGGTTGCTTTAGAGGCACCATAATCTCGTGTGTGAAATTTGAAACCATTCATGTAATACCCAGGGTATGTGGTGACACTACTACTAGGACCGCCCGCGATAGCACATATAAACTGATCCTGAATACAATTTCTCTTCACCTATAATTACATAATTTAAGATATATTCCATTAAGCTCATAATTTATATATAAAAGTTTATAATAACAAGTTACTTATACATATCACTTACAAGTTGTTCAAACCACGATGCAAATTCCATTTGAAGCACACTGTCTTTTTCAGCACTTGATAGATTCGGTTGAAAAATTTGTAGTTGCTCGAAAAACACACTATGTACAATTGAGGCACAAATTAGAAGATCACTAACATGTTAAGTTTCCACTAAGAGGTAGGTTAACTTACTCAATATACGGTTTCACCTCATTGCAATTTAGTAACACGTACATGTGAGCAACTTGCTTCTATAAGTCTACAATCCATCTTTTATCCTTCTTTCCAAGTCGTGTACCAGGAGACACAAATATCGAAAGATTACCTTCCATTACTTCGGGTACTTCACGACCGCTGAAATTGCGAGGAACATTGTGTCGCCTCGTCAACACATGGTCCTCAAAATAATGGGAACAAAACATTGATGCTTCTTTTGTTAAATAAGCATTTGCAATTGAAGCTTCCACATGCGCCTTGTTACCCACGCTTAACTTTAAATTGTGAAGATACCTAATTCAAGGTCCATGGATGAGCTACTGTAATTCTCGAACGAGATTATATTAAAAATAAATAGGTAAATTAATAGATTACCTCTCAAATGGTTAAATCCATCTGTATTGTACTGGACCAGCGATCTTTGCCTCGTATGCAAGATGGGCAGGTAGATGCTCCATTGAATTAAAAAAGTTGGGTGGAAATATTTGTTCCAACTTGCACAAGATATCTGGGATATCATGGTCCAACCGAGTCATGTTTTCCACTGTAATGGTCCTAGATGTTAACTCCTTGAAAAACAAACTAATTTTAGTGATAGCTTTCCAAATGTTGGCCGACAGTAATTCACGGAAAAAAAATTGGAAGCAGTGTCTGCATAAATACGTGATAATCATGACTCTTCATCCCAAACATTTTCAATTTTTTCCAATCTACGCATCGAGACATGTTGGACACATAATCATCAGGGAATTTCAACTCATCTACCCACTTGCAAACAATATCTCTCTGCCTCTTATCAAGTAAATAAGCAGCTTTGGGCTACTTTCCAGTACGTGGAAATTTCTGCAACGAGGGTCGACGATAGTATTCATTGAGCTCATCACTAGATTTATTTGTGTCCTTCATTTTCCCTTCCACATTCATCACCGTGTAGAAGAGATTTTCAAACACATTCTTTTCGATGTGCGTCACATCCAAATTGTGTCGGATCAACAGGGTACTCCAGTACGGCAAATCCCAGAAAATACTCTTCTTCTTCCAACCCCCATCCAAAACTTTGTTGTGAGCATCAACACCCTCTTCTGTAACTTTCATTAATCCAATCCAATTAATTTCCTCGAGGATAAAAACACCTGTACGGATGGGCAATGGATCATCATCAACTATTTTATTATTTCTGAATGCAGTCTTGTTCCTTCGATACAGATGATATTTGGGTAAGAATTTACGATGGTTGTCAAACCACGACTGCTTTCGACTGAGGCTCAAAGTGAAAGTATCTGTGTATTCTGCATAATATGGACAAGCAAGCCTTCCAGATGTGCTCCATCCAGACAACATCGAGCAGGCTGGAACGTCACTTATAGTCCAGATTAGTGTAGCTCGCATAAAAAAATTCTTCTTTGTAGCAATATCATACATTACCACTCCATATTCCCATAACATTATCAAATCACGGATCAATGGTTGTAAAAAGTATGTCCAATTTATCCTTTGGATTTTTTGGACCAGGCACCAGAACCGTAAGAAACATGAATTGATCCTTCATGCACATCCATGGCGGTAGATTGTACGGTGTCAGTATCACCGGCCATGAAGAGTATTGTTTCCCCAACTACCCAAATGGCTAAAAACCGTCAGTGCTCAAGCCCAACCTCACGTTCCGAATTTCTGATGCAAATGCAGGATAAGACTTGTTCAAGTGTTTCCAAGCCTGCGAGTCTGCAGGGTGACGCAAAACACCGGACTGGTCATTATCAGAGTAACTTGTATGCCATGTCATATCCTTAGCAGTTACATTGGACTGATACAATCTTTGCAGTCTAGGGATGATGGAAAAGTAGAACATCTCCTTAAAATGGATCTTCTTTTTTAGTCGACCATTCACATCACGTCTAGCGGGTTTGAACTGTGGCCGACCGCAAAACTTATAATGTTCAAGATCGCTGTCCGCACCCCAATATAACATACAATTTCCTGTACAACAATCGATCCTCTCCACCGGAAGCCCCATCTCACCCATCAACTGTTTGCTATCGGAAAACTTTCTGGGCACCAAATTATCCGGAGGACAGACCTCACGAACCAAGTCAACGATTTGATTATAACCCCTTTCAGATAGTCAGCATTCGGGCATTAAATGACCGCTGAGAGTGTGATTCGCAACTAGGATACAAATCTCAATCCACTGCACGAAGCATATCATAAAACTATGCAGCATACTGATTAGGGGGTTCCTCAACAGGCGACTCATCATCCACATTTCCAAAGTGGGGACCGGAAGTTAAGTCCGTGATAATATTTTGGTATGAGCTAGATCCTGTCGTCTCATCAACCGGCATGTATGAAGCCGACGCTTGATCATTGTATTGATGCGGAATTTGACCTCAATTTTCCTCACCGTGAAAACCCAATTGCAATAATTTGGCATAAAACTATTTCTATACAAATGAGCTTTCACGTTATCGGGTTACTGAAACGTTTTGTTTCGACATCTAAATTTATTGCAGGGACACCTAACCTTTCCTCGATTCATTTAATTCGGGTTACTAGTGGCGAAGTCTACGAATGAATCGAGTCCACTAATAAATTCAGGAGCTATCATGCCATTAATCGATCTTGGACCATACATCCAACGTACACGACTAGAATAATCCATGTATATCAATCTGTTTCATATTAAAAATCAATTAATACTCAAATTAGCTTAATTTAATATTTTTAATTCTCTTATTAATTATTAATTTAACTAATTAGTTAATAATTTCTAAAATTTTGGCAGAGTTTCGTTTTATTTTATCATGTCCCCCAATTAATCAAAATCCTGCGTGCATCCATTTTCGACTTGATTAATTAAAATTAATCAAGTCGGAACGCACATATTCTACAACAAACAACAAATATTCATGAATACCTCTCCTTCAACTCCAATATTTATATTAATTAAGCATATATACACAATAGCAAATTAATTATAATTAGCAACTAAATATAACAAATTTAATTCCATAAAACACAATGCACAAATTATATTAATTAACAAATTATATATAAATAAATATATATATATATATATATTGTTGGTCCCGGTACAAGATTGAGAGATACATGTATGGTGGGGGAGGGGGGGGGGGGGAATACACGAATACAAATTTTTCTCACTTTCAAACTAATTAAGTCCCCTTTGCTCAGAGTGATAAAGAACTCAGGGTTGATAACACACCTACTGACTGCATTGAATGCTGGTCAGTTGGCTTACTATCAACTTGAGTTCAGTGCAGAAATACGTGAGCCCTAAAAGTTTATAGTCTTGTTAATGTTTGCTTTCTGAAAACTTGATTACTTTTTTTTTGAAATAGTGATTAGTAGGGTAGTGTTCAAGTTGATGATCAGGCGGATTGATTCAAGCCTGATAAAGCTAATGCAATGAATGACTTAAACAAATAAGCAGTTAAGAACAATATCAAAGCAGTAAGAACACAAGGAGTTTAACGTGGTTCAGAGACTCAAGCTCCTATGTCCACGATCCTGATTGAACAGGATAATCCACTACTTGGGATTAACTTGTGTTAGAAAAAATATTGTTAGTTTTGATGAGTTAAACAAACCAGAAGATGTAATAGGACCATCTGGACCTGTTAGCCAGATGAGGAACTAGATTAGGACTTAGTCTAGGGGGAACTGCCAAACCAGAAGACTTCACCAGAAGAGTCACCAGAAGACTTCACCAGAGGACTCACCAGAGAACTCCACCAAAAGACTTCACCAGAGGACTCCACCAGAAGACATCATCAGAGATGTTTAGATCAGAGGCAGAAGACCTTCCCCAGATCAGACGAGTCCGGACCAGACGAGTTTGGTGATTCAAAAGATGCTCAGAATCATCTCTAGATTCTACTGAGTATTCTGGTTCTTAACAGACTCTGGACCAGAGGACCTCTAGGTCATCTGGTGTCTGGTTCAGCCTACTCTAGAAGAATCAGAGTTGTGCATTAGAAGCATTTGACCGTTGGAAAGTCAACCATGATCGAATTGGAAAGTCAGAATGAAGATATCAATCCAAGGATCTCACAACCCAATCAATCAATTAGGGAATTGATTGATTGAAGCTTCCATAAATAGAGATCTGATTAGATTAATTAGCTCTCCAACGGCTAAACCCTAATCACCTCTATAAATACAAGAGTGTCAGTATGAAAAAAAGCTCTAGTTACGCACACGAAGATCATACATAAGCTTTAATATTCTCAAGTAATTAGCACTCTTATAGTTCTTGATTCATATCTACTCATAAGGAGTTTGTAGTTGGAGATTAGACTCAACCTGTTCATCTTGATAGAGAAGGTTGTAGTTGAATATACTTTAGATCGAAGTTAGATCTAAAGTGTTTAAGCAAGGAGCTGGTACTTGTCAATTCCAGTGTTCATAAGTTGGCTAGTTGGTTAGTAAGGCCCCTTGAAAAGGGGAGAGTGGACGTAGGATCGTTATATCTGAACCACTATACATCTTGTGTTATTTACTGCTTTTATTTATATATTTTTTATTATGGTTCTCTTGTTAAAAAGATCTTGAAAAAGGTTTTTCTCTTCAAGCTTCCGCATTATTAAAAACTGACTAGTGGGACCAAAAAGTGGTATCAGAGCAGTGTCCTAGACCACTGCTTTGAAAAAGCTTTTGGTGGTCACTAGACAGATCCATTGCTCTATTTAAAGTTGTTTAAACCTTTTTTAAATTTGATCAAAATGTCTTCAAAAGCTTCTTACAAGAGCCGCAAGTAGGGTTGTAAACGAATCAAATAATTTTAGTTCGATTTGGTATCTGTATTCGAAATTCGGCATTCGTATTCGAAATTTTATAATTCGAATTCGGGTACAAATAATTTTTTTGATTCGATTAGTTATCAAATACAAATACTATGATATTTGATTCAATATTCGTAAATATTCGATTAAATATTCGGTTAAATATATAATTACATAATTATATATTAATAGTAATAATAAATATAATTATTTATAAATTTAAGTTCATTATAATTATTTTAAGGATATTAACATTTATAACTTCATCCAACAAGTGGGCTTGTAGGCAATTCTTAATTAAGTATTTTAATTTAAAATATATAATGTAATTTAATTATTAAAAAACTTAACTAATTAAAAAAGAATTGTAGTTCAACACTCTTAATTTGATTATTAAAGTGTTTTTCCATGAATTTGATAAAAAAATATTCATTTACTTATTTGATTATGTTATGCAAATTTTTAAGTTTATAATGAGATTGTGAATTCAAACAATGACAATTTTGAAATGAATATTTGAATATTGGCAAAGTATTATGTGAATAATACTCACGGTAACTATTATCGTGAACAACAAATTACTAATATCTGATGAAGTGGTATAACTCAAGTCAAATGGTTAAAATCTCACTACCTATGATACAAAGGTCGTGGGTTCGAGCAACAACTTTATCTATAAAAAATACTAATACCTTATGTTGAAATAACTAACACCTTTAGTGAGAATAACTAATACCATTTCAACTAATAACTTTAATAAAAAATCTAAATACTATTTGAAGCTGATAATTTTAGTGCAATTCACTGATACTTTTAGTTTAATTTACTAATATCATTCAAACAAGTTTCATTGTGAATATTGTTAACATAATACCTTCTCTTGAATATTATTTGTTAGGAACATGCTTAACTAAAAAATCGATTCGAATATTCGACTCAAGTATTCGTATATTTTCTAATAATTCGATATTAGTTTCAAATCAAATATAAATCACATTTACTATTCGAAAAATATTCAATTCGAATTCGATATTCGAAATAATTTTACGAATACAAATTCAAACATTGTGGTATTCGACTCGATTCGATTCTTTTACATTCCTAGCCGCAAGTTGCCTGAATTCTCTTTTGAGGATTATAACCACTGGAGTTTCATGATGAACAATCATCTTGGAGCTATTCATCACCGCATGCTTGATATGGTTGAGAGTGGCACCATTCAATTTTACTGGACCCCTATTGATGATGGCAGATCAGAGTCCAGGGAAGAAACCAGTGAAGCTGCAGAGGAAAGAGCCGATGGCAGAGTTCCCAGGTAAAGAATCATGAAGAAGAGAGATGAACTGAATAATGATGAAAGGAAGTTGTACAACCTGGATCAGGTGGCTAGTGTTAGGATAAATATTGTATAGTTTTGATGAGTTAAAAACAAACCAGAAGATGTAATAGGACCATCTGGACCTGTTAGCCAGATGATGAACTAGAAGGACTTAGTCTAGAGGGGAATTGCCAGACCAGAAGACCTCACCAGAAGAGTCACCAGGAGACTAACCAGAGGACTCACCAGAGGACTCCACCAGAGGACTTCACCAAATGAGACTGACCAGAGGCAGAGAACTTTCCCCAGACCAGACGAGTCCGACCAGACGAGTCTGGTGAAACAAAAGATGCTTAGAATCATCTCCTTATTCTGATGAGCATTCTGTTTCTTAACCAGATCAGGACCAGAAGACATCAAGATTGCCTGGTGTCTGGTATTGCCTTCTCTGGAGAGAATCAGAGTTTGGCATTGGAGGCTATTGACCGTTGGTGATTCAAATCAAGTCAACAAGACCAGGATTGGAAAGTCTTGAAGTCAATCAATCCAAGGATCTCACCAACCTAATCAATCAATTAGGGAATTGATTGATTGAAGCTTCCCTAAATAGAGGATCTGATTGGATTAGCTCTCCAACGGCTATTTTCTAATCACCTCTATAAATACAGAGTGCAACTCAAGAAAAATGGCTAGAGAGAATCATACGCGCACAAAGATACATTCCAAGCTCTTGTTTATCAAGCATATAGCACTCTTATTCTATTCATACTTACATATTCACTCTTAAGGAGTTGTTGGACCTCAACCTGTTCATCTACAAGATAAGGTTGAAGGTTGTGGTCTTTAGATCGAAGTTAGATCTAAAGAGTTTGTAAGAAGGAACTGGTACTTCACAATTCCAGTAAGTAAGTTGGTTGTTGGTTGGATAGTGAGACCCCTTTGATCAAGGGAGAGTGGACGTAGGATATTCAGATCCGAACCACTATATATCCGGTCTTATTTATTGTTTTCTGCATTTACCTTCTTATTTATATTATTGTGCTCTTGTAAAAAGAAGTTGTATAAGACACTCCTTTTAAAGCTTCCACAATTTATCAATCTAGTGGGACCAACAAGTGGTATCAGAGCAGTGTGTCCAAAGACCACTGCTTTGTAAAGCTTTTTGTTGGTCACCGGGCAGATCTATTGCTCTTTATTGTGTTTTGGTTAAATTTTTGTTAAATCTCTTCGTAAAAAAAATGTCTGCAAAATCTTCCTACAAGAGCCGTAAGTTACCAGAATTCTCTTTTGAGGATTACAGCCACTGGAGCTTCATGATGAGTAATCATCTTGGAGCTATTCATCACTGCATGTTAGATGTGGTAGAGAGTGGCCCAATTAAATTTTACTGGACTCCTATTGATAGTGGCAGGTCAGAGTCCAGAGAAGAAACAAGTGAAACTGCCCAGAAAGCTGCTGAGGACAGAGTTCCCAGACAGAGAATCCTCAAGAAGAAAGAGGAGCTTGACAATGATGAAAGAAAACTTTATAATTTGGACCAGGTGGCACGAACTGAGATCATCAACACACTCACTAAGGAGGTAATAGAGAAGGTCAGAACCTGTGCCACTGCCAAGGAGATGTGGGATAAACTTGCCCTGCTCTGTGAAGGAACAGAGAAGATCAAGGATAACAAACTTCAAGCTGTTCAACACTCGTTTGACACCTTCAAAATGAAACCAGACGAGACCATTGACCAGCTGGATATGCGTCTCACAAATCTCCTCAACAAGGCTAGTGCCTTAGGTAAGACCTACTCTAAAAAGGAAATAAATAGTAAAATATTACGTTCACTAACCAGCAGGTGGAGAATCAAAGTGACTGTGATTAAAGATAGCAAGGACCTCAACACTCTGGATCATCATCTTCTGCTATCTGATCTTAAAGCCTATGAATATGATCTACAAGAGGAGGATCAAACAGAAGAGGTTTCCTCTTCTGGTCAGAAGGGAGTTGCCTTCTCCTCTACCATCAAGACAGATGACAAACCAAAGGAGTCTCCTGCAGATGACCTGAGTCTCAAGGAACAGGTAGTACTCCTAACCTGTAAACTGGATAAAATGAGTTCAAAATATGGCAGGTACAAAAAACACTGGAAGGAATCTACCAGAGACAGTAAGAGTTCCTTCAAAGCTGCAGATAAAGAGAGAAAATCTGGAGAGTCAAGGGAGACCAGATTCAGAACTCCAGAGAGGAGAAGAGATAGCAGCTCTGGGAGATCAGATTACCAGAGGAGGGATGGCAGTTCTGGCAGACCAGACTACCAGAGGAGAGAAAGTAGTCCAGCCAGAACAGAATACAACCAGAGGAGGAGAGATCCAAGCCCTAGTCCCAGAGGAGATAACACCTGTTACACCTGCAACAAGCCTGTTCACTACAGCTATGATTGTCCTCAACTGACTCCTAGATAAAGAGAAGAGAAAAGACTCAAGAGAGATAGGAGATATGCTGACAAGAGAGCACTATTGGCAGAAGCAGAGGAGGAAGATACAAGTTCCAGTTCTTCTTCTTCTTCTTCTGATTTCGGATCAGATGATGATGTATATCTTATGGCAGACATCACTGAGGTAAATGAAACTACCCTATGCTTATCTAATTTCAAATATACCGAATTATCTCATTCATCTGGTAACTCCAGAGAGTCTGATATGCAACAAATGCTATCAGATCTCCAAAATTGTGTTCAATTATGTCAAAAACTTGAAAAAGAAAATGGTAGGCTTAAAGATGAAGTTCAATCCTTATCTCATGAGCAAAAATCCACCAGATAACTCATGAAAGATCATTCCAAAGAAGTCTCTGAACTTCAGGAAAAGATCACAGAAAGAGATACTCTGGTAGATCAACTCATGAAGGAAAGGGACTCTCAGGAAGATAAGTTCAATGAACTAAGAGCTAAATACCAGACTCTTATCAAGGGAAAACAAGTTGAGCAAACCATAGAAGAGATACCCATGCCCATAGAAGCTCCTAAAATACCATCTACTGTATCTATTATAACAGAGACTTCTCAACACATTAATGATAAGAGTGGTTTAGGATATTCTGGAATTACAACCAGATCCACTAAATTTCTAAGCAATAAAGGCAAGTTGTCTCAAAGAGCTGGTGAATTGGTAGAAATCTGGGATGAAAAGGATCCTAATGGAAAAGGTTACAAAGTAGTTAAAAATTCTAACTGGGTTAATGATTATTCTGTTGACCATATAGATGAAGTTCCCAATGAGTTCACTGAACTGGAAGAGGAAATCTTAGAGCACAAACGCCAGAAATGAGAACCTATGAAGATTGATGGTTCTGTTCAGATGCCTAACCAGAATAGGGGACCTCAGAGAATACCTAACAGAGTGGAACCTAAGCACATTAGGGGACCTAAAAAGGGAAACTCTAAGAGGAAACCTAATCAGAATAGGAGATATCAAAGGAGATATACTGAACCAGAGAACCTCAATCAGACTCAGGGATCTCAAAGGAGTTATGCTCAAAGAAGATTTCAGAACAGGAACACTCAAAAGGAATTTCATCATCAGAATAGATCCAATTTTCAAAACCAGAGGAGGTCTTCCAGACCCATCTAAAGAAAACCAACTGATCTGGGTAGCTATGACACCAGAGATGGTTCTTCTAGGATGTACCCTTACAACCAGACCTTTAAGACAATGTCTTTAAGGCAGGCTATTCCAAAAGCCAGATTTGAGAAAAGATACACCAGACCTGTTTATAGGAAAGGTGTTCTGATCAGACCAGTAGCTCAATATGTCATTTTAAGAGGACATGTGCTGGTAGATAGATTTGGAAGGAAGATGATCTCCTCATCCAGCAAGGGATGATCTTTATCTTTAGATTCCTACAAAACCTGCAACTAACCAATCAGTACCCAGCTCTAGTAGGGGACCTAATTGATTTCTCTGCAGGATGATAAGAGCCCATTGGAGAAAGGACTTTCAAGCAAACATGTGTGGTACATTGATAGTGGATGTTCCAAACATATGACATTCCAGAAAGATCATCTCCAGGATTTCAAGCCAATGAATGGGCCAAGAGTGATGTTTGGTGACAACAACTATGGAGTCACCAGAGGCGTTGGAAAATTGACCTTTAATGGAGTATCTGTAGATGAAGTCTACTACGTTGAAGGACTCAAGCATAATCTGCTTTCAGTATCCCAATTTTGTGACAGGGGATACTCAGTGAAGTTCTCTAGTGATTCATGCACTGTTTTCTCTTCTGATTATAATGATATTTTGCTTATAGGCTTGAGGAAGGGTAACATTTATCTTGCAGATTTTAGCAGTTGTCCAAGATATGCTTGCCTGGTTGCTAAAGGATCTGCAGAAGATAGTTGGTTATGGCACAAGAGATTGAGCCACCTTAACTTCAAAACACTGAATAAGATTGCCAGAAAAGGTCTTATTCAAGGTCTTCCTAATGAAGTGTTTAAGAAGGATCAGGTGTGTGGTTCATGCCAGAAGGGTAAACAACCCAAGACCTCCTTTAAGGATGTCCAGAGCACAACCACAACCAGAGTACTTCAACTACTTCACATGTACCTGTTTGGACCTGTTTCTCCTCTTAGTTTCAGTGGAAGGAAGTACACCTTGGTGATAGTAGATGACTTTTCTAGATACACTTGGGTAGTGTTTTTATTTAAGAAAAATGAAATTATCACTAAGCTGCCAGAATTCTTCAAATAGATTCAGAATGAGCAGAACCAGAGCATAGTCAGAATCAGAAGTGACAAAGGGACAGAGTTTCTGAATTCACACATTGCAGAGTATTGCAAAGAACATGGGATTTTTCATGAGACATCTGCTGCCAGAACACCCCAACAAAATGGAGTAGCAGAAAGGAGGAATAGAACCCTTAAGGAAGCTGCAAGGACTCTTCTAGCAGAGTACAACACACCACAAAGGTTTTGGGCAGAGGCCATCAATACAGCCTGTTACACCTAGAACAGATGCCTAATTGCCCAGAGACATAGCAAGACTCCTTATGAGGTATGGAAAGGTAAAACCCCATCTGTTTCATATTTTCATGTTTTTGGATGTAAGTGTTTCATCCATGACAATGGAAAATCTAAATTAAAAACTTTTGATGCTAAAGTGGAAGATGGAATATTTTTAGGATATTCCAGCACCAGTAAAGCGTTTAGAGTTTTTAATAAGAATTCACTTTGTGTGGAGGAAACACCACATGTTGTTTTTGATGAATCTGCTGTTGAGTGCAAGGTGGAAATAAAGTCTTCTGGAGAGACCCAGAATCAGACTACTCCCAGAGTAATCAAGGTCAATCCGCCTATTCTTGATTCAGACTCGGATTCAGATTCAGATGTTGGCCCATCTTCTGGTTCTCTGAAGGAGAAGTCTTCACAAGGTGCAGAACCAGAGGAGGTTGGAACTTCTGTAGGGGGAAGCTCTTCTGCAGTTGGTGATATTCACCAAGGTACTGCAGAGGATGATCAATCAGGTAAGACCACGGGAAGGAGGACCCTGGTTGATCACCCCAATGACCTGATAATTGGAGATCCAACTAAGGGTGTCCAAACTAGGAGAACTCTTAACTTAGCTGCCTTATTCAGTTGCTATGTATCCTTGATTGAGCCCAAGAACATCAAGGAAGCACTGAAAGATTCAAATTGGATTGTGGGTATGCAAGAGGAGTTGAATCAATTCACCAAACAGGATGTTTGGGAGCTGGTTGACAGACCAAGACATCAAAAGGTGATAGGCACTAAGTGGGTTTTCAAGAATAAGAAAGATGAGAATGATTTCATTACTAGGAATGACATCAGGACTATTCTCAGTCTGAAGGAATAGACTATGATGAGACCTTTGCTCATGTTGCCAGACTAGAAGCCATCAGATTGTTCTTAGCATATGCTGCTCACCTGAAGTTCAAAGTATACCAGATGGATGTGAAATCGGCCTTTCTTAATGGGATTCTCATTGAGGAAGTGTATGTGGAACAACCTCCTGGTTTTGAACAAGGTAACAAGGTGTTTAAGCTTAAGAAAGCTCTTTATGGGCTGAAGCAGGCACCCAGAGCATGGTATGACACTCTATCTCAGTTTCTTCTGGATAATGGTTTTACTAAGGGAAAGATTGATAGGACCTTGTTTAGGAAAGAAGAAGGAAGAGACATCCTTCTGGTCCAAATATATGTTGATGACATTATATTTGGATCCCCTAACAAGAAGCTGTGTGAGAAGTTTGGTGATCTCATGCAGAGCCAGTTTGAGATGTCTATGATGGGTGAAATGAATTATTTCTTAGGTCTACAGGTAAAGCAAACAGAGAAGGGTATTTTTATTAATCAGGCAAAGTACATCAGAAACATGTTAGAGAAATTTAGAATAGGATCTAGCAAAGCAGCCAAGATTCCTATGATGACAAATTTCAACATGGATCCAGATGAGTCTGGAGAGAGTGTGGACCAGACTCAGTACAGAGCACTCATTGGTTCTCTTCTGTATTTGACTGCAAGTAGACCAGATATTACATTTGTCGTAGGTGTGTGTGCCAGATTTCAAGCCAATCCTAAGAGAAGTCACCTGGAAGCAGCTAGGAAGATATTGAAATATCTTAAAGGTACAGTAAATTTGGGGTTATGGTATCCTGCAGATGACAACTTAGAGTTAAGTGGTTATTCAGATTCAGATTATGGTGGGTGCAGAATAGATAGGAAGTCTACAAGTGGAACATGCCAATTTTTAGGAAATAAATTGATATCTTGGTTTTCTAAGAAGCAGACTTCAGTTGCTACATCTACAACAGAAGCAGAGTACATGGCTGCAGGGAGCTGTTGTTCACAACTACTCTGTATTAGTCAACAGCTTAGGGACTACCAGATTAGAGCCAAGGATATTCCAATATTCTGTGATAGTAATAGTGCAATAGCAATCACCCAGAATCCAGTTCTTCATACCAGGTTGTTGGGATATGCTTTAGTTTTGATGATTTTCCAAAACAACATGTAATAGGTTTGAAAACAGTCAGGATAGTATCCTTTAGATCAGGTCAGGCTAGGTTAGCTCTCAGTAGAAAGGGTTGCTCAGTTGAGGGGGAACTCAGCGAGGGGGAACTTCTCAACACTGCCTGAAGATGTCAAGATGACAACCAGAAGAGCTGACTGAAGACATGCCATCAACCTGAACCAATGGAGAAGCCTGAAGGAAGTCCCACTGAGTGTAAGTCAGGCTGATCTAAGCCAAGTCTGGTGGACCATTCAGTGAAGAGCCTGATCAGGAGGATCAGTGTTGCACCAAGTAGGCCCTGAAGAAGTCAGGCTACTGTGGTCAGGGAAGTTTGTCATCCAGCCTTATGACAAACTTCTTGGAAAGATCTTCAAGAGTTAACTGAAGGACAACTGCACTGAGGACGAGTCAGTCCACTGAAGATCAGAGTCAGTGAAGGAGAAAGCTACCTAAAGTCAGTGGGTCTTAGTCAACCCACTGAGTCAAAGATCCGTGAATCCAGGCCACGTGGACCAATCAGCACGAGGCAGCAACTCTGACACTGACAAAGGCCGCATTCCAAGAAAAGTGGTTGAAACCATTTAATGCTGGATTCAAATGTATTTCCTCTCCAACGGATACATTTGAATCCCCATTATAAATACAAGCTCATAGCTTGTTGATAGAGGGTGTTGTGTTGTTTTGTTTTGAGAGTTGTATTGTTGTATCTTGTAAGAAAAACAAACACCTACGAGCTGAGAGTGTGAGTAGTAGCATACGTGCATGGGAGATATAAGGAGGTCCTACTCACGTCTTATACACTGAGAGTTCACAAATATATACTTAAGAGTGCTCAGCTTGTAACTCTAGGCTTAGAGAGGTTTTCCCTATCTTAGCTATTGGCTAACACATTGTAAAGGGAAAACCTCACCTAGTTGGAGAAAACCCTAACCGAAACCAAAACCCTGAGTCAGGCTTGTTGGGAGTAAGTTGTTAGAAGGAGAAGGGCAGCCCAGGGAGTGGCGTGAGTCCAGTTGTAAGTGCACCTTGGCACGTTAAAAACAAGAATCCAAAGGAGTGGATTTCCTGTTAAATCAGGCCGTGGATGTAAGAGCTTGGGTCTCTGAACCACGTTAAACCAAGTGTTATTATTTGGAATGTCTTTTCTTCTAAAGTATTGCGAAAATCTGCTCACTGAGAGCATTGTTTAAAAAGGAACTTTAGTTAAGCATTTCAGTCAGGAAGATCCATCTCACTGACTGAATCAGGCTAGCACTCGAGAGTTCAGTCTCTCGAGTCACTGCCTTGTTGAGAGCCTGAGCTTTCAAGTCTCTTCACTGACTTGATAGCTCTGACTCTCAGCAACGTAGTGACTTGAGTATTCCGTCACTGAACTCGGTCAGGGTGCAAGCTGTGATTTGATAACGCACTCGAGAGTTCAGCATCTCAAGCCACTGTCCTTGCTCAGAGCATGAGTCTCCAAGCCTTCTCTCTGACTTGGTAACTCAGCCTCTGAGCAGAGCAGTGACTTGAGCATTTCTCACTCTTGCTGAACTCCCTGAGGAAAAAGGTTTAAAAAAAAAATTTGCTCCTGAATTCCCATTTTACCCTTCGAAAACGGGACCATCAATTGGTATCAGAGCGGGTTGTTCACATGACCACTGATCCAGTTTTGTTAAGAAAAATGGTCTACCGAACAGATCTTAAATGTTTTAAACAATGGGAATTCCTGCATATTTCAAACTATTACTTGTATTCTGACATTATTCTTGTAATAGAAAATCATTTGGTTAGAAGTTTTGGAATCATCAAAAAGGGGGAAATTGTTGGGATATGCTTTAGTTTTGATGATTTTCCAAAACAACATGTAATAGGTTTGAAAGCAGTCAGGATAGTATCCTTTAGATCAGGTCAGGCTAGGTTAGCTCTCAGTAGAATAGGTTGCTCAGTTGAGGGGGAACCCAGCGAGGGGGAACTTCTCAACACTGCCTGAAGATGTCAAGATGACAACCAGAAGAGCTGACTGAAGACATGCCATCAACCTGAACCAATGGAGAAGCCTGAAGGAAGTCCCACTGAGTGTAAGTCAGGCTGATCTAAGCCAAGTCTGGTGGACCACTCAGTGAAGAGCCTGATCAGGAGGATCAGTGCTGCACCAAGTAGGCCCTGAAGAAGTCAGGCTACTGTGGTCAGGGAAGTTTGTCATCCAGCCTTATGACAAACTTCTTGGAAAGATCTTCAAGAATTAACTGAAGGACAACTGCACTGAGGACGAGTCAGTCCACTGAAGATCAGAGTCAGTGAAGGAGAAAGCTACCTAAAGTCAGTGGGTCTTAGTCAACCCACTGAGTCAAAGATCCGTGAATCCAGGCCACGTGGACCAATCAGCACGAGGCAGCAACTCTGACACTGACAAAGGCCGCATTCCAAGAAAAGTGGTTGAAACCATTTAATGCTGGATTCAAATGTATTTCCTCTCCAACGGATACATTTGAATCCCCATTATAAATACAAGCTCATAGCTTGTTGATAGAGGGTGTTGTGTTGTTTTGTTTTGAGAGTTGTATTGTTGTATCTTGTAAGAAAAACAAACACCTACGAGCTGAGAGTGTGAGTAGTAGCATACGTGCATGGGAGATATAAGGAGGTCCTACTCACGCCTTATACACTGAGAGTTCACAAATATATACTTAAGAGTGCTCATCTTGTAACTCTAGGCTTAGAGAGGTTTTCCCTATCTTAGCTATTGGCTAACACATTGTAAAGGGAAAACCTCACCTAGTTGGAGAAAACCCTAACCGAAACCAAAACCCTGAGTCAGGCTTGTTGGGAGTAAGTTGTTAGAAGGAGAAGGGCAGCCCAGGGAGTGGCGTGAGTCCAGTTGTAAGTGCACCTTGGCACGTTAAAAACAAGAATCCAAAGGAGTGGATTTCCTGTTAAATCAGGCCGTGGATGTAAGAGCTTGGGTCTCTGAACCACGTTAAACCAAGTGTTATTATTTGGAATGTCTTTTCTTCTAAAGTATTGCGAAAATCTGCTCACTGAGAGCATTGTTTAAAAAGGAACTTTAGTTAAGCATTTCAGTCAGGAAGATCCATCTCACTGACTGAATCAGGCTAGCACTCGAGAGTTCAGTCTCTCGAGTCACTGCCTTGTTGAAAGCCTGAGCTTTCAAGTCTCTTCACTGACTTGATAGCTTTGACTCTCAGCAACGCAGTGACTTGAGTATTCCGTCACTGAACTCGGTCAGGGTGCAAGCTGTGATTTGATAACGCACTCGAGAGTTCAGCATCTCAAGCCACTGTCCTTGCTCAGAGCATGAGTCTCCAAGCCTTCTCTCTGACTTGGTAACTCAGCCTCTGAGCAGAGCAGTGACTTGAGCATTTCTCACTCTTGCTGAACTCCCTGAGGAAAAAGGTTTAAAAAAATTTTTTGCTCCTGAATTCCCATTTTGCCCTTCGAAAACGGGACCATCAACCAGGTGCAAACATGTTGATATAACGCATCACTTTATCAGAGATCATGTTGAGAAGGGAGATATAAGGATGGAAAAGATTGCAACAGAGAAACAGAGAGCAGATATTCTGACTAAGCCTTTGGCTGAGTCCAGATTCAGAGAGTTAGCATTTGAGTTAGGCCTATTGGATCCAGAGACATATTTTTTTTAGGGGGAACATCAGAGAAGTATCCTTTGTTTCATTTCTTTACTTAAAATTTTCATTTTCAAACTAACATGCCTTCAGGCTAGATATACCAGGGAAGTTACATCTCCAGATGTGGTTCACACCAGATGAGGCTTGTACCAGATGAGGTGCTGAATATGATTCCAGAAAAGTACAAAGTCTTCTCTGATCAGAACCAGATGGGATGTAACACCAGACTAGCCGTGGTATCATCTGGTTACAATATTAGGTGACAGGTATGCTTTTACTTCTCCCGCCTCTGATCATTGGGATACACTTTTCAAATTACTTAATACACCCAAAACCTTTCAACTTCAGAGTGTATTTAAGACTAGGGTATAGGGCCTAGGCAATCATTTCGCTTTTTCTCTTGACTGCCACAAAACCCCCTCGAACCCAGTCCCAATGTTCACGCCTACGCACCAGATTAAATCTATATTTTGCCTTTTAATCTTGGCCATCAGATTTAATTACTGTGCAATATGTCAATCAATTCGAAAATTGATTTTGTTCCCTAAATTAGATTTTCGATTACACGCGTTCACACTTTATTAATTGATCTTACCACGCGTCTTGCCCTATTTAAATCAAATTTCTCTTCAATTTGTCCTTTCACGTTTCCTTACTTTCAAATCCCTAACCTCTCTCTGCGAGTTTTCTCTCTCTCTTTCTCTCTCCTTCTCGAATTTTCAGACATGGCCCCTCCGTGCAACTTCGATCATGAGTTGATGATGAAGAAGTTGAAGACAGAGATGGTGGTTGACTTCTACACCACCAAGAACTCGACTGCGTTGGCTATTTTGGAACTATTACAAAGATCCGGCGTAGAGAAGTTAATTTCAACAGTCCCTCGAGATTTTCGCACTTTGGACGGTTATGCGGCCCAGTTTCTGGTTCGTATGAAGATTCATGATGATCACATTTCATCCAAGATAGACAAGGATGATTTGGTGTTTTCCAAGCAAGATTTCTGTGCTTTGTTTGAAAATATCTCGACAGAAGGGGTGGATCCATTAACTTACAAAGAGGATGAAATTGTTGAATCTTTCAAAATCTTTGCCAGATCCTTTTGCCAGAATTTGACGAAGGGCTTTCTGGACAAGCATTTGAGGCAGAAATACAAGGTACTCTTTGACATAGTGGTGAAAGTGTTGATGTGTGAAAATCACAGCACAGATGCAATTTTCAATGGAAGATTGTGTGTGATGAGGGCACTGTATGATGGAGTGCAATGCAACTGGGTGGAATTCTTTTGGGATGTTTTGAGGAAGAATAGATTGAAAGTGAAGAAGGAGGCTTGTCCTTCCAAACCAAGGGAGTTGCAGTACTATTTCACTGCTAATGTTTCGTTAGGGATGAAACTGACTCTGATTCTGGATACCTTGCTTCCAGAAAAGAGATGGAAAGAATCTTGGTGCAGAGGGTTTCACAAATCCAAGATCTTGTTCTCCAAGGATGGTCCTCTCCATGGCCATACCGACTCTGATGGAGAACAAGCCATCCCTGCCCCTCCTCTTCAAGCAATTCCCTCACCTGGTAAGGGGCAGAAGCAGCAAGGTAAGAAGAAGCCTGCTGAGGCAACTGGTTCTTTAACCATTGCTTTCTCTGGTTTCTCAGAGGAGGACCAAATTCCCCTTCTTGATATGCTGAAGAAGAAGGGTGATGGTGAAGAAGCTGCCAAGAAGGCAGGGGCAGCCAAGCGAAAGAGGCCAGACGAGGTTAAGAAAGCCTCTTTAAAAAAGCCCAGAACTAGCAGAAGGGCCAAGAAGACACTCCTGGTGGATGAGCCATCAGAGGAGGAGGAAGAAGTGGTTGAGCCTCTTCAAAAGAAGAAATCTCGGGCCAAGAGGGCCATTCTTCAAGATTCAGACTCTGGCTCTGATCTTGGAGATGCTCTGGAGCAGGCAATTGATGAAGCTGCCAGAATCATGCAGGACTCCTCTGCTCCAGTCCCATCTGATGAGGTAATCCCCCCTATCCCTACCTCTAACCCCATAAATCTTGTTTTCCCATCAACCTCTCCCCCAGAAAACCCTCCCCTCAACCCATCTTCTGCTTCTGGTGCCCCCATTGCCTAACTAGAGCAGACCCTCCCTGATACCCCCATATACACTCCCTCCACCTTACCTACCCAAACACCATCTCCCCCACCTTCCCAATCACCTCTTCCCATCAATCCATCTCCCCCAGCCCCTGTACCAGAGGTGCCATCCACTTCTGGTGCCATCCCAACCTCTGTACCAGAGATACCATCTTCCTCTGGTGCAGAACAGCCCCTTCCCACAACATCTACCTCGCAAAATCCTACCCCTCCCCAACCTCATTCAGACTAAAGCCCATCTTTCTCCATGGCTCTGGGACCTCTTGCCCCTCCCCATTCTCCCACCTATTTGACCAGCGATGATAGTGAAGATGAGGATGCTTCACTAGAGCCGGAGGTCTTAGCACCATCCTCCTCTGCCTCTGGGCCCAGACCCTTCACTTTCTCTTCTGCAGAAATGGGTCCCATCAGGCAGAGTATGAGTGTAAGTGCTCAGCTCTGGCTAAGAGAGCATTTCCCTGTTTTGTTGGAGCACTTACCCCTTCTGGCAGAGCTGACTGATGCCAAAGTCTAGAGTAAGGCCAGACTTGAAGATGTGGAGGACCTCATGTTATTGCTTGAGGAAATGGGTCCTTCCAACTTCAATGCCTGGGAGATTGAGCTCAAACAGAAGCTGAACATCCAGAACCCAGCTGAGCTGGAGACCCCCGTAGCAATGAAGGTTTTGATTCGCACTCTGCTCATCCAGAGAGGAGTTATGATCACTCCTGAGGGCCCCTCCTACAAATTTGGCCCTCACTTCACTTTCCCTCCAGAGCTCTACTCAGATGAGGAAGACTTTGATGTCACTTCTGTCGTGCTGCAAAAGTTGAAGACCTTCTTCAATGAGCAGATAATGCAGATTGGGCGCTTCTCCAAGGCAATTCAACATATGGCCCCTACTATGATTGAGCACCAGATCCGGCAGGAGAGGAAGATCTTCTTGAAGCAGATTAAATCCACCTTTGCAGCTGCCAAAGCCTCTTTCAAGGAAAATGGACTCTTTGTTAAGCTGGATGTGATGCACAGCCAGAAGCAGCTCCAGGAGCATATGCTAGAGCAGTTGAGGCCAGTCTTTGTGTTGAAGGTTGAGATGGCTTCCCAGATGCTGCAGACTGCTAAGCTTAAGGACTCCCTCCAGGAGATGTTAAGCAGGAGAAGCTGGTTGCAGAATCAAAAGCTTACCTGGAGGAAGCAAAGCAGCTGCGTGATCTTCACTCTTCCTCCAACATTGCCTTGCCTGATCTCATTAGGCAGGTAGTGGAGCCCCTCATTGATGAAGTTAAAAAGGGGGAAGAGAATGCCAGAACTGATCTGGCGAAGACCACGAATGAGACTCTCTTCAGCCATGGTGCTCGTCTGGACCTGCTGGAGAACACCTTGGCCCAGGCCGAGCTGCAGAAGAAGAAGAAGGAAGAGCTCAAATCTCTTTCCATGGCAAAGCAGCTGGCGGCAGGAGAGGAGTCAGAAGCAGAGCAGGATCCCATCCATATCTCTGGACCTGCAAAGAAGAAGATCATGAAAGTGAAGAAGAGCTTTCTAGAAGAAGTAGTGGAGGAAGCAGAGAAGAGATTTCGGGAAGAAACGCCTGAAGAGAGGCAAGCCAGAATAAGGAAAAACATAGATGAAGAGCAGAGGCTCAGATATGTTAGAAGACATAATAAGAAAAGCAGAGAAGCTGGCATCTCTTCTGGTGCCAGTGGATCCAGCCAGAAGAAGAAAGGTCCTGTTGAGGTGATGGAGATTTTGCCACTCAGGACAGAAGGGTCCTTTGACTCTACTGTGCCTGTCCCTCTGATAGAGAAGTGGAGAGAAGCCAAGACCTTGTGGTTCATTCAACAATATATCCAAAGGCCTCCACCAGAGAATGATGCACTCATCAACAGGACATTCCATTCTTGGATGAAGGCATATGATGCAAGTCTGTACAAGCAGCTAATGGACTCCATCATAGAGTTCAACCTGGAGGTCACTGCCCCTGAATTTCATTATCTTAACACTCCAATGATAGGGGACCAGGTTGATTGGGCTGAACTGAAGAAGCTGTACAAGACTAAGGTGTTGGCAAATTTCACTCCAACATCTTTTGCAGAGTTGAAGGCCATTCAAGACAAATTCTTCGACTGGTTCCTGGTGCCTAAAGAGAACAGAAGATATGCTTAGAATAGGACCAAATTTGCATTGTAATCTGTAATCACTTTTGTCCTTATTATTAATGAAATATCATACCTTCTCTGTTCAAAAGACAACTTATTGTTGTCTTAATTGTTTGCCTGATAAGATCAATTCTAAGGTCTTATCCTTTTACTGTTTTTACGCTTAAGTTTTATTTGATCAGTTCTGGTTTTTGTTTTAACTACATCAAAAAGGGGGAAATTGTTAGGATAAATGTTGTATAGTTTTGATGAGTTAAAAACAAACCAGAAGATATAATAGGACCATCTGGACCTGTTAGCCAGATGATGAACTAGAATAGGACTTAGTTTAGGGGGAATTGCCAGACTAGAAGACCTCACCAGAAGAGTCACCAGGAGACTAACCAGAGGACTCACCAGAGGACTTCACCAGATGAGACTGACCAGAGGCAGAGAACTTTCCCCAAACCAGACGAGTCTGGTGATACAAAAGATGCTCAGAATCATCTCCTGATTCTAATGAGCATTATGTTTCTTAACCAGATCAGGACCAGAAGACATCAAGGTTGCCTGGTGTCTGGTATTGCCTTCTCTGGAGTGAATCAGAGTTTGGCATTGGAGGCTATTGACCGTTGGTGATTCAAATCAAGTCAACAAGATCAGGATTGGAAAGTCTTGAAGTCAATCAATCCAAGGATCTCACCAACCCAATCAATCAATTAGGGAATTGATTGATTGAAGCTTCCCTAAATAGAGGATTTGAGTGGATTAGCTCTCCAACGGCTATTTCCTAATCACCTCTATAATACATAGTGCAACTCAAGAAAAATGGCTAGAGAGAATCATACGCGCACGAAGATACATTCCAAGCTCTTGTTTATCAAGCATATAGCACTCTTATTCTGTTCATACTTACATATTCACTCTTAAGGAGTTGTTGGACCTCAACCTGTTCATCTACAAGATAAGGTTGAAGGTTGTGGTCATTAGATCGAAGTTAGATCTAAAGAGTTTGTAAGAAGGAACTGGTACTTCACAATTCCAGTAAGTAAGTTGGTTGTTGGTTGGATAGTGAGACCCCTTTGATCAAGGGAGAGTGGACGTAGGATATTCAGATCCGAACCACTATATATCCGGTCTTATTTATTATTTTCTGCATTTACCTTCTTGTTTATATTACTGTGCTCTTGTAAAAAGAAGTTGTATAAGACACTCCTTTTAAAGCTTCCGCAATTTATCAATCTAGTGGGACCAACAGCTAGGATTGAGATCATCAACACCCTCACTAAAGAAGTGATAGAGAAAGTGAGAATCTGCAGTACGGCCAAGAAGATGTGGGACAAGTTAGCTCTGCTCTGCAAAGGAACAGAGAAGATAAAGGACAACAAGCTCCAGGCTGTTCAACACTCATTTGATACTTTCAAGATGAAACCAGAAGAGACTATTGACCAGCTAGACATACGTCTCACCAACCTCCTTAACAAGGCTAGTGCCTTAGGTAAAACGTATTCTGAAAAAGAAATTAATAGTAAAATACTAAGGTCACTAACAGCAGGTGGAGGATCAAAGTCACAGTCATCAAAGACAACAAGGATCTCAACACTCTTGATCATCATCTTCTCCTATCTGATTTGAAAGCCTACGAGTATGACCTACAAGAAGAAGATCAATCAGAGGAGATTTCTTCTTCTGGTCAGAAAGGAGTTGCTTTCTCTTCAACTATCAAGAATGAAGAAAAAGTGAAGGAGTCTACTGCAGATGACATGAGCTTAAAGGAGCAGGTAGCACTTCTAACTAGAAAAATTGATAAAAAAAATGAGCTCCAAGTATGGCAGGTACAAAAAACACTGGAAGGAATCTACCAGAGACAAGAAGAGTTCCTTCAAGTCTGCAGACAAAAAGAAGTCATCTGGAGACTCAATGGAGACCAGATTTAAGTCACCGAAGAAGAGGATAGATGGCAGTTCTGGCAGATCATACTACAAGAGGAGAGAAAGTAGTCCAGCCAGACCAGAGTACAACCCCAGGAGGAGAGATCCTAGTCCCAGTCCCAGAGGAGACAACATCTGTTACACTTGCAACAAGCCAGGCCACTACAACTATGATTGTCCTCAACTCACTCCTAGAGAAAGAGAAGAGAAAAGACTCAAGAGAGATAGGAGATATGCAGACAAGAGAGCATTGCTGGCAGAAACAGAGGAGGAGGATACTAGTTCAAGTTCTTCTTCTTCTGACTTTGGGTCTGATGATGATGTATGTCTCATGGCAGACATCACTGAGGTATAAGAATCTACCTTGTGTTTATCTAATTCCAAATATACTGAATCCTCTCACTCATCTGGTACTTCCAGAGAGTCTGATATGCAGCAAATGCTATCAGATCTCCAGAACTATGTACAACTTTGCCAGAAACTTGAGAAGGAGAATGGTAGGCTCAGAGAAGAAGTTCAATCTCTATCTCTTGAGCAGAAATCCACCAGAGAACTCATGAAAGATCATTCCAAAGAAGTCCCTGAACTTCAGGATAACATTTACAGAAAGATATACTCTGGTAGATCAACTCATAAGAGAAAGAGACTCTAAGCAAGATGAGTTTAATGAACTTAGAGCCAAATACCAATCTCTTATCAAGGGAAAGCAAGTTGAACAAACTATTGAGGAATTACCTATGCCCAGAGAAGCTCCAAAGATTTCAACTATTGTATCTATTATATCAGAGTCTTCTCAGCGCATTAATGATAAGAGTGGTTTAGGATATTTTGGAATTACTAAAAGATCTCATAAATATCTTTATAATAAAGACAAGTCTGTAAGAGCTAGTGAATTGTTAGAAATTTGCGATGAAAACCCTAATGGTAATGGTTACAGAGTAGTTCACAATCCTAAACGGAACTGCTCTGCTGATCATGTAGAATGTAGTCCAGAAGAGTTAACTGAACTGGAAGAGAAAATCTTAGAGACTAAATGTCAAAATAGGGAACCAATGACAATTGATGGTTCTGTTCACATTACACCTCAAAGAGCAAGACCAAATGAGATTGGAGGACCTCAGAGGAATCCTCAAAGAGTGGAACCTAAGCAATTTAGGGGACCTCAGAGGAGACACTCAAGAAGGGGGAACTTCAATCAGGATAGGAATTCTCAGAGAAAGAACTATGGACAACAAAACTATCATCAGAACCAGGGACCCCAAAGAAGGTTTTCTCAGAGAAATAAATTCCAGAACAGATACACTCAGAGGAACTACAATCACCTGAAAAGGTCTATTTTTCATCAGAACCAGAGACCTATCTATAGAAAACCAACTGATCTGGGTAGTTATGACACCAGAGATGGTTCTTCTCGGATGTACCCTTACAACCAGACCTTTAAGACCATGTCTTTGAGGTAGGCTATTCCAAAGGCCAGATTTGAGGTGAGATACACCAGACCAGTGTATAGGAAAGGTGTTCTCATCAGACCTACAACTCAATTTGTCATTGTCAGAGGACATGTACTAGTAGATAGATTTGGAAGAAAGATAAGATCTCCTCATCCAGAAAGGGATGATCTTTATCTATGGATTCCTACAAAACCTACAACTAACCAATCAGGACCCAGCACTAGTAGGGGACCTAATTGATTTATCTGCAGGAGGACAAGAGCCCATTGGAGAATGGACTTTCAAACAACAGTGTCTGGTAGATTGATAGTGGATGTTCCAAGCACATGACATTTGAGGAAGATCATCTCCAGGATTTCAAGCACCTGAATGGGCCAAGAGTGATATTTGGTGACAATAATTTTGGAGTCACCAGAGGAGTTGGAAAATTGATCATCAATGACGTATCTGTAGATGAAGTCTACTATGTTGAAGGACTCAAGCATAATCTGCTTTCTGTATCCCAATTTTGTGACAATGGATACTCAGTGAAGTTCTCTAGTGATTCATGCACTGTCTTTTCTTCTTATTATAATGATATCTTGCTTATTGGCTTGAGGAAAGGTACCATTTATCTTACAGATTTCAACAGTTGTCCCAGGTATACTTGCCTGGTTGCAAAAGGATCTGCAGAGAACAGCTGGCTTTGTCACAAGAGGTTGAGTCACCTGAATTTCGAAGCACTCAACAAGATTACCAGAAAGGGTCTAGTTTGAGGTCTTCCAAATGAAGGGTTCAAGAAGGATCAGGTTTGTGGTTCCTGCCAGAAGGGTAAACAACCCAAGACTTCCTTCAAGGATGTCCAGAGCACAACCACAACCAGAGTACTTTAACTACTTCACATAGCCCTGTTTGGACCTATTTCACCTCTTAGTTTCAGTGGGAGGAAGTACACCTTGGTGATAGTAGATGACTTTTCAAGATACACTTGGGCAGTGTTCTTGTTTAAGAAAAATGAAACTATCACTAAGCTGCCAGAGTTCTTCATACAGATTCAGAATGAGCAGAACCAGAGCATCGTGAGGATCAGAAGTGATAAAGGGTCAGAGTATTTTAATTCACACATTCCTGAGTACTGTAAGGATAATGGAATTTTTCATGAGACATCTGCTGCCAGAACACCCCAACAGAATGGAGTAGCAAAAAGGAGAAACAGAACCCTTAAGGAAGCTGCCTTGACTCTTCTAGCAGAGTACAACACACCCCAGAGATTTTGGGCAGAAGCTATCAACACAGCTTGTTTCACCCAGAACAGATGCCTCATTGCCCAGAGACATATTAAGACACCATATGAGGTATGGAAAGGTAAAACCCCATCTGTTTCATTCTTTCATGTTTTTGGATGCAAATGTTTCATCCATGAAAATGGGAAGTCCAAGTTAAAGACCTTTGATGCTAAAGTGGCAGATGGATTATATTTTTAGGATATTCCAGCACCAGTAAAGCATACAGAGTCTTTAATAGGAATTCTCTTTGTGTGGAAGAAACACCTCATGTTATTTTTTATGAATCTACTCTTGAGTGCAAGGTGGACTTAAGGAATCAGTCTCCAGAAGAGACACAGAATCAGACTACTCCCAGAGTCATCACAGTGAATCCACCTATTCTTGATTCAGAGTAAGATTCAGATTCAGATGGTGACCCATCTTCAGGTTCTCTGGAGCAGAAGCCTCCACAAGGTGCAGAACTAGAAGAGGTTGAAACTCTTGTAGGGGGAAGCTCTCCTGCAGTTGGTGATAATCACCAAGGCACTGCAGTAGATGGTCAATCAGGCAAGGCCAAGGGAAGGAAAACCCTGGTTGATCACCCCAATGAGTTAATTATAAGAGATCCAACTAAGGGTGTCCAGACTAGGAGAACTCTTAACTTAACTGCCTTGTTCAGTTGCTATGTGTCCTTGATTGAGCCCAAGAACATCAAGGAAGTATTGAAAGATTCAAATTGGATTGTTGCAATGCAGGAGGAGTTAAATCAATTCACCAGACAGGATGTTTGGGAGCTGTTAGACAGACTAAGACATCAAAAGGTGATAGGCACTAAGTGGGTTTTCAAGAACAAGAAAGATGAGAATGATGTCATTACTAGAAACAAGGCAAGGCTAGTGGCTCTGGGCTATTCTCAGTCTGAAGGAATAGACTATGATGAGACATTTGCTCCTGTTACCAGACTAGAAGCCATCAGATTGTTTCTAGCATATGCAGCTCACATGAAGTTCAAAGTATACCTGATGGATGTGAAATCTGTCTTTCTTAATGGGATTCTCATTGAGGAAGTGTATGTGGAACAACCTCCTGGTTTTGAACAAGGTGACAAGGTGTATAAGCTTAAGAAGGCTCTTTAAGGGCTTAAGCAGACACCTAGAGCATGGTATGACACTCTATCTCAATTTCTTCTTGACAATGGTTTTACTAAAGGTAAGGTTGGTAGGACCTTGTTTAGGAAAGAAGAAGGAAAGGACATCCTTCTGGTCCAGATATATGCTGATGACATTATATTTGAATCCCCTAACAAAAGGCTGTGTGATAAGTTTTGTGATCTCATGTAGAGCCAATTTGAAATGTCCATGATGGGTGAGATGAACTATTTCTTAGGTTTGCAGGTAAGGCAGACAGAGAAGGGAATTTTCATCAATCAAGCTAAATACATCAGAACACATGTTAGAGAAATTTGGAGTAGGATCTAGCAAGGCTGCCAAGATTCCTATGAGGATAAATTTCAACATGGATCCAGATGAGTCTGGAGAGAGTATGGACCAGACTCAGTATAGGGCACTTATGGTTCTCTTCTGTACCTGACTGCAAGCAGACCAGATATTACTTTTGCAGTAGGTGTTTGTGCCAGATTTCAAGCTAATCCTAAGAGGAGTCACCTGGAAGCAGCTAGGAAAATATTGAAATATCTTAAGGGAACAGTTAATTTGGGTTTATGGTATCCTACAGATGATAACTTAGAGTTAAGTGGATATTCAGATTCAGATTATAGTGGGTGCATAATAGATATGAAGTCTACAAGTGGAACATGTCAATTTTTAGGGAATAAGTTGGTATCTTGGTTCTCTAAGAAACAGACTTCAGTTGCAACATCAACCACAGAAGCAGAATACATGGCCGCAGGTAGCTGTTGTCCACAACTACTCTGGATTAGTCAGCAGCTTAGGGACTACCAGATTAGGGCTAAGGATATTCCAATCTTTTGTGATAGCAATAATGCTATAGCAATCACCCAGAATCCAGTTCTTCACACCAGATGCAAACATGTTGATATAAGGAACTATTTCATCAGAGACTATGTGGAGAAGGGAGATACAAGGATGGAAAAGATTGTAACAGAGAAGCAGAGAGCAGATATTCTCACCAAGCCTTTGGCTGAGACCAGATTCATTGAATTAGCCTTTGAGTTAGGATTGTTGGATCCAGAGACAGAATTGGTTTAGGGGAATACCAGAGAAGTATCCTTTAATTTCAATAATATTATTTAATGTCACTTGATATACTAACCTGTCTACAAATTAGATATACCATAGAAGTTACATCTCCAGATGAGTTATGTACCAGGTGAGGTACATTGTCAGACTCCAGAGAAAGTTCCACCAGATGAGATGTAACATCAGACTACTTGAGCTATCATCTGGTTACGATACCAGATGACAGGTATGTATTTACTTCTCCCCCTCTAATCATTGGGACACACCTTTTAAATTACTAAATACACCCAAAACATTTCATATTCAGAGTGTATTTAGAGCTAGGGTCGTGGGCCTAGGGAATCATTTCGCTTTTTCTCTTGACTGCCACAAACCCCCTCGAACCCAGTCCCAATGACCATGCCACATACACAATTAAATATGTAACTTGCCTAATTCAATCCTGGCCGTCAGATTTAATTAAAGTGCAAAATATCAATCGATTGACAAATTGATCTTGTTCCCTCAATTAAATGTTAATTCCACGCGTACACACTTCAATTTAATTTCAAATACACGCGTACATCTCTTTTATAAAATAAATTTGTTCATTTATGTAAAATAAAGTAAGGTAGAGAGAAAACTGATTTTGCAAAGAGAAGTTAGGGTTTGAAAGTTTGAAAATGTGAAGAGACATAAATTTGTTCATTTATGTCTCTTCACATTTTCAAACTTTCAAACCCTAACTTCTCTTTGCAAAATCAGTTTTCTCTCTACCTTACTTTATTTTACAAAAATGGCACCAAAAAGCAACTTTAATCACGAGTATGTTTGCAAGAAACTAAAGACAAAGATAGTCGTCGACTTCTACACCACTCGCAACCCTGCCGCGTTGGAGATACTGGAGTTATTGCACAAATCTGGAGTGGAAGATCTCATCTCTGCTGTCCCCAAAGGTCTTCGCACTTTGGATGGGTATGCTGCACAGTTTCTGGTACGTATGAAGATTCACGATGGACATATTACGTCCAAGATTAATGGAGAGGAGGTTATGTTCACTAAGCACGATTTCTACAAACTTTTTGGCAATATTTCTTCTACTGGTGTTGATCCGTTGAAGTATAAGGAGGGTGAAATTGTTGAATCATTAAAGATCTTCGCCAGATCTTCTTGCCAAGCATTAACGAAGGGTTTTCTGGATAAGCATCTTCGTCAGAAGTATAAGGTTCTTTTTGATATCGTTGTGAAGGTGTTAATGTGTGAGAATCATAGTACAGATGCCATCTTTAATGGTCGTATGTGTGTGATGAGGGCCATTTATGATGGTGTACAATGTAATTGGGCTTAGTTCTTTTGGGATATTTTGAGGAAGAACAAGGCAAAGGTTCAAAAGGAAGATTGTCCAATTAAGCCAGGGGAGTTGCAGTTTGTGTTGAATGCGAATGCCTCTGTAGGGACGAAGCTGACCCTGATCTTGGATTACTTGTTTCCTGATAAGGTGTGGAAGGCATCCTGGTGCAAAGGCTTCCACAAGTCCAAGATCTTATTTCACAAGGATGGGCCTCTCCATGGTCACTCTGACTCTGATGGTGAAGAGGCCATCCCAGCTGCACCCCTACAGGCTGTGCCTTCCCCTGCTAAAGGGAAGAAAAAGTCTTTGAAAAACCCAAACACAACCCCATCCCCCTGCTTCTGGTTCAAAATCATCCCAACCAGAGCAGCCTATCCCAAACACTCCCTCTCCCACTCATATAACCTCTCACCCTCAAACTCAATCTCAAACACCTCTACCCACTAACCCTTCACCCCCACAAACAACCTCTGCACCAGAGGCACCCTCTACCTCTTCTGGTGTAGAACAACCATCTTCTCAAACACACCCCTCTACCTCACAAACCCAAACACCTATCCCTCTCCCCACTCAAACTGACCAGAACCCCTCCTCTTCTATGGGAATGGGGTTCCCTGGTCCTCCTGCCTCCCCCACAAACTCACTTAGCGATGATAGTGAAGATGAGGATGCTTCACTGGAGCCTCCCAACTTAGCCTCATCCTCCTCTGCCCCTGGGCCCAGACCCTTCACTTTCAATGATACTGAAATGGGTCACATCAGGCAGAGTATGAGTGTAAGTGCTCAGCTCTGGCTAAGAGAGCAATTCCCCATGTTGCTGGAGCACTTACCCCTTCTGACAGACCTGACGGATGGTAAGGTCTGGAGTAAATCCAAATTAGAAGATGTTGAAGATTTCCTGATGCTGCTGGAAGAAATGACTACATCTGGATTTACCTATTGGGAGATTGCAGTTAAGAAGAAGATAAATGTGCAGAATCCAGCTGAACTTGAATCTCCAGAATCTGCCAAGGTGGTAGTAAGAACACTTCTTATCTAGAGAGGAGTCTTGTTTTCTCCAGAAGGCCCTCGTTCTCTTTTGGCCCTCACTTCACCTTTCCTCCAGAGTTATACTCTGATGAAGAGGACTTTGATGTCACTCCTGCTGTGCTCCAGAAAATGAAGTTGTTCTTCAATGAACAGATACAGAAGATTGGCAGATTCTCCAAGGCAATGCAGTACCTGGCCCCTGCCATGATAGAGCATCAAATTAAAGAAGAAAGGAAGAAGTTTCTGAAGCAGATTAAGGCAACCTTTACCTCTGCTAAGGCATCATTTAAATCTGACTGTCTCTTTCTCAAGATGGATGTCATTGATAGCTAGAGGAATCTCCAACAACATGGTCTGGACCAGCTTCGTCCAATATCCGTTCTCAAGGTGGAGATGGCTTCTCAGATGATGGAGAATGCCAAGATGAAGGACTCCCTCCAGGAGATGTTGAACAAGCAAGAGCGCCTAGTGACTGAAGCACAAGCTTATCTGGAGGAAGCAAAGAAGCTTAGGGATCTTCACTCTTCTTCCAACACAGAGTCGCTTGCTCTGATCAAGTAGGTTGTAGAGCCCCTTATTGATGATGTTAAAAAGGGGGAAGAGAAGGCCATAACTGAACTGGCTAAGAGCACAAATGATACTCTCTTCAACCACTCTGGTCACCTGGACCTCTTAGAAAACACTTTGGTTCAGGCTGAGTTGCACAAGAAGAAGAAGGAAAAGTTGAAATCTCTGGCAATGGCCAAGCAACTATCTGCAAAAGAAGAAGTTGTTGATGCTGAACAGGACCCTGTCTCCATCTTTGGTCGTTCCAAGAGAAAGATGAGAAAAGTCAAGAAAAGTTTCTTAGAAGAAGTTGTTGAAGAAGCAGAGAAGAGATTCAAGGAGGAGACTGAAGAAAAGAGTCTCACCAGAATCAGGAAGAACATAGATGAAGAGCAGAGACTCAGATATGTTCGAAGGCAGAACAAGAAGACAAGAGAAGAAGGTCTCCCTCCTCCCAGTACTAGTGGAAGTTCAAGTCAGAGGAAGAAGTCTGCTGTGGAAGTTATGGATATCCTGCCTCTGAGGACAGAAAGGTCCTTTGACTCTACTGTGCCTGTCCCACTTATTGAAAAGTGGAAAGAAACCAAAACTCTCTGGTTTATCCAGCGTTACATTCACAGGCCACCTCCAGAGGATGAAGCATTGATCGACAGGATATTACTGTTAGGATATATTTTAGTTTTGATGATTTTCCAAAACAATATGTAATAGGTTTGAAAGCAGTCAGGATCGTATCTTTAGTTTCAGGTCAGGCTAGGTTATTTCTCAGTAGAACAGGTTGTCAGTTGAGAAGAACTCAGTTGAGGGGGAACTCAGCGAGGGGGAACTCAGCAACACAGCCTGAGGATATCAAGATGACATCAAGAAGAACTGACTGAAGCCTTGCCAGAGACCTGAATCAGAAGAGAAGCCTGAATGATGTCCCACTGAGTGTAAACCGGGCTGATCTAAGCTAAGTCAGGTGGACAACTCAGTGAAGAGCATGATCAGGAGGATCATTGCTTGACTTGATGCGAATATACTAGCTTTTACTAGTAGCTTCCCCGCAAGAGTACGGGTTCACTGTAGTAGTGGCAAGTATAGGACCAAGTATTATCGAACCCAAGGGAAAGTGTGTATGCGAATAGATCCCTGAAGATCTACGCGTCGTAGTTAATATGAGTGTATGTTTGGGGATTGAAAATTAAAAGAATTAAGTCTAAACTAAATTACTCTACGAATGCAAATGGAAAATTAAACTAAGTATCTAAGGTGTGTATGCAAGTATGAGATGGTGATGCTCAGGATAGGAATCCCTACGTATACTAACGGAGCAGGTACATAATCAAAGTAATCATGACAAACAAGAATTAACCTAAGTAAAAGATCGTAGAATGAAAGCTCAAGATTTCTAATCCTAATACTTTATCCTAGCAATCGACTTCACTAATCCACTAACAAGTTAATAGATAACGCTTAATTAATGAGACCCTAATTTAACTAAGGTGATGCGGTCATCCTCCTTCGCTAAACCGGTAGATGAATTAACCCTTTCTAAACCCTCTCGTTAAGACTACTAATCGTTATTGAGTGATGCGGTCGTCCTCTCTCTAACACTTTCATACGAAATTCAAAGGTAAAGTTAAGATTAATTATAAGAATTCATTAATTAAGAGAATTAAAACTAACGTCATGAATTACCCTAATTACATACCCACATCCTACTTCTACGAGTTCATCCTAACCTAAGCATGCAAGGGTTTTAGCTAGACATGACGTTAACAAACATAAAAGCAATAGAAGAAACAACGAACATAAATATGGTAAATTGAACCAAGAAAAGATGAAACATGAACTAGGGTTTAATGAAATAAATACTAAGAACTGAATTTGAATTGATAAAAACAAAGTTTAGAACGTTTAGAGTAATCAAGCTAAGGAAAAGAAACTGAGAAACGAAATTAAACTAAGAATTCGTACGAAAAACCTCAACAACGTAAAAGTAAAGCTTGCTCGTTCTTCTCCTCTTCCTCTCTCTAAAAACTAAGTCTAAAAGTGATTTCTAAAGTTCGGGATCTGGTGGTCGTTTAAAACGAGTTTGGAAGAGGTATATATAGGCACCGGGTCGAAACGGGCTCTCATGGACCGAAAAACGAAATCTGGAAAAAATGCCTTGGAGGCGCTCGAGCAGACCAGCTCGAGCGGGTCGCTCGAGCTAAAGTGGTCGTGCAGTTCTTGTGCTCGAGCGGGGCGCTCGAGCCTATGTGGTCGAGCACTTTTCAGCATCCGTCACTTGTTCGTAAAATCTTCATATCTCCTCAACCGAGAGTCCGTTTTGGCCGATTCAAAGTCCTACGAACTCCTCTTTTCGCCCTCTATCCATCTATGAAAACCAAAGAGACAAATTAATGATTTTATAAAAATGATACTCATTTGACTCCAAATACTAATCGAAAACACTCAAAACATGGGCAAATCGGGCACCAAAACATAACAATTTCACGCCTAATCAGTGCTGTACCAAGTAGGCCCTGAAGGAGTCAGGCTACTGTGGTCAGGGAACTTTGTCATTCAGCCTTATGACAAAGTTCTTGGAATGATCTTCTAACAGTCTCCGAAGGACAACTACACTGAAGACGCTCAGTCCACTGAAGATCATCAGTCAGTGATGAAGAAAGCTACCTAAAGTCAGTGGGTCTTAGTCAAACCCACTGAGTCAAAGATCCGTGAATCCAGGCCATGTGGACCAATCAGCACGAGGCAGCAACTCTGACACTGACAAAGGCCGAATTCCAAGAAAAGCGGTTGAAACCATTAATTGTATGGATTCAAATGTAATTTCATCCAACGGTTACATTTGAATCCACACTATAAATACAAGCTCATAGCTTCTTTGTAACGTGTGTGTGAAAGAAGAAAATAAACACCTACAAGCTGTGAGGGTGTGTTTGTTGTTAGGGAGTCATAAGGAAGTGTTACACACCCACGACACTGACCTTTAGGGTTATCACATATATTCATTGAGTGTCAAGCTTGTAACTCTTAGCTTAGACAGGTTTTCCTAATCTTAGCTTTAAGACTAACACATTGTAAAGGAAAACCTCACCTAGTTGGAGAAAACCAAACCTAACTAAACCCTTTCAGAAGATTGTTAGGTTTGTAGTGAGGTGAGGAGAGGCAGCCCAGGGAGTGGCGTGAGTCCAGTTGTAAGTGCACCTTGGCACGTTAAAAATAAGAATCCCGAGTAGTGGATTTCCTGTTAAATCAGGCCGTGGATGTAAGAGCTTGAGTCTCTGAACCACGTAAAACCTTGCGTTGTTTATTTTTCTAAGCACTTGCTAATTACTTGTAGTGTATGCTCTCTTAGTGTACTTGGAAAGTTTGATAATAAGATTAGCTAAGTATTTTAGTCAGGGAGAACCAATCTCACTGACAAGCTTAGGCTAGCACTCGAGAGTTCAGTCTCTCGAGTCACTGCCTTGTTAAGAGCTTGAGCTCACAAGTCAGTTTGGACTGACTTGAGTGCTCTGACTCTTAGCGACGCAGTGACTTGAGTATTCTGTCACTGAACTCAGTCAGGGTGCAAGATGTGTTTTATAATGCACTCGAGAGTTCAGCATCTCAAGCCACTATCCTTGCTCAGAGCATGAGCCTCCAAGCCTTCTCACTGACTTGGTAGCTCAGCCTCTGAGCAGAGCAGTGACTTGAGTATTACTCACTCTTGCTGAACTCACTGAGGAAAAAGTTTAAAAAAAAATTTTTTTTGCTCCTGAATTCCCATTTTTGGTATTTGAAAATGGGACCATCAATTGCACTCTTGGATGAAAGCTTATGATGGAGACTTGTACAAGCAACTGATGGACTCTACCATCCAATTCAACTTGGAAGTCACTGCCCCAGAGTTCCACTATCTCAACACTCCCATGGTTGGGAACCAGATTGATTGGGCAGAGCTGAAGAAGTTGTACAAGACCAAGGTGCTTCTGAACTTCACTCCAGCAAGCTCTTCTGAACTCAGAGCTGTTCAAGACAGGTTCCTTGATTGGTTCCTTTTGCCCAAGGAAGATAGAAGATATGCTTAGATAGGGTCTCTATGTAATCTCATTGTAATCTCTTCTGATTATTATCTTAATGAAATATCCTATCTTTCTGTCTTAAGACAACTTCTTCTTGTCTGATTGTTTGCCTGATAAGATCTATTCTAAGGTCTTATCTTATTTGTCTTTCATGCTTTTATATTCTTTTTGTTCAATTCTGGTGTTGTTTTAACTTCATCAAAAAGGGGAAAATTGTTAGGAAAAATATTGTTAGTTTTGATGAGTTAAACAAAACAGAAGATGTAATAGGACCATCTGGACCTGTTAGCCAGATGAGGAACTAGATTAGGACTTAGTCTAGGGGGAACTGCCAAACCAGAAGACTTCACCAGAAGACTTCAGCAGAGGGCTCCACCAGAAGACTTCATCAGAGATGTTCAGATAAGAGGCAGAAGACCTTCCCCAGACCAGACGAGTCCGGACCAGATGAGTCTGGTGAATCAAAAGATGCTCAAAATCATCTCTAGATTCTATTGAGTATTTTTATTCTTAACCGACTCTGGACCAGTGGACCTCTAGGTCATGTGGTGTCTAGTTCAACCTACTCTGGAAGAATCAGAGTTGTGCATTGGAAGCATTTGACCGTTGGTAATTCAAATGAAGTAAAAAATCCTCATCATCATACTCCTTGGGCTCATCCTCAAAATCCTCCTGCATCCCAGCCTTCAGCCTATCAACCAGTTGCTTTAAATTTTCAAAGTTGAGCAACTGCAGCCAACCGGTAATCTGAAAGTAAGAGCACAGCCTGGCTTCCTCCTTCTCCCAGTGTTCCCAGCCTCTGGCATCGATAAGCATATGCTGCTCCTGCATATTTGACTGCTTGAAGCCGAGCCAGACTTTCAGTTCAATTACATTGGAGCACAACTCCCTGTATCTATGTAGACTGGGCCAACACTTTGAAGCCCACTCATATGCATTCCCCCTGAGAGTGTTCTCAAACATTCCACCCATCAGCCCGGCATCCAGCTTCTCCTCCTCCTCCGCCAGGTCCAGAAACTCATCAGCTGATTCTCCTGCGGTAGTGGTTTTGGGGCAGTCTTTGGGGTTAGGGTAAGATGGGAAGTCTTTAGGGTTAGGCGTGGAAGTGTTTGGCTATTGGTTCTGGTCAGGCTCAGTTATGTTTGAATTGCTGGGCACTGACTGTTGGTACCACTAGTCAATTTTAGAGAGAATGCGGAAGCTTAATTAAAACTCTTTTGCAAGATCTTTTTACTAGAGCACAAGTATAAAAAATATATAAATAATAAAAGCGATAAATAACACAAGATGTATAGTGGTTCGGATGTTAAAATCCTACGTCCACTCTCCCTTTTATCAAGAGGCCTTACTAACCAACCAACCAACCAACTTACTACTTTCTGGAATTGAGAAGTATCAGATCCTTCTTACACTCTTTAGATCTAACTTCGATCTAAAGCTTAACTTACTCCAACCTTCTCTATCAAGATGAACAGGTTGAGTATTCCAACAATAAACTCCTTAAGAGTAGATATGAACCAAGAACAATAAGAGTGTTAATATGCTTGAGAGTATTAAAGCTTATATATGATCTTCATGCGCGTGTCTAGAGCTTTTCCTCAATGATGCACCCTTGTATTTATAGAGGTATTTAGGGTATAGCCGTTGGAGATCCAATCTAATCAAATCTATATTTATGGAAGCTTCAATCAATCAATTCCCTAATTGATTGATTGGGTTTATCTTCAAATACTTTCCAATCCGATCATGTTTGAATTTATTTGAATTACCAACGGTCAAATGCTTCCATTGCACAACTCTGATTCTTCCAGAGTAGGTTGAACCAAACACCAGGTGACCTCGAGGTCCTCTGGTCGAGAGCCGGTTAAGAACCAGAATACTCAGTAGAATCTAGAGATGATTCTGACCATCTTTTGGTTCACCAGACTCATCTGGTCTGGGGAAAAGGTCTTCTGCCTCTGAAGTGAACATCTCTGATGAAGTCTTCTGGTGGAGTCCTCTGGTGAAGTCTTCTGGTGGAGTCCTCTGATGGAGTCCTATGGTGAAGTCTTCTGGTGACTCTTATGGTGAAGTCTTCTGGTGACTCTTCTGGTGAAGTCTTCTGGTCTGGCAGTTCCCCCTAGACTAAGTCCTAATCTAGTTCCTCATTTGGCTAACAGGTTCAGATGGTCCTATTACATCTTCTGGTTTGTTTAACTCATCAAAACTAACAATAATTATCCTAACAATTTCCCCCTTTTGATGAAGTTAAAACACTAACCGGAACTGATCAACAATAGAATAAGTAAGATAAACACTTAAGATAAGACCTTAGAATAGATCTTATCAGGCAAACAAGAAGACAACAAGAAGTTGTATTAAGACAGAAGAGATATGATATTTCATTAATAAATCAGGACATAAAAGTTTACAGATTACAATGCAAGTCCTATCTCTAAGCATATCTCCTGTTTTCCTTGGGTACCAGGAACCAGCCAAGGAATCTGTCTTGAACAGCTCTGAGCTCTGCTGAGTTTGCTGGAGTGAAATTCACCAATACCTTGGTCTTGTATAGCTTCTTCAACTCTGCCCAATCAATCTGGTCCCCACTCATGGGAGTGTTGAGATAATGGAACTCTGGGGCAGTGAATTCCAGATTAAATTCAATGGTAGAGTCCATCAGCTTCTTGTACAGGTCTACATCATAAGATTTCATCTAAGAATGAAAGGTTCTGTTGATCAATGCTTCATCCTCTGGAGGTGGCCTATGAATGTAATGCTGGATAAACCAGATAGTTTTGGCTTCTTTCCACCTTTCAATGAGTGGCATTGGCACAGTATAGTCAAAGGACCCTTCTGTCCTTAGAGGCAGGATGTCCATCACTTCAACAGGAGCCTTCTTCCTCTGGCTTGAACCACTTGCAGCAAGGGTGAGACCTGCTTCTCTTGCTTTCTTATTCTGCATCCTAACATATCTGAGCCTCTGCTCTTCATCTATGTTCTTCCCAAATCTGGCAAGTCTCTCATCTGGAGTTTCTTCTTTGAATCTCTTCCCAGCCTCCTCAACAACTTCCTCCAGGAAGCTTTTCTTCACTCTCCTGATTTTCCTCTTAGCAGGACCAGGGATAGACACAGGGTCCTGTTCAGAGTTCAAAGATTCCTCTTCTGCTGTGAGCTGCTTGTCCATATCTGACTTGAACCGAAAATACTAACTTTCTACTAGTAGTTTCCCCGCAAGCGTATAGGTTCACTGTAGTATGGGCAAGTATAAGGACCAAGTATATAGTACCCAAGGAAAGGTGAGTATGCGAATAGATCCCTAAAGATTTACGCGTCGTAATTAATATGAGTGTATATTTTTAGGTTTTTTTAAAAGAAATATAATCTAAACTAAATTACTCCATGAATGCAAAAAGGAAAATTAAAATACGAACGTAAAAGTATGTTTTCAAATATGAGATGGTGATGCTCGGGATAGGAATTCATACGTATACTAACGGAGTTGGTACGATAATTAAAATAACTGTGATGTGCAAGAAATAACCTAAGTAAAAGATTGTAAGATGAAAGCTCAAGAATTCAACCCTAATACTTTATCCTAACAATCGACTTCACTAATCCACTAACAAATTAATAGATCGTGCTTAATTAACGAGACCCTAATTTAACTAAGGTGATGCGGTCGTCCTCCCTAGATAAACCGGTAGATTAATTAACCCTTTCTAAACCCTCTCATTAAGTCTACTAGTTGTTAAAGAGTGATAAGGTCATCCTCTCTCGAACACTTTTCGAACCAAATTTAAAGGTAAAGTTAAGATTGATTTTAAGAATTCATTAATTAAGAGAATTAAAACTAAACGTCACGAATTACCCTAATTACATACCCACATCCGACTTCTACGAGTTCATCCTACCCCAAGCATACAAGGGTTTTAGCTAGACATAGTTTTTACGGAAACAAAAACAATCGAAGAAGTAACGAACATGAACATAATGATTTTAACTAAGAAATTATTAAACATAAACTAGGGTTTAAAGAAATAAATGCTAAGAACTCAAATTAAACTAATAAAACAAAGTCTCAAGTATTCATGAACAAAGAACTTTAGGAAAGAAACTAAAAATTAAAACCGAACTATGAATTCGTAAGTAAACCTCAATTACACGTGAAAATTAAGCTTGCTTGTCTCTTCTCCTCTTTCTCTCTCCAAAAACTAACTCTAAAAGTGATGTGGTATCAAGTGGTGTGTAAAAACGTGTTCGAAACGAGTATATATAAGCATCGGGCCGAATCGGAAACTAATGGGCCGAAAAATGAATCCGGAAGCAAAAAACATGATAGTGCTCGAGCAGCACCCGCTCAAGCGGGGGCGCTCGAGCTGTGTAGGTCGAATGAAGCAGGGGCTCGAGCGCTCATGCTCGAACTGGTCGAGTGGCCAAATCGTTCATGAGATGCTCGAGTGGTCAAATTTCTCTGTTGGTTTTGGACGCTCGAGCAACATGCTCGAGCGTTGGTGCTCGAGTAGCTCGAATGGCAAAAGTTCTCTGGACAATTTCAGCACTCGAGCAACATGCTCGAGCGGCGGCGCTCGAGTGACTCCACTTGAGTGGCTCTCCTTCTTCTTCAACTGATACTTTTCTTCTTGCGCACTAATACCAATCGTATTTCTTCGTTATCTTCTCATTCGGGTATCCGTTTGAGTTAATTCAAAGTCCTACGAACTTCATTTTTCACCCTCGCTTCACCTATAAGCATCAAAGAGAAAAATTCATCAATGTGTCGAAATAATACTCAATTGACTCTACATACTCAACAAAATCGACCAAAACTGGGGCATTTTTAGCTACGAATCATGACAATTTCACGCCTAATCAACCCCCAAACTTACCATCTTGCTTGTCCTCAAGCAATGAAATAATAAGTCAAGTGAAATTGTTATGAATGAGTCATAGAACTAAACCATGTGAGTAATCGAGCTCAAGTTTCAAAGATCGATCGCACGTATACTAACTCACCCCCCTTCATCATACTCATGCAATAACAACAAGAAACACCAAGATCAAACATGGATGTGCACTCAACGATGTGTTTCACTCCCTCACAAGTGTATATCAGTAATACAGGACTCACTCAAACAATTAATCACGCATATCGGCAGCCATAAGCTTGTAAACACTGTCAACTCCGACCATACTCTAGAAATCAATGCCGAATAAAAAAGGACTTTATCAAGGTTGTAATGTAGGCTCTTTGGACAGTGGGATAACAATATGGATAAGTGTCTTAAGTGAATGGAGAATAGAAACTCAAACTTTAGTACTTCGAGATTAGGAACAGAATACTTCAAACTTTTTCAATCAACACACTTTCAATTCCAATACTCTCAACACTTCAATTTTTTTCTTTCTAACTCATTTCACTTTTTTTTTCAATCACTTCACTTTTTTTTTTCTCTTTCACACAACTCACATGAGCTCATTTTTTTCTTTTGCTCATTCTCAAATTCTTTTGTTCTTTCCCACAACTCATATTCTTCATCAAATCTTCTTCTCATAATCACTCAAGCAATCACAACTCTCCTTTTTCAACTCAAATCGATCCCTTCACATTCACACCTTTCCTATTCTCCACTCAAATTTGGACAAAAAAGCTTAGGAACTTGGAATAGTATTTAAATGTGCTAGCAAATGAAATAGGCTTAAGGCTCAAACTGGCTAACAAGGGGCAAATATCAATGGTAAGGAAAATTTGGCTAAGATCACATTCGGCATATCAAACTCAACACAATCAAGAAGTGAGAGCACACACAAGTTCTAGCATCTTCTAAGGTGACGATCCACTCACAAACGAAGAGATCAATTCATGTATCTTAATCTCAAGAGGCTCAAAACTCACGATTTTCACATCCATGCTAGTCCTAGTGAATTCTCACTCTCATCACACAAGTACTCAAAAGGAAAATTCATAAGTATACGAGTTCCCTCATAAATCAATTCTAACTCCTACACTCACACAATAAAATCCCTGTCTCAACTTCACAACTCACCAACTCATACTCACACTCAAAGATAGCAATCAACAAGCATAAGATGATTGATAGGCATGAAATATGTAGTAGCACCTCAAAACATTATCAACTCAAGGAGCATCTCAAGGCACAATATATAACCAAACTCAACTCCAAGTGAGGGTGTGCTCCTGTGCAATGTAACCATAAAACATATAAAAACTCCACCCCCCCAAAATCCAACCTTGTGAAGCGGTCTAAGTTTGGGGTGGTGGTTACCTCATCCAAGTAATTCAGCTCCTCTTAACAACTTGGCACACTCCCTTCTCTCGAGTTGGTCCCTTCAATCTGAATAACTCCATGATACCTTTACTCCTTCGAGACAAGCCTACAAAATAAACTCTCAAATATGAGGTTAAAACTTACGATTCAAAACAACACCCTAATAACATAAAATACTCAAAAGCAAATAAAAATGGGTTGCCTCCCATTCGGCGCTATTTTTAAGGTCCTAATGCTGGACCGAGCTCAAAGGAGCTTATGGGACATGATACTCAAAATTACCTCCCTTACTCTCATAAGAGTGGTACTTGCATTTCTTTCCTTTATTCCCTTTCATCATGAGTTCTTTTGCTTCCTTCTCCACCTCAATTGGTGGGGATCTCAACTTCTTCTCACCTTTATGTGGAGGAATCTTACTAAGCAATTTCTTAAATTTGGATTTTTTCTTCTTAACTCCTCCTTTCCCCTCCAACTGGACCACGTCCACATTTTTCACTTCTTCATCCTTCAACTTCTTCCCTTTATCCCTATTAAAATAATCAAGATCGTAATGCTCATGGGTTAAATCATCAAGTGAAGGACTATTAAAATCATGCTTAATAGAAAGATTAGGGAGAGGATGTGTGTCTTCAACACGAGGATCAATGACATCCATGCAATAACAACTCTCATCCTCCTTCGGGTACTTCATGGCCTCATATAGGGAGATTTTTATCTCTTGATTGTCAACTTTCAATGTTATCTTTCCATTTACCACATCTAGCACCATCCCCACCCTTGCTAAGAACGGTCTTCCCAAGATCAAAGGCACACGCTCATCTTCGTCCATGTCGAGCACCACAAAGTCGGCTGGAAAAATGTGATCTCCAACTTTCACGAGGACGTCTTCAACTACACCTTGAGGTCGAGTAATAGACCGGTCGGCAAGTTGAAGCGTCATCATTGTCGGCTGAAGTTCTCCCCCTTCAAACTTCTTGAAAAACGACAATGGCATCAGATTAATGCTCGCTCCAAGGTTGCACAACACTCCCTTCTTGACTACATTCCCGATATCATATAAGATCCTGAAGCTCCCGGGATCCTTCAACTTCGGAGGAAGTGCCTTGTGCACTAATGCGTTCACCTCATGGTTCAACTGCACCAACTTGGGCTCATCAACTCTCCTTCTCTTCGCTATCAAGTCCTTCAGGAACTTGGCGTAGTTAGGCATCTGTTCCAAAGCATCATAAAAAGGAATGTTAATATGCAATTTCTTAAAAACATCAAGGAATTTAGCGAATTTCTCATCAAGCTTTTTCTTCATGAAGCGCTGTGGATACGGGACAGGTATCACCGATTTGGGTACCTCCCATTCATCTCTCTTAGTCTCTTTCACATTCTTCTTTGCTTCTTTTGCCTTCTTCCACTTTGGGACTCTCTCAATCTCCTCAATGCCTTTGTCCTTCTGGAACTCATCCATATCTTTACTTCTCTGAACGCCTTCACCCTCTATTTCCTTCTCAACTCCTACCTCATCAATTTAATCTATATCCTTTTTAGGCTCTTTCCCCTCTATCTCAACCTCTCCTTGGGGCGTCTCAGAATCAGCAGGCATCTGGGGACCATCATAGTTGGTCCCACTTCTAAGTTGGATCACCTTGCAATGCTCTTTCGGATTCCCCTCCGGCATAGAAGGATACTTACCCGGCTCTCTTCCCAATTATTTTGCAATCTGGCTCATCTGGTACTCCATCGAAGTGAACCGCCTATTGTTCTCTTGCTGAATTTGATTCAGCTCTACATCTCTCTTCTGGAGTTCTTGATCACGCTGATCACCTTTCTTATGCAACTCTTTAACATCATACTCCAAAGAAGATAATATTTTGCTTCCTTCCTCCACCTTCTGAAGGATAGCTCTCAACATCTCCTCAGTTGAGGAACCGCCTTCTCCACCCGGGGGTTTTGAACCTGGATCAACACCCAGAGGAACTGTAATTCCGACCTTCGGATCAGCATATGAAAAATTCTCATTCTTCCTCCATGTGTTCCGAGGAGGCCGCTGGCCTTCTTGATACCCTTGGGTATTCCTCCATTGATTTTGAAGAAGTTGTGGACCAGGAGGTACAAATGGTTGGCCATAAGAAGGCCTTCCAAATTGATTGCCACCTTGTGGATAGTTAGGCCTTCCCATATAGTTGGCCTCCTCTTGCTGACTCGTGGGTGGGTCCACTTTCTCGCTCACTGCTACATTCCCTCCAACCAAATTCTGTCCCATCTCGAGGTTACTTATCTTCTCCATCATCGCCATCAACAACTTTATTTTTCCCTCATTCTCCTCCAACTTACAAGCTCTCTGAAATTCTGGGTCCTCGTTCCATTGCCCGGCATTTGTAATAATATTATCTACGATCACTCTGCATCTAGCCGTACCATAATTCAGAAATGCTCCACTAGCACATGCATCAAGATGGGCTTGACCAGCCTTGCTGGCTCCACTGTAGAAGAATGCCATAATATCTCCCCCATTGTACCCATGCCGCGGGCACTCAATTTACATGTTAGAGTATCTCTCCTACGCTTGACGTAAGTCTTCTCCTTGCTTCTGGCGGAAGGAGGAGATCTCTATCCTTGCTCTTATGGTTCTAGATGGAGGGTAGAATCGCTCGAGGAATAGACGCTCGAGCTCGGCACAAGTGGTTATACCTCCCCGTAGGAGCGTGTTATATCGTACCACTCCTTAGCTATTCCCGTCATATAGAATGGGAACAGCCTGAGCCTCTTGGCATCTTCAGACATGCCGTTATAATTGAATGTGGATGCGATCATCAGAAAGCTCCTCAGATGAGTATGAGGATTCTCCTTTCCAACCTCCCCCTTGAATTGATTCTCGGTAAGCAGCTTTAGAATTCCAGGGGATTTTGAGATGTTGTTTACCTCTACAGGGGGAAATGCCATTCCATCATAATACCGTTGCGGCTGCGCCACAAACCTTCCTCTAATGGCCATATTCTGATCGGCGTTCTGATGAATGTGCTGAGGAATAACAGGTGGTACGGGTACTTGTTGGACTGGTGGTAGTTGATAGACTGGTGGTGGATTGTAAATAGGAGGTGGAGGGTACGGGTATGGTGGGTATGGATATGGTGGGTATGGGTAAGGGTAAAGTAAGTTATTTTATGGGAAGTTGTTCTGTGGATATGCAGGGTTGTTCTGAGGATGTTGGACAAGGTTATGAGCTTGATTGTTTACGTTCTGTGTACCTGGGTTTTGGCTCTGGCTCTCCCCTAACAGAATTTGATTCTGACTACCATTCCCTCCAGTGCCCTCAACCCGTTCCACTGCGTGATTGATCTCATTTGCAGCATCATCCAACTCATTACTGATGTCCATATTTTCGTTCTCTCCTCCGGCAACATTCATCCTTCTTAAAAAGGCTCTATTTCTTCTTGCTACTGTCTCATGATCCACCTGTAATCTCTCTTCGCTCGTATCACCTTGCGAGCGTGTTTTCATAAACCTAAAATACTAACAAAAGAATAAAAACGCAACTGCTGAACGAGTAAGATTAAAATAGAAAAATAAAGCACTCACTACTAACTACTAAGCTATCTACAATCCTATTCAAATGACATACATACGGCAGCGGCGCCATTGACTTGAACCGAAAATACTAACTTTCTATTAGTAGTTTCCCCGCAAGCGCACAGGTTCACTGTAGTATGGGCAAGTATATGGACCAAGTATATCATACCTAAGGGAAGGTGAGTATGCGAATAGACCCCTGAAGATTTACACGTCGTAATTAATATGAGTGTATGTTTTTGGGTTTTTTTTAAAAGAAAGTATAATCTAAACTAAATTACTCTATGAATGCATAAAGGAAAATTAAATTACGAAAATAAAAGTGTGTTTTCAAATATGAGATGGTGATGCTCGGGATAGGAATTCCTACGTATACTAATGGAGTTGGTACGATAATCAAAATAACCGTGATGTGCAAGAAATAACCTAAGTAAAAGATTGTAAGATGAAAGCTCAAGAATTCAACCCTAATACTTTATCCTAACAATCGACTTCACTAATCCACTAACAAGTTAATAGATCGTGCTTAATTAACGAGACCCTAATTTAACTAAGGTGATGCGGTCGTCCTCCCTAGATAAACCGATAGATTAATTAACCCTTTCTAAACCCTCTCATTAAGTCTACTAGTTGTTAAAGAGTGATAGGTCGTCCTCTCTCGAACACTTTTCGAGCCAAATTTAAAGGTAAAGTTAAGATTAATTTTAATAATTTATTAATTAAGAGGATTAAAACTAAACGTCACGAATTACCCACATCCTACTTCTACGAGTTCATCCTACCCCAAGCATACAAGGGTTTTAGCTAGACATGGTTTTTACCGAAACAAAAACAATCGAAGAAGTAATGAACATGAACATAATGATTTTAACTAAGAAATTATTAAACATAAACTAGGGTTTAAGAAATAAATGCTAAAAACTGAAATTAAACTAATAAAACGAAGTCTCAAGTATTCAAGAACAAAGAACTTTAGGAAAGAAACTAAAAATCAAAACCGAACTACGAATTCGTAAGCAACATGCTCGAGCGTTGGTGCTCGAGTAGCTCGAATGGCAAAAGTTCTCTGGACAATTTAAGCGCTCGAGCAACATGCTCGAGCGGTGGCGCTCGAGTGACTCCACTCGAATGGCTCTCCTTCTTCTTCTACTGATACTTTTCTTCTTGCGCACTAATACCAATCGTATTTCTTCGATATCTTCTCATCCGGGCATCCGTTTGAGTCGATTCAAAGTCCTACAAACTCCATTTTTCACCCTCGCTTCACCTATGAGCATCAAAGAGAAAAATTCATCAATGTGTAGAAATAATACTCAATTAACTCTAAATACTCAACAAAATCGACCAAAACTGGGGCATTTATAGCTACGAATCATGACAATTTCACGCCTAATCAATAGCCAAAGATTTCAATTCTTCTTTCTTCTTCTTCTGCAGCTCAGCTTGTGCAAGAGTGTTCTCCAGCAGGTCCAGACGACCAGCATGGTTGAAGAGGGTCTCGTTTGTGCTTTTCGCCAGATCAGTTATGGCCTTCTCTTCCCCCTTTTTGACTTCATCAATTAAGGGCTGCACCACTTGCCTTATCAGATCAAGCAATTCAGTGGAGGAGGAAGAGTGAAGATCCTTCATCCAGATAAGCTTGAGCCTCAGCTACCAGGCGCTCCTGCTTTGCCAACATCTCCTGGAGGGAGTCCTTAAGCCTGGCAGTCTCAAGCATTTGAGAGGCCATTTCCACCTTCAGCACAGAGACTGGACGCATCTGGTCCAAAACATGCTCCTGCAGCTGCTTCTGGCTCTCAATCATATCCAGCTTTAAGAAGAGGCCATTTACCTTGAATGAGGCTTTAGCAGAGGCAAAGGTAGCCTTGATCTGCTTCAAGAATTTCTTCCTCTCTTCTTTGATCTGGTGCTCAATCATAGCAGGCGCCAGATGCTGCATTGCCTTGGAGAATCTGCCAATCTGTTGGATCTGCTCATTGAAGAACATCTTTATCTTCTGGAGGACAGTAGGAGAGACATCAAAGTCCTCTTCATCAGAGTATAACTCTGGAGGGAAGGAGAAGTGAGGGACAAAAGAGTAGGAAGGGCCCTCTGGAGAGATTATGACTCTTCTCTGGATCAGAAGAGTCCTGACCACCACCTTTGGAGCTTCTGGAGATTCAAGCTCTGCTGGGTTTTCCAAGTTGAGCTTTTTCTTGATTTCAATCTCCCATGCAGTGAAGCCAGCTATGGTCATCTCCTCCAGCAGCATGACCAAGTCTTCTACATCTTCCAATCTAGCTTTGCTCCAGACTTTGGCATCAGTCAAGTCAGCCAGAAGGGGTAAGTGCTCCAGCAGAATGGGAAATTGCTCTCTTAGCCAGAGCTGAGCACTGTTAGGATAAAAATTGTATAGTTTTGATGAGTTAAAACAAACCAGAAGATGTAATAGGACCATCTGGACCTGTTAGCCAGATTATGACTTAGTCTAGGGTGAACTGCCAGACCAGAAGACTTCACCAGAAGAGTCACCAGAAGACCCCACCATAGGACTCTACCAGAAGACTTCACCAGAGAAGATCAAGACCAGAGGTAGAAGACCTTCCCCAGACCAAATGAGTCCAGACCAGATGAGTCTGGTGAACTAAAAGATGCATAGAATCATCTCTAGATTCTACTGGGTATTTTGGTTCTTAATCGGCTCTATATCAGAGGACATCGAGGTCATCTGGTATCTGGTTCTGCCTACTCTGGAAGAATTAAAGTTGGGCAATGGAAGCATTTGACCGTTGGTAATTCAAATAAAGTCAAACATGATCGAATTGGAAAGTTTTTTAAGACAATCAATCCAAGGATCTCACCAACCCAGTCAATCAATTAGGAAATTGATTGATTGAAGCTTCCTTAATTAGAGATCTGATTAGATTAGCTCTCCAACGGCTAAACCCTAATCATCTCTATAAATAAAAGAGTGCATCATTGAAGAAAGACTCTAGAGAGATACACGCGCACAAAGTTCATATCCAAGTCTCTTGATTATCAAGCTTTAGCACTCTTACCTTGTTCATATTCATATTTAATCTTTAAGGAGTTGTTGGAATACTCAACCTGTTCATCTAGTTAGATAAGGTTGTAGTAAGTTTAACTTTAGATCGAAGTTAGATCTAAAGGCTGCTGTAAGAAGGATCTGGTACTTCTCAATTCCAGTAAGATAGTTGTTTGTTGGTTGGTTAGTAAGGCCCCTTTGATAAAAAATGAGAGTGGACGTAGGATCGTTATATTTGAACCACTATATATCCTGTCTTCTTTAATTTCTTTCATTTATATTTTTGTGCTCTTGAAAAAGGATTTTGAAAAGGACTTTTAATCTAAGTTTAAGCTTCCGCAATTAATCTATCTAATGGGACCAACAAGTGGTATCAGAGCAGTGTGTCCAAGACCACTGCATTGAAAAGCTTTTGGTGGTCACCGGGCAGATCCACTGCTCTTTGTTATTCTTGCTAAATTCTTTTTCAAAATCTTCTTACAAGAGCTGTAAGTTGCCTGAATTCTTCTTTGAGGATTATAGCCACTGGAGCTTCATGATGAGTAATCATCTTGGAGCTATCCATCACTGCATGTTAGATGTGGTAGAGAGTGGCCCAATTTAATTTTACTAGACTCCCATTGATGATGGCAGGTCTGAGTCTAGAGAAGAAACCAGCGAATCTGCTAAGGAAAGAACAGGAGAAAGAGTTACAAGGTAAAAGATTCTCAAGAAAAAAGATGAGCTCAACAATGATAAGAGAAAGTTGTATAATCTGGACCAGGTGGCAAGAACAGAAATCGTCAATACTCTCACCAAGGAAGTGATAGAAAAGGTCAGAACCTGTGCCACTGCTAAGGAGATGTGGGACAAGTTGGCTCTGCTCTACGAGGGAACAGAGAAGATAAAAGATAACAAGCTCCAGGCGGTCCAATACTCATTTGACACATTCAAGATGAAACCAGATGAGACAATCGACCAGCTGGACATGCGTCTCACCAACCTCCTTAACAAGGCTAGTGCCTTAGGTAAGACCTACACTGAAAAAGAAATAAACAGTAAAATTTTAAGATCACTAACCATCATGTGGAGGATAAAAGTCACTGTGATAAAAGACAACAAGGATCTCAACACTCTAGATCATCATCTTCTGTTGTCTGATCTAAAGACATATGAGTATGATCTACAAAAGGAAGATCAAACAGAAGCGGTTTCCTCTTCTGGTCAGAAAGGAGTTGCTTTCTCCTCAACTATCAAGATTGATGAAAACCCAAAGGAGTCTACTGCAGATGACATGAGTCTCAAGGAGCAGGTAGCACTTCTAACCCGTAAACTTGATAAAATGATTTCTAAGTATGGCAGGTACAAAAAGCACTGGAAGGACTCTACCTGAGACAGGAAGAGTTCCTTCAAACCTGTAGATAAGGAAAAGATATCTGGAGACTCAAGGGAGAACAGATTCAAAACACCAGAAGAAGGAAAGGTGGCAGCTCTGGCAAACCAGATTACCAGAGGAGAGATAGCAGTTCTGGCAGACCTGACTACCAGAGGAGAGAAAGTAGTCCAGCCAGATCAGAATACAACCAGAGGAGGAGAGATCCAATCCCAGTCCCAGAGGAGACAACACATGCTACACTTGCAACAAGCCAGGCCACTACAGCTATGATTGTCCTCAACTTAATCCTAGGGAAAGATAAGAGAAAAGACTCAAGAGAGATAGGAGATATGCAGACAAGAGAGCATTGCTGGCAGAAGCAGAGGAGGAGGATACTAGTTCCAGTTCTTCTTATTCTGATTTTGGATCTGATGATGATGTATGTCTCATGGCAGACATCAATGAGGTACAACAAACAACCTTATGTTTATCAAATTTCAAATATACTGAATCCTCTCATTCATCTGGTAACTCCAGAGAGTCTGATATGCTGCAAATGCTATCAGATCTTCAAAACTGTCTTCAATTATGTCAAAAACTTGAGAAAGAGAATGGTAGGCTCAGAGCTGAAGTTCAATCCTTATCTCATGAGCAAAAATCCACCAGAGAACTCATGAAAGATCATTCCATAGAAGTCTCTGAATTTCAGGATAAGATCACAGAAAGAGATACTCTGGTAGATCAACTCATGAATGAAAAGAACTCTCAGGAAGATGAGTTCAATGAACTTAGAGCCAAATACCAGACTCTTATCAAGGGAAAATAAATTGAGCAAACCATTGAGGAGATACCTATGCCCAGAGAAGCTCCAAAGATACCAATTGTTGTATTTATTATATCTGAGTCTTCTCAGCGCATAAATGATATTCTGGAATTACTACCAGATCTCATAAATATCATTATAACAAAGACAAGTCTGTAAGAGCTGGTGAATTATTAGAAATCTGGGATGAAAACCCTAATTGTAATGGTTACATAATAGTTCACAATCCTAAATGGAACTATTCTGGTGACCATGTAGAATATAGTCCAGAATAGTTAACTGAACTGGAAGAGAAAATCCTAGAGACTAAATGTTAGAATGGGGAACCAATGACAATTGATGGTTCTGTTCACCTAAAACCTCAAAGAGTTAGATCTAATCAGATGAGAGGACCTCAGTGGAATCCTCAAAGAGTTGAACCTAAGCAGTTTAGAGGATCTCAGAGGAGACACTCAAGAAGGAGGAATCTTTATCAGAATAGGAACTCTCAGAGAAGGAATTATGGACAACAGACCTATCATCAGAACCAGGGACCCCAGAGACGGTTCTTTCAGAGGAGTAAATTCCAGGACAGATACACTCAGAGAAACTATAATCACCAAAACAGGTCTAGTTTTTATCAGAACCAGAGACCCATCTATAGAAAACCAACTGATCTGGGTGATTATGAGACCAGAGATGGTTCTTCTAGGATGTATCCTTATAACCAGACCTTTAAGACCATGTCTTTGAAGCAGGCCATACCAAGGGCCAGACTTGAGGTGAGATACACCAAACCTGTGTATAGGAAAGGTGTTCTTATCAGACCAGTAGCTCAATATGTAATTGTCAGAGGACATGTACTGGTAGATAGATTTGGAAGGAAGATAAGATCTCCTCATCCAGCAAGGGATGATCTTTATCTTTGGATTCCTACAAAACCTGCAACTAACCAATCAGGACCCAGCACTAGTAGGGGACCTAATTGATTTTTCTGCAGGAGGACAAGAGCCAATTGGAGAAAGGATTTTCAAGCAACCATGTCTGGTACATTGATAGTGGATGTTCCAAGCACATGACATTTGAGAAAGATCAACTCCAGGATTTCAAGCCATTGAATGGGCCAAGAGTGATGTTTGGTGATAACAATTACGGAGTCACCAAAGGTGTTGGAAAGTTGATCATCAATGATGTATCTGTAGATGAAGTCTACTACGTGGAAGGACTCAAGCATAATCTGCTTTCAGTATTCCAATTTTGTGACAAAGGATACTCAGTGAAGTTTTCTAGTAATTCATGCACTGTCTTTTCTTCTGATTATAATGATATCTTGCTTATTGGCTTGAGGAAAGGTAACATTTATCTTGCTGATTTTAACAGTTGTCCAAGAAACACTTGTCTGGTTGCAAAGGGATCTGCAGAGAACAGCTGGCTTTGGCACAAGAGATTGAGTCATCTGAACTTCAAAGCACTGAACAAGATTGCCAGAAAAGGTCTAGTTCGAGGTCTTCCTAATGAAGTGTTTAAGAAGGATCAAGTTTGTGGTTCATGCCAGAAGGGTAAACAACCCAAGACTTCCTTTAAGGATGTCCAGAGCACCACCACAACCAGAGTACTTCAACTACTTCACATGGACCTGTTTGGACCTGTTTATCCTCTTAGTTTCAGTGGAAGGAAGTACACCTTGGTGATTGTAGATGACTTTTCAAGATACACTTGGGTAGTGTTCTTGTTTAAGAAAAATGAAACTATCACTAAGTTGCCAGAGTTTTTCAAGCAGATTCAGAATGAGCAGAACCAGAGCATAGTGAGGATCAGAAGTGACAAAGGGATAATGTTTTTGAATTCAAACATTGCAGAATAGTGCAAGGATCATGGGATTTTTCATGAGACATCTGCTGCCAGAACACCCCAACAGAATGGAGTAGCAGAAAGGAGGAACATAGCCCTCAAGGAAGCTGCAAGGACTCTGTTAGTAGAATACAACAAACTACAGAGATTTTGGGCAGAAGCCATCAACACAGCCTATTACACCCAGAATAGATGCCTCATTTCCCAGAGACATAGTAAGACTCCATATGAGGTATGGTAAGGTAAAACCCCATTTGTTTCATTCTTTCATGTTTTTGGATGTAAGTGTTTCATCCATGACTATGGGAAATCCAAATTAAAAACTTTTGATGCTAAAGTTGCAGATGGAATATTCTTAGGATATTCCAGCACCAGTAAAGCATTCAGACTCTTTAATAGGAATTCACTTTGTGTGGAGGAAACACCTCATGTTTTTTTTTATGAATCTGCTTTTGAGTGCAAGGTAGACTTAAAGTATCCAGAAGAGACACTGAATCAGACTACTCCCAGAGTTATCAAAGTCAATCCACATATCCTTAATTCAGATTCAGATTCAGATTTAGATTCAGATGGTGACCCATCTTCTGATTCTCTGGTGCAGAAGCCTCCACAAGGAGCCGAACTAGAAGAGGTTGGAACTCCTGTAGGGGGAATCTCTCCTGCAGTTGGTGATAATCACCAAGGTACTGCAGTAGATGGTCAATCAGGCAAGGCCAAGGGAAGGAAAACCCTGGTTGATCACCCCAATGAGTTAATTATAGGAGATCCAGCTAAGGGTGTCCAGACTAGGAGAACTCTTAACTTAGCTGCCTTATTTAGCTGCTATGTATCCTTGATTGAACCCAAGAACATCAAGGAAGCACTGAAGGATTCAAATTGGATTGTTGTTATGCAGGAGGAATTGAATCAATTCACCAGACATGGATGTTTGGGAGCTGGTAGACAGACCAAGACATCAAAAGGTGATAGGCACTAAGTGGGTTTTCAAGAATAAGAAAGATGAGAATGATGTCATTACTAGGAACAAGGCAAGGCTAGTGGCTTAGGCTATTCTCAGTCTGAAGGAATAGACTATGATGAGACATTTGCTCCTGTTGCCAGACTAGAAGCCATCAGATTGTTTCTAGCATATGCTGCTCACATGAAGTTCAAAGTATACCAGATGGATGTGAAATTTGCCTTTCTTAATGGGATTCTCATTGAGGAAGTGTATGTGGAACAACCTCCTGATTTTGAACAAGGTGACAAGGTGTATAAGCTTAAGAAGGCTCTTTATGGGCTTAAGCAGGCACCCAGAGCATGTTATGACACTCTATCTCGATTTCTTCTGGATAATGGTTTTACTAAGGGAAAGATTGATAGGACCTTGTTTAGGAAAGAAGAAGGAAAGGATATCCTTCTAGTCCAGATATATGTTGATGACATTATATTTGGATCCTCTAATAAGAAGCTATGTAAGAAGTTTGGAGATCTCATGCAGAGTCAGTTTAAAATGTCCATGATGGGTGAGATGAATTATTTCTTAGGTTTGCAGGTTAAGCAATCAGAGAAGGGAATTTTTATCAATCAAGCAAAGTACATCAGAAACATGTTAGAAAAATTTGGAGTAGGATCTAGCAAGGCAGCCAAGATCCCTATGATGACAAATTTCAACATGGATCCAGATGAGTCTGGAGAGAGTGTGGACCAGACTCAGTACAGAGCACTTATTGGTTCTCTTCTGTATCTGCCTGTAAGCAGATCAGATATTACTTTTGTTATGGGTGTGTGTGCCAGATTTCAAGTGAATCCTAAGAGAAGTCATTTGGAAGCAGCTAGGAAGATATTGAAATATCTCAGGGAACAGTGAATTTGGGGTTATGGTATTCTGCAGATGATAACTTGGAGTTAAGTGGTTATTCGGATTCAGATTATGGTGGATGCAGAATAGATAGAAAGTCTACAAGTGGAACATGCCAATTTTTAGGGAATAAATTGGTATCTTGGTTTTCTAAGAAACAGACTTCAGTTGCTACATTAACTACAGAAGCAGAGTACATGGCTGCAGGTAGCTGTTAGCTTAGGGACTACAAGATTAGGGCTAAGGATATTCCAATATTTTGTGATAGCAACAGTGCAATAACAATCACCCAGAATCCAGTTCTTCATATCAGATGCTGACCGTCAGATTTAATTAAAGTACAATATGTCAATCAATTGACAAATTGATTTTGTCCCCCAAATTTAATTTTGATTTTACACGCGTTCACACTTCATTTATTTTCAAACCCAAGCGTGTCTTTTCACTTGTTCAAACTTTTCAAACCCTAACCACTCTCTGCACAAACAGTTATCTCTCTCTCTTTCTTCTCTATCTTTTCAGATATGGCTCCTAAATGCAACTTCAACCATGATTACGTTTGTAAGAAACTCAAGACGGATATGGTGGTTGATTTTTATTCCACTAAAAATTCGGCGGCGTTGGCCATTCTGGAGTTGTTGCAGAAATCCGGTGTCGAGAAGTTGATTTCATCCATTCCCAAGGACATTCGCACACTAGATGGGTATGCTGCCCAGTTCTTAGTACGGATGAAGATCCACGATGACCATGTCTCTTCCAAGATCGACCAGGAAGATGTGGTGTTCTCCAAGCATGATTTCTGCAGTTTGTTTGGGAATATTTATGCAGAATGTGTTGATCCATTGAGATACAAGAAGGGTGAAATTGTTGAATCTTTCAAGATCTTCGCCAAATCTTCTTACCAGAATTTAACGAAGGGATTTCTGGATAAGCATCTCAGGCAGAAATTCAAGGTGTTGTTTGATATTGTGGTGAAGGTGCTAATGTGTGAGAATCACAGCACAAATGTAATTTTCAATGGCTGTATGTGTGTTATGAGAGCCATATACGATGGTGTCCAATGCAATTGGGCAGAGTTCTTTTGGGATGTCTTGAGGAAGAACAAAGCCAAGGTGCAGAAGGAGGAGTGTCCCACCAGACCAGGGGAGTTGCATTTCTTTCTGAATGCAAATGTTTCCCTGGGGACAAAATTGACTTTGATTCTGGATTCCATCTTCCCAGACAAGGTGTGGAAGGGCTCCTGGTGCAAGAGCTTCCACAAGTCTAAGATCATCTTCTCCAAGGATGGTCCTCTCCATGGCCATGTTGATTCTGATGGAGAAGATGCCATTCTTGCCCCTCCTATCCAAGCAGTGCCATCCCCTGCTAAAGGGCAGAAGAAGAGGACTTTGAAGAAGAAGGATGAAGCTCCTGCTTCTTCCAACTTGGTGTTTTCTGGTTCATCAGAGGATGACCAGATCCCCCTCACTGCTACTTTGAAAAAGCAGAGGGGTGATGGTGAAGAAGCTGCCAAGAAGGCTGGTGCAGCTAAGAAGAGGTCAAGGCAGGAGGTAGGAGGTGCAAGCAAGACCTCAACCAAGAAGCCAAGGACTTTTAAGAGGGCTTCTAAGAAAACGCTTCTGGTGGATGAGCCATTAGAGGAGGAAGATGTGGTAGAGGAGGTTGAACCTCTGAAGAAGAAGCCGCGAGCCAAGAGAGCCATCTTGCAAGACCCAGATTCTGGTTCAGATCTGGGAGATGCCCTGGAGCAGGCAATAGAAGAGGCCTCTCAGCTGATGGGAGATGCTACTGCTCTAGAGCTCTCTATTCCAGCTGATGTTGACTCAGCTGAGGTAAACCCTTCCCCTTCTCCTGTTAATCTTGTTACCCCTTCCACCTCTCCCCTAGAAACCCAAACACAACCTTCCCCTCCTGCTTCTGGTTTGCAAGCCTCTTCACCAGAGCAGACCATCCCAAACACTCCCCTTTACACATCCTCATCCTTACCCACTAAAACGCCTTCTCCCCATCCATCTCAAATACCTCTTCCTACAGACCCTTCACCTCCACAAACAAACCCTGTACCAGAGGTGCCCTCAACCTCTTCTGGTGCAGAACCATCCTCTCAAACTAACCCCTCCACTTCACAAAGCCAAATACCTATCCCTCCCCCCACCCAAGCTGACCAGAACCCCTCTTCTTCCATGGCTTTGGGGTTCCCTGGTCCTCCTGCTTCCCCCGCAGTTTCAATCAGCGATGATAGTGAAGATGAGAATGCTTCACTGGAGCCGGAGGTCTTAGCACCATCCTCCTCTGCCTCTGGGCCCAAACCCTTCACATTCAATAATGATGATATGGGTCCCATTAGGCAGAGTATGAGTGTAAGTGCTCAGCTATGACTGAGAGAGCATTTTCCAATTCTGTTGGAGCACTTACCATTATTGGCAGATCTGACTGATGCCAAAGTCTGGAGCAAGGCCAAACTAGAAGATGTGGAGGACTTGGTCATGTTGCTGGAAGAAATGACCACACCTGGATTCACAGCCTGGGAGATTGACCTTAAGAAGAAGCTCAATATTCAACATCCTGCAGAGCTTGAATCTCCAAAGGCAGCAAAGGTGGTGATAAGGACTTTGCTGATCCAGAGAGGAGTAATGATCTCTCCAGAGGGCCCTTCCTACTCTTTTGGCCCTCACTTCTCCTTTCCTCAAGAGCTCTATTCAGATGAGGAGAACTTTGATGTCACCCCTGCTGTGCTCCAGAAGATGAAGATGTTCTTCAATGAACAGATCCAGTAGATAGGGCGTTTTAGTAAGGCCATGCAGCATATAGCTCCTGCCATGATTGAGCATCAAATCAAGCAGGAGAGGACGATATTCTTGAAGCAGATCAAGGCTAATTTTGCCTCTGCTAAGGCTGCATTCAAGGCAAATGACCTTTTCTTAAAGCTGGATGTTATGCACAGCCAGAAGCAGCTGCAGGAGCATGTCTTGGACCAGCTGCGTCCAGTCTCTATGCTGAAAGTAGAGATGGCTTCTCAAATTCTTGAGACTGCCAAGTTGAAAGACTCCCTCCAGGAGATGTTGGCCAAATAGGAGCGTCTGGTAGCTGAGACTCAAGCCTACATTGATGAAGCCAAGAAGCTACGTGATCTTCACTCTTCCTCCTCCACCGAGTTGCCTGATCTGATAAGGCATGTGGTTCAGCCCCTTATTGATGAAGTTAAAAAGGGGGAAGAGAAGGCCATAACTGATCTGGCAAAGAGCACAAATGAGACGTTGTTACTCTGGCTCAAGCTAAGCTGCAGAAGAAGAAGAAGAAGGAAGAGCTCAAATCTCTAACCATGGCCAAGCAGTTTGCAGCAGAGGAGGAATCTATTGAATTTGAACAAGATCCTGTCTCCATTCCTGGCCCAGCCAAAAGAAAGAACAGAAGGGTCAAGAAAAGCTTTCTGGAGCAGGTAGTTGAAGAAGCAGAGAAGAGATTCAAGGAGGAGACTGAAGAAGAGAGGTTGGCAAGAGTAAGAAAGAACATAGATGAAGAGCAGAGGCTCAGATATGTTAGGAGGCAAAACAAGAAAGCCAGAGAAGCTGGAATCACTCCTTGTGCCAGTGGATCAAGTCAGAGAAAGAAGTCACCTGTTGAGGTGATGGATATTCTGCCACTCAGGACAGAAGGGTCTTTTGACTCTACTGTGCCTGTTCCTCTTATTAAAAAATGGAAGGAAGCCAAGACTTTGTGGTTTATCCAACACTACATCCAGAGGCCACCTCCAGAGGACAATGCGCTTATCAACAGGACTTTCCACTCTTGGATGAAGTCATATGATGCAGACCTTCACAAACAGCTGATGGATTCTACCATCCAGTTCAACCTGGAAGTCACTGCCCTAGAGTTCCATTATCTCAATACTCCTATGATTGGGGACCAAGTTGATTGGGCAGAGTTGAAGAAATTGTACAAGACTAAAGTATTGGTGAATTTCACCCCAACAAAATCTGCAGAGCTCAAGGCTGTTTAAGACAGATTCCTTGATTGGTTTCTGGTGCCCAAGGAGAACAGAAGATATGCCTAGATAGAACTTGCATTGTAATCAATAAACTTTTGTGTCCTGAATTTTTTATGAAAAACATATCTCTTCTGTCTCAAGACAACTTCTTGGTGTCTCCTTGTTTGCTTGATAAGATCTATTCTAAGGCCTTATCCTTTTATTTATTTAATTTTTTGCTTATGTTTTTTATCAGTTCTGGTTAGTGTTTTAACTCCATCAAAAAGGGGGAAATTGTTAGGAAAAAAGTTGTATAATTTTGACGAGTTAAAACAAACCAGAAGATGTAATAGGACCATCTGGACCTGTTAGGCAGATGAGGAAATAGATTAGGACTTAGTCTAGGGGAAACTGCCAGACCAGAAGACTTCACCAGAAGAGTCACCAAAAGACCCCACCAGAGGACTCCACCAGAAGACTTCACCAGAGAAGATCAAGACCAGAGGCAGAAGACCTTCCCCAGACCAGACGAGTCCAGACCAGATGAGTCTGGTGAACCAAAAGATCCTCAGAATCATCTCTAGATTCTACTGGGTATTCTGGTTCTTAACCGGTTCTGGACCAGAGGACATCGAGGTCATCTGGTATCTGGTTCTGCCTACTCTGGAAGAATCAGAGTTGGGTAATGGAAGCATTTGACCATTGGTAATTCAAATCAAGTCAAACATGATCGGATTGGAAAGTTTTTTAAGACAATCAATCCAAGGATCTCACAAACCCAATCAATCAATTAGGGAATTGATTAATTGAAGCTTCCTTAATTAGAGATCTGATTAGATTAGCTCTCCAATGGCTAAACCCTAATCATCTCTATAAATACAAGAGTGCATCATTGAAGAAAGGCTCTAGAGAGATACACGCCCACGAAGTTCATATCCAAGCCTCTTGATTATCATACTTTAGCACTCTTACCTTTTTCATATTCATATTCACTCTTTAAGGAGTTGTTGGAATACTCAACCTGTTCATCCAGTTAGATAAGGTTGTAGTAAGTTTAACTTTAGATCGAAGTTAGATCTAAAGGCTGCTGTAAGAAGGATCTGGTACTTTTCAATTCTAGAAAGATAGTTGTTGGTTGGTTGGTTAGTATGGCCCCTTTGATAAAAAGGGAGAGTGGACGTAGGATCGTTATATCCGAACAACTATATATCTTGTCTTCTTTAATTGCTTTCGTTTGTATTTTTGTGCTCTTGAAAAAGATTTTGAAAAGGACTTTTAATCTAAGTTTAAACTTCCGCAATTAATCTATCTAGTGGGACCAACAAGCACTTACACTCATGCTCTGTCTAATGGGACACGTATCAGAATCGTTGAACGCGAAAGGTTTGGGCCCAGGGGCAGAGGAGGATGAGGCTAAGTTTTTCGGCTCCAGTGAAGCATCCTCTTCTTCACTATCATCGCTGGTTAAAGAAGTGGGAGAGGAAGGAGGACCAGGGAACCCCAAAGCCATAGAAGAAGAGGGGTTCTGGTCAGTTTTAGTGGAGGGAGAGGTAGGTGCTTGGGTTTGAGAGGTAGAGGGGTTTGTCTGAGTGGTTGGTTCTGCACCAGAAGAGATTGAAGGTGCCTCTGGTGCAGGTGCTGTTTGTGGGGGTGAAGGGTCTGTGGGTAGCGGTGTTTGAGAAGGAGGGGGAGAGGGTGTTTGAATGGGAAGGGTAGATGATGTATATAGGGGAGTGTCTGGGATAGGCTTCTCTGGTAGGGTTGATGGAGAACCAGAGGCAGGGGGTAGGGGTTGTGTTTGGGTATCTGGTGGAGAGAGGGATGGGGAAACAAGATTGACATGAGGGGGAGAGGAGGGGTTTACCTCAGCTGAGTCAACATCAGCTGGTATAACAGTCGCTAGTGCTGCAGCCTCCTCCATCAGCTGAGATGCCTTATCAATTGCTTGCTCCAGGGCATCTCCCAGATCAGAACCGGAATCTGGATCCTATTGCAAGATAGCCCTCTTGGCTCTTGGCTTCCTCTTCAGAGGGACCTCCTCCTCTGACACCTCCTCCTCTAATGGCTCATCCACCAGGAGGGTTTTCTTCCCTTTCTGTGCCCTCTTAGAAGTTCTGGGCTTCTTGGCAGAAGGTTTGCTTACACCACCTTCTTCTTGCCTGGTCCTCTTCTTAGCAGGACCTCCCTTCTTTGCCTTAGGTGAAGTACCAGCTTCTTCACCTTATCCCTCCTGCTTCTTCAAAGCAGCTGTAAGGGGAATCTGGTCATCCTCTGATGAACCGAGATCACAAGGTTGGAAGAAGCAGGAGCCGCATCCTTCTTCTTCAAAGTCCTCTTCTTCTGCCCTTTAACAGGGGAAGGGACATCTTGAATGGGTTGGGCAGGGATGGCTACTTCACCATCAGAATCGGTGTGACCATGAAGAGGACCATCCTTATGAAATAGGATCTTGGACTTGTGGAAGCCTTTACACCAGGTTGCATGAAGTAGAGTTTCATTGGAGTTGCATGAAATAGGATCTTGGGCAAAAACATCAGTAGAGTTTCATTTCATGAGAAATATGAGAAGTGCAGTTTACATGAAGTCTAATATCAAAAAGTTCAAACTTAAAACATCTGGGACTTATAAACAAATGCCCAGCAAAAATACTTATCATCTTCAGATGTTTTCAAACAGAGGTTCAAGTCCATATTGTTGAAAACTCTGATCTTCAGCTCATTCTTCCTCTCCATCACCTCCTTTGAATGACCTTTGAGACCAAGATGCTCACATAAGGACACCCACTCTTCTGTAATGCGATATCTGTCAACTGCTCCAGTTGCATCTTGAGGGGGCCAGTAGATGATTTGCTCAGGAGCCTTCAAGGCAAGATCAGGGAATTTATCATTCCAGGCTTCAATGATGACAGGGAAGAGTTTTGGGTAAACTTCAAACATCCATGAGTTGAAAACTTCTTGCACATTGTCCCTTCCCAATTCTCCACTGACATAATAGGAATACACAAATTCCTTTTTAGCAGTTGTCCATTCATCATTGAGTTTCTTGGGTACCCACGCATCGTGGTGAGGGAACTTGGCCTTTGAAGGAGTAATTTTGTCTTTCTTCAGCTTGGCAGTCCACCTTTGATAACTGTTTCTGAATTTCTTTGAAGTCGTCTTATATCCTTCCTCTTCCTCTCAGCCATCTCAGCAATGGTCTCCATCTTCCCAACCACCTTGTCTCTCATCTCTTGTTGTTGAGAAGCAAGCTTCTGTGCTCTCTCATTCATCCCACCAGCCGTCTTGATAAGCTCAGTGAGCTCTGTAACTCTTGTGGGGGCAGATTTAGGAGTTTCAGAAGAGATAGGATCTGGATTAAGAATAGGAAATACCTCAACTGACTCAGTTGAGCCAGTGGACTTAGCAGCCAACCTCCCTGAGGTTCTGGTCTTCTTGGCCACCTCTGCTGAGAGGACATCAGTTACCTTCCTCTTGGTAGATTCCCCCTTCTGAGTAGCTCTTTCTTCTTTCTCCTTCAGGTGAGCTTCCTTGAACTTTGATAAGTCTTCAGATGGGGTCTCCTTCCCTTTCTTGGCTTCAGCAATCTTCTGGGCCTCAACATCTACTTTCTTCAATGTGCTCTTGACTTGTTGGCCTTTTTCAAAATCAGGGGTCTCAATGATAATCTTTATCTTATTCTTGGGGTCTAGCATCATTTCTTTAGCACTTACCCTCTTTTCCCCCTTTCCGGCATTAATCATGCACTCGGCCACAGTAATGTTTAGCTTCAGCTGATCATGGCCAAGGGCCTTTAGCTCAGTGGAGCAGTGGTCAACTTCATCCTCTAGCCTCTCTAGAGTTGCTCCAGTTGTTTGCCCAAAGCTCACAAACTGAGCTAGCTTCTCAGCAATAAGCACATTTGTCTTTTCTTGTGTAGGGAAGTCCTCTGCCGCCTTTTTCAGGACTTCACCCAGCTTGGCTCCAAGCTCCGCATGCTTAGCTTCAAATTCCAGCATCTTTTGATTCCATAACCCCTCAATCAGCTGAGAATGCCTCAACAGAGGACTTTAGGTTAATGGATACATTGTCAACTGAGTCCTTCAGGAATTGAGCTCTTGCTTCTTCTTCTTTCTGTTCCAACTTCTTCAGACCTTCAATTACCAGCACACTTTGACCTTCCACCACATCCAGCACCATCTGCTGAGAGTCTTCAATCTTTAGGGTCAGGTTCGGAAGTGATTTGGTTGTGGACTCCATCATTTCATCTACATGGTCTGAGAGGATGACCATCTCATCCACTTCTTCTTGCACAATCTCTTGTACATCCCTCAGTTGAGCTTGAAGAGAGGGAAGACTTTCCTCTTGGAGTGAGTGAACAACATCTTTCAGAGGAGTTTGGTTGATTTGGACTGGGGGAACTTCATCAGTTTGAACACCTGCATGACAAACAATGTTAGTCCCTTCCCCCTCATTCTCACAACCTAAGTCTCCTGCTACATCTACCTCCATAGCAACTCCCTCCTCCACTATCTTCTCACTTTCTTTCTCACTCTCTCTTTCTTTTTCAACTGTTTTTTTCAGCCAATTCATCCTTTACAGGAATGATTGCTCTTATTTCTCCACTCACAACCCCAGTTATTTCAACATCTTTTTCACCTCCATCAGTTCCAGACACCTCAGCTGACTCCTTAGTCACCACTGAGGGCTGTTGTGGGAGAACTTCAGTAGACACCTCTACTGAGCTCTGCTTTAGCAAATTTTGTGCCTCAGTATCTCTTGCCAAAGATACATCCTCGGCTACTTCACCATCACCTTGCTTTGGTGAAGTACCTTCTCCTTCTTCTATCACCTTTTCTTTTTCTTCTTCTTTCTCTCCCTCCTTCTCTGACTCTTTTTCACCTGCTTTCTCCTTCTCAGATCCCTTCTTGGCCTCAGCCAGTTTGTCCATAACCAGACTCTCAAATATCTTCTCATCACAGAGAAGTCTGGTTTAGGTCATCCCAGCAAATTCTAACACCTCCTTCTCCTCCTTCTCCCACCATCAGCATTGCTGCCTCCAACAACAAACAAAATTTATCCTAACCTCCTATACTTGAGTTGGACAAGGAGTTTGACTTTCAAGAACATTGCTTTTAGGGTGGGGAAACCCACCAAGCTCAGGATACTTGGACTCTAGAGAGTAAGCCACCTCATCTTTAAGAGTATCCAGAAAGGAGTACTCTTTTTCATCTTCTGATGGCAAGGAAGGGGTAGGGGATCTGACATCTGTGGGCTCTTCTGGGATAGACTCCAGATGTGTTGAATGGATTTCATATGGGTTTGGTTCGGACGAGGGTTGGGCTTGAGTTTCAGGAGGGGTTGGGTTTTGTTCAGTGGGGGTTGAGGGGATGGGTTCAGAGGGGGTTGAGGATGCCTCGGCAGATGCCTCAGATGAGGTGGTATTTTGGGATCCACTTTCAGGTTGTTGAGAGCCTTCAGTGGGGGTTTTAGATATTCTGGAAATTTTCTTTGTTTTTACTGGGGTCCTTGGTTTGGTTTTGGGTTTGATGGGGGTAGGGGTAGGTACATCTGAGTCAGACTCAGTTGAGATCACATTAGGAGAAGAGTCAGGGTTACCTGATGATGACTCATCAGTAGAGTTTGTGACTCTGACTTTCTTGGTTGCACTCTCCTTCACGGCCTCAAAAGACATCTTCTTCTCCTTCTTTGAGACCTTCTGTGCCTCCTTCTTCTTGTGACGAGCCATCTTATCACTCAGCTTGACCAGCCTCCTCTTAAGCTTGGTATTCTTTCTCTCAGCAGACCCAGCTTCTTCCTCCTCTGGAACTGCCTCAGGGCTTTCTACTGCTGCCTTGATCATCCTTGTTTCTAAGGCCTTTCCAGGTTTGAACAAGGCCTTCAGGTTACTCCACTTTCTATCTTGTATCCAGTCCACTCCCACATCCACATTCTCTATCAAGTAGGAGATTTTAGTTGCATAGTTCAACTTACTTGATAGTTGGGGAGTCTTTTCTGGCTGGAATTTAGAGTGTTCTTCGTTCAGAGCCCTTAGGAAAAATTGTTGTCAGTTGAAGGACTTCTCCTTGCTCTCCACAATTGCCTTCATTAACCTCAGCTTTGGCTTGCTAACTTGCTCCGTGCTCCCTTGATTTCCCAATATACATTTACCAACAATCTCACAGAGGACATTGCAAACTGGTAAAAGTACACTTCTGTTCATCATTGGGCTGTACTTTATGTTCTTCTGCATAATGGTGTACACTCACTCTTCCTCCTTGTCAGCTATGCAGGTATCTGGGTTTGGACCTTCAGAGGGGAGGTCAAATAACTCCTTTAACTCCTCACTATTCAGACGAATCTCCTTCTTGATCCTCTGGTTCTCAACAACCTCTATATCGTCTCTTACCACCTTTTTCTTCCTTTGTAAGAATAGACATGACTTAATTCTTGAGTCAGAATTGGATACGTTGTAGAAAAAACTCAAGAACCTATCTATCGAAGCAGTTCTCAGGATGAACTGATAAGAACCTCTCCAACCCAGCAGCTTTAACCATCTCCAAAGCTTCTTTAATGTGTGCGAACTCTGGTCTAGATTCAATTTTTGGGTTATCAAAAAACACTATGGGTTCATACCAGAAATTATCTTTGTTTGTCAAAAATCCAAGGTTTACTTTGGCCATTGATAGAGTATGAAGAGAAAATTTGCATAGAGTGTTTAGAAGGTTAGTAGATGATTGCTTGAAAGTGTGTTCGAAAAGGTTCTTAGGCTGAATTTTGGGGGTTCTATATGAGTAATGAATGGTGAGATCTAGTCCCGCAATCAACGTCTGAGATTGATTTGATGAAAGGTCGTGGATAGTTGAAAGGATTAGTGGGGAGTATTTGAGAAATCTCAACGGTTAGATAAGAACCGCCTAAAATGAGGGGTATTGATTAAAGGAGTTGGTAACCGAAAGGTCACATCATCCGGCTTTTAAGGCGCGTGAGATAGATAACTATAAAAGCAAAACTGACTTGTACAACGCACATTAAATGCTTGCCATAATAAAATCTTTTTTAAACAGAGTAAAAAGATTTAATTTCTAAGAAAATACTCATTTGCTATTTTTGATAAGAGTTTTATAATATGAAACAAATAGCCTTCAGACTTGGAAAAAATAGCTGAGTTAAAACTTTGACCTCTACTGAGGTGAAACCTCTTCTGAGACACATAAGCTCTTCTGTGATAAGTGACTCTACTGAGGTTGATCCTCTTCTGAGGTTGAGCCTCAACTGACTCGAAATCAACTCATTTGAGATTGGCTTCCTCCTTTACTCTCCTGGATCTAGAAGTCCAAGCTCTACTGACAATTCTTGAAACCTTGCTTCAGCCAAGGGTTTTGTAAATATGTCAGCCTTTTGTTTGTCAGTGTGTATCTTGAGCATTTTGATATCCTTCTTTTCCACATGATCTCTGATGAAGTGATGCCTTATATCCACATGTTTGCATCTTGTGTGGAGAACTGGATTTTCTGAAATAGCAATTGCACTATTGATGTCACAGAAAATAGGAACTTCATTAGCAAAGATATTGTAGTTGTTGGGATATGTTTTAGTTTTGATGATTTTCCAAAACAACATGTAATAGGTTTGAAAGCAGTCAGGATAGTATCTTTTATTTCAGGTCAGGCTAGGTTAGCTCCTAGAAGAATAGGCTGTCAGTTGAGAAGAACTCAGTTGAGGGAACACTCAGTTGAGGGGGAACTCAGCCACATAGCCTGAGGATATCAAGATAACACCAAGGAGAACTGACTGAAGCCATGCCAGCTGCCTGAACCCGAAGAGAAGTCTGAAGGATGTCCCACTGAGTGTAAACAAGGCTGATCTAAGCTAAGTCAGGTGGACCACTCAGTGAAGAGCATGATCAAGAGGATCAGTGCTGTACCAAGTAGGCCCTGAAGGAGTCAGGCTACTGTGGTCAGGGAAGTTTGTCATTCAGCCTTATGACAAACTTCTTGGAGGAGATCTTCAAAGAGTCCCTGAAGGACAACATCACTGAAGACAAGTATGTCTACTGAAGATCGTCAGAGTCAGTGGAGGATATACTAACTGAAGTCAGTGCGCCCTGATCAAGCACACTTTGTCAAAGATCCGTTGGATTCAGTCCACGTGGACCAATCAAGTCAAGTCAAATATATCTGACACTGACAAGGCTGCATTCCGAGAAAAGTGGTTGAAACCATTAAATGCTGGATTCAAATGTATCTTCCCTCCAACGGATACATTTGAATCCTCAATATAAATACAAGCTCATAGCTTCGTTGTAAGGAGTGTGTGTGAAGAAAGAAAAATCAACACCTACAAGCTATAAGAGTGTGTGAGTTGTTAGGGAGTCATAAGGAAGAGTTTCTCACACCTACGACACTGACCTTTAGGGTATCACTAAATATTCATTGAGTGTCAAGCTTGTAACTCTTAGCTTAGAGAGGTTTTCCCAATCTTAGCTAGAGGCTAATACATTGTAATGGAAAACCTCACATAGTTGGAGAAACCAAACCGAAACCAAAACCCTCTTGTTAGGTTTGTTGGGAGTAAGTCAGTGAGGAAGGAGAGGCAGTCCTGGGAGTTGCGTGAGTCCAGTGTATTTGTGCACCTTGGCACGTTAAAAACAAGAATCCCATGTAGTGGATTTCCTGTTAAATCAGGACGTGGATGTAAGAGCTTGAATCTCTGAACCACGTTAAACTGAGCGTTGTTTAACGTTTAAGCACTTGCTAATTATTTGTAGTGTATGCTCACTGAGTGTACTTGGAAAGGTTGAAAAGAAATTAGCTAAGTATTCTTGTCAGGGAGAACCAATCTCAATGACAGGCTTAGGCTAGCACTCGAGAGTTCAGTCTCTCAAGTCACTGCCTTGTTAAGAGACTGAGCTCGCAAGTCAGCTGCACTGACTTGAGTGCTCTGACTCTTAGCAATGCAGTGACTTGAGTATTCTATCACTTAGCTTCTTCAGAGCGCAACGCAAATTGTTTTAAATTTTTTTTCTGAATTCCCATTTTGGTATTAAAAAATGGGACCATCAATTGGTATCAGAGCGGGTTGTTCACATGACCACCGAAAATCATTCTTGTAATAGAAAATCATTTGGTTAGAAGTTTTGACATCATTCTTGTAATAGAAAATCATTTGGTTAGAAGTTTTGGAATCATCAAAAAGGGGGAAATTGTTGGGATATGTTTTAGTTTTGATGATTTTCCAAAACAACATGTAATAGGTTTGAAAGCAGTCAGGATAATATCTTTTATTTCAGGTCAGACTAGGTTGAAAGCAAATTATTTTAAATTTTTTTTTCTGAATTCCCATTTTGGTATTCGAAAACGGGACCATCAGTAGTCTCTTAGTTGTTGTCTTAGCCAAAGAATTTGAGCACAACAACTTCCAGCTGCCATATATTCAGCTTCAGTAGTACTTGTAGCTACTGAATTTTATTTCTTGGAAAACCAAGAGATCAGCTTGCTTCCTAAGAATTGACAAGTGCCTGAGGTTGATTTCCTGTCAATTCTACATCCTCCATAATCAGCATCTGAGTATCCTGTGAGTTCCAGATTGTCATCTGAGGGATACTATAATCCCATATTCACAGTACCCTTGAGATATTTAAGAATCCTCTTAGCAGCCTTCAGATGACTTTTCTTAGGATTTGCTTGATATCTTGCATGTATCCCAACTGCAAATGTGATATCAGGCCTGCTTGCTGTGAGATACAGTAGAGATCCAATGATAGCTCTGTAGTGAGTCTGTTCTACTGATTCACCATCTTCATCATGTTCGATCTTGGTGTTGGTGTTGAGTGGAACCCTTGCAACTTTGCTGGTCTGGCATCCAAACTTTTTGATCTGCTCCCTTGTGTATTTGGCTTGGTTGATGAAGATTCCTTCAGGAGACTGCTTAACTTGAAGTCCTAGGAAGACGTTCATTTCTCCCATTATTGACATCTCAAACTTTCCTTTCATCGGTTGAGAAAATTTCTCACAGAGGACTTGGTTAGGACAACCAAAAATGATATCATCCACATAGATTTGAACTAGCAAAATGTCCTCTCCTTTTGTGATCCTGAAGAGAGTTCTATCTACTCTTCCTTTGATAAAGTCATGATCTAAGAGGAATTGTGACAAAGTATCATACCAAGCTCTTGGAGTCTGTTTCAGTCCATATAGACCTTTTCTCAGTCTATATACTTTTTGGCTTTCTTCAACACCTGGGGGTTGCTCCACATAGACTTCCTCATTGAGTACTCCATTCAAGAATGCACTTTTAATATCCATTTGATACACCTTGAATTTCTTGTGAGCAGCATAAGCAAGAAATAACCTTATTGCCTCCAATCTGGCTACTGGAGCAAAAGTTTCATCATAGTCAAAGCCTTCAACTTGAGAATAGCCCTTTGCAACTAGTCTGACCTTGTTTCTGACTATGACATCATTTTCATCCTTTTTGTTCTTGAATACCCATTTGGTTCCTATCACATTGCAGTGATATGGCCTGTCAACCAGCTCCCATACTTGATTTCTTGTAAATTGGTTGAGTTCTTCTTGCATGGCAATGATCCAATTTGAATCTTGAAGTGCTTCTCCAATGGAACCTGGTTCCTGGTTAGATAAGAAACAACAAAACAAAGCACTTTCCCCATGAAAACTTCTAGTTTTAACTCCTGAGGTAGGATCACCTAGGATTTGCTCAATATGGTGATCTCAGAGCCAAGTTCTCTTAGGCTGATGTCCTTCAGTAGAGTTTAACTCTTCTGAAGTTGAGTCACTAGTTATAGGAATGAAATCAAATTCAGGAAACAAGACAGAGGGTTGAAGTCCTGAGTCATCATTCAAGGTATTCTCATTCTCAATGGTAATATCATTGGTTCCCCCTTGAATGATGGGCTCAGTAGATGTCTCAGTTGTGACCACATCTTCATTGACATCACTTACCTCTTGAACTGGGATTGTGTTCATCAGTTCAGTTTCTTGTTCAGGAGTGCTCTCAGGGGAGCTTTGAGGAGTGGTTTGACTTTGGGTGACCTCTTTGAATTGTTGATCATTGAAGTTATCCCAGGTTGGGATGTATGTATCAACACAATTCTCAGGATAGCCTTTTGACTTGATACTCAGTCTAGTTAGTCTTTTGCTTATTACTTCCTCATTCTCCTTACTTCTGGACTCATAAGTAGATTCATCAAAAACCACATGAGGTGTTTCTTCCACAACAAGATTCTACAATTATAAACTCTAAAAGCTCTACTGATTTGGGAATATCCTTGGAAGATTCCTTCATCAGCTTTGCTATCAAAAGCTTTCAGTGGAGTTTTCCCATTGTTGTGAATGAAACACTTGCAACCAAAGATATGAAAGTAAGATACCTGTGGATTTCTGCCATTCCATAATTCATATGGAGTTTTTCCTTGATGTTTGGTTACCATGGATCTATTTTGAGTGTGGCAGGCAGTATTCATAGCTTCAACCCAAAATCTTTTAGGAACTTGAGCTTCTGCAAGCATTGCTCTTGCTGCCTCCTTGAGAGTCCTATTTCTTCTTTCAGCTACTCCATTTTGTTGTGGAGTCCTTGCAGCTGAGGTCTCATGAGTAATGCCTAATTCTTTGCAGAAATCAGATATAATAGAGTTAATGAATTCAGTGCCTTTATCTGATCTTATCTTTACAATGTTCAGGCTCTTTTCATTGCTAACTTTCTTCAGGAGCTCTGGTAGCCTCAGTTGAGTCTCCTTCTTGCTTGCTAAGAATATCACCCAAGTGTACCTGGAAAAATCATCAACAACAACAAGTGTATATTTTCTCCCATTGATACTTACAGAGGTTACTAGACCAAAGAGATCCATATGTAACATTTGAAGTACTCTGTCAGTAGAGGTTGCTACTTTGCTTTTGAAAGAAGCTTTCACTTGCTTTCCCTCCTGACAGGCTTTACAGATATGTTCTTTATTGTATACTTCATTTAGCATTCCCTCCACCAGTCCATGTCTTGCTATTCTGTTCATCATCTTGAAGTTTAGATGACTTAGTCTTTTGTGCCACAACCAATTAGTGTCAGTTGAGCTTTTTGCAATAAGACATGCATTTGGTGTGCAAGACTTCCAGTCTGCAAGATAGATATTTCCTTTTCTTGACCCAGTTAGTAGTACCTGTTGTGAAGATATATTCTTGACAAAACACAGGTTACAAGAAAATTCAACATTGTATCCTTTATCACAAAACTGACTTATGGATAGAAGATTGTGCTTAAGTCCACTGACATAAGATACATTGCTTACTCTTACTGAGCCAATTATTAAAGTACCATAACCTTTAGTGGCTCCTTGTGAATTGTCACCAAAGGTGACTTGTGGACCTTCTTTCTCAACAAACTCCGACAGGAGATCTTTGTGGCCAGTCATGTGCCTGGAACATCCACTGTCCAAGTGCCAGACTGAAGATTTGTGAGCTTCTCCTTTGGTGTTGGGTCCACTGAGCCCTGCAATCACAATCAAGTTTTAGGTACACATTTGGTGTTGGGTCCTACCAGGTTAGTTGTACCTTTCGGAATCCAAATTTGCCTTACAGTTCTAATTACTTTAGAGTGGCTAATTTGTCTTCCATAAACATCTACATAGATTGTTATCTCCCTAGGTGCCTTGGGAGTAAACTTTCTATGGGTGTCAGCCTTTGAAGGAACATGAACCTTCTTTACATTCTTTCTTTTAGGATTGGGTGCACCTGGCCTAAGTTTTTGTTGATAAGGGTATGAAGGGCCTTTTCCTTTAAGCACAAAAGGAATAGGTATTCTGTATGAGTCATTCCTTGAGGAGTGCTCATGCCTGGGTCCTTTCGGCTGAGGTTGCTTCATCTATGAAGACCTCAGCTGATAGTACCTCTGTTGAGGTCTATTTTGATTAGTCAATTGAGCCTTTCCATTTGGTTTTGGCTGAGTTTGACTTCTCTTTTGTTGGACCTCAGCTGGTCTTTTACCCTTATCCAAAGTCCATGGTTGAAAGGTCACAGACTTAACAAAAACTCTCTTTATGCCACTTGAAGAAGCAACACTCAGAGGACCTTCTGAAGGTTTTGGAATAAAGCCTATTCCACACTTGTTATTAGGATTGATCTGAAAATTTTGAATCTCCTCTATGGCAAGAGAGGGTTTGTTAAGAGCATCAATCCTTTTTAACAAGGTCTCTTCAGATTTATGTAAGACATCAATTTTCAAGAGAGAATCCTTTATTTGGCTTACCAGTTTTAAATTTTCTTCAGTTAACTTTATCTTAGATTCAGTAAGATCTTTTATCAGTTGATCTTTGCCATTTCCTTGACCCTTGAGGGTTTCCACCTCTTTTGTCAACTCAATGGTAGACTGAGCTGAGTTAAGATCTGCCTGATTCCCAGATTCTATTAACTTAAAGTTTTCTCTCAGGAGATTTTTGTTCTCATCTTGAAGACAAAAACTTGCTTCTTGCAACCTTGAGAAATCAATCATCAATTGTTCCAAAGCGGACTGAAGATTGAGTTCCTCAGTTGACTCTGAGCTCAGCTCAGGTGAGTGTTCTAGAGAAATGGATGGATTAGATTGTACCTCTGGTTCTTCTCTTGCCATGAGACACATGTCATCTTCACTGCTGTCCGAGAATAGTCCATCAGATGACTCCAGATCTTCATCAACATCCTCAGCCACCATGGCTTTCCTTTCTCCATATCTCCTGTCTCTCTTGGCTTGGCTTGCCTTCCTTTCCTTTGTGCTCAGTTGAGGACAATCATATTGAAAATGCCCCACCTTCTTGCACTGGAAGCATCTATTGGCATCATCATTCTTTTCCTCAGTAGACTCCTTTGTCTTTGATGGTGATCCTTCACCCCTGTTATAGTTCTTGTAATCCTTTCTCTTCTCCAGCTCAGTTGAGCTTTTCTCTCCTTCTCTGGTGTCTTTTTGTGGATAACTTCTTCCTTCTCTGTTATCCCTGTAAAATCTTTTATACTTGCCAAAACGGCTGTTAAGTTTCTCAAACCTTCTGGCCATCAGGCTGAGTTCTTCTTGCATCTCAGCCTTGCTTTGAGACTTGCTTGCCTTTGTACTCTTCTAAGGCTTTGGGGATTTTGGCTCAGTCTCCTTAGCTTTGAAAGCAACTCCCTTCTCAGCTGATGTCTCATCAGGAGCCCTTTTCCTGTTCAGATCAAACTCATAAGCCTTAAGTTCAGAGAATACCTGTTGCATAGACATGCTGGATAGATCCTTAGTATTATGCATCATCACAGAGTACACATCCCATCTTGAGGTTAGACCTCTCAGGATCTTTAAGGCAACTTCTCTTTTAGTATAGACCTTTCCCAGAGAGTTTATTTCATTCATGATGCCAGTGAACCTCCCATCAAGTTGGTCAATGGTCTAGTAGGCTCCATGGTGAACTGCTCATACTTTTGAACAGCTACTGAGAGCTTGTTCTCCTTTATCTTGTCAGTTCCTTCACACATGAGAGCAAGAGTGTCCCAAAGTTCCTTTGCAGTCTTGCAGTGGATCACTCTTCCCATTACAGAATCTGGAATGGTGGTGTAGAGAATATTCATGGCTATGAAGTTGAGGTTGTTTCTTCTCCTTTCATCTGCAGTAAAGTTATTTCATCCTTGGGATATTCTTCTCTTGGATCTGCAATAGTCTCAGCTGTGGTTCTAGGGTTAGGTGTCATAAAAATAAATGGTCCTTTAGTAATAACCCTTAGCATTTCATCATGCACACAGGCAAGATGAGCTCTCATTCTGATCTTCCAGAAGTTATAGTTTTCCACTGAGAATTGTGGAAGTTTTTGATGGGACATATGGTTATAGGGATTAACTCCCATGTTGTTCTCCGCTGGTGGTGCTACCCTAGCTGCATTGTCAGCCATAATATCTAAACAAGTTTATCAATAAGATCAATTCAGATGACCTATATAAAATACCTTTAAGCACAAGGTATACTTAGAACAATGGTCTTTTGAACCACTGCTCTGATACCAATTGTTGGTCCCGAAATGAGTAAATAGGTGTATGGAGGGGGGGAATACACCTGTGGTTACAAATTAAAACTTCTTCTAAAACTTATCAGGTTACTTCAGATAGTAACATGTCAATTGACTTTATGTCTGCTGAGAATTACTAGAGAAAGCTTACTTAGATAATACCTCCAATGAAAGCTTAAGACTTTCAGTTGAACTACTGTCTAATTAGCTCTCAAATGCGGATTACTGAGCCCTTTAGAAAACTCGTTTTACTTGATAAACTTTGAGGGGATAACACACACTGAGGAAATAGCAGGAAGTAAATACACAAGATATAAAGTGGTTCAGAGATGAATCTCCTATGTCCACTGTCCTGATCAAACAGGAGAATTCCTTTCACTTGGAATTCCTTTTGTTATAGTGCCAAGGTGCACTGATCAATTAATCCTCTCTTAGGATGATTGATCACTAGGATAATTCCAGGTCCTAGTTCCCAAAACAAACTAGCTTTCAGACTGATACAAATAATCAGCTTACTAACACCACTTAACACTAACTCTCAACATAACAACCGAGTAGGATTTTGAGTAGGGTTTGGCTCCAACTGTTGTGAGATAATCCTTACAGTATAGCTCAAGGCTTAGGATGGATTATCTCTTTCTAAGGTTTGGATATAACTTTTAAGCTTGATTACAGAAGGTTTGTTATGCTCTCTACTGATTTGAAACACTTGGGAAACAAAGGTAATTTTGAGTGCTTCTTGAAGGTTATGAATGTAGAGATAGCTTTAATCTTGTGAGTTTCCCGTGCATAGAAATGAGCACGTCCTTCTGTATTTATAGGCTTCCTTGAAAATCTTCCCTTTGGATTTGAATCTTCCCAAGTAAGTCTTCTTGTATTTGATTGGTTCAAACGGCTCTATTTGAAGCTTTAAGTCTTGTCAAGAAAAAACTGAAAGACCATGCTTGTTCACCTAACTTTCTGTAGATTGCTAGGGAAAGACTTTTGGTACTTGTCAGTCTGGGACAGGTCGGCTGTCAGTAAAGTACACTGACGTGTCATCTTCTTATTGGACCATCAGTCTGCTTGCCTAGATTCTTGTCTTGCTTTAAGGTGGAACTCCTCTGAAAGAACCTTCTTATTCCTTCATTTATTGTAAGCTTCACTGAAAAATTCATTTTGCCTTGTTGCAACCAGATTAACTAACAACTTTTAATATGTTTAGCATTGAATGTGCTTTGTTAGTTTTCATCAGTGGACCTTTGTCCTCTCCTGATGGTTTTAGTCTTAGTGAGAAAGCACTTAGAAAACATTCAACACTTAGACTACTTCCTCAGATTACTTTGTCTTCAGCGGACTTCATCTTCAGGGGACTTCATCTTCAATACACTCCTGAAATTTATAACTGCACTCCAGTTCCTTAACAATTTGAACTGTTTAACTAAACTCTAACTCTACTGAATATTTAACTTACAAATAACTTAGGAGGAACATTTTGGCATCTTAATCAAAACTTAAGTCTATACAATTTCCCATAAAGTGTCATACCATGCTCTGGGTGCCTGCTTAAGCCCATAAAGAGCCTTCTTAAGCTTATACACCTTCTCACCTTGTTCAAAACCAGGAGGTTGTTCCACATGCACTTCTTCAATGAGAATCCCATTAAGAAAGGCAGATTTCACATCCATCTGGTATACTTTGAACTTCATGTGAGCAGCATATGCTAGAAACAATCTGATGGCTTCTAGTCTGGCAACAGGAGCAAAAGTCTAATCATAGTCTATTCCTTCAGACTGAGTATAGCCCTGAGCAACTGGCCTTGCCTTGTTTCTGGTAATGACATCATTCTCATCTTTCTTATTCTTGAAAACCCACTTAGTGCCTATCACCTTTTGATGTCTTGGTCTGTCTACCAGCTCCCAAACATCATGTCTAGTGAATTGATTCAACTCCTCCTGCATTGCAACAATCCAATTTGAATCTTTCAGTGCTTTCTTGATTTTCTTGTGCTCAATCAATGACACATAGCAACTGATTAAGGCAGCTAAGGTAAGTGTTCTCCTAATCTGGACACCCTTAGCTGGATCTCCAATTATCAGGTCATTGGGGTGATCAACCAGGTTCCTCCTTCCCATGGTGTTACCTGATTGACCATCTACTGTAGTACCTTGGTGATTATCATCAACTACAGGAGAACTTCCCCCTACAGGAGTTCCAACCTCTTCTGGTCCTGCTCCTTGTGAAGGCTTCTGCTTCAGAGAACCAAAAGATGGGCCATCATCTGAGTCTAAATCTGAATCTGAATTAAGAATAAGTGGATTGACCTTGATTACTCTGGGAGTAGTCTGATCCAGTATGTCGTCAGAAGACCTTAAGTCCACCTTGCACTCAAAAGCAGATTCATAAAAAACAACATGAGGTGTTTCCTCCACACAAAGTGAATTCTTATTAAAAACTCTAAAAGCTTTACTGGTGCTGGAATACCCAAGTGTATCTTGAAAAGTCATCTACTATCACCAAGTTGTACTTCCTACCACTGAAACTAAGAGGAGAAACAGGTCCAAACAGGTCCATTTGAAGTAGTTGAAGTACTCTGGTTGTGGTTGTGCTCTGGACATCCTTAAAGGAAGTCTTGGGTTGTTTACCTTTCTAGCATGAACCACAAACCTGATTCTTCTTAAACACTTCATTAGAAAGACCACGAACTAGACCTTTTCTGGCAATCCTGTTTAGTGCTTTGAAGTTAAGATGGCTCAATCTCTTGTGCCATAACCAGCTGTCTTCTGCAGATCCCTTTGCAACCAGGCAAGCATTTCTTGGGCAACTGCTAAAATCTGCAAGATAAATGTTACCCTTCCTCAAGCCTATAAGCAATATATCATTATAATCAGAAGAAAAGACAGTGCATGAATCACTAGAAAACTTCACTGAGTATCCCTTGTCATAAAATTGAGATACTGAAAGCAGATTATGCTTGAGTCCTTCAACGTAGTAGACTTCATCTACAGAAACACAATTAAAGGTCAACTTTCCAACGCCTCTGGTGACTCCATAGTTGTTGTCACCAAACATTACTCTTGGTCCATTCAGTGGCTTGAAATCCTGGAGATGATCTTTCTTAAATGTCATGTGCTTGGAACATCCACTATCAATGTACCAGACACGGTTGCTTGAAAGTTCTTTCTCCAATGGGCTCTTGTCCTCCTGCAGAGAAATCAATTAGGTCCCCTACTAGTGCTGAGTCCTGATTGGTTAGTTGCAGGTTTTGTAGGAATCCATAGATAAAGATCATCCCTTTCTGGATGAGGAGATCTTATCTTTCTTCCAAATCTATCTACCAATACATGTCCTCTGACAATGACAAATTGAGCTGCTGGTCTGATAAGAACACCTTTCCTATACACTGGTCTGGTGTATCTCACCTCAAATCTAGCCTTTGAAATGGCCTGCCTCAAAGACATGGTCTTAAAGTTCTGGTTGTAAGGGTACATCCTATAAGAACCATCTCTGGTGTCATAACTACCCAGATCAATTGGTTTTCTATAGATAGGTCTCTGGTTCTGATGAAAACTAGACCTTTTCTGGTGATTATAGTTCCTCTGAGTGTATCTGTTCTGGAATTGATTCCTCTGAGAGAAAATTCTTTGGGGTCCCTGGTTCTGAAGATAATTTTGTTGTCCATAGTTCCCTCTCTGAGAATTCCTATTCTGATTGAAGTTCCCCCATCTTGAATATCTCCTATAAGGTCCCCTAATCTGCTTAGGTTCCACTCTTTGAGGATTCCTCTGGGATCCTCCAATATTATTAGGTCTTACTCTTTGAGGTTTATTTTTAACAGAACCATTAATTTTCATTGGTTCCCCATTGTGAAGTTTTATCTCTAAGACTTTCTCTTCCAGAACATTCAACTCTTCTTGACTATATTCTAAATGATTAGCAGCGTAGTTCCTTTTCCATCCAGGTTTGTGAACTACTTTGTAACCATTACCATTAGGATCTTTTTCATCCCAGATTTCTACCAATTCACCAGCTCTTACAGACTTGTCTTTGTTATAATGGTATTTATGAGATCTAGTGGTAATTCCAGAATATCCTAAACCACTCTTATCATTAATGCGCTGAGAATACTCTGATACAATAGATACAACAATTGGTATCTTTGGAGCTTCTTTGGGCATAGGTACTTCCTCAATAGTATCCACAACTTGCTTTCCCTTGATAAGAGATTGGTATTTGGCTCTAAGTTCATTGAACTCATCTTCCTTAGAGTCTCTTTCTCTTATGAGTTGATCTACCAGAGTATCTCTTTCTATGATCTTATCCTGAAGTTCAGAGACTTCTTTGGAATGATGTTCATGAGTTCTGTGGTGGATTTCTGCTCATGAGATAAAGATTGAACTTCTGCTCTGAGCCTACCATTCTCCTTCTCAAGTTTTTGACAAAGTTGTACACAATTTTGGAGATCTGATAGCATCTGCTGCATATCAGACTCTCAGGATGTACCAGATGAATGAGAGGATTCAGTATATTTGGAATTTGATAAACACAGGGTTGATTCTTATACCTCAGTGATGTCTGTCATGAGACATACATCATCATAAGACCCAAAGTCAGAAGAAGAAGAACTGGAACTAGTATCCTCCTCCTCCGCTTCTGCCAGCAATGCTCTCTTGTCTGCATATCTCCTATCTCTCTTGAGTATTTTCTCTTTTCTTTCTCTAGGAGTGAGTTGTGGACAATTATAGCTGTAGTGGCATGGCTTGTTGCAAGTGTAACAGGTGTTGTCTCCTCTGGGACTGGGACTAGAATCTCTTCTCCTGGGGTTGTACTCTGGTCTGGCTGGACTACTCTCTCTCCTCTGGTAGTCTGATCTGCCAGAACTGCCATCTCTCCTCTGGTAGTCTGATCTTCCAGAGATGCCATCTTTCCTCTTTTCTGGTGACTTGAATCTGGTCTCCCTTGAGTCTCCAGATGACTTCTCTTTGTATGCAGACTTGAAGGAACTCTTCCTGTCTCTGGTAGATTCCTTCCAGTGTCTTTTGTACCTGCCATACTTGGAGCTCATTTTATCAAGTTTTCGAGTTAGAAGTGGTACCTGCTCCTTGAGGCTCATGTCATCTGCAGTAGACTCCTTTACTTTTTCTTCAGTCTTTATAGTTGAAGAGAAAGCAACTCCTTTCTGACCAGAAGAAGAAATCTCCTCTGATTGATCTTCTTCTTGTAGGTCATACTCGTAGGCCTTCAGATCAGATAGAAGAAGATGATGGTCCAGAGTGTTGAGGTCCTTGTTGTCCTTGATGACCGTGACTTTAATTCTCCACCTGATCGTTAGTGATCTTAATATTTTACTATTAATTTCTTTTTTAGAGTAGGTTTTACCTAAGGCACTAGCCTTGTTAAGGAGGTTGGTGAGACGCATGTCTAGCTGGTCAATCGTCTCATCTGGCTTCATCTTAAACGTGTCAAATGAGTGTTGCACCGCCTAGAGCTTATTATCTTTGATCTTCTCTGTTCCTTCGTAGCACATGTTCTTACCTTCTCGATCACTTCTTTGGTGAGAGTATTGTAATTTCAGTCCTAGCCACCTAGTCCAGGTTGTATAGCTTTCTCTCATCATTGTTTAGCTCGTCTCTTTTCTTGAGGATTCTTTGCCTGGGAACTCTATCTCCAGTAGCACTGGTTTCTTCTCTGAACTCTGATCTGCCATCATCAATAGGAGTCCAGTAAAATTATATTGGGCCACTTTCAACCACATCTAGCATCAGGTGATGAATAACTCCAAGATGATTGCTCATCATGAAACTCCAGTGGCTATAATCCTCAAAATAGAATTCAGGTAAATTTCGACTCTTGTAAGAAGATTTTGTAGACATTTTGAATGAAATTCAAAGAATTTTAGCAAAAATATTAAAAAGAGCAATGGATCTGCTCGGTGACCACCAAAAGCTTTTCAAAGCAGTGGTCTAGGACACACTGCTCTGATACCACTTGTTAGTCCCACTAGTCAGTTTTAGAGAGAATGTGGAAGCTTAATTAAAACTCTTTTGCAAGATCTTTTTACTAGAGCACAAGTATAAATAAAATATAAATAAAAAAATGATAAATAACACAAGATGTATAGTGGTTCGGATGTTAAAATCCTACGTCCACTCTCCCTTTTATCAAGGGGCCTTACTAACCAACCAACTTACTTACTACTTTCTGGAATTGAGAAGTACCAGATCCTTCTTACACTCTTTAGATCTAACTTCAATCTAAAGCTTAACTTACTCCAACCTTCTCTATCAAGATGAACGGGTTGAGTATTCCAACAACAAACTCCTTAAAAGTAGATATAAAACAAGAACAATAAGAGTGCTAATATGCTTGAGAGTATTAAAGGCTTATGTATGATCTTCGTGCGCGTGTCTAGAGCTTTTCCTCAATGATGCACTCTTGTATTTATAGAGGTGATTAGGGTATAGCCGTTGGAGAGCCAATCTAATCAGATCTCTATATATGGAAGCTTCAATCAATCAATTCCCTAATTGATTGGGTTGGTGAGATCCTTGGATTGATTATCTTCAAATACTTTCCAATCCGATCATGTTTAACTTCATTTGAATTACCAATGGTCAAATGCTTCCATTGCACAACTCTGATAATTCCAGAGTAGGTTGAACCAGACACCAGGTGACCTCGAGGTCCTCTGGTCTAGAGCCGATTAAGAACCAGAATACTCAGAAGAATCTAGAGATGATTCTGAGCATCTTTTGGTTCACCAGACTCGTCTGGTCTGGGGAAAAAGGTCTTTTGCATCTGAAGTGAACATCTCTGATGAAGTCTTCTGGTGAAGTCCTCTGGTGAAGTCTTCTAGTGGAGTCCTCTGATGGAGTTCTCTGGTGAAGTCTTCTGGTGACTCTTCTGGTGAAGTCTTCTGGTCTGGCAGTTCCCCCTAGACTAAGTCTTAATCTAGTTTCTCATCTGGCTAACAGGTCCAGATGGTCCTATTACATCTTCTGGTTTGTTTAACTCATCAAAACTAACAATAATTATCCCAACACTGACTCAGTTGGTGGAGGGGCAGGGTCAGGGTTTGATGAAGGTAGGGTGGTTTCAGTGAGGTAAGTGGTAGGTTTAGTGTGACTTGGGGTAGGCTCAGGGATGGATGTGGTTTTGTCGGGGTGAGTTTGGGTAGGCTCAGATATGGGTGAGGTTGAGGGTTGGGGTTCAGTGGGATTGGACTCAGGTTGCAGCAGCTCTGCATAGTTGACTGTTTCTCTAACCTGTTCCAAGTCAGAGGCTCTTGGAGAGCTTGACTCCTCCTGGATCGTACCGATCTCCCTCAGCTTCTTAGCTGTAGATCTCTTGGGCCATTTTCTCAGCCTCTTCAATTGCCTGTCAACTAGCTCCTCTCCTCCTGCCCTGACGTCATCGTTAGTCTCCTCAGCCTCAGAACCGGCCCTCTTGGAGACCTTCTCAGTCCCTTTTCCAACTCCCGTGGCCGTGACCTTTCTTTTCAGCACCACCTTTAGCCTGGACGTCTACTCCTCCAAAGCCTTCTCTACCATCTCCTTCTCAGCTGCCTTCTCGGCCACAATCTCCTCCGCAGTCTCCTTCCCCTTCTCCAGGAGACTCTCCACCTTCTCCCGCAGGGCAGGCACCACCTTCTTGCCCTTAGATGCTGGCTTCTTCCTCTGACCCTTAGGAGGGGCATTAGGGTCAATCAGGCCCAGAATAGCATATGTGTCACCACCAGTGGTGAATGTTAGGATACAAGTTGTTTAGTTTTGATGAGTTAAAATAAACCAGAAGATGTAATAGGACCATCTGGACCTATTAGCCAGATGAGGAAATAGATTAGGACTTAGTCTAAGGGGAACTGCTAGACCAGAAGACTTCACCAGAAGAGTCACCAGAAGACCCCACCAGAGGACTTCACCAGAGGACTCCACCAGAAGACTACATCAGAAGAGACTGACCAAAGGCAGAGGACCTTCCCCAAACCAGATGAGTCTGGACCAGACGAGTCTGGTAAAACAAAAGATGCTCAGAATCATCTCCTGATTCTACTGAGTATTCTGCTTCTTAACCAACTCTGGACCAGAAGACAACGAGGTTGCCTGGTGTCTGGTCCTGCCTTCTCTACAAGAATCAGAGTTAGGCATTGGAAACATTGAACCATTGGTGTTTCATATCAAGTCAAACAAGATTGGATTGGAAAGAATTTGAAGTCAATCAATCAAAGGATCTCACCAACCCAATCAATCAATTAGGGAATTGATTGATTAGAAGCTTCCTTAAATAGAGATCTGATTAGATTAGCTCTCCAACGGCTAACCCTAATCTCCTCTATAAATACAAGAGTGCAGTTTCAAAGATAGGTTCTAGAGAACTCACACGCGCACGAAGTCATTTCCAAGCCTTAGTTCTTATCACGCTAAAAGCACTCTTATCTTGTTCATAATTCTATTCACTCATTAAGGAGTTATTGAATCTCAACCTGTTCATCTGTTAAGATAAGGTTGAAGATTGTAAGGCTTTAGATCGAAGTTAGATCTAAAGATTATTGTAAGAAGGAACTGGTACTTCACAATTCCAGTACGCAAGTTGTTGGTTGGTTGGTTGGTAGTAAGGCCCCTTTGAATAAGGGAGAGTGGACGTAGGATTGTTATATCTGAACCACTATATATCCGATCTTATTTATTGCTTTCCTTTCATATTACTTATCTTTTAGTGCTCTTATAAAAGATTTTGTTAAAGACTTAACTTTAAAGCTTTGGCAATTAATCTATCAAGTGGGACCAACAAGTGGTATCAGAATTGTGTGTCCTAGACCACTGCTTTGTAAAGCTTTTTGGTGGTCACTGGGCAGATCCATTGTCTTTATTGTTTTTGGTTAAATTCCTTTTAAATCCATTTAGAAAAATATCTTCAAAATCTTCTTACAAGAGCCGTAAGTTCCTAGAGTTCTCTTTTGAGGATTATAGCCACTGGAGCTTCATGATGAGTAATCATCTTGGAGCTATCCACCACCGCATGTTAGATGTGGTAGAAAGTGGCCCAATCAAATTTTACTGGACTCCCATTGATGATGGCAGGTCTGAATCCAGGGTAGAAACCAGTGAATCTGCAGAGGAGAGAACTGGTGAACGAGTTGCGAGACAGAAGATATTAGAGAAAAAGGATGAGCTTGACAATGATGAGAGGAAATTATACAACTTGGACCAGGTGGCAAGGACAGAGATCATAAATACTCTCACAAAGGAGGTGATTGAAAAGGTCAGAACATGTGCCACGGCCAAGGAGATGTGGGACAAGTTGGCATTGCTCTATGAGGGAACAGAGAAGATCAAGGACAACAAGCTCCAGGCTGTTCAACACTCATTTGACACTTTCAAAATGAAACCAGATGAGACAATTGACCAGCTGGATATGCGTCTCACTAATCTCCTCAACAAGGCTAGTGCCTTAGGTAAGACTTATTCTGAGAAAGAAATAAATAGTAAAATATTACGAGCACTAACCAGCAGGTGGAGAATCAAAGTCACCGTGATTAAAGACAACAAGGATCTCAACACTCTGGATCATTATCTTCTGTTGTCTGATCTCAAAGCATATGAATATGATCTTTAAGATGAGGATCAAACAGAAGAGGTTTCCTCTTCTGGTCAGAAAGGAGTTGTTTTCTCCTCAACTATCAAGTCAGATGACAAGCCAAAGGAGTCTGCTGCAGATGACCTGAGTCTCAAGGAGCAGGTAGCCCTCCTAACTCATAAACTTGATAAAATGAGTTCAAAATATGGCAGGTACAAAAAGCACTGGAAGGAATCTACCAGAGACAGTAAGAGTTCCTTCAAGCCTGCTGATAAGGAAAAGACATCTAGAGACTCAAGGGAGACCAGATTCAGAACTCCAGAGAGGAGGAGAGATGGCAGCTCTGGCAGATCAGATTACCAGAGGAGAGATAGCAGTTCTGGTAGACCTGACTACTAGAGGTGAAAGAGTAGTCCAGCCAGATCAGAATACAACTAGAGGAGGAGAGATCCAAGTCCCAGTCCAAGAGAAGACAACACATGCTATACTTGCAACAAGCCAAGCCACTACAGTTATGATTGTCCTCAGCTAACTCCTAGGGAAAGAGAAGAGAAAAGACTCAAGAGAGATAGGAGATATGCAGACAAGAGAGCACTACAGGCAGAAGCAGAGGAAGAGGATACCAGCTCAAGTTCTTCTTCTTCTGATTTTGGATCTGATGATGATGTATGTCTCATGGCAGACATCACTGAGGTACAACAAACAAACTTATGCTTATCTAATTCCAAATATACTGAATTTTCTCATTCATCTGGTAACTCCAGAGAGTGATATGCAGCAAATGCTATCAGATCTCCAAAATTGTGTTCAATTATGTCAAAAACTTGAGAAAGAGAATGGTAGGCTCAGAGCTGAAGTTCAATCCTTATCTCATGAGCAAAAATCCACCAGAGAACTCATGAAAGATCATTCCAAAGTAGTCTCTGAACTTCAGGATAAGATCACAGAGAGAGATACTCTGGTAGATCAACTCATGAAAGAAAAGAACTCTCAGGAAGATGAGTTCATTAATGCGCACCAAATTAAATCTGTATTTCGCCTTTTAATCCTGGCCATCAGATTTAATTACCGTGCAATATGTCAATCAATTCACAAATTGATTTTGTCCCCTAAATTAAATTTTAAACTTACACGCGTTCACACTTTATTAATTTTCAAAGCCACGCGTCTTCTTTTATTTAAACTGAAAATTTTTCAATCTGTCGTTACTTATTCTTACTCTCAAACCTTAACTTCTCTCTGCAAGTTTCTCTCTCTCTTTCTCTCTAAAATTTTCAGAAATGGCTCCCAAGTGTAACTTCAACCATGAATATGTAATGAAGAAATTAAAGACAGAGATGGTTGTTGATTTCTACACCACCAAGAATCCAGTGGTGTTGGCTATATTGGAACTGCTACAGAAAGCCGGGGTAGAGAAGTTGATCTCAACGATTCCCCAGAATTTTCTTACTCTTGATGGATATGCTGCTCAGCTCTTGGTGAGGATGAAGATCCACGATGACCATATTTCATCCAAGATTGACCAGGATGATGTGGTGTTTTCCAAGCACGATTTCTGCAGATTGTTTGAGAATATCTCGGCTAAAGGGGTAGACCCATTGACGTACAAGGAGGATGCGGCTGTTGAATCCTTCTAGATATTTGCAAGATCTTCATGCCAGAATCTGACCAGGGGATTTCTGGACAAGCACTTGAGATAAAAGTACAAGGTACTTTTTGACATTGTCGTGAAGGTTCTGATGTGCGAGAACCATAGCACAGATGCCATCTTCACTGGCAGGCTCTGTGTTATGAGGGCTTTGTACGATGGTGTTAAATGTAACTGGGCTGAGTTCTTTTGGGGCATTTTGAGGAAAAAACAAGGCGAAGGTAAAGAAGGAGGAATGCCCAACCAAGCCTGTGGAGTTGCAGTTTTATCTGACTGCAAATGTTTCATTGGGGATAAAACTAACTCTGATCCTGGACTTTCTGTTTCCAGAGAAGAAATGGAAGGGCTCCTGGTGCAAGGGCTTCTACAGGTCCAAGATCAACTTCTCCAAGGATGGTCCTCTCCATGGCCATGCCGACTCTGATGGAGAAGAAGCCATTCCTGCCCCCCTATCCAGGCAGTCCCCTTCCCTACTAAAGGGCGGAAGAAGAGGAGCTTGAAGAAGAAGGATAAGGCTCCTGCCTCTTCCAATTTGGTGTTTTCTGGCTCATCAGAGGATGACCAGATCCCCCTCATGGCTGCTTCGAAGAAGCAGAGGGGTGATGGTGAAGAAGGTGCCAAGAAAGCAGGTGCAACTAAGAAAAGGGCGAGGCAAGATGAAGGAGATGCAAGAAAAGCCTCTGCCAAGAAGCCAAGGACGACGAGGAAGGCTTCGAAGAAAACCCTTCTGGTGGATGAGCCATCAGAGGAAGAGGAGGTTGAACCTCTGAAGGGGAAGTCCACGGCCAAGAGGGCCATTCTGCAAGACCCAGACTCAGGGTCAGACTTGGGAGATGCCTTGGAACAGGCAATAGAAAAGGCTTCTCAGCTGATGGAAGATGCTACAGCCCCGGAGCAGGTAAACCCATCTATCCCATCTTCTACCCCCATTAACCTTATAACCCCCACTACCTCTCCCCCAGAAACCCAACCACAAAACCCCTCTCTTGCTCCTGGTGCTTCTATCACTTCACCAGAGCAAACCATCCCAGACACCCCACCATTTATATCATCTACCCAACCCATTCAAACACCTTCTCCCCCTCCATCTCAAACACCTCTACCCACAGATCCTTCACCCCCTCACTCAAACCCTGTACCAGAGGTGCCCTCAACCTCTTCTGGTGTAGCACCATTTTCTCAAATAAACCTTGTTGGTCCCACTAGATTGATAAATTGCGGAAGCTTAAGTTAAATATCTTAGACAACTTCTTTTTACAAGAGCAGACTATAAAAAACAGGAATTTAAATGCAGAAAATATTAAATAAGACCGGATATATAGTGGTTCGGATCTGAATATCCTACGTCCACTCTCCCTTGATCAAATGGGTCTCACTATCCAACCAATAACCAACTTACTTACTGGAATTGTGAAGTACCAGTTCCTTCTTACAAACTCTTTAGATCTAACTTCAATCTAAAGATCAACAGCCTTCAACCTTATCTTGTAGATGAACAGGTTGAGGTCCAACTACTCCTTAAGAGTGAATAAGTAATTAAGAACAGACTAAGAGTGCTTATGTGCTTGAATAAAACAAGAGCTTGAATGTATCTTCGTGCGCGTATGTATCTCTCTAGAGCTTTTTCTTGTGATTGCACTCTTGTATTTATAGAGGGGATTAGGGAATAGCCGTTGGAGAGCTAATCCAATCAGATCCTCTATTTAGGGAAGCTTCAATCAATCAATTCCCTAATTGATTGATTGGGTTGGTGGGATCCTTGGATTGATTGACTTCAAGACTTTCCAATCCTGATCTTGTTGACTTGATTTGAATCACCAATGGTCAAATGCTTACTTTGCCAAACTCTGATTCTCTCCAGAGAAGGCAAGACCAGACACCAGGCAACCTCGGTGTCTTCTGGTCCTGATCTGGTTAACAACCAGAACACTCTGTAGAAACAGGGGATCAAACTGAGCAACTTTTGTTCTACCAGACTTGTCTGGTCCGGACTCGTCTGGTCTGGGGAAGGTCCTCTGCCTCTGGTCAGATCTCATCTGGTGAAGTCTTCTGGTGGAGTCCTCTGGTGAAGTCCTCTGGTGGGGTCTTCTGGTGACTCTTCTGGTGAAGTCTTCTGGTCTGGCAGTTCCCCCTAGACTAAGTCCTAATCTAGATCATCATCTGGCTAACAGGTCCAGATGGTCCTATTACATCTTCTGGTTTGTTTTAACTCATCAAAACTATACAACTTTTATCCTAACAATTTCCCCCTTTTTGATGAAGTTAAAACACTACCAGAACTGATCAAAACAAAAGACTTAAGCATGAAAACAGTAAAGGGATAAGACCTTAGAGTAGATCTTATCAGGAAAACAATTAATACAACAAGAGGTTGTCTTTTGAACATAGAAGATATGATATTTTCATTAATAATAAGGACAAGATGATTACAAGTTACATTGAAGTTCAGAGTCCTATTCTATGCATATCTCCTGTTTTCCTTGGGCACAAGAAACCAGTCAAGGAACCTATCCTGGACGGCCTTCAACTCAGCAGAAGATGTTGGAGTGAAGTTCACCAACACCTTGGTCTTGTACAATCTCTTCAGCTCAGCCCAATCAACCTGGTCTCCTACCATGGGTGTGTTGAGAAAAGTAAACTCAGGAGCAGTCACCTCCAGGTTGAACTCAATGGTAGAGTCCATCAATTGCTTGTACAAATCTGTATCATAAGCTTGCATCCAGGAGTGAAAGGTTATGTTGATCAGCTCATCATCCTCTGGTGCTGGCCTCTGGATATAATGTTGAATGAACCAGAGAGTCTTTGCCTCCTTCCATTTCTCAATCAAGGGCACAGGCACAGTAGAGTCAAAAGACCCTTCTGTCCTGAGAGGCAAAATGTTCATCACCTCAATAGGAGCTTTCCTCCTCTGACTAGATCCACCTGTACCAGAAGGAACACCAGCTTCTCTGGACTTCTTATTTTGCCTCCTAACATATCTGAGCCTCTGCTCTTCATCTATGTTCTTCATGATCCTTGCTTGCTTCTCCTCTGGAGTCTCTTCCTTGTATCTCTTTTGTGCTTCTTCAACAACAGTCTCAAGGAAGCTCTTCTTGACTTTCCTGATCTTCCTCTTTGCAGGTCCAGAGATAGAATTGGGGTCCTGCTCTGCTTCTGAGGAATCCTCTTCTGCAGTAAGCTGCTTAGCCATGGTAAGAGATTTAAGCTCTTCCTTCTTCTTCTTCTGCAGCTCTGCCTGGGCCAAGGTGTTCTCTAGCAGGTCCAGACGAGCTCCATGGCTAAAAGAGTTTCATTTGTGGTCTTCGCCAGATCAGTTCTGGCCTTCTCTTCCCCCTTTTTAACCTCATCAAGGAGGGGCTCCACTACCTGCCTTATAAGATCAGGCAAGGCAGTGTTGGAGGAAGAGTGAAGATCACGTAGCTGCTTTGCCTCCTCGATGTAGGCTTTTGATTCAGCAACAAGCCTTTCCTGCTTCTCTAACATCTCCTGGAGGGAGTCCTTCATCTTAGCAGTCTGGATCATCTGGCTGGCCATCTCAACCTTCAGCACAGAAACTGGTCTCATCTGCTCCAGCACGTGCTCCTGGAGCTGCTTCTGGCTGTGCATAACATCCAGCTTGGCAAAGAGGCTATTTGCCTTGAAGGAAGCCTTGACTTCAGCCAGAGTAGACTTGATTTGCTTAAGGAAAATCCTCCTCTCCTGCCGTATCTGGTGCTCTATCATAGCAGGGGCAATTTGTTGAATTGCTTTAGAGAAGCGCCCTATCTGCATGATCTGTTCATTAAAGAACGTCTTCATCTTCTGGAGCACGGCAGGAGACATATCAAAATCTTCCTCGTCTGAATACAACTCTGGAGGGAAGACAAAGTGAGGCCCAAACTTGTAAGAGGGGCCCTCTGGAGTGAGCATTACCCCTCTCTGGATGAGCAGGGTGTGAATCAAGATTTTGGCTGCACCAGGGGTCTCCAGCTCATTCTGAATATTCATCTTCTGCTTCAGCTCAATCTCCCAAGCAGTGAAGTTGGAGGGACCCATTTTCTCAAGCAACAGCATAAGGTCCTCCACATCTTCAAGTCTGGCCTTGCTCCAGACCTTGGCATCAGTCAATTCTGCCAGAAGTGGTAAGTGCTCCAAAAGGATTGGGAAGTGCTCTCTTAGCCAGAGCTGAGCACTTACACTCATACTCTGCCTAATGGGACCCATTTCTGCAGATGCGAAAGTGAAGGGTTTGGGCCCAGAGGCAGAGGAGGAAGGTGCTAAGTTAGCAGGCTCAAGTGAAGCTTCCTCATCTTCACTATCATCGCTTGTAAGGCGTGTGGGAGAATGGGGAGGGCCAGGGAATCCCAATGCCATAGAAATAGGGTTCAAGTTTGAGGGTTGATTTGTTTGAGCTTGGGGAGGGTTTGGATTTTGTGAGGTAGAGGATGAAGGAATGGGTTGCTCTGCACCAGAAGTAGAAGGAATCTCTGGTACAGAGGGTGGGATTGGAATTTGTGAAGTGGAAGTGTTTGGAAGGGGAATATCTACACCAGAAGAGGTTGATGGCACCTCTGGTACAGAAGCTGGTGGAGAGGGATTTGTATTTAGAGGTATTTGGGAAGGAGGGGGAGAAGGTGTTTGAGGGATGGCTGAAGTAGTGTATATTGGTGTGTCTGGTAAGGTCTGCTCTGGTGATGATATAGGGGCACCAGGAGCAGAAGAGATGGGTTGTGTTTGGGTGTCTGGTGGAGAAGTATTGGGGGTAACTAGGTTAACATGAGCAGGGGGGGAATAGAGGATGGGTTGGAAGGGTTTACCTCTGCTGAGTCAACATCAGCAGGCACAACAGTCTCTGGAGCAGAAGCATCCTCCATCATTTGAGAAGCCTCATCAATAGCCTTCTCCAAGGCCTCTCCAAGATCAGAGCCAGAGTCTGACTCTTGAAGAATGGCTCTCTTGGCCTTGGATTTTCTCTTAAGAGGTTCAACCTCTTCTTCCTCTGATGGCTCATCCACCAGAAGAGTTTTCTTGGTCTTTCTGCTAGTTCTGTGCTTCTTAGCAGAGCCTCTCTTGGCCTCCTCTGGCCTCTTCCTCTTGGCTGCTCCAGCCTTCTTAGCAGCCTCAGCAACTTCACCCTTCTTCTTCAAGATATTTAGAAGGGGAATCTGGTCCTCCTCCGAGGAACCAGAGAAGACAACTGTTAAGGAACCAGTTGCTCCAGCAGCTTGCTTCGTACTCTGCTGCTTCTTCTGCTGCTTCTGCCCCTTAGCAGGAGATGGAATAGCTTGAAGGGGAGGGGCAGGAATAGCTTCTTCTCCAACAGAATCAGGATGGCCATGAAGAGGACCATCCTTTGAAAACAAGACTCCTTCCATTTCTTCTCTGGAAGCAATGAGTCCAAAATCAGAGTCAGTTTCGTTCCCAACGAAACATTAGCAGTGAAGTAGTATTGCAACTCCCCTGGCTGTGAAGGGCAAGCCTCCTTCTTCACCTTCAATCTATTCTTCCTCAAAACATCCCAAAAGAATTCAGCCCAGTTGCATTGAACTCCATCAAATAGGGCACGCATCACACACATCCTGCCATTGAAAATGGCATCTGTGCTGTGATTCTCACACATAAGCACCTTCACCACAATATAAAAAAGAACCTTATACTTCTGCCTCAAATGCTTACCAAAAAATCCTTTTGTGATGTTCTGGCAAGAGGAACGAGCAAAAAGCTTGAAAGAACCAATAATATCATCCTCCTTGTAAGTTAAAGGATCTACGCCTTCTGCTGAAATGTTCTCAAATAACGCACAAAAATCCTGCTTGGAAAACACCAGATCTTCTTTGTCAATCTTTGACGAAATGTGGTCGTCATGAATCTTCATACGAACCAGAAACTGGGCCGCATAACCGTCCAAAGTACGAAAATCTCAGGGGATTGTGGAAATCAACTTCTCTATGCCGGACCTTCTTAGTAACTCCAAAATAGCCAGCGCAGATGAGTTCTTGGTGGTGTAGAAGTCAACCACCATCTCCGTTTTAAATTTCTTCATCATCAGTTCATGATCGAAGTTGCACGAAGGGGCCATTGATGTGAGAGAGAGGGAGAACTTTGCAGAGAGAAAAGATTAGAGCTTTGAGAATATGGAAACGTGAAAAGACAAATTGAAAAGAAATTTGATTTAAATAGGGCAAGACGCGTGGCTTGATTAATAAATGAAGTGTGAATGCGTGTAATAGCAAATTTAATTTAGGGAGCAAAATCAATTTTTGAATTGATTGACATATTGCACATCGATTAAATCTGATGGCCACGATGAAAGGCGAGATACATATTTAATCTGGTGCGTAGGTGTGGTCATTGGGACTGGGCATAAAGGGTTTTTTGTGGCAGTCAAGAGAAAAAGCAAAATGATTGCCTAGGCCCTATACCCTAGTCTTAAATACACTCCGAAGTTGAAACATTTTGAGTGTACTTACTAATTTGAAAAGTGTATCCCAATGATCAGAGGCCAGAGAAGTAAAGACATACCTGTCACCTGATATTGTAACCAGATGATACCACAGCTAGTCTGGTGTTACATCTCCTCTGATGGAACCCATCTGGTTTTGGTCAGAGAAGACTTTGGCCTTTTCTGGAATCTGACTCAGCACCTCATCTGGGACAAGTGTCACCTGGTGCAAACCTCATCTAATATGTCTAATCTGCAGGTATGTTAGTTTTAAATAACAAAGAATATGCAGTAAGGTATAAATAAAGGATACTTCTCAGATGTTCCCCCTAAAACAAATATGTCTCTGGATCCAATAATCCCAATTCAAAAGCTAACTCTCTGAATCTGGTCTCAGCCAAAGGCTTTGTTAATATATCTGCTCTCTGCTTCTCTGTTGCAATCTTTTCCATCCTTATATCTCCCTTCTCAACATGATCTCTGATAAAATGATGCCTTATATCAACATGTTTACACCTGGTATGAAGAACTGGATTCTGGGTGATGGCAATTGCACCATTACTATCACAGAATATAGGAATATCCTTGGCTCTAATCTGGTAGTCCCTAAGTTGTTGACTAATCCAGAGTAGTTGTGAACAACAGCTCCCTGCAGCCATGTACTCTGCTTCTGTTGTTGATGTAGCAACTGAAGTCTGCTTCTTAGAAAACCAAGATACCAATTTATTCCCTAAAAATTGGCATGTTCCACTTGTAGACTTTCTATCTATTCTGCATCCAACATAGTCTGAATCCGAATAACCACTTAACTCTAAGTTGTCATCTGCAGGATACCATAATCCTAAATTCACTGTTCCCTTAAGACATTTCAATATCTTCCTAGCTGCTTCCAAATGACTTTTCTTAGGATTAGCTTGAAATCTGGCGCACACTCCTACAGCAAAGGTAATGTCTGGTCTGCTTGCAGTCAGGTACAGAAGAGAACCAATAAGTGCTCTGTACTAAGTCTAGTCCACACTCTCTCCAGACTCATCTGGATCCATGTTGAAATTTGTCATCATAGGGATCCTGGTTGCTTTGCTAGATCCTACTCCAAATTTCTCCAACATGTTTCTGATGTACTTTGCCTGATTTATAAAAATTCCCTTCTCTAATTGCTTTACCTGCAAACCTAAAAAGTAATTCATTTCACCCATCATAGACATTTCAAACTGACTCTGCATGAGATCACCAAACTTCTCACACAGCTTCTTGTTAGGGGATCCAAATATAATGTCATCAACATATATTTGGACCAGAAGGATGTCCTTTCCTTCTTCTTTCCTAAACAAGGTCCTATCAATCTTACCTTTAAAAAAACCATTGTCCAGAAGAAATTGAGATAGAGTGTCATACCATGCTCTGGGTGCCTGCTTCAGCCCATAAAGAGCTTTCTTAAGCTTAAACACCTTGTCACCTTGTTCAAAACCAGGAGGTTGTTCCACATACACTTCCCCAATGAGAATCCCATTAAGAAAGACAGATTTCACATCCATCTGGTATACTTTGAACTTCATGTGAGCAGCATATGCTAAGAACAATCTGATGACTTCTAGTCTGGCAACAGGAGCAAATGTCTCATCATAGTCTATTCCTTCAGACTGAGAATAGCCCTGGGCCACTAGCCTTGCCTTGTTCCTAGTAATGACATCATTCTCATCTTTCTTATTCTTGAAAACCCACTTAGTGCCTATCACCTTTTGATGTCTTGGTCTGTCTACCAGCTCCCAAACATCCTGTCTGGTGAATTGATTCAACTCTTTTTGCATTGCAATAATCCAATTTGAATCCTTCAGTGCTTCCCTGATGTTCTTGGGCTCAATCAAGGACATATAGCAACTGAATAAGACAGCTAAGTTAAGAGTTCTCCTAGTCTGGACACCCTTAGTTGGATCTCCTAAGATCAGGTCATTGGGGTGATCAACCAGGGTTCTCCTTCCCGTGGTCTTACCTGGTTGACCATCTTCTGCAGTGCCTTGGTGATTGTCACCAACTGCAGGAGAGCTTCCCCCTACAGGAGTTCCAACCTCTTCTGGTTCTGCTCCTTGTGAAGACTTCTACCTCAGAGAACCAGGAGATGGGTCATCATCTGAATCTGAGTCTGAATTTGAATCAAGAATAGGTGGATTGACTTTGATTACTTTGAGAATAGTCTGATTCTGGGTCTCATCAGAAGACTTAGAGTCCACCTTGCACTCAAAAGCAGATTCATAAAAAACAACATGAGGTGTTTCCTCCACAAAAAGTGAATTCTTATTAAAAACTCTAAAAGCTTTACTGGTGCTGGAATATCCTAAAAATATTCCATCAGTCACTTTAGCATCAAAAGTTCTTAATTTAGATTTCCCATTGTCATGGATTAAACACTTACATCCAAAAACATGAAAGTATGAAACAGATGGGGTTTTACCTTTCCATACCTCATATGGAGTGTTATTATGTCTCTGGGCAATTAGGCATCTATTCTGAGTGTAGCAAGCTGTTTTAATGGCCTCTGCCCAAAACCTTTGTGGAATGTTGTACTCTGCCAGAAGTGTTCTTGCAGCCTCTTTAAGGGTTATATTCCTCCTTTCTGCTACTCCATTTTGTTGGGGTGTTCTGGCAGCAGATGTCTCATAAAAAATCCCATGGTCCTTGCAGTAATATGCAATGTGTGAATTCAAAAACTCTGTCCCTTTATCACTCCTGATTCTGACAATGCTCTGGTTCTGCTCATTCTGAATCTGTTTGAAGAATTCTGGCAGCTTAGTGATAGTTTCATTTTTCTTAAACAAGAACACTACCCAAGTGTATCTTGAAAAGTCATCTACTATCACCAAGGTGTACTTCCTTCCACTGAAACTAAGAGGAGAAACAGGTCCAAACAGGTCCATGTGAAGTAGTTGAAGTACTCTGGTTGTGGTTGTGCTCTGGACATCCTTAAAGGAAGTCTTGGGTTGTTTACCCTTCTGGCATGAACCACAAACCTGATCCTTCTTAAACACTTCATTAGGAAGACCTCGAATTAGACCTTTTCTGGCAATCTTGTTCAGAGTTTTGAAGTTAAGATGACACAATCTCTTGTGCCAAATCCAGCTGTTCTCTGCAGATCCTTTTGCAACCAGGCAAGCATTTCTTGGGCAACTGCTAAAATCTGCAAGATAAATGTTACCCTTCCTCAAGCCTATTAGCAAGATATCATTATAATCAGAAGAAAAGACAGTGCATGAATCACTAGAGAACTTCACTGGGTATCCCCTGTCACAGAATTGGGATACTGAAAGTAGATTATGCTTGAGTCCTTCAACATAATAGACTTCATCTACAGATACACCATTAAAGGTCAACTTTCCAACTCCTCTGGTGACTCCATAGTTGTTGTCACCAAACATCACTCTTGGCCCATTCAATGGCTTGAAATCTTGGAGATTATCTTTCTGGAAGGTCATGTACTTGGAACATCCACTATCAATGTACCAGACATGGTTGCTTGAAAGTCCTTTCTCCAATGGGCTCTTATCTACCTGTAGAGAAATCAATTAGGTCCCCTACTAGTGCTGGGTCCTGATTGGTTAGTTGCAGGTTTTGTAGGAATCTATAGATAAAGATCATCCCTTGTTGGATGAGGAGATCTTATCTTCCTTCCAAATCTATCTACCAGCACATGTCCTCTTACAATGACATATTGAGCTACTGGTCTGATAAGGACGCCTTTCCTATAAATAGGTCTGGTGTACCTTTTCTCAAATCTGGCCTTTGGAATGGCCCACCTCAAAGACATGGTCTTAAAGGTCTGGTTGTAAGGATACATCCTAGAAGAACCATCTTTGGTGTCATAACTACCCAGATCAGTTGGTTTTCTATAGATGGGTCTGGAAGACCTCCTCTGGTTCTGAAGATTGGATCTATTCTGATGATAGAATTCCTTCTGAGGTTTCCTGTTCTGGAATCTTCTTGGAGCATTCCACCTTTGAGATCCCTAATTCTGATTGAGGTTCTCTGGTTCAGTATACCTCCTCTGGTATCTCCTATTCTGATTAGATTTCCTCTTAGAGTCTCCTTTTTTAGGTCCCCTAATCTGCTTAGGTTAAACTCTTTTAGGATTCCTCTGAGGTTCTCTAATCAGATTAGGCATCTGAACAGAACCATTAATCTTCATAGGTTCTCTTTTCTGACTTGTATGCTCTAGAATTTTTCCTTCCAGAACATTCACCTCTTCTGGATTATATTTTGAATTATCAGCAGGGGGTCCCATTTCCAACCAGGTCCGTGAACCACCATGCGATCAGAAGGATCCTCTTCATTCCGGAGTTCCACAAGTTCACCAGATCTTATAGACTTGTCTTTAGTAAAGCAATATTTATGAGATCTTTTAATAATTCCAGGATATCCTAAACCACTCTTATCATTTATGCGTTGAGAAGATCCTGAAATAATAGATAGGACATCTGGTTTCAAGGAATCTTCTCTGGGCACAGGTAACTCAATTGTTTGCTCAACTTGTTTTCCCTTGATAAGAGTCTGGTACTTGGCTCTAAGCTCATTGAGCTCATCTTCCTGAGAATTCTTTTCCTTCATGATTTGATCTACCAGAGTATCTCTTTCTTTGATCTTATCCTGAAGTTCAGAGACTTCTTTGGAATGATCTTTCATGAGTTCTCTGGTGGATTTTTGTTCATGAGATAAGGATTGAACTTCAGTTCTGAGCCTACCATTCTCTTTCTCAAGTTTGTGACATAGTTGAACATAATTTTGAAGATTTGATAGCATTTGCTGCATATCAGACTCTCTGGAGTTACCAGATGAGTTAGAGGATTCAGTATATTTGGAATTTGATAAAACTAAGGTAGTTTCTTGTACCTCATTGATGTCTGCCATCAGACATACATCATCATCAGACCCGAAATCAGAAGAAGAAGAACTGGAACTAGTATCTTCCTCCTCTGTTTCTGCCAATAATGCTCTCTTATCTGCATATCTCCTATCTCTCTTTATCCTTTTCTCTTCTCTTTCCCTAGGAGTAAGTTGAGGACAATTATAACTGTAGTGACCAGTCTTGTTGCATGTGTAGCAGGCATTGTCTCCTCTGGGACTAGGACTTGGCTCTCTCCTCCTCTGGTTGTAGTATGATCTGGCTGGGCTACTCTCTCTCCTCTGGTAGTCAGGTCTGCTAGAGCTACCATCCCTCCTCTGATAATCTGATCTCCCAAAGCTGTCAGGGTTGTCATCTCTCCTCCTTTCTGGAGTTCTGAATCTGGTCTCCCTTGAGTCTCCAGATGTCTTCTCATTTTCTGCAGACTTTAAGGAACTCTTCCTGTCTCTGGTAGACTCCTTCCAATGCCTTTTGTACCTGCTATATTTTGAACTCATTTTATCCAATTTACGGGTTAGAAGTGCTACCTGCTCCTTGAGGCTCAAGTCATCTGCAGTAGACTCCTTTGGCTTGACATCAGGCTTGATAGTTTAAGAGAATGCAACTCCTTTCTGACCAGAAGAGGAAACCTCTTCTGTTTGATCCTCCTCTTGAAGATCATACTCATAAGCTTTGAGATCAGACAACAGAAGATGATGATCCAGAGTGTTGAGATCCTTGTTGTCCTTGATCACAGTGACTTTAATTCTCCACCTGCTGGTTAGTGAACGTAATATTTTACTATTAATTTCCATTTAAGAATAGGTCTTACCTAAGGCACTAGCCTTGTTCAGGAGGTTTGTGAGACGCATATCCAACTGGTCAATGGTCTCGTCTGGTTTCATCTTGAAAGTGTCAAACGAGTGTTGAACAGCTTGGAGCTTGTTGTCTTTAATCTTCTCTGTTCCTTCACAGAGTAGGGAAAGTTTATCCCACATCTCCTTGGCAGTGGCACACATTCTGACCTTTTCAATCACCTCTTTAGTAAGTGTGTTGATGATCTCGGTTCTAGCCACCTCATCCAAGTTGTAAAGCTTTCTTTCATCGTTGTCAAGCTCATCTTTCTTCTTGAGAATTCTTTGCCTGGGAACTCTGTCCTCTGCAGCTTTCTGGGCCGTTTCACTAGTTTCTTCCCTGGACTCTAACCTGCCACTATCAATAGGAGTCCAGTAAAATTTAATTGGGCCGCTTTCTACCACGTCTAACATGCGGTGGTGAATAGCTCCAAGATGATTGCTCATCATGAAACTCCAGTGGCTGTAATCCTCGAAAGAGAATTCTGGAAGCTTACGGCTCTTGTAAGAAGATTTTGCAGACATTATGACAAAAATAAGGATTTAACAAGAATTTGAACAAAAGCAATAAAGAGCAATGGATCTGCCCGGTGACCACCAAAAGCTTTTCAAAGCAGTGGTCGTTGGACACACTGCTCTGATACCACTTGTTGGTCCCACTAGATTGATAAATTGCGGAAGCTTAAGTTAAATGTCTTAGACAACTTCTTTTTACAAGAGCAGACTATAAAAACAGGAATTTAAATGCAGAAAATATTAAATAAGACCGGATATATAGTGGTTCGGATCTGAATATCCTACATCCACTCTCCCTTGATCAAAGGGGTCTCACTATCCAACCAAAAGCCAACTTACTTACTGGAATTGTGAAGTACCAGTTCCTTCTTACAAACTCTTTAGATCTAACTTCGATCTAAAGATCAACAGCCTTCAACCTTATCTTGTAGATGAACAGGTTGAGGTCCAACTACTCCTTAAGAGTGAATAAGTAATTAAGAACAGACTAAGAGTGCTTATGTGCTTGAATAAAACAAGAGCTTGAATGTATCTTCGTGAGCGTATGTATCTCTCTAGAGCTTTTTCTTGTGATTGCACTCTTGTATTTATAGAGGGGATTAGGGAATAGCCGTTGGAGAGCTAATCTAATCAGATCCTCTATTTAGGGAAGCTTCAATCAATCAATTCCCTAATTGATTGATTGGGTTGGTGGGATCCTTGGATTGATTGACTTCAAGACTTTCCAATCCTGATCTTGTTGACTTGATTTGAATCACCAACGGTCAAATGCTTCATTTGCCAAACTCTGATTCTCTCCAGAGAAGGCAAGACCAGACACCAGGCAACCTCGGTGTCTTCTGGTCCTGATCTGGTTAACAACCAGAACACTCAGTAGAAACAGGGGATCAAACTGAGCAACTTTTGTTCTACCAGACTCGTCTGGTCTGGGGAAGGTCCTCTGCCTCTGGTCAGATCTCATCTGGTGAAGTCTTCTGGTGGAGTCCTCTGGTGAAGTCCTCTGGTGGGGTCTTCTGATGACTCTTCTGGTGAAGTCTTCTGGTCTGGCAGTTCCCCTTAGACTAAGTCCTAATCTAGATCATCATCTGGCTAACAGGTCCAGATGGTCCTATTACATCTTCTGGTTTGTTTTAACTCATTAAAATTATACAACTTTTATCCTAACAAACCTCTCCCCTTCTCAAACCCATATACCTATCCCTTCCCCCACCCAAGCTGACCAGAATCCCCCTTCTTCCATGGCTCTGGGGTTTCCTGGTCTTCCTGACTCTCCTGCAGTTTTGATTAGCGATGATGGTGAAGATGAGGATGCTTCACTGGAGCCGGAGATCTTAGCACCATCCTCCTCTGCCTCTGGGCCCAAACCCTTCACATTCAATACTGATGATATGGGTCCCATTAGGCAGTGTATGAGTGTAAGTGCTCAGTGTTGGTTTATACTGTAAAGCAAACTTTTATTAGGCTTTTATGGATATATTTGATTTCCTTATTATCTGAAATAAATGGTTTTTCACATTATTGCAATCTTATTAATTTCTTGTATTACTTGTATGTCTGTTTATCTTATATTGTAGATAATGTGGTGGGTTTGTAGTCACACAGAAGATCACATTGTCAGTTCCTTATAAGATATAAACAGTATTCATAACTGAGATAGTTCTGGACATAACTATTGGTATAAGTCATAGTATGAACTTGTTAGTGGCTTGTCTTGGCCATTAGTTCATACTAGTATGCTATGTCGTATTGAATGGATCACAGTTAAGACATGTTCTTCTATTCTGACTGTTATGAAGAACTAAAGGTCTTGGTGACTCTTGTAATTCTTAACCCTAATTGTGATATTTAGATTTGTGGAGCGCTTGTTCACTACTTTGATTTACTATGTGTGAGAATCTTGTTAGATTCAATGCACTATGTATTTTGGGTAGTGACATCGTTTGCATGATGTCTATTTATTGACATTAAGGCACCGTGTCCTGGTGATCCAGGTTGATGACGTCCCCTTGAGAAAACTCATAAAGGATTATCGTATTAAACCCTGCAGGTGGATTATATCCGTACGATAACAAGGTTGAGTGGTACTACTCAAGGAATAAGAGATGTTAATTAAATAAAGCGGTCTGAAGCTTTAATAATTAATGGACGTGCGATATCTTTAACACGGGGAATTATAGAGTCTAATAGAAGCCCTGATTCGGTTCGGGATAGGATTGGAGTGAAACATTAATTCTCTAGTGGAATAAATTAATGTTCACGGGCCAAATAAATGTTCTGGGCTGAACATAAGAATATTTGGGTCCGTGAGTAGCCCAAATCCTATACCTTCTAATAGATCCCTAGTCTGGCCCATGAAACCTAAGGAGTCTATATATAAAGGCTTAAATTTCGTCTTTGAAACCCCACACTCTAAGATCAGAGAGCAGCAGCCGAAATTCATGAGTAGGGTTTTGAGGAGACGAAATTGGGAGGCACTTTTCTCCACGTTCGCTAGTTCGCCGTCCACCCGGTGTACGAACGTGGTTGGGAGATAGACTAAAAGATCTCTAGTGGAATCAACGCCTCGGTCTTCAAGGGTAACGAATCTAAACTTGTCTTTAGATGCATGTTTAGGTCTTTAATTGTTTATACACGTTTGGTATCCCAACAACGATCTTAGGGATGGACCGCCTTCACCGGCGCGTTCTATCAAATGGTATCAGAGCTAAGGATTCGTGGATTGTTGGCTCTGCCTGAAACGTGTATTTTTTTCTGGTTTTCTGTTATTGTGGTTTTAGATCGTTTCTCTATCGCAACCCTTGTGTGATTTTTTAATTGTTTTTCCCACCAGATAATAAGTGTGGGTAGTATAGGTTTCTTTTGCAATAGATCACTGTATTAGGGTTTCGTTCGCTTGTATTAGTTATATTATAAGATCACAAGAGCGGGCAATATCGGATGGAGGATGTGGAAATGGATTTCGGGTTTCACGTGTTAAAGGTTTTTTGGCTCTCCTTGTGACCTCCTCAGTGTCAGGATCCAACACTCTTATCCTAGACTCAGTGACAGATTCATCAAACACAACATGTTGTGATTCTTCCACAACAAGGGTCCTACAGTTGTAAACCCTGAAGGCTTTACTGACTTTAGAATATCCTAAGAATATTCCTTCATCAGATTTGCTATCAAAGGATTTTAACTGGGTCTTCCCATTATTGAGGATGAAGCACTTGCAACCAAATATATGGAAATAAGAAATGTGAGATTTCCTCTTGTTCCATGTCTCATATGGAGTCTGTGCGTGTTGTTTTTTCAACATGGATCTGTTCTGAGTGTAGCATGCAGTGTTGATTGCCTCAGCCCAGAATTTCTTAGGTAATCCTGACTCAGCCAGCATGGTCCTGGCAGCTTCCTTCAGTGTCATGTTCCTACTTTCAGCGACACCGTTATGTTGTGGAGTTCTAGCTGCAGAAAACTCGTGAGTAATACCAAGTTCATTACAGAAATCAGAAATATATGAGTTTATAAATTCAGTGTCCATGTCAGATCTGATCTTAGTAATAGACTGATTCTTCTCATTGCTGAGTCTTCTGAGCAACTCTGGAAGCTTCACCTGTGTTTCCTTTTTATTCAACAAGAAAATAACCCAAGTATATCTAGAATAATCATCAATAACCACAAGGGTGTATTTCCTACCATTCACACTCACAGGTGTTACAGGGCCAAATAAGTCCATGTGCAACAGCTGAAGAACCCTGTCAGTGGAGAAGGAAGCTTTCTCTTTGAATGATGCTCTGACCTGCTTCCCTTCCTGACAAGCTTTCCACACATGATCTTTGCTAAAAACTTCATTAGGTAGACCTTCAACAAGTGACTGTCTAAAAATTTTGTTAAGAATCTTGAAGTTCAGATGGCTTAATCTTTTGTGCCATAACCAACAGAGCTCTAAGGAGCTTTTAGCAACTAAACAAGTATTGGGAATAGTGCTGCTCCAATCAGCAAGATAAACATTACTTTTCCTAATACCTGATAGAAGCACTTGTGTTGATTTGTCATTGACTGAACATATATTTGATGAGAACTCAACACTGAAACCTTTGTCACAGAACTGGCTTACTGACAACAGGTTGTGCTTCAGTCCTTCCACAAAGGACACATTCTCCACTCTGACCGTACCTATTATCAAGACATCAAAACCTTTAGTAAAACCTTTTGAGTTATCACCAAAGGTTACTTGGAGACCATCTTTAGCTTGAAATTCTTGGAGAAGACTCTTCATTCCAGTCATATGCCTTGAGCAACCACTGTCTAGGTACCAAACAGCCTTGATTGAGTCTCATCTCCTCTTGTTATGATCCACAGCCGCCTGCAAACAATTCAGGGTTTAGGTACCCATTGAGTGTTGGGTCCTATCGTGTCAGATGTACCCTTCGGGATCCAGACTTGCTTCACAACCCTGATTGCCTCAGAGTGGTAAATCTGTCTCCCTGAATTATCAACATACACTACTTTCTTCTTCTTAGCCTGAGAGGAAGATAGTGTATGAGTGTTAGGCTTAAGCTTTACAGGAGTCTGAGTGGGTGCCTTTTGGGCTGGCCTCATGTTCTTCCTAGGCCTGGGTACAGCAGGTCTTTGGGCTTGTTCTTGATAAGTGTCATGTTTTCTGTTCCCCCTAGGCAAGTGAGGGAAAGGAAAACAGTTAAAGGCCCCAGGATGCCAAAACCATGGGGAAGTCATCAAACTTGGCCTTTCCTGCTGGTATTGCCACGCATGATGATACCTTCGTTGACCAGTCTGATGACTCTTGGCCTGAGTCTTCCTCTGCTTTCGCTGAGGTTTTCTCTGGCCTGAGCTCTCAGGGACCTCATTTAGTTGCTTGGCCTTTCCCTTGGGTTTTGGCTTAGCAACCTTGGGGGCAACCCTGACTGTGTCAACAGTTTATTTGCCCTTATCAGTCTGGCGGGCATGAAGTACAACCTTCTTTGTATTCTGGCCTGCCTGAACGAAAACCCTCTCAGTGTTGCTCCCTGAAGCAACAAGAGATTGACCCTATGAGGATTTCTTAGGGACATATCCAAGTCCCCTTTTCTCATTCCCAAGCATCTGGCTGCTATTTATTTCCTCTTTAGCCACTGGGGATTTATTCATTGCTGCAACCTTTTGCTTAAAAGAGTCCTCACTCTTTTTCAGGATTTCATGTCTGGTAAAGAGGTCATCAAACTTACTCTTGAGTACCTTCAACTCCTCCTTCCTGACCAGCTTTTCATCAGCCAGTTCTTTCATAATCTTCTCTCTTCGGAGATGCTCAGCATTGATCATATCAATTTCCCGAGTTAGTCTCACAATTTGAACTGACTCTTTCAGATCTGACCGAGTGATTTGATCATTCAGGTTTTGAACCTCAGTACTCAATTTCTGGTTCTCCTCTACCAAAAAGACATTAGTTTCCTGCAGCCTGGAGTAATCAACCATCAATTGATCCAGGCAGATCTGAAGGTTCATGTCTCTAGCTGACTCTGAGCTAGGCTCAAGATTTTGACCAGTGTATGAACCACAAACATAGTTGGATGTTACCTGAGGCTCTTCCCTAGCTATTAGACACACATTATCGTACTCATCATCAGAAAAGAGTTTGGGCGACCTCTCCTCAGGACCATCAGAGTTTGTAGCTTCCCCAGCGAGCAAGGCTCTCCGGTCAGTGTACCTCTGGTCTCTCTTTGCCCTCCAGTCTTCTCTTTCCCTTGCACTTAGCTCTGGGCAGTCATACTGATAGTGTCCATTCTTGTTACAGTTGTAACATGCAGCTTGTTCATCACCTCTTTCCTTTCTCGGCTCAGGGTTCCTTCTTGAGTCAGGTTCCCTTGGTCTAGACGAGCTTTCAGTCTTGCCTGAGTACCTATCATCACGAGTACATCTCTGTTCATCTCTTCGATCGGGCTTTGGGTCTGAATATCTTCTTTTATCGCCATGATCTCTCCTCTGCTCAATGTTCCTTCTTTTCTCATATATCCGTGAGCTTTGGTGGGTTCCTTCAGGTTTCCTGTCACGAGTATCCTGATAATAATATTTCTTATAATGGCCAAACCTGGAATTAAGCTTTTCAAAGTGTCTGGCCATCAGGTTGTACTCCTCAGCAAGCTCTTCCTTGCTCATCTCCATTAGTGACTTTGATGAAGACTCGATAGATTCTGACTTGGCTTTGAACGCCACGCTTTTCTCAGGAGCTTTCTCTTTCTCCTCTTCTTCTTGCTGAACTTTCTTCTTTCTCTTGTTGAGATCATATTCCAGTGCTTTAAGTTCTGAAAAAAAAAATAAAGCAAAAGTTATGTTACTCATATCTTGAGTATTTTTTAGCATAATTACACTATTGTCCCATCTCTCAGGAAGGGCATTCAGGATCTTAGAAGCAACATCTCTCTTTGGAACATCCTTATCCAACATTACAAACTCATTCATCAACTTGATGAATCTTGACTCCATCTGATCTATCGTCTCATTAGGCACCATCTCGAATGCTTTGAACTTCTGAATAGCAATATTCCTCTTGTTCTCCTTTATCTTTTCTGACCCTTCGCACATCCTGGTCAGCTCATCCAAGACCTCCTTAGCCGTCTTTAAGTTCATCAGCCTCGCTGACTCCTCGAAAGGCACCGTATGCAAGATGATGTTTCTGGCCACATTGTCCAGTCCCACCATTTTGATCTCATCATTGGTCATATCCTTCCTATCTTTAGGAACCTGTACGCCAATGTCAAGATGCTCATACCCCAGTCCTCTGACATTAGGAATGGTGATCTTGATAGGTCCTTCCTTGATAACGCAAGGCATCTGGTCATGGATGGCATCTAGATGTGCCTCAAGCCTGAACTTCCAGTAGACAAAGTTAGAAACAGAGAATTCAGGTAATGAAGCTTCAAATCTCCTCGAAGTCATGATGATGCAAGTTTTATGAAAAGCAAACTCAGATCTGTTCAGTGACAACCAACAGTTTCACCTCTAAAACTATTAGTATTCAAAGTCAGTGGTCTTTTGAACCACTACTCTGATACCACTTGTTGGTCCCGGTACAAGACTGAGAGATACGTGTATGGGGGAGAATACATGTTACAAATTTTTCTCACTTTCAAACTGACTAAGTCCCCTTTGATCAGAGTGATAAATAACTCAGGGTTGATAACACACCTACTGACTTCACTGAATGCTGGTCAGTTGGCTTACTATCAACTTCAGTGCGGAAATGCGTGAGCCCTAAAAGTTTATAGTCTTGTTAATGTTTGCTTTCTGAAAACTTGATTACTTTTTTTAAATAGTGATTAGTAGGGTAGTGTTCAAGTTGATGATCAGGCTGATTGATTCAAGCCTGATAAAGCTAATGCAATGAATGACTTAAACAAATAAGCAGTTAAGAACAATATCAAAGCACTAAGAACACAAGGAGTTTAACGTGGTTCAGAGACTCAAGCTCCTACGTCCACGATCCTGATTGAAAGGGATAATCCACTACTTGGGATTAACTTGTTTTTAACGTGTCAAGGTGCACCAAGATCAGCTAACCTCACTGACCTATACAAACTCCTTCCTAACTCACTAGCTGACTTCAACCAACAAACCTATCAAGAGGGTTTTGGTTTTAGTTTTGTTTCAAACTAAGAGTGTGATTATCCTTACAAGACAAGGCTATGCTAAGGATCAATAATCACTCTAAGATTAAGCTATTGCTTGAAAGCTTAGTGGAATACAGAATAACTCTTACTAACTAAGAAACACTTGGGAAATTTATCTGTTTTCGAGTGCTTCTTTTAGAACACTGAGTGCTTTGAACGCTTGAGAGTTTGAGTAATTTTTAGCTTGTAAATTTCCCGTAACCTTGAATGGGTTCAAGGCCTTATGTATTTATAGATGGATTTGAAAACTATATGTTGGAAGAGATAGCCTTCTAGTCATCTACGTAGGGTTGTTCAATGGACATATCTCTCATGCAGCCGTCGTCCTTGCATGGATTAGGTAATTGCATTTAATGCTCCATTTAATGCTTGCCCATTGAAAAGTGCAGTCTGAACTCAGTCTCCATATCAGGTTCGTACGTGTGTGTCCTTCTTGGATTGGTCCACATCATCAGGTAAGTGAGAATGTCAGAACTCATTCTTGGGCTTTAGGCTTGTCTTATTCAGTTCTTTTTGTCTCAAGCACAATGGTCTTGTCCTGACGCTGACATTCCTTTTGCATTGCTTGGCCCTACTCCAAGTCTTTCCCATTACCCAGTATCATCATGTTCCCTTTAGGACTGAGTTAGTAATGACCTCAGTGTCATACTCTTCATCACTGACACTTACTCAGTCAGGTTAGAGAGACTGCCGTAAGTTCAGGATGGTGCTCTTAGTCTTCAGGCTTCAGTCTTGATTGTCATCAATGAGTACTCCTCTCATTGAGTTCCTGTGAATTGTAAAATATCTAAGTGTTAACCTAACCAAGACTAGCCTGACTTGCTACGGCATAACATCTTTTCAGGGGCTTTGGGATCTAATCAAAACTGACATTGTCCCAACATATATATATATATATATATATATATATATATATATATATATATATGATTATGCATGAATAATTAACAACTAATTAATTATATTATATTATATATATATATATGATTATGCATGAATAATTAACAACTAATTAACTATATTATATTATAAATTAAATTAAATTAATATAAATCTATGCATACATAAATATTATATATACACATACGTATAATATATATATATATATATATATATATATATGAACACATGCATACATATATATAATTAACCTGAATTAAGAAATATATATACCGATTAAATTAATGAAAATTTACCGTATAAACATTTTTTTGAAAGTGCAGCAAAGCCCGACAAATCGAGACAAGATTTTTCACGTCGCCGGTGGTCAAAAAGGGCAGTCGGAGCTCCTCTGTTCTTCTTCCTCGAGTATATGCTGCTAACTCTCTTCTCTCCCTCAACTCTCTTCTCTCTCTCAGTTATGCAACAAAATATGGGTAGATGGGGGCATTTAGTTCACTTTGGACGAGGGATATGGAGAAGCAAAAACCCTCGGCTAAGGCTAGATTCTGCTTCGGTCAAAATTCAAAATAGCCAGAAGATCCAAAGCTGGCCGAGGGAAAAAAACCCTCGTGAGCTGGCCGAGGGTTTCAGAATCCCTCGTGAAACCTGCACTGTTAGAGGCAGACGAGGGTCTGTTTTCTCGTGAATTTCCTGACGGATATTCCCTCGTCTGTTCCCTCGTTCATCTCCCCTGGGGCCCACTTTTCCTCGTGAGTTCCCTCGTTGATAGACGAGGGAAATTTTACTCTCGTGATTTCCCTATTCCTTTTTTCAAATGCTCGGTAAAACCCTCTTCGATTTTGAGGGTTTTGTTTTCTTCTTTATACTCCCTCGTCTAATGAGGTTTTTTTGTGGTGATTTATAAAATTTTAAATATAATATTCTATGTTCACAAGCCCGTAAAGTTAATGTCCTTAAAATGAAACTCCCCAAATTATGGGCCAAAGGAATTAAACTTTAGCAAGAGTCAAAGTACATGTACGTAGCATTAAATAGAATGTAGCAGGTATAGATAGATATAATTTTTTATTATATTTTCTTTGCGTAGAGATTTACAATATATATAGTTGTTACAGACAATTAAATAATATCCCTACAATCATGTGAAAATATCCCTACAATCTTGGAGACTAATTAAATCAATTGATATTAGAATATTCTTTTATACACCCTCGCAAAATTGATGTCCCATCGACGACAGAAATTTTGAATCTGAGAGTTTCAAAGCGCTGACGAGGTAAGGATTTCATTAAAAGATCGCCAAGCGATCAAGTGTGTTGATGTAAGAGACGAACAATAGGCCCTTAGATGACAAATCACAAACAAAGTGAATATCAATAGTTATATGCTTCATTCGCAAGTGTTGACTAGAATGTAGAGCCAGTCTGGTAGCACTCATGTTATCACAAAGGACACAAGGCTTTTTTGTGAAACTAATTTGGAGATCCTTGAAGAGTTGAATTACCTAGCAATCCTCCGAGGCAGCAGAAGCTAGTGCGCAGTACTCTGCCTTAGTGGAAGATCGAGTCACTCCCTTTTGTTTGCGTGATCTCCAAAAGACCGGATTAGGGCCAAGGAATACCATTTAAGCGGATGTCGATTTTCCATTGTTAAAGAGTCACCACCAAAATCTAAATCTGAATAAGCAGTGAGAGATAGATTAGCAAGTGGTTGAAGTAAAAGGCCAAAATGTAATGTATCCTTCAAATATTGAAACAAGCATTTTACTGCAGCCCAGTCATTAGCAGATGAAGACGTCATGGATTAAGCTAGATGATTTACTGTGAAGTCTATATCTGGATGAGTGAAGGCCAAATACTGGAGGCTACTAACAACCCTTTTGTACTCAGTAGGATTAAATGTACCACTAGAGGAACCCGACTTGGATTAGGAGGGTATTTGTAGGGGTTTAGCCCCATCCATCTTGTGATGTTGTAGTAAGTGCACAATATACTTATGTTGAGAGAGAAATTGGCCTTCCTTGGATTGGGCAACTTCAATACCAATAAAGTACGATAATTCACCAAGATCCTTCACTGTAAATGATGTTTCAAGATGTAAAGTAAGAGATCGAATAAGAGATGGACTTGAGCCAGTGATGATAGGATCATCAAAATAAACGAGAACAATAAGTCGGACGTTATCTCGAGAGTAAGTGAATGGGGAGTGGTCTGCTCGAGGATGAATAAATCCAAAGTGGATGAGAACAGTGCTAAGATCTTGATACCAAGCTAAAGGAGCTTGACGAAGACCATAAAGAGACTTTTTTAGGAGACAAACGTGTGTTGGATGACGAGGATCAACAAATCCATGTGGTTATTTCATATATATGGAGTTGAAAGTGTGACATGGAGAAAGGCATTACTAATGTCAAGCTGACGCAGGGACCATTTATGTGTGATGGCAAGAGAAAGAACTGTGCAAATTGTTATCGGTTTAACAACCGGGCTAAAGGTTTCATGATAATCCACACTTGGCCGTTGATGAAATCCCTTAGGAATAAGTATGGCTTTAATATCAATTGTACTATCAGGGTTTCGTTTAATTCAAAATACCCATTTGCAACCAATGATGTTTGCATGAGATGGAGGAATTACAACATCCCAAGTACAGTATTTTTGAACGGCAATGAACTCGTTTGCCATTGCAGCTTGCCAACGAGGATCAGAGAGAGCTGCAAACACTGTTGAAGGCTCAATATCTGATGGTAAAGGATGTTTGGTAGCTACAAAAAGTTGCTTAGGCCAAAAAATATTATTTTGGCTCCGAGTGCGCATGGCATGGTTGCGAGCCAGGGGTTGCTTAAAATGGGTTGGAGCGGGAGGTGAAGAACCACTTGGGCTGGGTGAGATGTTGGGTTCGTGAGAGGGCCTAATGACTAACATTTTAGGTGTAACAAATGAAATTGATCTTGGCTCAGGTGGTGCTAGATAGAGATGACTTATAGGCTCAATAGGAGTTTTAGTCCGAGGAGTGGAGGCCAAGAAACTGGATTCATCAAATTTCATGTGCCTCGATACATAGATACGACCAGTAACGGGATCAAGACACTTGTAAGAACTTTATGACATAGAATAAGCAACAAAAATGCACGGTTTAGACGGATAACCTAGTTTTCCAGAAAAATAAGGGTGGAGCCAGGGAAAACATACACAACCAAATATCCGTAACTCTAAATAATTTGGCTTACGGTTAAATAAAAGTTCAAATGGACTTTTAAAGTTAAGCAATGGCGTGGGAATGCGATTTATTAGATAAACTGTTGTTTGAACTGCAAAGGACAAAATTCAAGTGGTAAACCAGAGTGATGCAACAATACTCGAGTTACCTCAAGAATATTACGATTTTGCCTCTCTAAAATCCTATTTTGTTGGGGACTGTGTGGTGCAGTGGTCAACCAGTTAGTGCCACACGAGGCAAAGAACGAGTGTAGAGACACAAATTCACCACCATTATTGGAGTAAAGAATTTTAATTGGTGTATTGAACTGTTTTTCAGCCATGAACTTAAATTGTTTGACAATTGAAAACACTTGTGATATCGCTTGAATTAGAAATAGCCAACAATATCGAGTGAACAGATCAACCAAAAGCAGGAAATAATGATTACCATCATGAGCAACACATGAGGCAGGCCCCCAAAAGTCCGCATAAATATCATTCAAAGCATTAGTAGCAACAAACGATGAAGTAGCAAAGGGTAATCTATGGGACTTGCACACACCGCAAGAAACACAGTTTGAGTCTAAAGTAACAGACTTATTGGAAACTGGTAAATTAAACTATCTAATAATAGTTGAGCAACGAGATGGATGCCCTAATCGAGCATGCCAATTGAATGCATATGTACGGACACCAAGAGCAGCAAACTTTGAGGGAGATTACAAATAGTAAGCTGGTAGCTTGATATGATAAACACCATCTTCACATAGGCCTTGAGCTAAGCCCCCCCCCCCCTCCTCCACCCCCCGGTGAGACGATCCTTCACAACAAAATGATACGGAAAAAATCCATGGAGACATGATTAGCTTTAGTAAATTGGTGGACGTAAAGTAAAATTTTTTTAGCAGTGGGTACACATAATATATTTGAGAAAATAAATTCACAAGATGGAAATTTTAAATGCTATATACCAGTATGAGAGATGGGAAGACCAGTACCATTAGCAATCTGGAACTCATCAATACTATCATATTCAGAGTGTATAGATAGATATTGATAAGTCACTGGTGAAATGATACGAGGTGCCGGAGTCAACGAGCCAAGAATTCTGGGAAGGAGAAACAGGTGGTGATTGCGCTACATGTGCTATGGCATTTAGGTGAGTACATGTAGGAGCAGTGTGTCCATTATAACCACACCACTAGCAAATAATAGGTAGATGACTATTGTTGGTGATGCGGGAAAGAGACCTACGACCACGACCATGTGAGTTTCCACGAGTGGGGGAGTCGATGAGACACCACGTCCATGGGGATGGAAATTTCCATGCCCCTGAGAGAATGTGCCACCACGAGAGTGATTGAAAGAGCCTGAGTTACCGCCACAGTTCTGGTTAGAAGAGGTTTGAGCCATATTTGCGATGGGTAAGAGGGCTGCATTATCAGATTCTAACATTTTCAAATAGAGTATAAATGTATACAACAAAAGATTAAAATACAGTATTGCAAGATGGAATAACTTTTTAACACAAACTATAAAATAGCTTGTGCTAGTCTTACGGCAAAACATTCACTATATCAAAGTAGTGAATACAAAAGTTATGTGGAGAGTTTACAAGGTAGAACTTCTACAATGGAAACAAGACTTGATATCACTTATCAAATCTAAATTGGCTAAGTGTATAAACTATACACCGTCAAAGTTGATCTCTCACTATATCTATGATCTCTCTATCTAAAGATATATGATTGACTCATGCTATGCGAGATGTACTAAACTTCTAGGCATAACATACAAGTTGAAATAATTACCCTACTACCTTTGAACTCAGGATCCACACTAGAGTAGGTGTATTCGATTATTCCACACTTTGGCATTGAAGATTTCGGCCATTATTTATACATCTTCATCCCAAAATAATTTCCCAAGTAACTTACTCCATGATCTTTATTCAACCGTCCATGATGTTTTTCATTATTCTAATTATTTTGACTACAACCGCCTGATCTAAATCTTTCTAAATAATCTGGAATGACCTGAAACGTGTAGGTCCTTGTAGAATATTCTGGAAGTTGTAACCGCTTCAGTTGTAGTCTATGTTGCAACTTTCACTTCAACATAAGATCTTCCAGATTCTTGTAGATCCTTCTTGAACTTCAACCTGCATGTCAAAACATCTAAAGCAACATTCGATCATAAGGTGTTAGTTAAGTGAAGAAAGGATAAATTCATGTTGTTTCAAAGTAAATAGTGATTAATTCACTACCAAACAATCTCCCCCAATTTGACATTTCTGCTACAACACACCTGATGTATATATTTTTCAATATACAAGTCAGTAGTGTATGCACAATAGAGGTTCACATCATATTGTACACTAAGCTTTTCACCCATGAGTAGCAAAACTACCAAACAAAATCAAGATGAATAACTATAAGTTAACTCATCAAAATAGAATGAACAATCATTTGTTCACTCAAACAAAATGAACATCATAATATATGCTAATTCAAATAAAATGAGTAACATAGTGTTTACTCACTCAAATTACAACTAGAAATAGAAATAACTGTAATAAAAACATCTTACCAATCTAATATAATATCCTATCAAATAATATAGTATTGTCTTTAAACTTGAATTAAATAGAAAATAGTAAATAGGATCATTCCCATGAGAGATATACGCAACTCCTCCTCAGGTCATGATCACAAAACTCCCCCTTTCACCATCAAAGGAGATTACCAAAAAGGGCAACACGCTCAACAGATAAGGCTGCAACATCAACAACAACATCATCTACAACATTAACAACAGAAACTTTTGGATCACATCAGGCACAGGTGTGTCACCTAGAGAATCGCCACAAACTCGAACTCCATTAGAATGAAATAGGAAACCCAACACCTGATACTCCCCCTGTTGGAGCAGAAAGTGGAAACTCCTAGAATGTCTTTTGAGTCTCAAGATCAAAAATTAATCTATCCATCCTATACAATAAAATGACTTTATTAACTGCTAGTCAAACAGATAAAAGTATGAAAACAAACACAAAAAAAATAAAAAATGTTAGCCAAACAATAAAAATGAAAAGTAAGAATCTTACTGAATAAAACAATTGATGGATCGCGCCGGTGAAGGCGGTCCGTCCCAAAGATTGTTGTTGGGATACCAAACGTGTATAAACAATTATAAAACCTAAATATGCATCCAAAGACGAGTTTAGATTCGTTACCCTTAAAGATCGAGGCATTGATTCCACTAGAGATCTTCTAGTCTGTCTCTCAACCTCATTCGAACACCGAGTGGACGGCGAACCAGCGAATATGGAGAAAAGACACCTCCCAATTTCATCTCCTCAAAACCCTAATCACTAATTTCAGCTGCTGCAATATTGGTGTTAGGGTTTAGACAAAATTAAGGTCCTTTTATATATACTCTTTTAGGTTTCATGGGCCAGATTAGGGATCTGTTAGAAGGCATAGGGTTTGGGCTCCTCACGGACCCAAAATACTCTTATGTTCAGCCAAGAATATTTATTTGGCCCGTGAAAATTAATTCATTCCACTAGAGAACTAATGCTGCACTCTCGTCCTATCCCGAACCAAATCAGGGCTTCTATTAGACTCTATAATTCCTCATGTTAAAGATATTGCACGTCTATTAATTTATTAAAGCTTCTGACTGCTTTAATTAATTAACATCTATTGTTCCTTGAGTAGTATCACTCAACCTTGTTTTCGTACGGATTAAATCCACGTGCAGTGTTTAATACGACAATTCTCTATGAGTTTCCTCAAGAGGACGTTATCAACCTGGATCACCAGGACACGGTGCCCTAATGCCAATAAAAAGACATGGTGCGAACGATGCTGCTACCCAAAATACATTGTGTGTTGAATCTAACAAGATTCTCACCCATGGTAAATTAAAGTAGTGAACAAGCACTCCACACATCTAGATATCACAATTAGGGTTAAGAATTACAAGAGTCACCAAGACCTTTAGTTCTTCATGACAGTTAGAATAGAAGAACATGTCTTAATTATGATCCATTCAATACGACATAGCGTACTTGTATAAACTAATGGCCAAGACAAGCCACAAACAAGTTCATACAACTTATACCAATAGTTATGTCAAGAACTATCTTAGTTGTAAGGAACCGACAATGTGATCTTCTGTATGACTACAAACCCACCACATTATCTACGATATAAGATAAGCAGACATACAAGCAATTCATAAGAATGCAATAATGTGAAAAACCATTTATTTTAGATAATAAGGAAATCGAATATATCCATAAAAGCCCAACAAAAGTTTGTTTTATAGTATACACCAACAATAATAATATAAGTAACCAACCTATCTAAAATAAGTAATGTACCCACTCTCAAAACTAAGTTTTCAGTATTTTAACAACACAACTCTCAACCACCTTAAATAAAGAATAACAACAGATCGTTATTGTATCTATTCCAGAAAAATATATAATCAGGATATGTGATGTGATCGTGAGTATGGGATGAAAACCACCACATCTACTATCACTCCATGATCATGGGTTTTGCAGAAATTAAATAACTGCCCATTAAATTTTAAAATAAACACAATATATTGCTGAAATTAAATAACTACAACATAGATTTCAAACAATAAAAGATATAAATAAAAACCTTTTCTCAACTAGAAAAATTCGACTTAGAGAAAATCAAAACTGAACCAAGTAGATGTTGTTATTAATATTGGCACACACACTACATACTTTATGTTACAAATCAGCTTTCTTACACGCATCTTCACATTGATCCACCTTTTCAAAAGAGTACATCGTAGTTGTGAGCTCCGTGTCCCATATTTACTCAATAGATTTGTGAATAAATTGATGTATTTCCAGCCATCTTTTGAAAAGAGTGGATCGTAGTAGCGAAGTGCATCGTAGTAGCGAACTCTGTGCCCCATAGTTACTCAGTGACTAGAACATCTAAAAAGTGTATTTTTCATGCATTCAAGAAGTGTGTCCAGTATTATATAATCTTAGTTCAAAATTATTTTCAAGAACGAATTAAACTAAAAAAAATGAAGAAATTTACAAATTTTAAGAGAAAAGTCCTATGTTATAAATGACACCACATTAGTAGCAACATATGCAGTATTTCATTCAGACAATACAAAAACCAAGAGATTTCCTCACAGAAATATGTCTCTTATTATCAAGGGCATTAAAAATATCCACAAGTTATTTTTCAGTAGACGGATACTCTAACTTCAAAATGTTTTTTTGTACAAGGTCTCTCATGAAATGATGTTTAATACTTATATGCTCAGTAAGAGAGTGTTGTACATGATTTTTGAGATATTAATAGCGACATTGGAGATTTCTTTTTGTTTTAACCAATGTTGAAATGTGTTATCTAATTGTGAATTCAACATCATATGCAGTTCAAATTTATTTTCTGAGTTGAATTATTTGACCAATTTTTCAGGGATTTATTTTTAATTTTCACGTGTGTATACCCACATTTTTTATTTTACCCGTTCATGCATAGTTTTATTTTTATCTTTTAATTAAAAATCTGATTTTGGAAGTATGAGAAACCCATGATCTCATCATGGGGGAGTGGTTATTTCTCAGTTCTTAATTCTAGATTTTTCTTTTGTGGGTCATGTAAAATAACTTCCTCATTACATTTTCTATAAATAACTCATACGATATGAGTTTAATTCATTGTGTGTTCGTCTTTGAGTGAAGGTCTTGCATTGTGTTCGAATAGTGTTGAGAATATTGGTGTTCCTTTTTAGGTAAATTGCATTTTTTATTTATTTCATTTTCGAAACACTTTAAATGGCTGGAAAATCCAAAAACCCTTCTCACATTTCAAATTCTCCCTCAAACTCTCCACATTCTCAAACCTCAAACCCTCTCAACCTTCTTGCTGAAATGCTCAACACCGCCTCAATCTCAAAGTCTGATTCGTGCATATTTGGTGAATATCTACATTTCATCAAATGCAACGGTCTATCAACTCGAGACGATTACTCGCGGAATTGGCCAGAGCCTACAGGAGACTCCTGTTGTTCCCAAACTCATCGTTGGCTCGGTTGAGGTTGATGGTTCTTCCTACTTGGCTTAAACCCAAACCACTTCACCTATTCCCATAATCGAAAATTCTCCTTCGATTACCCAACCTGAAATTCCACTCCAAACTGAAACCCCTGCTACTGATGACATTTCAAAGAATGTTGAAACAGGTGGCCAGGTTATGGAGGATGCACCCATTGTTGAGGAGTCTGCGGGACAAAGCCCTAATGTCGAAGTACCTAATGTAGAAGTACCAGAGGAGGACAAAGAAGAATCGCCTGACACTGATTCTTCATTGGCTGAGGATTCTGAGCCTGCTCATAGCTAAGACTGTGAAGAGTAAATGAGGAAAGAGGAAAATAAGCCATGTTCAATCAAAGAGATGATCTGGAAAAGCAAAGAAGAAGGTGAACTATGTTGAAACATCAAGGAAGAAGAAGAATGATGAAGGAGATGTTGCCCATCCAATTCAAGTCTTTTCTGAATCTGAAAAGGAGTCCAATGAAAAGGACTCAACTGATGATGAGGCTAGAGATGCCCAAGCCAAAGGCAAAGACAATTCTTATGAGAGTGATGTACCAATCTTAGAACTGAGGAGAAGAGCAAGAGTTGAACTAAGAACTAAGAGGAGATTTGAGAAAGCTGCTGACATTGCTGGAATAATTACAGCAGTTCCTGAACCAGATGATGGTTATAGCAGTCCTGAGAGTGATTCTGAGAAAACCAAGACTGGTTCTAATCGAGGTAATGGCTCTAAACACTCTGTTGAACAAGATGATGATAGTACTGATTATGATGATGATGATGATGATGATGATGATGATGATGATGATGTTGATGATGATGAATCCCTTGAACAAAGGATATCTAGGTTAAGCAAAATAAATATGTTAATTGAAAGAAAAATTAATATGGATGAGTTTGAACCTAAGGGTCTAGTTAGATACTTAGAGGAAAGATATTTGATGCATGATGTTACCTTTGCTGATGCCTTTGTTACAAACTGGGTATATGAGTTTTATGCTTGTTTAAGGGAATGACATTCTAGGAGGAATTTTAGATGGTATGGAACAGTGAGATTTAGAGATAGAGATGTCCCATTTACCCCTGAATTGATTAATGAATTTCTCCATGTTTAGAATGTAGAAGAAGATGTTCCTCACATGGATGAAATTATACATGTCCTTACTAGGGGTAAGATTAATAAGTGGGAGAAGAACATGTTTGCTGTCTGACTTACTTCCCTGTATACAGTTTTGCACAAGCTTGTTGTGTACAATTGGATACCAACCACCAACTCAACTAAGTTAACCAGAGATCAAACTGTCTTGATGTATAGGATAGGTGTGATGAAGAATTTCAATCTGGGATTAGTTATTTTTCCACATATGATAAAGTTTACTGGACAAATCTCTGAGAAAGGTAATCTACCTTATCTTGTGTTGATCTATGGCTACATAAGGAGTCATAACTTTATCTATAGGAAGAGTGAGTTGTTGAGGGGGAGAGTTAGTCTGATGGGGATATCTCACTCTATGTTGTCTGGAAATAGAGTACTGGACTTGCCTCTATAGGTAAGTGATGATGAAGAAGTACCAGATCATGTTCCTAATCTTGTTCCTGGTCTTGCTCCTGCACAAGATGCTGCTCCATATGATGGGAATATTCCTAGCAACATCCCTGCTCCAGCTGCATTTTCTCTGAACATTTCACTAGAGTTCATCCAAGAACAACTCAAACACTTGCAGGACTCAATAAATGAGCTCCAATTCTTGAAGAATTACTGGAAAAACCTGCTTTCTGCCACAACAGGTGGAGTACCAGTTGTTGCTCGAGGTGTGGTGATTCAAGAAATGGGGAGAGATGTTGAGATAATTGAGTCTACTGTTGTTGCTGAAGAAGGAGGAACAATTGTGAATGAAGATGCTCCACAAGCTACTGCTGGTGCAAGTGTTGAACCTGTTACAACTGGACCTGATGGTGCTGGAGATGTTGTTGCTAACCTTGCAACAATCAATATCCAGGAACCTGAGGAAGATGAACTGTATAGGGATTTACCAGACTTGTCTGCTAAAGTCTGAATTTGATAGAGACTAGAGGCAGCACAACTTATGGGGGAGCTTAGTGCAAGATATTTGTGGCTGCAACTGTATAGTTTATACAGTGATCTCAAAGTTTCTTGTTGTGTTACTCTTAGTACTCTTGTTTTGAGTCTTATTCTATGTTAGCACTGATATCAATTGAAATTCACAGTGTATGATATCAGATTGCTCTGATACCAATTGAGGGTGTACCGTGTATGTTGAGTATAGATGTGGTAATGAATGCTAAAACAATCACTACAACAATCTGAAAAATAGAGTATAAAGGTGTACAACGGAAGACTAAAACACAGTATTGCAAGATGAAATAACTTTTTAACACAAACTATAAAATAGCTTGTGCTAGCCTTACAGCGAAACATTCACTATATCAAAGTACTTAATACAAAAGTTGTGTGGAGAGTTTACAAGGTAGAACTTCCACAACGGAAACAAGACTCGATATCACCTATCAAATATAAATTGACTAAGTGTATAAACTATACACCGTCAAAGTTGATCTCTCACTATATGTATGATCTCTCTATCTAGAGATATATGATTGATCTCATGCAATGCGAGATGTACTAAACTTCTAGGCATAACATATAAGTTAAAATAATTGCCCTATTACCTTTGAACTCAGGATCCACACTAGAGTCGGTGTACTTGATTATTCGACACTTTAGTGTATTGAAGGTTTCGGCCACTATTTATAGATGGAAAATCTTCATCCCACAATAACTTCTAATGTAACTTCCTCCATGATCTTTATTCAACCATCCATGATGCTCTTCATTATTCTGATTATTTTGACTGCAACCGCATGAGCTAGATCTTTCTAAATAATCTGGAATGTCTTGAAACTTATAGGTCCTTGTAGAATATTTTGGAAGTTGTAACCGCTTCTGTTGTAGCCTATGTTGCAACTTTCACTGCAACATTGGGTCTTCTAGATTCTTGTAGATCCTTCTAGATCTTCAACTTGCATGTCAAAATATCTAAAGCAATATTTGATCATAAAGTGTTAGTTAAGTGAAGAAAGGACAAATTCATATTGATTCAAAGTAAATAATGATTAATTCACTACCAACAACATTAACACTCGAGATCGATATTTACCAGCAAACATACGGCCAAGAATGTGCCATGCCTCAGCAGCGTTGGAGGCAGAAGATATCAACAGGAGTAATTTAACAGCAATGGAGCCAAATACCGCAGCAAGAATGAGTTGGTCCTGACGGAACCAAGAAGGATATGTCGGATCATTTGTTGATGGGCAAGGCTTGGTGTCGTCGATATGGCCAATAAGGTCAAAGCCATTAAGAACAACGAGAAGATTAGCAAGCCAAGATGAATATGTTTTAGCAGTGAGTTTTATCGGGATACGGTGGTGTGCGGTGATGGTGATAGTAGGAGTGGGTGTGTGGGTTAGTGTTTGAGCGGTGGTGTCAGTGTTGGTTGCCATGATTAATTGGCAGAAATTATAAAACTAATATTGTTGTAATATGGGCTATTTATGTGGGGAAGAATAGGATCACTTTAATCTCATGGGAGAATTACTCGTGATACCATATAGAGAGATATAATTTCTGATTATATTTCCTTTGTGTAGAGATTTACAATATATATAGTGGTTACAATATTATATACACTTGAATGCATTAAATAATATCCCTACTATCATTGAAACTAAATAAATCAATTGATTTTAGAATATTCTTTATAGTAGGAACACTTGAATAACATATATTTTAAAGCTTATTCTTTTATGCACCAGTCGATATACCATACAAGCATTACAAAGAAATTGCGAATTAGTGACGAAAATTAGCGACGGAAACCAATTCCATCGCTAATTAGGTCATTCGCGACGAACTAGCGAAGGAGAGAGACCACTTATTGCTACTGTGAAGGATTAGCAACGGGCAGGGATAACAATCGTTAATCCTTCCCATTACCGATGGATATTTCCATTGCTAATGAAGGGACCCCCCGTCTTCGTCTATACCACCAAAATTAGCGACGAGAAGGCCGTCACTAATTGCAAAATTAAAATTAGCGACAGACTTAGCCCTCACTGAATCAACCTATATGATCATGATATTTTGAGAATCAGTGCGTTTTAATTGTGGCCGACCAATTAGCAATTGCCAGTACATCATTAATTTTTAAAGGTTATTTAGCGATGGCTTATCTGTCGCTAATCCCTCAAAACCACGTCATTTTGGTACTAAAGGCAACAACATTGTCCGTTGCTAATTTTTTCCCTTTTTAATACCAATTTCGATGAAGAAGAGAAAGAGAGAAGAGAGGAAGAAGAAGAGAAAAAGAGAGAAGAACGCCAGAGAAGGATCATGTCGTCACCATAGAGCCAGTTCCTCTTAATTAAATTGTTCTTTTCGTCATCCTCTACACAATAAGTGTAATTCTTTACATTTTTACCATTTAAAAATTGATTTTAAAGCATTTTTATCATATGATAACATGCTTCAAAATTAATTTTAAACGGTAAAAATAAAAAAATTAACGTGTCACGTGTAGAAGATGATGAAGTGAACACTGTAATCAGGACATATCATCTTTCTGACGATGATACTCTCCTTCTCCAGTGATTTCTCTTTTTTTCTCTTCCTCATTTATATATCTCTTTCTCTTCGCCGATAAAGTATGTTGCTTAAATAGATAAAAAAAACTAGCGATGGACACGATCCATTGCTAATCTTACCGTCATTACCACCATACGACACTATTTCACTGGATTAGAGACAGATATCCCATCGCTAAATATACTTTTAAAATTAGCAAGGGGCTGTCCGTTGTTAATCCAGTCAACCACTTTAATTGGCACCTCCCACAAGGTTGCGGTCAACGCTGTCGGTTTAGCGACAAAAATTGCATGTCTCTCGTGCCAACTTTGAATTTAGCGACGGTCAATCCGTCGCTAATCATGGCAGTACAGACGAAGTTTGAAGGTCTCTTGATTAGTGACGGACACCACGTCTTTATCGTAAATCCATGTAAATCTAACCACTAGTATGTATGGATTCTTTGTCCGCCACAAATTTCCATTACTAAAATGCTAGTTTTTTTTTAAAGTGCAAGCATTAAGAGTATTTTGCGTTCATTCTCTTGGGACCAAAAATACAATTTTTCAATAATTTAATTGGAGATCTCAAGTACAGATGTTGAATAAGTAGTTAGAGTTTAGAGGTTAAAATAGTCTTGTTTAAATTAATCATTAGTATTATACCTAACTATAATCTTTTTTAGCTTTGAACTAAAAGATTAAAAATTGGATTTAAATATAAGTTTTAGAATAATTAGTGTGTAACATGATATGGTTGAAATTTGAATGATACATAGTAAATTAGATCATATATAGTCGTATAATTATATTACTAGAATTTGAAATTCAAGAAAATTCAAGTAGCGAAATTATAAAAAAATATATATATATATAGAAGAAAAATATATCAAGAAAAAAAAGCAAGGCTCCTTTTAGATCGGCTGATTGCAAATAATATTTTGATTAGGTATGAATGTATGGACTGGCTTGGTCACACTAAAACGAAAATAGGTTATGCGACTCTTAAACTTGATGAGCAATGCATATAATCGTATCAAATGAAATTATATGGAGGCTATGAAGAAAGGTTTAGAGGGCATATGGATCAACCTTTTTATGGGTTGTATCAAGACCATGTCTTACTAATATCGTTAATTAGGAAATATTATACATATCTTGATGCTGGAGAAATCATTTTGCCGGATCTATTCGAAATGAAATTTAAATATGAATTTAAATATAATTATTACTAACATTCATTAACTCTAATTAATTCAAATAATAATTTACCAACAACACGTAATTTCATGTATATGAATTAAATTCATATAAAACCCTATAGTGAAATATCTAGGAGTTTATGCGATTACGTACCTCTTGCAGAGACGACCTTTGAGTAGAACGGGACAAGCTAATTGATCCTATCAACCGAAAGACCTTCTCAAGTATTCCTCATTAGCCTTGCTCGTTCACTGTTGGGAAGTGCTTAACGAACAATATAATAAAACAAGGAATAAAAAAAAATTATTGTTGCTGATTCTTCCAACTCATGGAAATGTAAACCGGGGATCAAAGTATCACCCCCTATTTATAATAGGGAATTTCAAATTTTTTGTGTGGAAAAGGGAAGAGAAAATCTTTTTCTTGATCTCCAAGAAATCTTAAATATATCACATATATTCTTTTCTCCATAATTAAATATTCTACAAAAATCTCACCTCCTTATCTTATGGTAATTTTTGAAAATTAGAGATAAGAATTAAGATTTGGACCTTCTTGAATTTATAAGATAATCTTGTATTCCAAGAATACATATCTTCCCTAATATCTTTTCAAGAAAATCAACAAAATCTTTTTTGTCTCCTAATTATCAAAAATTCGAAAATATCTATACAAGAAACCAAGTAGGAGATTTCTTGAATTAATGAGATAATCTTGTATTCCAAGAATACTTATCTTAATTCCATAAAAAAATCAAAGAAAATATTTCTCCCCTAAATCTTGTATTTTTTGAAAATTGCATGAAAAATAGGCAACAATATTTTTCTTTTATTTTAATCACCTTATTATTATTGGACTATTATTGGGCTACTTGAGAGCCTTTAGGAGAATTAAGACTGGACCTCCAATGGGCTTCTGAATTTTCAATATTAAGCCACAATATAATTTAGCCCATTAATATTAATTAATACCACAATTAAATTAATACTGCACTATCTATCTTAATACATATTACGATAATATGGACTCTCGGTTATTATTTCTCGTGTTTAACATTATTTAGGTCATTAATTAATTGAGTTTCTGAATAGCTCCAAATTAATTAATATCTTGTGTCTTGGAGTAAAGACATCTCAACTTTATTATCCATACAGGAAAACTAATTTTCCATTTGCAAGATTTGGTATGATAAAACTTCTGAGCCCACCAAGGGGACAAATCACACAAGACGTACTTGCACACATTTATTTGTATTAAATTTTAGCAACTGTCGTATGATTAATATTATTGCCCAAAACACAAGGTATCAAAGTCATAATGATTTCTTACCCAGAATGAATCAAAGCAATAAGTATTATCCACACACAGTTCTATTTAAGTGACAGAGATTAAGAAATTAACAACCACTGAGGTCCAATTCTTTTTCTTTCAGCACAAAAGAATTTGTCGTCTTTGTAGGTCCTCTTCAGCACATACAAAATGTGCTAGAGCAAATTCGTGGTCAAGATAGGCCAATCTGAGAACTACACCTCAACCTTTCACGGTGGATTGTTTAATTCCACCTAGATCGTGAAGTTGAACATTTATATACAAGGAACTGTTAATGTGATCTTCTGTGATTTGGTATCACTATGTTGGTCCCGGTACAAGACTGAGAAATACGTGTATGGGGGGGGGGGAAATACACGTATACCAATTTTCAAACTTAAAACCTGACTGAGTCCCCTTTACTCAGAGTGGTAAAGAACTAGGAGTTGATAACACACCTACTGACTACACTTGGTGTGGGTCAGTTGGCTAACTATCAGTTTCAAGTTCAGTGCGGAAAGGCGTGAGCCCTAATAGATTAAAGTCATGTTTAGTTTGCTTTCTGAAAAAACTTGTTTGCGTGATTTTGAATAGTGATTAGTAGGGCAGTGCCTTTTTAAGGATCAGGCTGATTGATTCAAGCCTGATAAATAAAAATGCTTATGAATGAACAAGTAATATGACAAGTAAGCACAATATCAAAGCAATAAGAACACAAGAAGTTTAACGTGGTTCAGAGACTCAAGCTCCTACGTCCACGGCTTGATTTAACAGGAAATCCACTCAAGGGATTCTTGTTTTTAACGTGCCAAGGTGCACCAAGACCAGCTAACCTTACTGATCTATACAAATCCTCTTACTAACTCACTAACTGACTTACTCCCAACAAACCTAACTTAGGGTTTTGGTTTCAGTTTGGATTCCAACTAAATTGAGATTATCCTTACAAGGCAAAGCTATGCTAAGAATAGGATAATCTCTCTAAGCTTAAGATAATGCTGGTTCGCTCTTTGGAATACAGAATAACTCTCAGTAGCTAAGAAACACTTGGGAAATTTAGATGGTTTCGAGTGCTTCTTCTAAGGCTGAATGCTTGAGAGTTTGAGTAATTTCTGGCTTGGAAATTTTCTGTAACCTTGAATGGGTTCAAGGCCTTCTGTATTTATAGGCCTTTTGGAGATATAGCCTTTCTTGTCATCTATGTAGAGTGGTTCAAACGGACATATCTTCATGCAGCAGCCGTCCTTGCATGGGATTAGGTAGTTGCATTAAATGCATATTAAATGCTTGCCCGTTGAATATGTAGTCTGAAGTCAGTATTCTGTTAGGTTCCGTACGTGTGTGTCCTTCCAGGATTGGTCCACGTCATCAGGTTGGTGAGAATGTCAGAACTTATTCCTGGGCTTCAAGCATGTCTTATTAAGTTCTTTTTGTCTTGAGCTCACCGGTCTTGTCCTGACGCTGACATTCCTTTTGCATTGCTTGGCTCTACTCCAAGTCTTCCCATAAACTCAGTATCCTCATGTTCCCTTCAGGACTGAGTAGTAAATGACCTCAGGGTCATACTCTTCATCGCTGAGACTTACTCAGCCAACTTAGAAGACTGCCATAAGTTCGGGATGGTAAACTGCGTCTTCAGGCTCTAAGTCTTGATTGTCATCAGTAAGTGCTCCTCTTACTGAGTACCTGTGAAGTGTAAAATGACTAAGTACAAAACCTAACCAAGACTAGCCTGACAAAGACAAACAAAAGGCAAATCATCTTTTCAGGGGCTTTGGGATCTTAATCAAAACTGACAATGTCCCAACAATTTCCCCCTTTTTGATGATGCCAAAACACTGAAAAGATCCTCAAAACACTTAGAGGAAATATAAGAAACTATCTATAAGATAAGGCATTGTTAGAGCAATTCTTGATAGAGTACAGAATTTAAATAACAGCCAAAAAGACAATGAGTTTTTGTCTGTAGGCAAAAGTAATAGATTTCAGTGATTGATGTGAAGGTGATTACAATGAATCTAATCTATTACAAGAAGCTCTGAACACCTAGACTAATCTCATTTCAGGTTCAAGTCCATATCCTACATAGACTCTTGCCTTTAACTCGTCAAGTCTGCTAGGTTGATTCACGTACCCTTCAGCCTTGGCAATCTTCAAAACTTCCATCATAATGGCCTTCGTATTGTGCTTCTGAGTTCCAGGAACTAAGGGAGGAGCTCGAATCGTGAACTCAGGAGCCTTCACCTGGACTTGAGCTGCTTCAGCCTCCTCCAATATCTTTTGGATCAACTCAGGATGATTGTCCATCATGTAGTCAGTGAAGTGGGCATTGATATCATCAGTGTCGCCCCATTTCTTCACAACATACCACAACTTCACAAACTCATCCTTCGCGTCAGCCCAGAACTCCTTCAGTGCCTCGGAGATAAACTCGTCGACATAGGCTTCCCTTAATCCTGACTCCGGCCTTCTGACATGAAGAATTGTTGATTTTCTTGTTGTTGGCCTCTTTCTGTACTTCCTAGGCTTAGGCTTCGCCTTCTTTCTCCTAAGCAGACTGATCATTGCATCATCGAGTTCCCTTTGTTGAAGCTCAGTGATATCAGTCAGCTTTTCAACCCTCTTCTCCAAAATGCGCATTTTCTCCTTTTGTGCAATCTCAGCTCTGCGCACAGCCTCAGTTTTCTCAGAAGGATCTCCCCACGCTTCAGCGCATAACTCCGCCACCGTCTCTGCCGAGTAAGTGATGGGGTTCTTTCTTGTGCTCATGGGAGAAGACTTCTGAACTGGCTCAGGTTGCTTTGAAGGTTCATCAGTCTTTGCCTTCGTTGCTGCCTCCGCCTTCAGCTTGGCAACAATCTCCTCACCTTCCTTCTCTAGTGCTGCCAACCTTGCTGACTTCCTTACCCTCAGCACATTCCCTTCAGGATTGGCATCAGGATCAGCTTGAAATGTTTCGCCTTGGTTGACTGCCTCAGATGCCTCAGGGCGGGATCTTTTCTTCTTCTTTTCTCCCTTTTTGGCATCATCATTGGCCTCGGATGGGAATGCATCAGATCCGCTGTTGATTACGAAGGAGGCTAGGGAATGAACATCATTGATTCCCTCCTTTAGTAAATTAACTCCCATCGAGATACCAGTTCCTACAAAAGAAACAGAACTGATTGCAGCATTCACCTTCTTCTCAAAGACCTCCATGGAGAGTTGGAGTCTTTCTTCAGCTTTCTCGATCCTCTCCTTCACCCTAGTGGATCGATCATCTGCTTGAGTCAGCCTCTCAGCAATATCTTTCGAAGTCTGAGCAATTCGTTCTGACTCCAGCTCCAACTTGGACGCTGAGTCCTGAATGACCTGAGTGAATAGGGCTCCAGCCTAAGCTGCAAGCTTCTTCACGACCTGATTGAGATCTTCCTTCCTTTGCTCATCCTTCTCAGCCAACTGCTTCAAGGTTTTTCTCAGCATTTTCTTTGTGCGCTTGACTTGGCCGTGTCAGTCATCGTTCTCTTTAGCAAAATCAACTCCCTATTGGCAAGGGTGTTGTAAGCTGATTTAGTCCATCAGATGTGTTTTGCTAGGACCTTGGAGTCCTCTTTTTTCTCAGCACGTAGCCTCATCACTTCCTCCTGAAGCTCAGCTAGATTTTCAGTGGTTTTCTCCTTTTTGACCTCCACAATGCTTGTGAATTCAGCTCGGCCGACCCCAGTTATGATCACATCCTCATCACCATCTACGACCTCATCAGTGATTGGTTGTTTTCCCTTATCAGCCCCTGCATCCTCAGTCCCCTCTCCAGGGTGCACTGAAGGCAGTTGTTGAGTGGTCATGGTCACCTGCTCAGGCTCAACCAAGCCATCTCGAACCTTAGGAACTTGTCCTTCGGAACTAGGAGTCTCCTTAGACGCCTCAACATCTTTCTCCCTTGTCTCAGGGTAGGGAATCCCTTCATCGACAGATGTCTCATCGGCGGCTGAGATGTTCAAAACAACCTCAGCCACTGGTCCACCCTTGGCACCAGTGTCTTTCACACCTTCCCCCTGAGTTTGAGACTCAGGGACCATTCCATCAACCTCCTCAGATGTTTCCTCCACAGCTTTCTCCAAAGCTCCACCCTGAACATCTTCGTCATCCTCTCCATCCTTATCTTCCTCACCATCTGAAAGAAGATCAGCCTTACTCTTGGACATTAAGTCATTGACTAGCTTCCTCAGGTTTTTGAAATTAAGCAGTTAAAGCCAGCTAGTCAGTCCAAAATAGGAGCATAATCTTGCCTCCTCATTCTCCCAGTGCTCCCATCCATGAGCATCGACTAACAGGTGCTGCTCCTGCATGTTGGATTGCTTAAACTCCAACCAGACTTTGAGCTCAATGACGTTAGCAGCAAGCTCTCCATACTTTGTCAGCCTTGGCCAGCACTTGGAGGCCCATTCAGTAGCGTTCCCCCTTAGGGTATTCTCCAGAATGCCTCCTACCATATGCTCATCCAATTCTTCCTCCTCCACTTCCAGGAAGTCATCCTCTTCATTTGAAGTGGCTTTAGGGAAATCTTTTGGGTTGGGGTAAGCGGAGAAATCTTCAGGGTTGAGAATGGTGGGATCTGATGGTTGGTCAGGCCTCTGAGGTGATGGCACTGACTCTGGGATATTGGGCTCTGCTGTTTGGAGTGAGTTGGTTAGTTGAGGTGTGGGGTTATGGTTGGTTGGTGTTTGGGTTTCAGGGTGAGTGGGTGAATGAGTGGGTACTATCTCAGGCTGCAACCACTCAGCCGTCTCGATAGATTTTCTCACCTCCTCCAAGTCATAGGCTCTAGGAGAGCTTGCCTTCTCCCTCTCACTCACTACAGGCAATCTCTTAGCAGGGGACTTTTTGACTCCCTTCCTAAGTCTCTTCAAATGCCTCTCCCACTGATCACTTTCCTTCCTGACGTCATCGTCAGTCCCCTCAGCCTCAGATTCGGCTCTCTTGGGATCAGACTCAGTCCCAGATTTAGTGCTCTTCCCTGACAGCACTATCTTTACCTTCTTCTTCTTATCCACTTCCTCCACTGCAGGCTGAGCCTCCTCTCTCTCAGCGGCAGACTCCTCAGCCTCCTTACTCCTTTCAAAGAGGTCATCCACTCTCTCAATGAGACTGGTTACCACTTTCTTGGCCTTCCCAGCTTGCTTTTTAGCCTGACACTTTGCCTTAGCATTGGGATCAGTCAGCCCTAGCATCGAGTAAGTGTCACTCACTGAAGTAAACATTACCTTCTTGGAGGAAAGATTGTCCTCGAAGTCGAAGGTGTACTCATGGCAGGCATGAGCAATCAGGATGTACATCCCCGTTCCAAAAGGCAGGATGGCACTGACAGAAATGTGCTTCTTCTCCTCATCCCGCTTCAGCTTGTCCAGTCCAGCCTGATGGAGTTGATCAAGGAAGAACTTCTCCCAGTTCGCTTCCACTCCATCAACAATAGCCCCCATTATCCTCAGCTTGGGCAAGCTCAGCTGCTCATGAGAGCCTGTGGATCCCATCACCACCTTGGACACTAAGTCCACAAGAGCTCTGTACTCAGGCTTCAGAGTACTCTTGTTCTGACGGGCTCTGAACTCAGGGGAGCCAGTCTTGGTCCACTTCCTAAGGAACTCTCCCTCCGAATTTTCCTTGTAGAACCTGGGATTGATTCCTGAGGATGGCAATGCAAAGACCTCCTTGACAGCCTTCTGAATGTCAATGTCAACCACCTCTGAGTTATAGAGAGGTTCGCCGTCGTCGTCCTTCTCTCCTGTCGGTTTGAGCGCGGTCACCTTCGTGTACAGTTCCCCCCTACGCAGGAACAAGTTGAAGTAGGCTTCTACGACCGTTCTTGGAAGTATGGAGATAGGGCGCATGGTGAAGTATGTTTTCAACCCAGCTTTGGAAATCCAATTAAAAACTGGTTTGATTTCCTCCACTGTAAGACAGGCACCTTCCATGGAGATGACTTGCTCCATGTGTACCAGCTTGTTATCGACAACATCCCCAAGCTTGTCTATTGTCCAGTTGGAATCAAGAAGTGTCATTGATTTTGAAAGAGAGGTTTTTAGGAAATCTGTGAATATTTTGAGCAGGAGAATACTCAGTGTGCAGATGTGCTTTGTGTTTGCGTAAAGACCTCCAATGGCACTATTGATTGATAAGACGAAGTCAGTTACTCAGACGTGGGGTTGAGATTAATTCCTGAATTTGAAAGGTATTGAAATGAAGGGACAGGATTAATCTTAGTTTCAATCAATTACCCTATGTCAGTCATATTCCGTATAAGACGGACACGTATATGAAAAAGTAACTGAAGCATTAAATGCTTCGCTGCGCGTGGGTTTAAATGTGAAAATGCACGCTTTTAATGAAAACGGAATGCATTTAATAAAGATTTTCAGGACGAAGGATTTAGGGAGACGCTTGGTATTCACAAGAGTCAGGATAGAACTCATACCTGTCAGGGAGACATTGTAGCACCCTGATACCTCGCTGAGTCGAGTCTGGTCTGAGTTCTCCCTAGAACCCTACACTGACTGTTCTCCCGGATCTAAGAGTCCTAACTCCACTGACAGATCCATAAACCTTACTTCAGCCAAAGGCTTAGTCAAGATGTCAGCTCTTTGCCTGTCAGTGTGATTCTTCTCCATCCTAATGTCCTTCTTTTCCACGTGATCTCGAATGAAGTGATGCCTAATGTACACATGCTTGCACCTTGTGTGAAGCACTGGGTTATGAGTAATTGCTATAGCACTATTATTGTCACAATAGATTGGAACCTCATTAGTAAATACTTGGTAGTCCCTCAACTGTTGTCTCAACCATAAAATCTGAGCACAACAACTACCTGCAGCCATATACTCAGCCTCAGTTGTGGATGTAGCCACTGAATTCTGCTTCTTACTAAACCACGAGATCAACTTACTTCCCAAAAAATGACATGTCCCTGAGGTTGATTTCCTATCAATCCTACAACCTCCATAATCTGCATCTGAATAACCTGTCAGTTCTAAGTTGTCATCTGAAGGATACCATAGTCCCATATTGACTGTCCTTATCAAATACTTAAGTATCCTCTTAGCAGCCTCCAAATGACTTTTCTTGGGATCAGACTGATACCTAGTACACACACCAACTGCAAACGTAATGTCAGGCCTACTTGCAGTCAGGTACAACAAAGAACCTATCAGCCCTCGGTACTCAGCCTGATTTACTGAAGTCCCTTCAGTGTCAGGATCCATCTTCCAATTTGTGTTCATAGGGATCCTGGCTGGATTGCTGTTCTGAACACCAAACTTATGAATCAAGTATCTTGTATACTTGGCCTGATTAATGAAGATACCTTGATCAGTCTGCTTGACCTGCAATCCTAAGAAAAAGTTTATCTCTCCCATCATTGACATCTCAAATTTACCAGTCATCAGCTTAGAGAATTTCTCACAGAGCTGATGATTTGGTGATCCAAATATTATGTCATCCACATAAATCTGGACCAAGAGAATGTCATCACCTTCAGTGATCCTGAACAATGTCCTATCCACATGTCCCTTCTTGAACCAATGGTCTATCAGGAATTGAGAGAGGGTATCATACCAAGCTCTTGGTGCTTGCTTAAGTCCATAGAGTGCTTTCTTCAAATGGTATACTCTATCCCCAACCTCAAACCCGGGAGGTTGTTCAACATATACCTCTTCATTGAGTACACCATTCAGGAAGGCACTCTTGATATCCATTTGATACACCTTGAACTTCTTATATGTTGCATATGCAAGGAACAATCTGATAGCTTCCAACCTAGCCACTGGAGCAAAAGTCTCATCATAGTCTATTCCCTCATATTGACAATACCTTTTTGCAACCAGTCTAGCCTTGTTCCTTACCACAACACCATTCTCATCCTTCTTGTTCTTGAAGACCCACTTGGTACCAATTACTCCTTGATGCCTAGGTCTATCCACCAGTTCCCAAACCTGATTCCTTGTGAATTGATTCAACTCCTCTTGCATGGCAATGATCCAGTTCGAGTCAGTGAGAGCTTGTTGGTCCCACTAGTTAGATTAATTGCGGAAGCTTAAGTTAAATGTCTTTCAAATTCCTTTTACATGAGAGCAATAATCAATATAACAATAAGTAAATGAAAGCACTAAAAAACACAAGATATATAGTGGTTCGGATTTGAATATCCTACGTCCACTCTCCCTTATATCCAAGGGGTCTCACTAACAACCAACTCACTTACTTACTCACTGGAATTGGGAAGTACCAGTTCCTTCTTACAACCTCTTTAGATTTAACTTCAATCTAAAGATCAACAGCCTACAACCTTATCTGGTAGATGAACAGGTTGAGGTTTCAACAACTCCTTTAGAGTAGATAAATATTATGAACAGTAAGAGTGCTTGGAATGAATATCAAAAACTTGGATTAACTTATGCGCGTATATAGTCTCTCTAGGGCTTTTTCTTGAACTGCACTTTTGTATTTATAGAGGGGATTAGGGCTAGCCGTTGGAGGGCTAATCTAATCAGATCCTCTATATAAGGAAGCATCAATCAATCAATTCCCTAATTGATTGATTGGGTTGGTGGGATCCTTGGATTGATTATCTTCAAAACTTTCCAATCCTGATCTTGTTGACTTGATTTGAATCACCAACGGTCAATAGTTTCCTCTGCCTAACTCTGATTCTCTCCAGAGAAGGCAAGACCAGACACCAGGCAACCTCGGTGTCTTCTGGTCCTCATCTGGTGAACAACCAGAATACTCAGTAGAAACAGGAGATCAAACTGAGCATCTTTTGTTCCACCAGACTCGTCTGGTCCGGATTCGTCTGGTCTGGAAAAGGTCCTCTGCCTCTGGTCAGATCTCATCTGGTGAAGTCTTCTGGTGGAGTCCTCTGGTGAAGTCCTCTGGAGGGGTCTTCTGGTGACTCTTCTGGTGAAGTCTTCTGGTCTGGCAGTTCCCCCTAGACTAAGTCCTAATCTAGATCATCATCTGGCTAACAGGTCCAGATGGTCCTATTACATCCTCTGGTTTGTTTTAACTCATCAAAACTAACAATTTTTATCCTAACAGAGCTTCTTCAATGTTCTGAGGCTCTTGCTCAGAGAGAAAGCAACAGAACAATGCACTCTCACCATGGAACCGTCTGGTCCTGACTCCCTCAGTTGGATTACCAATGATTTGATCAATGAGATGATCCTCTACCATGTTCTCTTGCCAGGAGTTGTTCCTGAAGTACCTACAATGTTAGTGTCTACAGGCTCATAAAATTCAGGAAATTGAACAGAATGGGATGATCCTGAGTCTATACCAAATAGATTAACAAGCTCAATGTTAGGGACATTGATTCCCCCTTGATGAGGTGACTCGGGAACCGTCTCAGCTGCAACAGCATCTTCATAGACGGTACTTACCTCAGGTTGAGCCCGTTCCTCAGTCTAAGGCTCAACAATCCCTGATGTGCTGGGCTTAGGGGTGGCACTTGATTCATCATCCTGATCATCGTCATCATCCCATCTTGGAATTGGCACAGTTTTGTCCTTTGGATCAGGTTGATTCTTTAAGCTCAGCCTTGTCACTCTCCTTGTGACCTCCTCAGTGTCAGGATTCAACACTTTTATCCTAGACTCATTAGCAGATTCATCAAAAACAACATTTGGTGATTCTTCCACAACAAGGGTCCTACAATTGTAAACTCTGAAGGCTTTACTAACTTCAGAATATCCTAAGAATATTTCTTCATCAGATTTGCTATCAAAAGCTTTCAATTGGGTCTTTCCATTGTTGAGGATGAAGCACTTACAACCAAATACATTAAAATAAGAAATACGAGGTTTCCTTTTATTCCATGTCTCATATGGGGTCTGTGCATGTTGTTTGTTTAGCATGGATCTGTTCTGAGTGTAGCATGCAGTGTTGATTGCCTCAGCCCAGAATTTCTTGGGCAATCCTGACTCTGCCAGCATGGCCCTAGCAGCTTCCTTCAGTGTCCTGTTCCTCCTTTCAGCGACACCATTCTGTTGTGGGGTTCTAGCTGCAGAAATCTCATGAGCTATACCAAGTTCATTACAAAAGTCAGAAATATATGAATTTATAAATTCAGTGCCCTTGTCAAATCTGATCTTAGTAATGGACTGATTCTTCTCATTGCTGAGTCTCTTGAGCAACTCTGGAAGCTTCACATGTGTCTCCTTCTTATTCAACAAGAAAATAACCCAAGTATATCTAGAATAATCATCAATAACCACAAGGGTATATTTTCTACCATTCATACTCACAGGTGTTATAGGACCAAATAAATCCATGTGCAAGAGCTGAAGAATCCTGTCAGTGGAATGAGAAGTTTTCTCTTTGAATGATGCTCTGGCCTGCTTCCCTTCCTGACAAGCTTTGCACACATGATCTTTGCTAAAAACTTCATTAGGTAGACCTTCAACAAGTGACTGTCTAGAAATTTTGTTAAGAATCTTGAAGTTCAGGTGGCTTAATCTTTTATGCCATAACCAACTGAGCTCTAGAGAGCTTTTAGCAACAAAACAAGTATTAGGAATAATGCTGCTCCAGTCAGCGAGATAAACGTTACCTTTCCTGATACCTGATAGAAGCACTTGTGTTGATTTGTCCTTGACTGAACATATATTTGATGAGAACTCAACACTGAACCCTTTGTCACATAATTGACTTACTGACAACAGGTTATGCTTCAGTCCTTCCACAAAGGACACATTTTCCACTCTGACTGTACCTATTATTAAGACCCCAAAACCTTTAGTAACACCTTTTGAGTTATCACCAAAGGTTACCTGTGGACTATCTTTAGCTTGATATTCTTGGAGAAGACTCTTCATTCCAGTCATGTGCCTTGAGCAACCACTGTCTAGGTACCAAACAGCTTTGATTGAGTCTCCTCTCCTTTTGTTGTGATCCACAGCCGCCTGCAATCAAATCAGGCTTTAGGTACCCATTGGGTGTTGGGTCCTATTGTGTCAGCTGTACGCTTCGGGATCCAGACTTGCTTAACAACCCTGATTGCCTCAGAGTGGTAAATATGTCTCCCTGAAATATCAACATACACAATTTTCTTCTTCTTTGCCTGAGAGGAAGATGGTGTATGAGTGCTAGACTTAGGCTTCATAGGAGCCTGAGTGGGTGCCTTTTGGGCTGGCTTCATGTTCTTCCTAGGTCTGGGTGCAGCAGGTCTTGGGCCTTGTTCTTGATAAGGGCCCAGTGTTCTATTCCCCCTAGGCAAGTGAGGGAATGGAAAACAGTTAAAGGCCTCAGCATGCCAAAACCATGGGGGTGTCATCATGTTTGACCTTCCCTGTTGGTATTGCCAAGCATGATGGTACCCTCGCTGACCAGTCTGAGGGCTCTTGGCCTGATTCTTCCTCTGCTTTCCCTGAGGTTTTTCCTTGCCTGAGCTCTCAGGGGCCTCCTTAGGTTGCTTTGCCTTTCCTTTGGGTTTTGGCTTAGCTACCTTAGGGGCAACCCTGATTGTGTCAACCCTTATTGTCGGGCCTGGAGTACAACCTTGGGTGCACTCTGGCCTGCCTGAACAAATACCCTCTCAGTGTTGCTCCCTGAAGCAATATGAGATTAACCTTGTGAGGATTTCTTAGGAACATATCCAAGTCCCTTTTTCTCATTCCCAAGCATCTGACTGCTATTTATTTCCTCTCTAGCCACTGAGGATTTATTCATTGCTGCAACCTTTTTCTTGAGAGAGTCCTCACTCTTTTTCAGGATTTCATGTCTGGTAAAGAGGTCATCAAGCTTACTCTTAAGTGCTTTCAGTTCTTCCTTCCTGACCAACTCTTCATCAGCAAGTTCCTTCAGAATTTTCTCTCTTGGGAGACGCTCAGCATTAATTAAATCAATCTCCTGAGTCAGTCTCACAATCTGAGCTGATTCTCTAAGATCAGACTGAGTGAGTTGATCATTCAGGTTTTGAACCTCAGTACTCAATTTCTTGTTCTCCTCTACCAAGAAGACATTAGTTTCCTGCAATCTGGAGAAATCAACCATCAATTGATCCAGGTAGATCTGAAGGTTCATTTCTCTGACTGTCTCTGAGCTTAGCTCAGGATTTTGACCAGTGTAGGAACCACATACAGAGTTAGATGTTACCTCAGGTTCCTCCCTTGCCATCAGGCAAACATCATCGTACTCATCATCAGAAAAGAGTTCAGGTGACCTTTCCTCAGGACCATCAGAGTCAGTTGCATCCTCAGCGAGCATGGCTCTCCGGTCAGCAAGTCTCTGGTCTCTCTTGGCCCTTCTGTCCTCTCTTTCCCTTGCACTCAGCTTCGGACAATCATACTGATAGTGCCCGCTCTTGTTACAGTTATAACATGTTGGTTGCTCATCTCTTCTTTCTCTCCTTGGTTCAGGGTTCCTCCTTGAGTCAGTTTCCCTCTGTCTTGATCAGCTTTCAGTCTTCCCTGAGTGCTTGTCATCAGGAGTACGTCTCTGTTCATCTCTGCGATCGGGCTTTTGATCTGAATATCTTCTTTCTTCGCCACGATCTCTCCCCTGGTCAGTTTTTCTCCTTTCCTCATATCTCCTTGAGCTTTGGTGGGTTCCTTCAGGTTTCCTGTCACGTGAGTCCTGATAAAATTTCTTATAACAACCAAACCTGGAATTAAGTTTATCAAAGCGTCTGGCCATCAGGCTGTACTCCTCAGCAAGTTCTTCCTTGCTCATCTCCATCAGTAACTTTGATGAAGACTCAACAGGTTCAGACCTGGCCTTGAACGCCACACTTTTCTCAGGAGTTTTCTCCTTTTCTTCCTCTTCTGGCTGAACTTTCTTCTTTCTTTTATTAAGATCAAATTCCAGTGCCTTTAACTCTGAAAAAAGTAAAGCAGAAGTTATGTTACTCATATCCTGATTGTTCTTAAGCATAATTACACGGTTATCCCATCTCTCAGGAAGGGCATTCAGGATCTTAGAAGCAACATCTCTCTTAGGAACATCCTTATCTAGCATCACCAACTCATTCATCAACTTGATGAACCTTGACTCCATCTGATCGATTGTCTCATCAGGCAGCATCTCGAACGCTTCGAACTTCTGAATGGCAATGTTTCTCTTGTTCTCCTTTATCTTTTATGACCCCTCGCACATCCTGTTCAGCTTATCCCAAACCTCCTTTGCCGTCTTTAAGTTCATCAGCCTCGCTGACTCCTCGAAAGGCACCGTATGCAAGATGATATTTCTGGCCACATTATCCAGCCCCATCATCTTGATCTCGTCAGTAGTCATATCCTTCCTTTCCTTAAGAATGGGTACACCAATATCAAGATCATCATATCCCCTTCCTCTGGTATTAGGGACAGTGATTTTGATCGGTCCTTCCCTGAGAACCCGCGGCATATGGTCATGGATGTCATCTAGATATGCCTCAAGTCTGAACTTCCAATAAACAAAGTTAGATACAGAGAATTCAGGTAACGAAGCTTCAAGTCTCCTAGAAGTCATGATGATGCAAGTTTTATAAAAAGCAAACTCAGATCGGTTCTATGACCACCAACAGTTTCTCCTCTGAAACTATTAGTATTCAAAGTCAGTGGTCTTTTGAACCACTGCTCTGATACCACTTGGTGGTCCCGGTACAAGACTGAGGAATACGTGTATGGGGGGGAATACACGTATACCAATTTTCAAACTTAAAACCTGATTGAGTCCCCTTTACTCAGAGTGGTAAAGAACTAGGAGCTGATAACACACCTACTGACTACACTTGGTGCGGGTAAGTTGGCTAACTATCAGTTTCAAGTTCAGTGTGGAAATACGTGAGCCCTGATAGTTTAAAGTCTTGTTTAGTTTGCTTTCTGAAAAAACTTGTTTGCTTGATTCTGAATAGTGATTAGTAAGGCAGTGCCTTTTTAAGGATCAGGCTGATTGATTCAAGCCTGATAAACCAAATGCTTATCAATGAACAAGTAATATGACAAGTAAGCACAATATCAAAGCAATAAGAACACAAGGAGTTTAACGTGGTTCAGACACTCAAGCTCCTACGTCCACGGCCTGATTTAACAAGAAATCCACTCAAGGGATTCTTGTTTTTAATGTGCCAAGGTGCACCAAGACCAGCTAACCTCACTGATCTATACAACTCCTCTTACTAACTCACTAACTGACTTACTCCCAACAAACCTAACTTAAGGTTTTGGTTTCAGTTTGGATTCCAACTATATTGAGATTATCCTTACAAGGCAAAGCTATGCTAAGAATAGGATAATATCTCTAAGCTTAAGATAATGCTGGTTCGCTCTTTGGAATACAGAATAACTCTCAGTAGCTAAGAAACACTTGGAAAATTTAGATGGTTTCGAGTGCTTCTTCTAAGGCTGAATGCTTGAGAGTTTGAGTAATTTCTGGCTTGGAAATTTCCCGTAACCTTGAATGGGTTCAAGGCCTTCTGTATTTATAGGTGATGTGAAAAACTATCCATTAAAGAGATAGCCTTTCTTGTCATCTATGTAGAGTGGTTCAAACGGACATATCTTCATGCAGCAGCCGTCCTTGCATGGGATTAGGTAGTTGCATTAAATGCACATTAAAAGCTTGCCCGTTGAATATGTAGTCTGAAGTCAGTCTTCTGTCAGGTTCCGTACGTGTGTGTCCTTCCAGGATTGGTCCACGTCATTAGGTTGGTGAGAATGTCAGAACTTATTCCTGGGCTTCAGGCTTGTCTTATTAAGTTCTTTTTGTCTTGAGCTCGCCGGTCTTGTCCTGACGCTGACATTCCTTTTGCATTGCTTGACTCTACTCCAAGTCTTCCCATAAACTCAGTATCCTCCTGTTCCCTTTAGGACTGAGTGGTAAATGACCTCAGGGTCATACTCTTCATCGCTGAGAGTTACTCAGCCAGCTTAGAAGACTGCCTTAAGTTCAGGATGGTAAACTGCGTCTTCAGGCTCTAAGTCTTGATTGTCATCAGTAAGTGCTCCTCTTACTGAGTACCTGTGAAGTGTAAAATGACTAAGTACAAAACCTAACCAAGACTAGCCTGACAAAGACAAACAAAAGGCAAATCATCTTTTCAGGGGCTTTGGGATCTTAATCAAAACTGATATTGTCCCAACACACTACATTAACTACAATGTAACACGTACTATATATTGAACGATTTGAAATAAATATATATAACATTCATTCATATTTAAAAAAACAGTGATAAAAGACTTATTTTCATAAATAAGTGTTTAATATATAGGTTATACAAAGTAAAAGCATACTTTCATGTAATACGCTTTGTAAAAATATATTCTCTTTCATTTAATCATATATCTTTGATTTACTTTCATGTCGTCCGGTGCCAAAATTTGACAAGAGCCATTGGTTCTTACGGGGGTTGGGTGAGACCTTGGCTGGGTTTTCCGATACTTGGATGTCTCGTGATCCAATCCTGCCATTTTGTGATCTCCTACACCAAGCCCAAAATATGATATTTTCACTCGTACCTTGGTTGATACACCTCCACCGTCCGCTGCTTTTTATACGTCCAATGGTTGCAATTCTAGTACATCTTCACGCCAACAATCTGCTTCGAATCCTGGATGTAGTTCGGTCAATTCTCGGGCTGCTTCTTCTTCGAACAACCGCCCCAGCGCTAATTCGGGTGGTCATATGCCATTTATTCCATGATGCCAAATTTATCCTGGTGAGCACTAAGTGCCCATAATATCTTCAAGCCCAAGATGCTTCGCAACCACCGACTGCTTCTTTGCCGAGGCATCCAATAATTCTTGCAACATCAGTACACCTGTCTCTGATTGGTATGTTGACACCAGGGCATATGCTCATATGACATCTCAAACTCTAACTTGGATGCCTATGAACCTTATTCTGGTAAGGGTCATGTAATTATTGGTAATGGTTCTGCTTTACATATTGTATTTGGCTCTCGTGATTTGTCTAAAGATATTAATATGTTAGACATATTAGTTGTTCCCGCACATCACATAAAATTTATTATCCATCAACAACCTTACCTCGGACTATCAAGTTGAGGTTGTTTTCTCTAATAATTTTTTTTATCATTCAGCATGGGGAGACCATGGCAGTTTTTGGTTAAAGGTCGATATGAGCAAGGATTTTATGTGTTGGAGCATGGATTCACTGTTTTGGTGGCAAGTTTTAATTCTCGTGGTTTAAAGGCTTCTTTTGAACTATGACATTTACTTTTGGGGCAATATCCCATTTCGTATGGTTTCTCTTTTACAAAAATATGGTATTTTATTAATTAGTTGTGCGTTTTACTGAATCCTGGTATTTGATTTTCTTATCAGTAAGCAATGAGTAAATGTTTACCTTTTATTTTGAATGAAAAAAGTACTTCTGGAATTCTAATTTGGTACATTCTGATTTGTAGAGACCTGCTCCTATTGTACAATTGATGGTTATCACTACTATGCAATTTTTGTTGATGACTTTTCTAGATTCTCTTAAATGTATTCAATTCGTGCTAAGTCTAATTTCTACATGTGTTCGCACATTTTCATAGTTTCGTGTGCAATCAACTTTTAAGAAGTACAAATTTTTTTAGTGTGCATGACATTCACCATCAAATTCATGCCCTTATACAGCTCAACAGATGGACGAACTGAGCGTAAGCATTGCCATATATTAGAAACTGGTCTTTCGGTGATGTTTAATGCTCATGTGCCTGTGAGTTTTTCGTTTGATGCCTTTGTGACTGCTGTGTTTATTATTAATCGATTATTTTCATCTGTGTTGGATAATAAATCTTTGTTTCAGCTAATATTTGGTTCTACCCTCAATATGTCATGAATTTCAAACCATTTGGCTGTCGAGTCTTTTCGTATTTACAGGATTATATAGTTCATAAATTGGCATCTCACAGTTGTGCTTGCATTTTTCTAGGTTACATATGTTCTTATAAAGGATTTAGGTGTTACGATCCTGACACTTCTCGCGTGTTCATTACACGCGATGTTCAATTGATAAGCACTTATTTCTATTTTCTGGAGCTACTGGTTCAACTCAGCCATCACTTTTGGAATTCTCAATTTTCTCAAAATTTGGGGCTCTACCGTCTCCTACTACCACTCTAAGGAAATCTCATTCTGCTCCATTATCGAAGCAACCACCTCACGATTTCATTTTATCGTGTTCAACTTGCATTCGACCAACAACTCCATCATATGCACTCGTGCCCGTGTTGCCCGAATTGGAGGTCAAATATCCACTACCTCCACCCCCGTCACCTGGTCCAATTCCTATTTCTCCAATACTGGCTTCGTCACCACTGTCTTCTCTTCCATCAGATCCAATGATGAATCGGGAAAGTCTGGTATTTTCAAGACTATATACCCAGTCTATTTTGCTTCTTCAGCTTTAATTTATGCTCTATTAGCGTCTTCTGAACCTCGTGGGGTTAAATTAGCTATGAAATCATCTCATTGGGTTGTCGTCATGCAAGAAAAACTTGATGCTCTTTGATCGAATATAACTTGGGATTTGGTCTCACGTCCGCCAAATTTTAATATTTTTAGTTCGAAATGGATTTTCCAAACAAAGTATCCCTCTAACGGATCCATTGAGCGCTACAAAGCTCGCCTTATTGGATTTACTTAGAGTCCTGACACTGATTTCTCTTATACTTTCAGTCAGTTGGTGAAAGTTGCTACTGTTCGTGTTATATTGGCACTTTCAGTTAAGGATTTTGTTCTACTACCCAAAGCTAACATTTGTACGATTTATGTTCTCATTTTTACGAATTATATATATATAATTTGTATAAAAATTAAATATGTAGTTGAATTGTTGTGTGGAGGGTTGGATTATTGGTTATATTTGTTGTAGAATGTGTGTCCGACTTAATTAAATAAAATTGGAAATGGATGCATCCTAGACTTATTTTTATGGAGAATATATATTTATATGTGCATATAAATGATAAAAAATCAAGCGAAACATTTTCCCAATATATATGTTATTCTTAACTTTGATGATTTTATTTTAATATAAAATAGGTTGATATGGATTATTCGAATCATATAAGTTGGATGTATGGTCCAAAAAATATTAATGGCACGATGACTATGAAATTTACGAAGGTCTCGAATCATCTCTAGGAATTGCAACTAATAACCTTATTTGGATAAGTCGAGAAAAAAATATGTGTTCTTGTTCGAAAAGTAGTCAAAACACGTTGTTTAGAAAAGTTGAAGTAAAATATTTTTTTTAAATGGGGGTTTATGGGCATTAGTAGAGAAGAAAACTTTTGTTTTGGTTATTGTAGATATTATTTATATCGGATCTAGAGAGCGAATAATGTGGTTTAAGCGTATACCTGATTCAAAAATAGCACACATCCCCTATTATACTAATAGGGAGTTCATTCTGCCAACGTGTCATTTTGTGGTTCATTTGACCTATGTTTCATCATTTGATTAATTTCGTCTATATGACATGATTGTGAAAGTCATACATGTCAATTAATGATAAGTATGTGTCACTTATGTGTCATTTATGTGGCTTAATGTAATAAAGAGTCTAATTAAAAATAACATGTATAAGAATTTGAATCTTGAACCACATGAGTACAACTTATAATATTTACAACTTAAGCCAAACAAAGCATCTATACAAAATTATAATATCTATTTTATAGAACTTGAGTCTATAAAAATATATTAGAAATTTTGTTGTGATTGTACCAATTTACATGTTATTTAACTACAATTGAGGTTATCCTATATTTATGTTAATAATCTAAAACAAGTACCTTAAGTATATGTATTGAACTTAAAAATTCTATGTATGTGAAACTTTAATGTTTAATTGACTTGTATCACTATATTAAGGATTTTTTTTTTTTTTGGAAAATCTTAATGTGCTTAAAAAAAATATGGAACTAAGTATACTAAATAATTCTGATTTTCTATCGATTAAATGATTAATTAAATTTTAATTTCTTTTTAATTATATGAAATTCTAACATTTAATTTATGAATTCTTATTTTCAAGAAAAAAAGTGCACCAAAATTTTAGTTATTTGATTTTTTTTATATCAAAATAAATTTAATATGTAATTTTTCTATTGACTTAACTCTGTTTAACATGTGACATTATGTTTGAATATATTTATTGTATAATATAATTATATTATTTTATAGTGTATAATTTAATTATGTATATATAATACATTATTATGTATAATCAACATTTATGAAAACTCTACTTTACGCGGGACACTCATTTAGTAAATGAATAATATGAACAACAACAATGGGGCAAAAACTTATGAGTTCTTACATTGAATGTGGCTTGGGGAGTAAGATCCCTAGCCTTATGATATAAATGAGTGTATAGTGTAGTGTATGAGGAGGGAACCCCCTTCTAATGTGGGTAAGTTGGCCGAGGTTGACGAGGTCAATCTAGGTATGGTGAGGTTGAGCTAGCCAAGGTCGATTCAAGTACACCGAGGTCGAGCTAGATACATCAAGGTGGCCAAGGTGTCGAGGTTGATGAGGTCGAGCTAGCTATCAAGGTCAATAAGGTTGCACTAGCTAAGTTAAGGTCAACGAGATCAAGCTAGCTATATGAGGTGGTCAAGGTGCAAAGCTAGGCAAGGTGACGAGCCACCCTTGACAAGTTGGAGAGGTATTAGGCATGTGGTGAGCTCTAGCATTTAGGGATAATTTGTGCCACTATAATTGCAACCAAGATCGGATTTTAACTTTGGTCGGAGTTCCATCTTGTTTCGTGCTACAAATAATATTTTTCCCCTTGTTGCATTCGTGGTTACATCAATTGTCTCTAAGTCTGCTAGTAGGATAACTCGTATGCACTAAGGGGTCCCAAATGATACAGACCTTGAAGGTACTCTCTGTATTATATTTGGCTTGAAGGATTTTTAAAATAAATAACAGAGTTGCCCTCGAGTTAATAGTTTTATTATGCTCGTACACCAAGATGAGATCCTTTTTTAGTCTTCCTTGTACTCATACTCTAGGGTGTGCCTCTTTTAGGAGTCTTTTATGTGCTCATACTCTAAGGTGAGCCTTTCTGTACTAGTTTGTTTTATGCTCGTACTCTAAGATGAACCTCTTTGTACAATTGTTATTAGCTCATAATCTGAGGTGGGCCTCTTTGTATGAGTCTTTTTTGTGCTCGTACTCTGATGTGAGCTTTTTTATACAAGTTTTTTTGTACTTGTCGCGAGTGTTTACTGGTCCAGAGACTGAGCTCGCCGAGAGTTTGTGCTCAATGTGAGTTGTTTCATGTAGAGAGGTTTACCTCGTCAAAAGTCCTTACTTATCAAAAGTTATTGCTCGTCGAGAGGAGAACCTTGTTGAGAGTCTTTATTCATCGAGAGATTAGGGCCATTGAGAGATGTGGCTCGCTGAAGAGATGGATACTATATCACCAGTAAGGTGGAAAGTCGACGCCGAGGAAGCAGACTGTATCTCACCAATAAGGTGGAAAGTCGATGCGGAAGAGGTAAACGGTATCTCACTAGTAAGGTTGAAAGTCGGCGCAAAGGAAACAGACTGCATCTTGCCAATATGGTAAAAGGTTAACGGCAAGGATGTGAACTTTATCTCACTAATAAGATAGAAAGTTGACGCTAAAGAGACAGGTAGTATCTTGCCAATAAGGTAAAAATTCGATGTAGAGGAGGAGGACGGTATCTTGCTAGTAAGGTGGAAAGTAGAGGCCGAGGAGGTGGATTGTATCTCTTCAATTAGGTAGAAAGTCGACACTGAAGAGTCGGATGGTATCTCGCCAATAAGGTGGAAAGTCGACGCCAAGGGGGTAGACTGTATCTTGCTAATATGTTGGAAAGTCGATACCGAGGAGGCGGACTGTATCTCGCTAATAAGATGGAAAATCGACGGCGAAGAGGCGGAAGATATCTTGCCAGCAGTGATGCAAAAATCCCTCTAGGCGGCACCTAGGCACTAGGTGGTCATCAGCCGACCCAATTTTAGTATAATCCGCATAGACAGGATAGACATCCATTGTTTTATTTTTTTCGCCTTGAAACGACGTCATTTAGAGAATTTCACTTAATTTTATGTAAATTATTATATATTATAGTTTGTCATTTATTTTTATCAATTTGTAGCTTATATATGTATTGATTATTATATGTTGAATTATTGATTTATCCCATTATAAATATTTAAAAAAATTGAGCAGTATGTAAAAGGTTATCTAGATTTTGACCATATTAGTGAGATATAGAGAACATAAAATTTAAAAAACTCCTGCCTACTAGTCCCCGACTGGCGACCTAGGCGCTAGGAGTTCCAAATCCACCCGACTAGCGATTTTTTATTTATGCATCCTTGCTTGCCAGTAAGACAGAAAGTCAATACCGAGGAGGTGGATTGTATCTCGCCACTACAATAGAAAGTCAGCACCGAAGAGACAACAGTATCACACTAGTAAGGCAGAAAGTCGATGTTGAGAAGATGGACTGCATCTCGTTAATACGGCAAAAAGTCGACACCGAGAATACATATTTGTTGGGGTATTGTTGGTCTCGGTACAAGCCTGAGTGAAACGTGTATGGGGGGGAATACACGTATATAATTTTTTTCTAAACTTAAACCTCACTGAGTCCCCTTACTCAGAGTGATGAAGAACACAGGGTAGATAACAAACCTACTAACTGCACTGAGGCGGTCAGTTGGCAAACTATCTACTTATGTTCAGTGCGGAATGTGTGAGCCCTGAAAGTTTATAGACTTGTTTTATCTTTGCTTTTAGAAAACTTGTTTTCCTCTTAAGAAGCCGTGGTTAGAAGAGTTGTGCACTGAGTTAATGAGTCAGGCTAATGGATTTAGCACTGACAAGATATGCAATGAATGACTTAGCAATATAACAATATAAAACAATAATTAAAGAAGTAAAAACTCAGAGAGATAACGTGGTTCAGAGACTCAAGCTCCTACGTCCACGGTCCTGATTCAACAGGAGAATCCACTAATGGATTGACTTGTTTTTAACGTGCCAAGGTGCCCCAAGATCAGTCTCACTGACCCTTCTTTCTTCTAACCAGCTAACTAACCTCAACCAACAAACCTAACTAAGAGGGGTTTGGTTTCAGTTTGGATTCCAACTATTTGTGATTACCCTTACAAGGCAAACCTATGCATAGGATTGGATAATCACTCTAAGCTTAAGATATGTATGCTACGCTCAGTGGAATACAAAATAACTCTCTTTACAAGAAACACTTGGGAAATTCTAGGTTTTTCGAGTGCTTCTTTGAATGCAACGAATGCTTTGAACGCTGAGAGTTTGAGTAATTTCTGGCTTCGAAATATCCCGTAACCTTGATTGGGTCCAAGGTCTTCTGTATTTATAGGCAACTTTGAAAATCTATCCATTGGAGGAGATAGCTTCTAGGTTATCTTTCTTGTAGGATACTTCAACGGATACAATCTCCATGCAGCAGCCGTCCTTGCATGTATTTGGTAAATGCATTAAATGTATGCCCGTTGAATTGTGCAGGGATGTCAGGGTCAAGTCAGTGTCCGTACATGACTTGGCGCTCTCTGATTGGTCCACGTCAGCTGGTAGATAAGAATGTCAGAACTCATTCTTCAGTTCAGTCTTATCTTTACTGAGTTCAGGTTTATCCTCATCAACGTACATTTCCCAGCGCTGACATTCCTTTTTACATGCTTGTATCCTACTCCAAGTCTTTTCCCAAATACTCAGTGTGATCCTGTTCCCTTTAGGCTGAGTTAGAAATGATCTCAGGATCATGCTCTTCATTCTAACACTTACTCAGTCAGCTCAGAAGAATTGCCATAAGCTCAGGATGGTGCTCTTGTGTCTTCAGGCTTCAGTCTTGATTAACAACAATGAGTTCTCCTTTCATTGTGTACCTGTGAATGTAAAATAAACTAACTTACAAACCTAACTAAGACTAGCCTGACTATTACAACACTTAGGCAACTAATCTTTTCAGGGTCTTTGGGATCTAATCAAAACTGACATTGTCCCAACAAGTATACTGTAAAGCAAACTTTTGTTGGACTTTTATGGATATATTTGGTTTCCTTATTATCTGAAATAAATAGGTTTTCACATTATTGCATTCTTATGAATTTCTTGTATTTCTACTTATCTTATATTGTAGATAATGTGGTGGGTTTGTAGTCACACAGAAGATCACATTGTCGGTTCCTTATAAGTTATAAACAGTATTCACAACTAAGATAGAAATAGACTTAACTATTGGTATTGTAGTATGAACTTGTTGGTGGTTTATCTTGCCATTAGTTTATACTAGTACGCTATGTCATATTGAATGGATTACAATTAAGACATGTTCTTCTATTCTGATTGTCATGAAGAACTAAAGGTCTTGGTGACTCTTATAATTCTTAACCCTAAGTGTGATATTTAGATGTGTGGGACGCTTGTTCACTACTTTGATTTACCATAGGTGAGAATCTTGTTAGATTCAACACACTATGTATTTTGGATAGAGACATCGTTCGCACGATGTCTCTATTATTGGCATTAGGGCACTGTGTCCTGGTGATCCAAGTTGATGATGTTCCCTTGAGGAAACTCATAAAGGATTGTTGTATTAAACTTTGTAGGTGGATTTAATCCATACGACAACAAGGTTGAGTGGTACTACTCAAGAAACAATAGATGTTAATTAATTAAAGCAGTCAAAAGCTTTAATAATTCATGGACGTGCGATATCTTTAACACGAGAAATTATAGAGTCTAATAGAAGCCCTGATTCGGTTCGGGGGTAGGACGGGAGTGCAACATTAATTCTCTAGTGGAATGAATTAATGTTCACGGGCCAAATAAATATTCTGGGCTGAACATAAGAGTATTTGGGTCCGTGAGGAGCCCAAACCCTATACCTTCTCACAGATCCCTTATCTAGCCCATGAAACCTAAGGAGTCTATATAAAGACCTCAAATTCGTCTTTGAAACCCTAGCACTCTAAAAACGAGCAGTAGCAAAAACGGGGTTTTGGGTAGACGATCAGGAGGTTTTTTTTCTCCACATTTGCTAGTTTGCCATCCACTCGGTGTTCGAACGAGGTTGGGAGAAAGACTAGAAAATCTCTAGTGAAATTCACGTCTTGGTCTTCAATGGTAACAAATCTCTACTCGTCTTTAGATGCATGCTTAGGTTTTATGTATTATTTGTATGTGGTTGGTATCCAACAACGATCTTGGGATGGACCGCCTCCACCTGCGCGATCCATCAATATTGTATCTCGTCAATCCGGTGGAAAGTTGACATTGAAAGATGGATAATATCTTGCAAAAAATGCAGAAAGTCGACACAGAAGAGGCGGATAGTATCTCGCCAATAAGGCGGAATGTTGAAGATGAGGAGGCGAATTGTATCTTGCTAGTAAGGTAGAAAGGCAACACCGAGGAGGGAAATTGTATCTCGCCAATAAGGCAGAAAGTCGTCGCCGAAGAGGCGGACATTATCTCGCTAGTAAGGAAAAAGTTGACGCCGAGGAGGTGGACTGTATCTCGCCAATACGGTGGAAAGTTGACGCTGAAGAGACGGATGGTATCTCGCCAATAAGACAAAACGTCGACAACAAAGAGGGAGTCTGTATCTCGCCAATATGGCGAAGTCAATATCGAGGAGACGGACTGTATCTCGCCAATAAGGAAAAAAGTCGATGCTGAAGATGTTGAATGTATCTCGCCAATAATGCGACAATTAACTCAGAAACTATCTATGATGACCGATTTTGCTGAAATCGACTAAGTAGGTAGTTGTCTATCAACTAAGCAGTCGTCTAGCCCAATTTTTGCTTCATGATTTTACATAGTTAAATTTTTTTAGTGTTATATTAGTATTGAGAAGTTAGTATTTACATATACCTATTTACACACTTAAATGTTAATATATCTAAATAGCATTTGTATACACACTTATATGATAATGTGTCTAAATAGGTATGACAATAGAACTTGTTTGATGTAATGTGTGACAATTGAGTAAATATTCCCACACCATATTATTTAGTATGTCTTTATAAAACACATATTAAAATACTAAAAACTATAATGTCTTTATAAAATACGTATTACTGAATATTTGATAGTGTGATGAAAGATGTGTGATAATAACCTTTTTTTGTAATAATGTATATTTAAAATGTTATCAAAATTGTATTTCCATCATTTTCTCTTACTTAATGTATCTTGTTACTAGTAATTCTCTTGAGAAACGAGTAGTGATAAGGGCTAAATGGAAAAACAAAGTAAAAATTTAACGTTCTAACTATAATACTTTTATTTCTTAATTGTGTGAATAAATATATAAGAGCAAACACAATGGTGGAGGAATTATAATCATTCTCTCCTCCACCTCACAGTCACCTTGCAATTCTTGTAAAAATAATCAAATCACATTAACTTCTACAATGGTGGGGAAGATAAAACTCATTTTTTAGGACCAAACGTCCACTCAAAATATTTTTATTATCTTATTACTATTTGAAATATTAGAGATAAACTTTTTTGGGTTGCAGAGGGCTAACCTGTGAAATAATTTTATCTCATCGATAAATCTAAAGTTGTAGAGAGATGTGAAATGAATCTACTTATATAGTTCCTAAGTGTTCTCTCTCACTTGTGGTTGCAACTCCATCATGTGGAGGTTTGGGGAGACCCAACATATATATAATTTAATATGAGTGGAATTGTTGAGTGTGAGCCAGAAACTCTGATACCATGAAAGATTTATATATATCTCACCTAAAAGTTTCGAATTTGTAGAGAGATGTGATATTAAATTTTTTTTTTATCTAATATTCCCCTTTACTCATACGTTAGATTTCCAATTTTCTCATTTGGGGAGGAGTTTTATGAGTGGACAATTTAATATGGAGTTATTTTTTGTAAGAAATCAAACTCAAGACATGAGGGCGTGAATGTTTTTTGCTCTAATACCAAATAATAATTTCATAACAATATCTAAAAGTTCAAACATTGATAAGTCGGATTAAGGGTATTATTTATGTGCTTATTGTAATTATTTTACGCATGTTATCTTGCTATTTTCTTTGTAATTGCTGACTTATTTTATTTTTAGCCATGTTTGCTTTTATTTGGTATTTTCTTTTATTTGTAGATTATTTTAAACTCTTTTTTATTAAGGATTAGCCGAGCATAATTAAAGCAGCCCAATATGGGGGATCTCAGTATTGAAAGCTGGCAGATGTGATTTCTACAGTTTTTTAGCTCCTTTATTAGCCTTTTTGCACATACATGCATTCATTCAAATGGCTAATCAGTTGGCTACAGTATATCATTCACTAAAAAATTATCATGTCCATTATGATAATTACTTGTAATTAATTGATAAGAGGAAGGTGGAGGATGATTGTTAAAGTAAAGGTGAATGACATTTAATTCTTGTCCATATATTTTGGGGTGATGAATGTGGACAGAAGTGGAGAATTCTTAGAAGAAGTGGAGAGAATTTTTGGATGGACGGACTTGAGGAAGGAGATACGTGCATGGATATTGAGAAGATGGATGCATGAGACTTTCATGCACTCAAGTTTGATTGCATGGATAACTTCTATCGGTATCATAAAGGAGAATTTTAATTTCAAGCATTTTATTGCTTTGTTTTATAGCCATGCTTAGTGGCTAGACATTTTTTTTTAGTTCTTAGAGCATTGAACCCTGAATAAATTGTTATTTGTTTTAATAGTTATGAGTTCTTCTTAATTATTTTTCGATTTCTACGTTGTTTGTTTGAATGTTATGCATGTTCTCGTAATTAATTTATTCGGTTTGACTATTTGAGTTTATTAATTATAAGTTTCTAGCTAAATTACACTTTATAATCCATAATTGTTATAATAGTATTGTTGACAACGATTTTGTGAGGAACTCGCCGTCGGATTCCTAGCGGGTAGGATTTATAAGAAATAATTACTGAAAGCAGTAAATGAAGCAATAAATGAGCTCTCAAGTGAGTCTTTGCAATAAATGATTTGTGTGTTACAAATGGGCATTTAAGGCCCTATTTATAGTGTACAAGGAGGGTTCATCCACTTGATCAGATCTTCCCGCGGGCCCCACTGAACCATAGCTGTTCAGTCATGATTGACTATGGCCCCCTCTATCGACCAATGGGGGCACGCCACGTGGCCCTATTGACCTCTACTGACTTGACCCTTCCTACTGGCCCTACTCTGACCCTGTCACATCCGCACGTCCGATGGGACAGGACGGGCCTAGGAGTTAACGTTTTCCGTAGATAGGTATCTGGGTAGACGGGTAGCCGAGCAAGTACCTTTGGCTGACGCCTCCCAAAGAGAAATGACGGGTAGCGAGTAGAGAGATGGGCTCGATAATTCCCTATCAGGAACCTTCTTGCTGGCCACCGGGGGCCACCGCTCGGTTGCCCCAGCTCGGTGCCCGACACGCTGCCTTTTAGCCCCTCTTCTCATCCCCGCGGGCAGTCTGCCTGGCCGCTAGTCGAGCATTATTTGTCAGGTGTAACAATTGCCCCACCAGCCCGTCATCGGAGAGGTGAAGCCGTCTGGTGGCGGGCAGGTTCTCCTCGTGATTCCGCAATAACGGTGATGTTCCGTCTTCCGAGGCGTCGCCTCATATTCCGTGTATGCTGACATCGTGGGCTGGTGTGCATGATACGCCAAATCCCCACACATCACGTCCACCGATTTAATTGCTCAATCGGCGGGCGTGTGCCGCCCACGCGCCCCCATACTCTGGGCAAATTATAAAATTGGCCCCCTTTTTTTGCAATCAGGTCCCTCCCTCATTTCTCTATAAATAAAGGTTCCTCATCCTCATTTTCACTTTCCAATCTCTACATTTCCACGCCCATTTGCAAGTTTTGAATTTTCTGGCGACTGCTTCTCCATTCTTTCCCCAGATTCCGGGATCTCTCCACTTTTTCAGGTAAATACTCTGTCGTTACTTTTTCTTCTTCCTTTTCCACCATGATCGACTCCGAGGAGAGTGTTGAAGCCATCCACGCGTACCAGTTTGGCCACCGTGCCGCCGCAGCCGAGAGGTCACTCCACCGTGCCGGGGAAGGTACCTCCAGGGTTGTCGCCCGAGAGGGTGAAGGCACTTTAACTGACATCGATGCCTTCGCTGATGCCATTGATCACATGAGCCCTCTCCATTATGCTCTCGTCCTCAGCGCGACCCCTGTCGCCGTCTACTGACCAAAGGCCAATGTCGGTGATAACCAGGACGAGATTCATGAGCCCGTTATCTATTCAGACAGCAGATTGTTGTTGCTCGACTACGCCAAGTATATCCACGGGCAGAACCATAGGCACCCTGCCCGCTCATACCGGGAAGCCATCGTGGCTGAGTTTGGTGCTTCTCATCACGCCAATTGTTTGCCATCGGGTGCGGATCTCACGAGTTTATACTGGGATTTTGAGGTCCCCGCCGACGTTCACTTCTATGCCATGACGGCCAACGAACGCACTGACCAGCCGCCCGACGGGCTTATCGCCTTCAACACGGATACTATGCACGCGGGGCTTCGCTTCCCGCTCCACCCAGCGATCTCACGGCTGCTCACCGCATGGAATTTATCAATCATGCAGATCATGCCCAACGGCTGGAGCTATTTATTGGGTGCCATGATCGCACTCGGGTGGCGGGGACTCCATCGAATGCTGTTTCCCGAGGAGGTTAACCACCTGTACTACAGGTAGCCTCCGCTGGCGAGATGAACACAGGCTATTACTCAGTGAAGCCTCGGGGTGGGGACGTCGTTGTATTCAGCATCCCGACCAAGGTGATCTGGTGGCACTAGAAGTGGTGGTGGGTCGGCGGCGCCTGGGAGACCGTGCTGCGTGGCGACGGGGCGGTCATTGAGGTTCCCCGAGAATATCGCCGCCGAAATCGGTGAGGTACCTCTCTAATTTCCATCTTCTTTGACTTTACTGATCTAATTTATTTTCTATTGTGTAGGTAACTCGGCACCAAATCCCAACGACCTTACCGATGACTTCGCATATGCCCTCGCCCGCATGAAAATAGAGCCCGACGTCGATCGCTCTGTCGACTTGCTGAATAATAACGAGTAGAGACGCCTCTCTGGCCTTCAGACATTTTCTCGACACCTTAATTTTGGCGGTAAGGCCGGCCACACATTGCCCGATTTGACCTTTCCACCTTACGAGTTTTCTAAATGTTTCCTTTGCTTCTTTCAGAGCAGCGTTTCCCAACAAATAACAACCTTAGTTTTCCCGACTCGTCTGCTCATCATTCGCCCATCGCCGACGACCAGCCTCTGCCTAACGTCAACCAGATCCTCGTGCTTCTTTGTGATTCTTCCGAGGAGACCGTCGATATGGCTCCCAAAAAGACCGTCGTCGCAGCTTTAACGAAGACAGGCGGCTAAGTTGCTCGCGCCAAACCGTTGGCGCCATCGCCAGCCGCAAACCCGATGACCGCCATCAACCTATTCCCGGCCAAAAAAGCCCGCATCGATGAGCCGCTGTCCATCGAGCCCGCCATGGTTGCCCTGGCCGTGGACCGTGCCACCGGGGGCCTGGTGGCCGGCACCTCCGAGCCAGCAGCTGAGAGCCCGATTTTTTCCACTCGCGACAAGAGCGATTTCTCGTTCCTCGACTGGGGGAATCGCCTCACGTGAGTGACTTTACCTTGTAATAATTTTCCTTTTTACTTAGATTTTTACTTTTAACACGTCTTTTCTTCTCGCTAATCGTAGGCCTGATCCTTTTCCCCCGACCAAAGTCCTTCAATTCCTCCGGTCGCAAGATCCTCCCTATGCATCGGTCATCCCCGAGTCATGGCCGGAGAATATCCGTTAGGCTGTGGTGAATATGCCCCGATCCTGGACGCGCAACTGCCAGAGGACTCTGGACAACATCTCCCTTGCCGATAAGATGAGGTCAGCCGCCATCCGTACCGCCTGAGATGTCATCTCGATGGAGAGCAAGCTCCTCGACTATGAGCGCAATGTGAGGACTTCGGCCACCTATAATGCCAGCTACCAGACCAAACGGGATGAGGCTGCCGGCCTGGAGAACAAGGTGAAAAAACTGGAGGAAGAGTTGGCCGCCTCCCGTTCCTGCATTTCTGAGGTAAGGCAGAGAAGAAAGCTCGGGCCGAAGCTGAGGCCCAAGTCACCACGGTGAGAGAAGAAGCTGAGAAGGCGCGGCAGGCCTTCACCCAGGAGGTCGAGAACCGGGTGACCGCCGAATGATCCCGCCTAGATGGGGAGCAAGAGTCGGCGGGGAACATGATCTACATCAATGCTTATGTCGATGCCATCCGCTCCCTTCTCAGGAAGAACCCTGAGGCCGATCTCTCCGGTTCTCTCGAGGATTTAAAAGACTATGTCACCTCCAACCCACCGCCGGACGAGTATGAGTTGACGTTGAAGGATTTGACCAACCGCGAGTTGACCTGTCTTTCTTTCCCGATGTGGAGGCCTTCATTCACCCTCCCATCGATGAGGTGGTGGCCGAGGGGTAGGTTGTGGCAGACGGCGAGTTAGCAGCTGTGGGCGAGGGTGTCGGGCTTTCCCTTTCTTAGATTGAAAAAATTGTAATTTTTTTATGGCCTTCGGGCATCATGTATTTGAACCCTTTTTTCTTAATCTAATGAAATGTCTCTTTTTCCACAAGCGTTGTTCCCGTTTTTATTTAAGTCTGTTTAAATTATTTTTCTTACTTGCCCAAATATGAGGCTGATTAACCGACTCGATATATTAAATGAATACGCAATTGAAACGATAATCGATCGAATGATTTATCAATCGAATGATTGACGGGCAGCAACTTCACGATTACAAGATTAAATTAACAATTGATTAAACGAATCATCAAATGATTAATGAGTGAAGTGTTTTAGCCGATTGACGGGCATCGACTTCACGAATACAAGATTGAATTAACAATCGATTTTATGAATAATCAAATGATTTAGGAGTGAAGTGCTTTAACCGATTGACGGGCAACGACTTCACGAATACGAGATTGAATTAACAATCAATTTTATGAATAATCAAATGATTTAGGAGTGAAGTGCTTTAGTCGATTGATGGGCAGCGACATCACGAGTACGAGATTGAATTAATAATCGATTAACTGAATAATCAAATGATTAATGAGTGAAGTGCTTTAGCCGATTGATGGGCAGTGACTTCACGAATACAAGATTGAATTAACAATCGATTTTATTGATCATACAATGTGTTCAAGACGTGATTACAGTGTTGCCCCGAACGGGCAAAAGGTGGTGCGGGTTATACCCATTTCAGTATGACATTTTACTCGACAATCGGGTACGTGATCATTGGTAATATTTTTTTAGAAGGGAGGCGTTCCAAGGGTATTGGGTCGGATTTCCCTCGAGGCTCTCGAGCTCGTAAGCCCCGTTGGCTAGGCACTTGGAGACTCTTAGGGGTCCCTCCCAATTCAGGCCGAACGTCCCCTTGGGCTGGCCGACTGTCCGTCGTAATACGAGGTCTCCCATCTTGAATTCTCGGGTTCTGATCTTCAAGTATGTATTTTTGTTCAGCGGACAGTCTTCTTTCCTCTAGAAACTCCAGCTCGATCAATCGATTTGACAACGGGGCTACAGTTGGAGAGTGTGGCGGACGGGGCAAACTCTCCCACTGGGGAGAGCATGTTGATGGCACGGCGGGCGGGATTTTCTGGCATCGGTAGGCAGATGAGGGTCGCCTCCTAGTTTCGCTCAACGGGGAGAGATGCGGGCTGAGCTTCTGGCCTGACCGCCGGTCTTTTGACGAACTCCTCTAGCTTTCCCTCCTCGAACAGCCGCCACAACTGTTTCAGCAAGTCGTGGCACTCGCTGGTGTTGTGCTCGATGGTTTGGTGGTAGTGGCAGTACTTGTTGGGGTTGAGTTGCACCCCCGGCTTGTGCACCCATGGGCGTGCCTTGGGAACCGTATTCTTATCCCGGATCTGGACGTACACGTACTCTGGGGTGGCGGAGAGCTTCTCCGCCAGCTTCACCTCGACTGAGTCGAATGGTTTGAACGGCTGGGGTGCCCTATAGGAAAATTTCCTTCGGATTGGTGTGTTTCCCGTCTGGGCGCAGGGCTTCTCCTTTTTTACTGAGGAGAAACTTTCCCCCAGTCGATGTGCCAAGATGTCGGTGTTGTAGATGATTTTTCTGGCTCACTGCCGGAATTCTGCGTACGTCTTGGGGTAGTCCTTGTTCATGGACTTTCACAATTTTGATTTTAGGCGGAGGCCACTGATGATCGCGATGAGTTTGACCTCGTCCCCGATGGGCTCGCCCTCCATGATGACACAGTCGACGCAGTCGATGTAGGCCCGGTCCGAATCGTCTTTCCCCTAGACTAAATTGGCCATACGGTTGGCACCGGCCAGACGTGGCACCATCGAGGAGAAGTGTTCTAGGAACAGCTCCCCGAGCTGATGGAATGAGACCACCTTCCCCACTAGAAGCGAGGGGTACCAACGGTGAGCTCTATCACCGAGGGTCAGTGGAAACATCCTGCATTGGGTGGCGTCCATAGCCCCCATCGATATCATGTACGTTGAGTACTTGCTCAAGTGGGTGATGGGGTCCGTCTCCCCGTCATACTGCCCCACAGCGGCTACGTTGATTTTAGGTTGGGCCGTAGCTCGCACCAAAATGTCCGCCAGTGGGGAGTTAGGCATGTGGGCGAAGTGGTGCTGTCCGTCCTGTTTTTCAAGCTTCGCCACTAAGGCCGTCACCTTTCTCAAGATTTCAGCCATGGCGTTGTTAGCAGCAGGTGGAGACCGGGGTCGAGGATTGTCCCTCAAACGGTCGCGGACCCAAGGCCTCGGGGCCGCGTCATTGTGATGTCTGGCGGACCTCTCCTCGCCCCGCTCCCTTGGCCTAGAGCTGGCATTGAATTCATATGGTCGGACAGCTCCCCGAGCCTGGGACCCCAATCTGGAGAAAACTGAGCCCGCTGGTCGGCGGGATTCCCGATGAGAGTTGGCCTCCTCGTCCAGGTGCCTTTTCAAGTTTTGCGGCCTCGTGATGTAGGTGGCCGCCCTCCTGGCCGATTCCCGCTCCGGCCGCGGGTTGCTAGTGACCCTCATTTTAGCCGGCACCTTTCCTGCCCGGTAGGTGCGGATGGGAGACGCGTCGATTTCCGCCTGGCGGCGCTCGATTAGCGCCTTGGCCACCTGCAGATCCTCCGGGGTTCGCATGGCGGAAATGAACTCGAACGGTTCCTGGGGTGTTGCCGCCGTGGCCGGAGCCGGAGTTGCAGCCTCGGGGACGTCTTCAACCTGTTGCTGGGTTCGAGTAGCTTTGGAAGTGGCCATTTTAGTGTGAGTTTTGGGGGATTTGTAGTAAGTGACGGGGGGGTTTATTTAGGATAGCTAGATGAACGAAACTGAGAGTACTTCGCTATTAGCTACCCTCCTTCTAGCGTTAAATTGTTGACAGCGATTTCGTGAGGAACTCGCCGTCGGATTCCTAGCGGGTAGGATTTATAAGAAATAATTACTGAAAGTAGTATATGAAGCAATAAATGAGCTCTCAAGTGAGTCTTTGCAATAAATGACTTGTGTGTTACAAATGGACATTTAAGGCCCTATTTATAGTGTACAAGGTGGGTTCACCCACTTGATCAGATCTGCCCGCGGGCCCCACTGAACCTTAGTTGTTCAGTCATGATTGGCTATGGCCTCCTCTATCGACCAATGGGGGCGCACCATGTGGCCCTGTTGACCTCTACTGACATGACCTTTCCTACTAGCCCTACTCTGGCCCTGTCACATCCGCATGTCCGATAGGATAGAACGGGCCTAGGAGTTGACGTTGTCCGTAGATGGGTATCCGGGTAGACGCGTAGCCGGGTAGGCGAGCAAGTACCTTTGGTTGACGCCTCCCGGAGACAGATGACGGGTAGCGAGTAGAGAGACGGGCTCCAGATCGTCAGAACCTTCCTCGCTGCCCAACCGGAGCTCGATAATCCCCGGTCAGGAACCTTCTTGCTGCCCGTCGGGGGCCACCGCGTGGTTGCCCTAGCTCGGTGCCCGACACATTGGTCGAGCTCGCCAGTCTTTGCCTTTTAGCCCCTCTTCTCATCCCCGCAGGCCGTCTGCCTGGCCGCTAGTCGAGCAATATTTGTCGTGTGTAACAACTGTAATTGAAGAAGCAAATAGGGCAGAACACCCTAGGGACAGCGTAGTCTAGATCGTATTCATAGTTTAGTTTGTCCTATTATTTTGGTTCGTTAATGCGTTCTAATAAATTGAATCTTAAATACATGTTTTGGGATTGCTTATATGAATAGATTAATTAGGGGTCATACCTACTAATTAATTAACCTTAAGAAACAATTCGAACTAGTTTGGTGGTACCACTGGTTTAGGGACAAGATTCGAATAGAATTAGGAATCTCATTTACTTTTAATCGAATTAACTAAATTATTCAGGGGAAACAAATCCGAGAACTAAACTTCTTTTCAATTGATTATCTTATTTATTTTTCTTGCTTGTTCATAATAGTAATTAGAATAAACCAACAAATCCCCTCCCCCTCCCCCTCCCCCTTTTTATAGTTTTGTTATATGAATCTACTCAATTAAATTTCATTGTTCCTCGTGGGTTCGCCCCTTACTTACCCTACTACATTAGTGGACTAGTTAGGTGAATTATTTTTTGGTGCCTACGACAGCACACCAAACTTGTAAAGTGATGTGAAATTAATTCATTTATTTAATTCCTTGACAATATGCAATAAACAAAAAAAAAATGAGATTTTTTTTAGTTATATATAACTCAATCTAATATTAATAACTTGATAAGTACCCCACGTAAAAACGCGGGTTGTTTGCAAAATTAATTTAAAAATTTATATTTTATTAACACATCATTACATTATTCAATATTATAATATTATATAATACAATTTACTTAAAAAATAGGATTCAGTCGAAATAAAATTTAAAACACACACACACACACCAGAGATAATTTTAAAATTTTCCTTGAAAGTCTTCACCCGTTAATTTGCAATACATAGACAAAAGTTAAATAAAATAATTTTCTAAAATATGTAGGTAATTATGTATTGGTTAATTGGTAAGTATGTTAATTATTATATAGATCACATGGAAAAACATCTAATACACTTTGATAGACAAATGTTAAACATAATAGTTTTCCAAAATATATGTAAGAAGTTATGTATTGGTTTTGTTGGAAAGTTTATTGTTTATTATGCAAGAGATCCAAGTTTCGAATCCTTACTAACATTTTTTTTTTTAGAAAAATTAGTATCTAATGTTAAGATGATACTAATCACCTCATACACAAACTAAAAATAAATAAATAAATAATAACTTCAATATAAACATGCCACATATGCAAAAATATGTGTATTGACTTCATAATGAGACGACATGTGTCAATAAAAAATACAAAAATATTGACACATAAGCAAACTCACCAAAATTTGATACATAAGCAAAACTCACTAAAATGCGACACATAAGCAAATAAAACTCTCAATTAGTATATAGAGGGATAATCAATTTTTTAGGCTTAAAATTTAATATGATGGAGTTTTTTTTTTTTTTTTTTTTTTTTTGTGGGAATCAAACACATTTCCTAGACGTGTAAGCGTAAGCCTGTTGGCTCTAATACCATGAAATAATTTTATTTTATTTAAAGGTCTGAATTTATAAAGAGGCGTGGAATTAATTTATTTATTTTCCTAATCTATAACTATATAATACAAACAATATTGCCTTTTTTAGGTTTGAGCGGAAAACCGTTTCGTCCGTTGATCATTTTTCTCTTATTCGATTTCTGTAGTTCATTTTTTATTGTTTAACTATTATGGTATGTTTGATTTTATTTGTTTAATGCAATTCTTAATTTTTAGCTGTCATTTTGGTGTTAGGATTCACTCTTTATATCCCTATTTGTTGTTCGATTTTAACCATTCTCTCTTGCATTTTCTCTCATCTCTTTGGTATTGTGGAATTTGGTTCTCCGAACGGCTTTATGATTTGGCCGGTTTTTTTTTTTTACAGATCGTGGACTGTATTGCCAATTAGTCGATGCTTCTGTCATCGTTTCCCTTCAGCGTGAAGATCACATGACGCTGTAATGGTTGTACCGATCGATTTCGTTCTTTTTTTTTTTAGGAAATGTAATGTTGTTGATGGGGAGTTGTAGAAATTTTCTATTTGTAATGTCTATAGGTGTAGTGTTCAAGTACATGGTGATTATTTTTCGTTTTTTCTCTTGATCGGTATTGTATTCTTTTATGCTAATGTAGATGTATTTGAATATACGTATTAATATATTGAAATTTTTTATATCTTGACTGTTAGTCATTGATGAGAAGTTGTTGTGGCATCAATATCTTCCCAAAAAAAAAAAAAAAATAGATTGCATACCAATTATCATACATGTAAAAAAGGATCGGGTAGATGATGAATATTTAAGTAAAATATATATGAATGTTGAGATTTTTTATTTTTTATTCGAATTGTATTTAATTTCACACGTTAATAGAAATCAAAGATATTTAAATCATCCACTCTTAATTTTTAAACATATTCTACGTGATTGGGTAGTCTTTATATTTTTATCCGATATATATTTTTGTTTGGTCAACTTTTGTTAATCCATGAATATCTTCTGAAAATGAAAAATAAAACATTCAAATTATCATATATGTAAAAATGTCAAATATGGAAGACTTAGTAAATCCACTAACCCACGTATTTCTCAACTTAATTCTCTCTCCCTAATGTATTTTTTATATCCGGTTATTTTCATAAGAAATTCATAGAAAAATATCTCATTCCTTTTACAAAAAAAAAAACCGGATGCAAATTTTTTGAGCAAAATAAAATAACATACATATTTTTATTTGATTCAATCAATTTAATTTTTTAATCGGATTCTACGTGATTGAATGATCTTTATATTTTTTGCCAGTGTATTTTTTCTAAGTCAACTTTCACATGATTTTAGGAAAGTAAAGATATTTAAATTAATTATTTAAAAAATTTAAACGGATTGTACATATAGTGTAATCTTTATATATTTATCCAATATATGTGTTTTCTTAGTCAACTTTTGGTAATCCATGAATATTTCCAAAATATATATATATATATATATATATATATATATATATATATCATACGGATTATTAAATCATATATCATATATTTGTAAAAAGGCCGACTTGATGAAAAAAAAAATTAAGTGTACCTAATATATTTAAATGTCTGTATTTTATTTGTTAATTATTGTTTCGAATCGTAATTAATTTATCACTTTTGTAAAATTTGAAGTTATTTAAATCAATCAATATATCTATAAATCTATAAATATATAATACAAACACGATTTCCTTAAATAGATTTGAACGGGAACTGTTGTGAACTGTTGATCATATTTTCGATATTTAATCTTAACCGCACATTCTTTTATATAGTTATGAATGTAGATCTATTAATTTCCATGATTCTCTACTAATTAGGAATATAATTTGTTCCTGATTTGCTTCTAATTAGGATGATTCCTATAAATCTATAGGATTTCTTGAATTTTATTTCTTGTCATTTGGAATTATTACAAATTTTGGAAAGGTGGACTATTAAAAAATTTCAATTTATTGCATAATATGGGTTGATTTTAAAATTTCTTTAGTTTCTTGCTTTAGCTTCGATAAGTTCTTTATATATATGTAGATTTAATAATTAGTTAGGGATTTAACTTGTAGGATTTTTTTTTATGCGACTACACAGATTTATTGTTCAAGTCACTTGATTTGACTTGATAATTATTTGCAAGTGTATAGAATGAAATTGGTTTATACATGAATTATTAAAGGGTATTAATTGTTTTCACTAAAGAGTGTGTATATATTCTTCAATGCTTCATGTATAAACCATTATAATAATTTAATTTTTAGCATTTTCATCATGCACCATATAATAACTAATTTCCTATGATTATGCTTTGATTTTTAAATTAAACGTAGTTGCATAATGTATGCATATTCCAATTAATTTGATCATTAATGTGTTGTATATTAGGTACATGCAATATTAGGAAATTAAAAAAAATTAATTAATCTATTGTAAATAATTAATATTATATTGTAATAATTAAATACATCCAAAATTTAAATATGAGTCTACAAAAATATAGTTATTAAATACGCAAAATGATCGCAATTAGGTGAATTTATTGTCAAACTATTAAATTAAATTAAACACAATCCCATTTTAAAAAGAAATCACATCCAAGATCATATACGACCACTTTAGATGTAATCTTTGATAGATTCATAATTTAAAATTTGATAAATATTATTTTATAATAATATTATAAAATACAACTAAATATATTATTTTCCTATAATTCTATATTATGTTTGGAACAAAAAGAGAATATCAACGTGATCATCGATGTTAATGTACTCCCTCAATTTTTAAAATAACAGTTATTTTAGAAATTTTAAGATAAATTAATAATCATGCAATTTTGACATATATACCCTCATACATATCACTAAAAGATTTTATAATATTCTAATAATTCCTAAAAAAAATCATTATATTTTAATAATCCCTAAAAGATTTCTCATAATTTAAATTAAGATTCGGGATAATTTAGAAAAGAATGTGGAAAAATAGCTAAATTGACATTTATTTTGAAATACAATTTAACCTCCAAAACGACACTTATTTTGAAACGGATGGAGTATTCAATAGAAGGTGTTATCATATTTTAATTCAAATTTACAGTTACGCGATAAAAGGAAATTTTTATTTGTTATTTATTTTGCAATTTCTAGCAAATCGACATATTTAATTTTATGTCGTGGAATATATTATCACAAGACGAGACGTACATGTTAGATTCTAAAGTAGGTTTTATGTGAAAATAGTTTATAATAAGTTTATCACAAAATTGTCTTAAAGTGTCAAATATTTGATAAAGAATATCAGAAATCTCACCAGGAGTATCAAAAGTTGGGTCAAAAAATCAAGGTCAGTTGTCTTATTATTTTTTTGACCCCCAACTTTTGATACTCCTGATGAGATTTTTGATACTCTTAATCAAATTTTTTGTACTTTAAAATAACTTTATAATAAGCTTGTGATGAACTATTTTAATATAAAAAATTTCCTAAATTCTGTATTTGAACGTATATTTTTAGCAATCAAACATATTAATAATATGACTTAATGTATTAAATAAAATTAAATATACAATCTACTATTTAATAAATTAATAGTGTCTTGACATTTGTAATTTGGTCAATTTTAATTGATTGAGGATATCTATTTTTCCAGAATAATGATTTGAACGCAAAATACTAGTTATACTAGTACTTACCCCGCAAGAGTATAGGATCCCTGTAGTATTGGCAAGTATAGGGACCAAGTATTATCGAACCCAAGGGAAAGTGTGTATGCGAATAGAGCCCTGGAGATCTACGCGTCGTAGTTAATATGAGTGAAAATTTTTGGCTTTTTAAGAAATTAATTCTAAACCAAATTATACTAATTATGCTAAAGAACGAATGAAACTAATTAACTAAGGGTTGTTTACAAATATGAGATAATGATGCTCGGGATAGGAATTCCTACGTATACTAACGGGGTTGGTACGGTAACTAAAATAATCGTGAAGTGCAAGTAATAATCCTAAGCGTATTAGATTGAAAGTCTAAAAGCTCAAAAATTAATCCTAATACTTCGTCCTATCAACCGACTTCACTAATCCACTAAACAAGTTATATGGATTGTGCTTAATTAATGAGACTCTAATTTAACTAAGGTGATGCGGTCGTCCTCCCTAGATAAACCAGTAGATGATAAACCCCTTCTAAAACCCTTTCGTTAAGCCTATTAGTTATTAAAGAGTGATGCGGTCGTCCTCTCTCTAACAATTTTCGTACTCAATTCAAAGATCATTCTAGGATTTATTTTAAGCATTCAATTAATTAAGAGAATCAAAACAAAACATCACGAGTTATCCTAATTACGTACCAACGTCCTACTTCTGCGAGTTCATCATATCGTAAGCATGCAAGGGTTCTAGTCTAACATGGTGGTTTGGATAACAAAAGCAATAACAAGAACAATAAACATATGCATAATTAAATTAACGAAATAAATCAAGAACATAAACGAAAGAACAAATTAAAGTCTCCAAAGAAATCTATATAAATCTAAAAAACTAGGGTTTATCGTCTCAAAGAGTAAAGAAAGAAAGAAATAATCTCATACGTTCAAAAGAAATAGTAAAACTAATAATTCATAAATTAAAACTTCGATTACAAGATGTAAAATTCTTCAAAACTCCTTCCTAAGCTCTTCTCCTACGAAAACTATCTCAAAATATGTGTTGGTGGTTGTAAAAATCGTGCTAGGAAAGGGTATAAATAGGCTTGAGATCGAATTTGGGCGTTCATGGACCGAAATTCACGTTTGTTCGAGTATAGCTCGAGTATATAGTACTCGACCTGCTTCAGCTCGAGTACTATACTCGAGTGGTCGAGTACTTAGTACTCGAGTGACTCTGCTCGAGTACTTTTCAGCAGCAGTACACATGTTCGAAAAACCTTCATATTTTCTCAACCGGGAGTCCGTTTTGGCCGATTCAAAGTCCTACAAACTCCTCTTTTTGCCCTCTATCAAAATATGAAAACCAAAGATACAAATTAATGAGTTTATGAATATGATGCTCAAAGGACTCTAAACACTCATAAAAAATACTCAAAACATGGGCAAATCGGGCACCAAAATATAGCAATTTCACGCCTAATCAACCCCCCCAAACTTACCATATTGCTTGTCCTCAAGCAATGAAATAATAAGTCAAGGGAAATTGTTAAGAATGAATCAAAGAATCAAATCATGCAAGTAATAGAGTTTCAAGCTTCAACGATTGTTCACACGTACACGAACTCATCCCCTTCATCATGCTCATGCAATAACAACAAGAAACACCAAGATCAAACATGGATGTGAACTCAACGATGTGTTTCACTCCCTCACAAGCGTATATCAATGATAGGGGACTCACTCAATAAATCAATCACACATATCAGCAGCCATAGGCTTGTAAGCACTCTCAACTTCGACAATACTCTAGAAATCAATGCCGAATCAAAAAAGACTTTTCTCAAGGTTGTAATGTAGGCTCTTTGGACAGGTGGGGAAACTATATGGGGTAAGTGACTCAAGTGAATGGAGAATAGAAAATCAAACTTAATATTTCGAGACGGGGAATATATCGCTTCAAACATCTTCATGCAATACACTTTCAATTCTACTACTCTCAACACTTCAATTTTTTTTCTAACTCATTTCACTTTTTCAATCACCACATTTTTTCTCTTTCACACATACATATGAGCTCATTTTTCTTTTGCTCATTCTCAAATTCTTGGTCTTTCCCACAACTCAAAATCTCATTACACCTTCTTCTCAATTACACTCAAGCATTAATAATTCTCTTTTTTCAACTCAACTCAATCCCCTCTCATTCACACTTTTCCTATTATCCACTCAAATTGGGACAAAAAGAATTTAGGAATTTGGATAAGTGTTAAAATGTTCTAGCAAATAATAGGTCAAGGCTCAAACGGGCTAACAAGGGATAAACATCATTGGTAGGGAAAATTTAGGCTAAGTGACTCAATCAAATCAAAGATGGCCTAATATCACTTTTGGCATATCAAACTAGACACAATCAAGAAGCGAGAGCACTCACAAGTTCTGGCATCCTCTAAGGTGATGATCCACTCACAAATGAAGAGATCAATATAGTGCATTTAAATCTCAAGAAGGCTCAAATGTCACAGCTTTCACATCCATGCTAGTCCTAGTGAATTCTCACTCTTATCACACAAATATTCAAAAGGAAAGTTGGCAAGCATACGAGTTCCCTCTCAAATAAACTTTAACTCCTACACTCACACAATTCAGACTCAGACTCAACTTCACAACTCACCAACTCATACTCACACTCAAAGACTGCAATCAACAAGCATAAGAGGATTAATAAGCATGAAATATATAACCAAACTCAACTAAAAAAGAGGGTGTGCGCCTGTGCAATGTCAAATAATCCTCTCAAGTGCACCGGTGCATATGTATGCCATAAAATATATAAATACTCCAACCCCCCAAACTTCGACCTTGTGAAGCGGTCTAAGTTTGGGGTTGTGGGTTACCTCATCCAAATAATTCAGTTTCTCTCAACAACGTAGCACACTCCCTTGCTTGAGTTCCTTCCTTTTGAATAACTCCATGATACCTTTACTCCCTCGAGACAAGCCTACAAGCAACTCACTCAAATACGAGGTTAGGACATACGACTCAAAACAACACCCTAATAACATAAAACACTCAAAAGCAAATAAAAATGGGTTGTCTCCCACTCACCGCTATTTTTAAGGTCCTCATGCCGGACCGAGCTCAAAGGAGCTTATGGGACATGATACTCAAAATTACCTCCCTTACTCTCATAAGAGCGGTGGTTGAATTCATTTCCTTGATGCCCTTTCATCTTGAGTTCCTTTGCTTCCTTCTCATCCTCAAGTGGTGGGGGTCTCAACTTCTTCTCACCTTTATCTGGAGGAGTCATACTAAGCAATTTCTTGAGTTTGGACTTTTTCTTCTCCTTTGGCCACATCTACCCTTTTCAATTCCGAATTCTCTTCCTCCATAGGGTACTTCATGGCTTCGTATAGGGAAATCTTCACCTCTTGATCATAAACTTCCAACGTAATCTTCCCATTCGCCACATCTAACACCATCCCGACCGTAGCTAAGAAAGGCCTTCCCAAGATCAAAGGAATGCGCTCATCCTCCTCCATGCCAAGCACCACAAAATCAGCTGGGAATATATGATCTCCAACTTTAACAAGGACATCTTCAACCACACCTTAAGGTCGAGTAATAGACCGGTCGGCAAGTTGAAGCGTCATCATTGTCAGTTGAAGTTCTCCACCTTCCAACTTCTTAAATAGCGACAGTGGCATCAGATTAATGCTCGCTCCAAGATTGCACAATGCTCCCTTCTTAACTCCATTCCCAATATCACATAAGATCGTGAAACTACCGGGATCCTTCAACTTCAGGGAAAGCGCTTTGTGCACTAATGCTTTCACCTCATGGTTCAGCTGCACCAGCTTGGGCTCATCAACTCTCCTCCTCTTAGCTATCAAGTCCTTCAGGAACTTGGCATAATTAGGCATCTGTTCCAAAGCATCCTAAAAAGGAATGTTAATATGTAACTTTTGAAACACATCAAGGAATTTAGCAAATTTCTCATCTAGGTTTTTTTTTCATAAAACGCTGCGGATATGGGACTGGAATCACAGACTTGGGTACCCCTCATTCATCTCGCTCAGTTTCCTTCACGTTCTTCCTTGCTTCCTTTGCCTTCTTCCACTTTGGAACTCTCTCAATATCCTCAATCTTTTCCTCCTCAAGGTCTTTGCCCTTCTGAGACTCATACATATCACTCTCCTTCTCAACTTCTACCTCAACTGTCCCACCTCCATCTTTCTTATGTTCTTATCCCTCAATCTCAATCTCTCCTTGGGGCGTCTCCGAGTCAGCAAGCATCTCAGGACCATCATATTTGGTTCCACTTCTTAGCTGGATTGCCTTGCATTGCTCTTTCGGGTTTTCCTCCGGCAGAGAAGGATATTTCCCGGGCTCTCTACCCAATGATTTCGCGATCTGGCTAATCTGATACTCCATCGAAGTGAACCGCCTATTGTTCTCTTGCTGAATTCTATTTAGCTCCATATCCCTCTTCTGGAGATCTTGATCACACTGATCATTTTTCTTACTCATCTCTTTCATATCATACTCCAGAGAGGATAGCCTCTTACTACCTTCCTCCACCTCGTGTAGAATGGCACGTAACATCTCCTCAGTGGTAGCACCTCCTTCTCCTCCGGGGAGTTTTGAGCCAGGGTTGACATTTGGAGGTACAGTTATCCCCGCTCTCAGATTACTGTAGGTCGCGTTCTCGGTCTTCCTCCATTGATTTTGAAGAGGCTGCTGGCCTCCTTGATACCCCTGAGTATTCCTCCATTGATTCTGAAGAGGTTGTGGACCCGGTGGTACAAACGGTTGACCATAAATTGGTCGCCCCTGATAATTTCCACCTTGATAGCCATTCTGATTGTAATTAGAGCCTTCCATATAGTTGGCCACCTCTTGTGGGTATCCTAGCTGATCCTCTTTCTCACTCACTCCAGTATTCCTTCCACTCAGATTCTGCCCCACCTCCAAGTTGCTTATCTTCTCCATCATAGCCATCAACAACTTCCTAGTACCCTCACTCTCATCCATCTGATAAGCTCGCTGAAATTCTTGTGCCTCATTCCATTGCCCCGCATTCTTGATAATGTTCTACACCGAGCTGCACCAATGTTCAGGAATGCTCCACTAGCACATGCATCAAGGTGGTTTTGACCCCCCTTGTTGGCTCCACAGTAGAAATAAGCCAGTATATCACATTCACTGTACCCGTGTTGCGGGCACTCAATGAGCATATTGTAATATCTCTCCCAAACCTGACGTAAGTCCTCTCCTGGCTTCTGCTTGAAAGATGGGATCTCTAGCCTTGCTTTGATTGTTTTAGACGAAGGGTAGAATCGCTCGAGGAACAGACGCTCGAGCTCGGCCCATGTGGTTACACCTTCCCTTGGGAGCGTGTTATCATACCACTCCTTCTCGATTCAAGTTAAAGAGAACTGAAACAACCTGAGCCTCTTGGCATCTTCAGACATGCCATTATGGTTGAAAGTTGAAGCAATCATCAGAAAATTCCTCAAGTGAGTATGAGGATTATCCTTTCCGACCTCCCCCTTGAATTGATTCTCAACTAGCATCTTCAGGATTCCTGGGGAGATAGAAAAGTTATTTGCCTCTACTGGTGGCAATGCTACACCATCATAATACCGTTGTGGCTGCGCCGCAAACCTTCCTCTGATTGTCATACCAGGATCAGCATTCTGAGGAACATGTTGAGGGTAAACTGGTGGGTGAGGTGTATGTGGGATAGGGGGTTGATTATAATTGGGTTTTGGAGGATAGTATGGTGGATAAGGGTAAAGTGGGTATAGGTATGGATGGTATGGGTTATTGTGTTGGTAGACAGTGTTGTTAAATGGGTTGTTTGGGTTTTGCGGGTTTTGGTGGATGCCTTGATGTGGGTTTTGGTTTTGGTTTTGGTTGGTTCTTTCCCCTTGGGGTGCTAGCTTTGGATTATTGACTCCCTCAGTTCCCTCAACCCTCTTCACATTCTTATTAAGCCCTTCTGTCTCAAGACCCAAATCTCCGCCTAAATCCAAATTCTCGTCACCACCTCCTGCGGTATTCATCCTTCTCTGGAAGGCTCGATTCCTTCTGGCTATAGTCTCAGGGTCTAACTTAGTTCGATCTTCACTCGTTTCTCCCTTCGAGCGTGTTTTCATATACCTGAGTACTCAACAAGAAAGATCAAACGCAACCAGGCAAACAATAGAGAAATATTAAACTCAAAATAAATAAATAAAACGCTCACTACTAACTACTAAACTATCTTCAAGTCCTACTCAATGGACATACATCGCCTTCTCCGGCAACGGCGCCACTGACTTGAACGCAAAATACTAGTTATACTAGTAGTTACCCCACAAGAGTATGGGATCCCTGTAGTATTGGCAAGTATAGGGACCAAGTATTATCGAACCCAAGGGAAAGTGTGTATGCGAATAGAGCCCTAGAGATCTACGCGTCGTAGTTAATATGAGTGAATGTTTTTGGCTTTTTTAAGAAATTAATTCTAAACTAAATTATATTAATTATGTTAAACAACGAATGAAACTAATTAACTAAGGGTTGTTTGCAAATATGACATTAATGATGCTCGGGATAGGAATTCCTACGTTTACTAACGAGATGGTACGACAACTAAAATAATCATGACGTGCAAGTAAGAATCCTAAGCGTAATAGATTGAAAGTCTTAAAGTTCAAGAATTAATCCTAATACTTCATCCTATCAACCGACTTCACTAATCCACTAAACAAGTTATATGGACTGTGCTTAATTAATGAGACCCTAATTTAACTAAGGTGATGCGGTTGTCCTCCCTAGAGAATAAAAATTAAACATCACGAGTTATCCTAATTATGTACCAACGTCCTACTTCTACGAGTTCATCCTATCCTAAGCATGCAAGGGTTCTAGCCTAACATGGTGATTTGGATAACAAAAGCAATAACAAGAACAATAAACATATGCATAATTAAATTAACGAAATAAATCAAGAACATAAAGGAAAGAACAAATTAAAGACTCCAAAGAAATCTATATAAATCTAAAAAACTAGGGTTTATCGTCTCAAAGAGTAAAGAAAGAAAGAATTAATCTCATACCTTCAAAAGAAATAGTAAAACTAAGAATTCGTAAATTAAAACCTCGATTACAAGATGTAAAATTCTTCAAAACTCCTTCCTAAGCTCTTCTCCTACGAAAACTATCTCAAAATATGTGTTGGTATGTGTTGGTGGTTGTCAAAAACGTGCTCGGAAAGGGTATAAATAGGCTTGGGATCAAATTTGGGCGTTCATGGGCCGAAATTCACATTTGCTCGAGTATAGCTCGAGTATATAGTACTCGACCTGCTTCAGCTTGAGTACTATACTCGAGTGATCGAGTACTTAGCACTCGAGTGACTCTGCTTAAGTATTTTTCAGCAGCAGTTCACATGTTCGAAAAGCCTTCATATTTTCTCAACCGGGAGTCTGTTTTGGCCGATTCAAAGTCCTACGAAATCCTCTTTTCGCCCTCTATCCAACTATGAAAACCAAAGAGACAAATTGATGAGTTTATGAAAATGATGCTCAAAGGACTCTAAACACTCATAAAAAACACTCAAAATATAGGCAAATCGGGCACCAAAATATAGCAATTTCACGCCTAATCAAATAACAATGCACAATTTAATGTTTTAAATTATGAGTAAGTCTCTTGCTCATCTGGTGCACTCACTCAACAGTTAATGTTGTTTATATTAAAAGGTGTGGGTTAACTTTTAAGTGTAATCAACTCACACTTTTCAGTGTAAATATTCTCAATTGTTAAGTAAGTGCACTGTGCACTACGTATATATAATACCTTGACTTTAAATTATACTCCCTCCGTCCAGTATTAATAGTCCTATTTTTTGGCCTGTTATTTTTGTCATAAGTTTGAGGGTATTATGAGATTGTGTGGAGTCCATTTATGAATTGGTTGTTTATAAAAAAATATACCACCTTATGATGATAATCTAAGTTATACCATAAGTATAAATGTACTTTTCCTCCGGCATAATTTATATTGAATACTACTTATTTTTTTATATTGCTTTAGCGGAAATGATCACATGCCCACCGGTGGGCACAAACTAATATACCCACCAAAAATGTGATAATGACACATAAGCAGATAAAATCTATCAATTAAAATTATATTGAACCCACTACTTATGTGTTATTATCACATTCGCGATGGGTATATTATTTTGTGCCCACTGGTGGACATGTGATCATTTCCGATTGCTCTAGATGATATAATCATATATGGCAAAGTATTATATGAAAATAGTTCATGATAAGCTTATCATGAAACTATTTTAAAGTATCATTAATTCATCGGAAGTATCATTAATCTCATCAGGGGTATCATTAGTCTAACAATTTTCTTGAACTCAGACTAATGATACCCCTGACAGGTTTAATGATAATTGTTGGTCCCGTTTTTCTTTCACAAATAAGGACAATATGGGAAATTAGGAGAAATTTTTGTTTTAACACTGATGTTATGCAAGTCAGTAAAGCAATAAAGAACAAAACAATGTAAAGTGGTTCGGAGGCTCAAGCTCCTACATCCACTGCCTGATTTAACAGGAAATCCACTACCCGGGATTCTTGTTTTTAACGTGCCAAGGTGCACTCACAACTGGACTCACACCCCTCTGCGGAGCTGCCTCTCGAACTGGCCTCACATCCCTCTTCACTCGGGGACTGCCTCTCCTCACCTCACTGCAACACCTAACACTATTCTGGAAAGGGTTTAGTTTGGTTTGGTTCTCTCCAACTAGGTGAGGTTTTCCCTTACATGGTTTTAGCCTCTGAGCTAAGGTTGGGAAAACCTCTCTGAGCTTAGGATGTATATGATAGGCTCGAGTATACAAACTGGAACACTCAAATATGACTATGAAGAATTCAATGTCAGTGTTCTTGATGGAGATGGTGCACCCTTATGACTCCCTCATGACTTGCACCACTCTCGCACCCCCAGCTCTCTTTTAAATGAAGCTTGAGTTTGTATTTATAGTTTGGATTTGAATGTTACCGTTGGAGAAAGTAACATTCAAATCCAGACTATCTTTGGAGTGAAATTCCTCTTTTCAGTGAAGTATGGCCTTGTCAGCTTTTGTCAGATTTGCTGCCTTGACTTGATTGGTCCACGTGGACTGAGTCCAACGTCTCTTTTCTTCAGTGTACTTGATCAGGGTAGTCCTGACTTCAGGCGACTTGTCTTCAGCTGACTTGTAATCCTCTCAGGATACCTTTCTTCAGTAGACTTGAAGTCCACTCAGGGGAGTTGACATAAGGCTATTTGTCAAGCTTCCCAGTCTCAGTAGCCTGACTCCTTCAGGTCCTACTAAGCCCAGCACTGATCCTCTTGATCAGGCTCTTCACTGAGTAGTCCACTGACCAGCTTAGAAAGTCGGGTTTATACTCAGTGGGACTTCCTTCAGGCTTCTCTTCAGGTTCAGGTCTTCTGACATGGCTTCAGATTGTTCTCCTTGTGATGTCATCTTGACTTCCTCAGGCTATATCAGTGAGTTCCCCCTCACTGAGTTCCCCCTCAGTAGAGTTCTTCCCTCAGCTGAGTTCCTCTCAGCAGAGTTCCCCCCTCAGCTGAGTTCTTCCTCCACTGATAACCTGTTCTACTGAGAAACAAACTAGCCTGACCTCTAACTAAAAGATGCTATCCTGACTGCTTCAAACCTATTACATGTGGTTTTGGAAAATCATCAAAACTAAAATATATCCCAACAATTTCCCCCTTTTTGATGATTCCAAAACTTCTAACCAAATGATTTTCTATTACAAGAATAATGTCAGAACACAAGTAATAATTTGAAATATGCAGAAATTCCCATAATTTAAAACATTTAAGATCTGTTCGGTTGACCATTTTTCTTAACAAATCTGGATCAGTGGTCATGTGAACAACCCGCTCTGATACCAATTGTTGGTCCCGTTTTTCTTTCACAAATAAGGACAATATGGGAAATTAGGAGAAATTTTTGTTTTAACACTGATGTTATGCAAGTCAGTAAAGCAATAAAGAACACAACAATGTAAAGTGGTTCGGAGGCTCAAGCTCCTACATCCACTGCCTGATTTAACAGGAAATCCACTACCCGAGATTCTTGTTTTTAACGTGCCAAGGTGCACTCACAACTGGACTCACACCCCTCTGCGGAGCTGCCTCTCGAACTGGCCTCACATCCCTCTTCACTCAGGGACTGCCTCTCCTCACCTCACTGCAACACCTAACACTATTCTGGAAAGGGTTTAGTTTGGTTTGTTCTCTCCAACTAGGTGAGGTTTTCCCTTACATGGTTTTAGCCTCTGAGCTAAGGTTGGGAAAACCTCTCTAAGCTTAGGATGTATATGATAGGCTCGAGTATACAAACTGGAACACTCAAATATGACTATGAAGAATTCAATGTCAGTGTTCTTGATGGAGATGGTGCACCCTTATGACTCCCTCATGACTTGCACCACTCTCGCACCCCCAGCTCTCTTTTAAATGAAGCTTGAGTTTGTATTTATAGTTTGGATTTGAATGTTACTGTTGGAGAAAGTAACATTCAAATCCAGACTATCTTTGGAGTGAAATTCTCCTTTTCAGTGAAGTATGGCCTTGTCAGCTTTTGTCAGATTTGCTGCCTTGACTTGATTGGTCCACGTGGACTGAGTCCAACGTCTCTTTTCTTCAGTGTACTTGATCAGGGTAGTCCTGACTTCAGGCGACTTGTCTTCAGCTGACTTGTAATCCTCTCAGGATACCTTTCTTCAGTAGACTTGAAGTCCACTCAGGGGAGTTGACATAAGGCTATTTGTCAAGCTTCCCAGTCTCAGTAGCCTGACTCCTTCAGGTCCTACTAAGCCCAGCACTGATCCTCTTGATCAGGCTCTTCACTGAGTAGTCCACTGACCAGCTTAGAAAGTCAGGTTTATACTCAGTGGGACTTCCTTCAGGCTTCTCTTCAGGTTCAGGTCTTCTGACATGGCTTCAGATTGTTCTCCTTGTGATGTCATCTTGACTTCCTCAGGCTATATCAGTGAGTTCCCCCTCAGTAGAGTTCTTCCCTCAGCTGAGTTCCTCTCAGCAGAGTTCCCCCCTCAGCTGAGTTCTTCCTCCACTGATAACCTGTTCTACTGAGAAACAAACTAGCCTGACCTGAAACTAAAAGATGCTATCCTGACTGCTTCAAACCTATTACATGTGGTTTTGGAAAATCATCAAAACTAAAATATATCCCCACAATAATCCTGATGAGATTAATGATACTCTAAAACTATTTCATGTTAAGCTTATTATGAAGCATTTTCATATAAAACCTACTCATCATATATTGGTTTATAGTGTATGGAAAGAAAAAAACATTTACTTTCCAAGTCATTAGGTAAAAATTACTGTTTCTTAGTCAGTTTTACTTTAAAGTCATTTTTATAATCACATTAACATGAAGTATTAATTATTTCAATTAAAACATAACATTTAATTAAATACAAAAAGGGGCAGGTAAGCCCCGGCCCACCCCATATATATATATATATATATATATATATATATATATTATTGTGGTTCACTAATTAGTTATAAATATATAATGGATAGGTTTGATGGTTATGTTTATTGTTAAGTTTAACTGAGAATTTGATTCTTTATTTGAAATGGGTTGTATTATGACAAAATTTTGTGTGAACTCGAGTTCACGTGAACTCATTTTTTGAGTGTCACTATTATGTATACACACTATTATTATTGTGTATATTCACTATCATTGTTTAAAAATGTGTAATTCACTAATTAGTTATAAAAATATAATGGATATGTTTGATGATTATATTTATTTTTAAGTTTAACTGATAATTTGATTCTTTGCTTGAAATGGGTTGTATTATAACTAAAATGGGTTAATTGCAAATTAAATCACAACCTTTTCACAAATTGCAATTTAATCTAAACTTTTGAATCTTGGCAAACAAAACCTCAACTTAATATTTATTTGCAATTCGAACCAATATATGAATTTTTTGTTGTCCGAAAATGATATTTCACTTACCTAATAATGAATAATTAATAGTATTAATATGTTTATATTGGTTCGGATGACAACACATAATTTATTATCATTTTCGGGCTGATTGAAATCTACGTTTTGGTTAAAATTACAACCAAATGTTAAGTTGGAGTTTTATTTGCAAAGATTCAGAAGTTTAGATTAGATTGCAATTTGCGAAAAAGTTGTGATTTTATTTGCAATTAACCCAACTAAAATTTGTGTGAACTTAAATTCACATACGTGAACTCATTTTTTAAGTATCAGTATTATGTATACACACTATCGCCATTATGCATATGAACTAATACTGTTTAAAATATTTTGGCTGAAAGTTAGATTGATCATTTAGAAGATCATGTTGAGAGAAAATTAGAACCAGTGAATTTGGTAATCATTGAGCTTTTAGAAAAATGCAATAACATTGGCTTTAAACATCGCCTGGTGAGATTTTTTTTTTATGCACTTCTATTTTTTTTTTATAAGAACTGTAAATTTAATATATTTTTGTCTTTTTTTTTAATATATATTAGTATCGGGTATAAACCTTTTTGGAGAAGAATTGAGTTTTATTATATTAACGTAAGTTAGAATTGAAGAATTGTTCTTAATTTATTCTGAATCCAAATTTATTGGTGACACGAATTGTCACATGTTTTATCTCGCTAAAACTTGGTATAAATTTGTTAGAAGTGTTGGATTGCACATAGAAATAATTTTATTTTATGAATTATAATGTTATTGATGTTGGAGTAAGAATGATTTTTCATTGTTTGTGTTCTAAGGTTGAATACTTGATATTAAACTTTTATATTAAGTCAATTTGTCGATTCTTTTATTTGTATTGCTCAATTTCAATACCAACATAATATTATGTTATTGTATCGAAGAATTATTATTTTATGTGGATGTTAAGATTTAAAAACAATTCACTCTCTGATTACGAAGATTTGAATTTGGTGATTTTTATAATGATATAGAGTGTTTATTTCTTTTTGTCTTAAATGAATTTTTTATTTAATTTAATTTAATTTTTTTTACCAACCATTTTTAACATAAAGTTGATATTTGAAAATTTTTAAAATGACTTTGACTTTATTATTATGTAATTATTTTTAAAATAAACAAATTTGTTTTAATTTTTTTTATTATTAAAAATATAATATTGAAATTATTTATAAATAAATTTACTGCAGAGACGCAACAATCTACATCCATTTTTATTTTACTAATTTCACTCACCTTATTTTATATTTTTTATAAATATATACCCACTATAAAATTAAAATTTTATCCCAAATATAATAATATTAATACCTACACCTACATTTATAAAATACCTTTACACCAATCTTTTTCAATTTCCATACAATCACCAAACTTACCCACTTCATTAATAATAATCTCTTGATTTGTTGTATTAATGTTCTAATTATTTATTATTAAAAAAAATTAATGTCTTCAGTGGTTATCCAATATTATATAAATAATTTTAAATTCTACATGTTCAGGTTATATTACAACCTATATCAGACACAACATTTAACTAAGATGAGTTGATAGTAATAATTATAAAATAATTCATTATTCTAAATAAATATCTATTTTATAATAAAAAATATTGTTTTCATGTTACACTAATTATATATAATCAAATATTCTTTTCATGTTACACTAATTATATATAATCAAATATTCTTTTCATTTACACTTATATATAATTAGAAAAAATGTATAATAAATTTTGTGCTAAAACTTAGTGCGAAGAAATTGTGACATTTGTAAAATATAAATAAAAAAATATAAATAATTATATTGGCATATTTAAATACACATAGTTGAAATGTTAGTGTGATAGGTCCAATTTATATCCTACCCAGGAGTAAATTTTATATGAAAATGGTTAATTATAAACTTATCATGAAATTGTTTCAAAGTGTTGGATATTATAAATAAAATATAAAAATATAATGAGAAGTAACATTAATTTGAGTCTAAGAAAAAAATTAATTATATATTTTTTAGTTTTATAATTAAAATATGTTCATTATTATAGTTTAAACAATATAACAAATTTCGGCCGTGCGAAGCACGGGATTTACAATTACTAGTACTCTACAATAACAAAAACATGAGAAACAATTTATCTTTTGGGAGTTACAACTCTATCTTGTATTAATAATAATCTATTTTTTTAAGGTTATAATTTAAGAGGTTGTTGATGTTGTACGTCTATCTTCGTCCAGCTGAGAGAGTATAATATGAACTTTCTGCATGATTTTCTGATAATTACAAAAGCTGAAAACATATACATTTATAGCAACCTAGGTATTCAATGAGGTGTAAGTCTTTTGTGTATTAAATGTACCGCGTAATTAAAAGTGCATTTTTTTAAAAATAAAAAAATTTAATACTGAAAAGTCAACCCCGTTATTATTGGAGAATGTATTTTAAAAAAACTGCATTTTTTAGTAACAATAATGCTGACTTTTCAGCAATAAGATATGTAATATTTTAAAAATACACTAGAGTTGCATGGTGCATATGGTGCATAGAAAACTAAGTCATTAAATGAGATGGCAGATGAGACACTTGCAAGTAGAGTTGCATCGGTTCTCAATTCTAGATTATTGGAATCGAAATCGAACCGCTAAATATTGTTAGGTTGTTTCGATTTCGATGGTTCCCAATTTCAACGGTTCTCAGTTTCAAACCTACCGTTCACGGTTCTAAATCGATTTCTGTAACGCCCCAGTTTTCCAAAGTGACGATTCAACACTCTAGAAATCCGAGTCGTCACTTAGTGACCAAAAATCCGAACTAAAATTTTTCTTTTGCATAAAACACAATTAACAACTTTACATAGACAACGGAAATATAAAAATTTTGTTTTGAAACGCGGCAGCCATTTGTTTATTTTTAAAATTTATCGTGCAAGGATCTTTGTAAAAAATTTAGCGCAAAATAAATGTTAAACATAAACACCATAAATAATTAATTGTTGGGAGACCATGAGACCGTTTGTCATTCCGACATATGATAATAGTCATGGAGAACAATAATAGTACATCTAAGTCTTAAATATTAATTCTATAATATCACCGGACTCGTATCACACCTCCACTGGCTCAAGCTCCTTGTAGTCATATAATGAAAATTGTTAAAAAGAGGGGGTGAGATTTGAATTCTCAGTGTGGGAGGCCTGCATGCTATTACACGAAAACGATAGTACGCAAATCATAACATTTTTTTAAAAACATTTTTCCTTTCACGTGTTTCGTCATCATGGTGCCTAGCTACACAAGGCAGACCATTACGTATCATTTGAGATACCATTCATCATATAGCCCGCAGGCTCTGTCCACCACGGCGCCTAGCTACACAAGCCAGATCGTTACATATCATTTGAGATATTTTAGCTCGAAAGCTCTTTTCCAGCATGGCGCCTAGCTACACAAGTCAGGCCATTACGTATCATTTGAGATACCATATATCATGTAATAACCATGTGATCCGAAGGTCAAAACACTCACATACACCAATAATCGTATAATATTCCAGGCAATGCATAAAAACCACCCACCTCAAATGCTTTCCTTTCGTAAAAATCCCCTTTTGCTTTCACCCGAAAATCCTCGTCACCATAATCGCACTCAACCTAGCACAATTTTGTTTGCACTTTATTATTCTTTTACTTTTCAAGTAATACTTTATATACTTAACATAAGAACATTTTTAAATATCTTTTAGGTTTATCTTAGATTTCAATAGACAGAGCATATTGATCATATAACATTTATTTTGTTACTTTTTCACTGATTTGAGGATTTTGGGTCTTTAGTTTATTTTTCATATCCGAAGTTCTTCTAATAATTTATTAATTCTTCTTACAACACAGCAAACAAGTCTCTTAATATTATTTAGATTGTTAATGATTTTTAACGGGGACGTTAATCTCCTTTCGTTTGTCTTCTTAATATAAAGACCCTATTCTCCTCTAAATTCTTTAAACATGATTTTCTAAGCAAGCAATCTTTCACGAAAACATGAATTCACATATTCTTATTTACTTTAATTATCGATGTCTTAGAAATTTTCGTAAAAGTTTATACATGTTGGTTCGATAAGGACTTGTTCTTTATTTAGTGTTTTATCGCTTATAGAGTTTAACAAAAGCTTTTAATGTGACTAGTGTTTCCTGAGAACATGAATCCTCATCAAGGCATGTTTAATATACTTATGTATTTTAGGGTTTCCATAAAGTTTTCCTTTATTTTATTTCTCTTTTAAAGACACACATATAGTTCTTACTCTAAAACTAACACTAAACAACACATCATTCACATGTATTCACATAATATTCGAGTGCAATAAGTTAATTCATATCATGTTCATCAAGTTAAGTAAGAAAACAGTCCGTTCTTAAGCTAAAATGAGAAAAACAGTTTGAGGAGGCCACATCTGAAGATGAACAGTTTACTCCTTCAGATGTTTGTCCCCTAATTTTAACCATCTTTGAAAAATACTAAAACACATCCATTCACTATGAAATTTATATAGTAGGTACCTTTTTAAGTGTACTTCACATATAATTTTTTTTTTCATTTCATTTGGTTTAAGAAAATATGAGTTATAGGTTCGTTACCAAAATGTGACATTACTTTCCAGAAGTTCACAGTATGAGCGCAGTGCCAAAAGTAATTTTGGTAAAACTATTTATACTCATGTAAAAATCATATAAAAATCCATGGAGATATCTAACTTCATGTAATATTTTATCATAGTTTTTATAAAATTCAAACTTGACTCGAAAGATACATTTTTGCCCATGAAAGTGAAAAATCTAGCAATTTTGTCAGACATTTTTTAAAAATCTATAACTTATCAAAGAAAATTCTGAATTGACTCAAACCAGTGGAAAATGAAAGTTAACTTGATCTACTTTCATGAAATATAAATAATTTACCAAAATACATAACATTTCAAGTTCGAATATTTGTACAGAAACTTCAAGACACTGTTCACAGTGTGATATTTGTGCATACTTTCACTTGTATTTCCTATTTCACAACTATCATGTCACTAATATTTTAACACCTTAATACAAATTATTCAATACTCCACTTAGCATGTATTTGAACATTAAAAAGTAATATAGCCCTAAGTTTTCATGGTTTCCAAGCAAATAACATTTACATCAATATTTCAAAGCAAAGCATTCATTAAACTATGTTTTGAGTTGAAGGGTTTTACAACCTTTTTAGAATTGTCTTCTTAAGTTAGAGGGCCTTATTAGCTGTTCAATCTTTTAGTTCTTGATGTATATGAGGTCTCCTTGAAGGAAATCCTTGGTTATGAGCTAAAACAAAACAAAAGTTGGAGTTAGGAGATGAAGATGATACTTTCATGAACTTTGAAAGAGAGAGGGAGAAGAATTGCTCATTTTTTTCTTTGAGATGACATCAAAACTTTACACCAACACCTAGAGAAGTTTGGATCTTGAATTTGGAGTCCTCCTATGGTTGAAAATGGGAGAAGAAAAGTTTCTTTTCCCTTGTAAAAATGGTGGTCAAAATGAGGGGTGAAATGAGGGAGTTTTGCTTGTGTTTTTGGGGTGATTTCTCTAGCAGCCAAATGAAGGAGATTTGATCTCTATTTATTGATGGAAAGGGGTGCCTTTGCTGACCATTAGGGTGTAGGAAAAAGGGGTATAGGGCTTAGGGGAATGGGGGGGGGGGGGGGTATGGTATGTGTTTTTTGAATTTAAAAATGAGGTATGGTGCTTGACTTGAAAGGGAAAGTATGGGCTGTTGGTTGACTACTTTCCCCAGCAGTTTTGGACGTTTTTGTGGGCTCAAGGGCAGGCCAATTGGCTTACTTGGTATTTTTGGACACGATGTAGTTTTCGGTGTTGAAGTCGGATGTTTTTCGACTAGGTTTTGGGCTCCGAAACTAAACATTTTTGCTCGTTCTATTATCCTAAAGTTTAGTTTTTTATTTCTTTTACTAAAACTAACATTTATCTTTATTTTATCAATTACGTCTTGTGTTGGGTTCGTATTTATTCACCGGAATTGAAATTTTGGGGTTTTAGGGTTTTTCGTTCGACTTTTGGCGATAAAAGTATAATTTTGTTCGAAAATTTTCCATTTAGTTAAAGGCCTCAAATTTTCTATTCTATAATTTTATTCTACTTATTTTCTCAGTCTATATAGATTCGCTTCGTTGTTACAGTGCTAGAAGTGCTCCCGGTTCCGATTTTTTACCAACCATTGCGTAGAAATCAATTTTTAAAACTCATTGCTTTTAAAAGAATAATGAATCAATAGAAATAAAATAATTATAACAAAATAATAATATTAATAGTATAAATCCTTTTTTTTTTGTTCGGGGTATTGACTTGAAGCGAAAATACTAGCTTTTACTAGTAGCTTCCCCGCAAGAGTACGAGTTCACTGTAGTATGGGCAAGTATAGAGACCAAGTATTATCGAACCCAAGGGAAAGTGTGTATGCAAAATAGATCCCTGAAGATCTACGCGTCGTAGTTAATATGAGTGAAATGTTTCTTTGGATTTTTTTAAAAGAATTAATTATAACTAAAATAAACTAATTAAACTGAAATACTAAAGAAGTTGAATTAACTAAGGATTGTATTCAAATGAGTGATGGTGATGCTCAGGATAGGAATCCCTACGTATACTAACGGAGCAGGTACATAATCAAAATAACCGTGACGTGCAAGAAATAACCTAAGTAAAAGAATGCAAGATGAAAGCTCAAGATTCTAAACCCTAATACTTTACCCTAGCACTCGACTTCACTAATCCACTAACAAGTTAATCGATTGTGCTTAATTAATGAGACCCTAATTTAACTAAGGTGATGCGGTCGTCCTCCTTCGCTAAACCGGTAGATTAATCAACCCCTTCTAAACCCTCTAGTTAAGTCTACTAGTTGTTAAAGAGTGATGCGGTCGTCCTCTCCTTAACACGTTCGTACGAAATTCAAAGGAAAAGTTAAGATTGATTTTAAGAATTCATTAATTAAGAGAATTAAAACCTAATGTCACGAATTACCCTTATTACGTACCCACAACCTACTTCTACAAGTTCATCCTACCCCAAGCATACAAGGGTTTTAGCCGGACATGGTTATAACGATAACAAGAGTAATTGACGAAGTAACGAACATGAACATGATAATTATAACGATGAAAAGATCAATCATACACTAGGGTTTCAAGAAATAATGGAATAACTTAAATTAAATCAACAAAACGATTCTCAACGTGTTCAAGAACAAAGATATGAAGAAACGAAAGTAAAAAGTAAAATCGTGACGTGAATTCGTAAAGAAAAACCTCAAAACGTAAAAGTAAAGCTTGCTCGTTCCTTCTCCTCTTTCTCTCTCTAAAAACTAAGTCTAAAAGTGAAAATCTATCAAGTGGTGTGTAAAAATATGCTCAGAAGAGGTATATATAAGCAACGGGTCGAGTCGGGAACGTATGGGCCGAAAATTCGCACTTGCTCGTGCACTGCTCGTGCACTAGTGCACGAGCACATCCCACTCGAGCACTTCAATCTTCCAGAGCCAAAATAGTGCACGACCACACGAGCTCGTGTACTAGTGCACGACAGCATGCCTTGCTCGAGCGCCCTGCACGAGCACTCGTGCAGGGGTGCACGACTTGCGTTCTCTCGTGCGCTATGCACGACCACTCGAGCGCTTGTGCTCGAGCTCTTCTAGCTTGTGCACTCCAATGATACTTTTGCTCCCCCGAACTAGCACTTTTCGTATTTCTTCGATATCTTCTCATCCGGGCATCCGTTTGAGTCGATTCAAAGTCCTACGAACTCCTCTTTTCGCCCTCTATCTATCTATGAGCATCAAAGAGACAAATTCATTAGTTTATGAAAATGATACGCAAATGAATCTAAATACTCAATAAAATCAACTAAAACTAGGGCATTTCGAGTGACGAATCATGACAATTTCACGGCTAATCAACCCCCCAAACTTACCATGTTGCTTGTCCTCAAGCAACGAAATAATAAGTCAAGTGAAATTGTTAGGAATGAGTCAAAGAATCAAATTATGCAAGCAAATGAATTCGAGCTTCAAAGATCAATCACAAGTATACTGATTAGGCGTGAAATTGTCATGATTCGTCACTCGAAATACCCTAATTTTGGCCGATTTTGTCGAGTATTTGAAGTTAATTGAGCATTATTTCTCTACATTGATGAATTTGTCTCTTTGATGCTCGTAGGTGAATCGAGGGCGAAGAACGGAGTTGGTAGGACTTGGAATCGTCTCAAACGGATGCCCAGATGAGAAGATATCGAAGAAATACGATTGGTGTTAGTGTTGAAGAAGAAAAGTGCTATTTGGAGGAAATTTGGGAGCATTCGAGTAAAACACTCGAGCGCCCAAAACATACAGAAGATTTCGAGCGCTCGAGCAGCTCGAGCGCCCCAATTTATGCACCATTCGAGCAGCTCGAGCGCGAGTGCTCGAGCACTTGTTCCATTCGAGCTCCATGCTCGAGCGTGACCGCTCGAGCAGGCCTGCTCGAGCGCCTTCAACTTTCGAGTTTTCAAAGGCGTTTTTCGGCCCATGAGTTCACGATTCGGCCCGTGCATATATATATTCGTCTCAAGCAAGTTTTTGGGGAATACCACACAGAGACCACACTTCACGAGATAGTTTTAGAGTTTTAGAGTTTGTTTTTGGAGAGGAAGAAGAGAAGCAAGCTTTACGATTACGTTTTTTGAGGTTTTCATTATGAATTCGAATTATGATCCTACTTTTGAGTTTCTTTTCTTTATATTTTCATTCTTGAACACGATTAGACTTCTTTTCTTGAGTTAATTCAGTTATTCTTTTATTTCGTTAAACCCTAGTTTATATTTGATCTCTTCTTCGTCTTGATTATCATGTTTATTTTTATTACTTATTTAATTGCTCTTATTTACGTTAAACCTATGTCTAGCTAAAACCCTTGCATGCTTGGGGTAGGATGAACTCGTAGAAGTAGGTTGTGGGTATGTAATTAGGGTAACTTGTGACGTTAGGTTTTAATTCTCTTAATTAATGAATTCTTAAAATCAATCTTAACTTTACCTTTGAATTTCGTATGAAAGTGTTAGGGAGAGGACGACCGTATCACTCTTTAACAACTAGTAGTCTTAACAAAAAGGTTTAGAAGGGGTTAATTCATCTACCAATTTAGTGAAGGAGGACGAACGCATCACCTTAGTTAAATTAGGGTCTCATTAATTGAGCACAATCTATTAACTTGTTAGTGGATTAGTGAAGTCGAGTGTTAGGGTAAAGTATTAGGGTTTAGAATCTTGAGCTTTCACCTTGCATTCTTTTACTTAGGTTATTTCTTGCGCGTCACGGTTATTTTGATTATGTACCCGCTCTGTTAGTATACGTAGGGATTCCTATCCTAAGCATCACCATCTCCCATTTGAAAACAACCTTTAGTTAATTCGTTTCGTTCATTCGTTAGTATAATTAGTTTAAGTTAATTTCAATTAATCTTTCAAAAAATCCAAAAAAACATTACACTCATATTAGCTACGACGCGTAGATCTTCAGGGATCTGTTCGCATACACCCCATCTCGTGGGTTCGATATACTTGGTCATTATACTTATTCTTACTATAGTGAACCCGTTCGCTTGCGGGGTAGCGACTAGTAGAAGTTAGTATCATCGCTTCAAGTCAATGGCGTCGTTGCCGGGGATGGCGTTGTATGCTTTTTTAATAGGACTTGTCGATAGCTTAGTAGTTAGTAGTGAGTGTTTTTCTTTTCTGTTTATTTTTATTTTTATTCAATCGGCAGTTGCGCTTTGATCCTTCTGCTAGTGTGTCAGGTATATGAAAACACGCTCACAAGGAAATACGAGCGAAGAGAGAATATCGTTGGACCCTGAGACGATAGCTAGAAGGAACCGAGGTTTCTTGAGAAGAATGAATACTGCCGGAGGAGGGAAAGAACCAATGGACATCTCTAATAAGTTGGATGATGCTGCGAACGAGTTCAATCAGGAATTGGGCCGAGTTGAAGGCACTGGAGTTAGTGGGAGCCAGAATCAAGTTCCGTTAGGGGATAGCCAGAGCCTAAACCCGGATACACAAAACGTAGGGAATCCAGCTCATAACATTGTCCATAACCCTCAGAACAACCCTGCTTACCCACATCACAACTTACCACAAAACAACCTACCTTACCCACCTTACCCATACCCACCTTATCCTTATCCACCATACTCGTATCCTCCACCTCCAGTTTACAATCAACCACCTATTTACCAACCACCACCACCCCAACAAGTACCCGTACCAGCTGTTAATCCTCAACACGTTCCTCAGAACGTAGATCACAATATGGCTATTCGAGGGAGGTTTGCAGCACAGCCACAACGGTACTATGATGGAGTGACATTGCCTCCTGTTGAGGCAAACAACTTCTCGATTTCCCCGGGAATTCTAAAGCTACTTACTGAGAATCAGTTCAAGGGGGTGATTGGGAAGGAGAATCCTCATACACATCTGAGGAGTTTCCTAATGATAGCCTCCACATTCAATTACAATGGCATGTCTGAAGATGCCAAGAGGCTGCGGCTGTTCCCATTCTCATTGACGGGAATAGCTAAAGAGTGGTATGACAACACGCTCCCACGGGGAGGTGTAACCACATGGGCTGAGCTCGAGCATCTGTTCCTCGAGCGATTCTACCCTCCATCCAGAACGATTAAGGCAAGGATTGAGATCTCTTCCTTCCGCCAGAAGCAAGGAAAGGACCTACGTCAAGCGTGGGAGAAATACTCAAATATGCTGATAGAGTGCCCGCAGCACGGGTATAATGAGGGAGATATTATGGCATTCTTCTACAGTGGAGCCAGCAAGGCTGGCCAAGCCCATTTAGATGCATGTGCGAGTGGAGCGTTTCTGAACCAAGGGATAGCGAGATGTAGAGAGATCGTGGACAACATTGTCACGAATGCCGGTGCATGGAACGAGGATCCTGAGTTTCAGAGAGTTTGCAAGGTGGAGGAGAAAGAAGGTGAAGGAACGAGAAGGCTGTTGATGGCCATGATGGAAAAGATCAACAACCTCGAGTTGGGGAAAAGTTTGGTTAGAGAGCATGCAGTAGAGAATGAGAGAGTAGACCAACCACGTGGACAGCAAGAGGTAGCCAATTACATGGGAGGTCCGTATTACAACAGAATGGCTACCAAGGTGGTAATCAATATGGAAGGCCTTCTTATGGCCAACCTTTTGTACCACCAGGTCCACAACCTCCTCCTAATCAATGGAGGAACACTCAAGGCTATCAAGGAGACCAACAGCCTCATCAAAACACATGGAGAAAGAATGAGAATTTCTCATATGCCAACCCGAAGACGGGTGTTACAGTTCCTCCGGGTGTTGACCCGGGTTCTAAACCTCCTGGTGGAGAAGGTGGTGCATCAACTGAGGAGATGTTGAAAGCAATTCTACAGAAGGTGGATGAAGGAAGTAAGAGGTTGTCATCCTTGGAGTACGATGTGAAAGAGCTGCATAAAAAGGGTGATCAACGTGATCAAGAGCTCCAGAAGATGAACGTTGAGTGGACTAGAACTCAACAAGAGAACAATTGGAGGTTCACTTCTATAGAGTTCCAGATGAGCCAAATTGCAAAATCAATGAGTAGGGAGCCGGGTAAGTATCCTTCCATACCGGAGGGGAACCCGAAAGAGCATTGCAAGGCGATCCAGCTTAGAAGTGGAACCAATTATGAAGGTTCTCAGATGCCTGCTGATTCTGAGATGCCCCAAGATAGAGATGAGATTGAGGAGGTAGGAGTTGAGAAGGGGATTGAAAGTGAAGGAATTGAGAAGAGGGTTGAGGGTGAGAGCACTCAAGCAAGCAAGGAGCTTGAAGAGGAAGGCATTGAGAAGGGTGAGAGAGTTCCTAAGTGGAAGAAGGCAAAGGAAGCAAGGGAGAAAGTGAAAGAGACCGAGAAAGATGAATGGGGGGTACCCAAATCTGTGATACCCGTCTCATATCCACAACGCTTCATGAAAAAGAAGCTTGATGAAAAATTTACTAAATTCCTTGATGTTTTTAAACAATTGCATATTAATATTCCTTTTTATGATGCTTTGGAACAGATGCCCAATTATGCAAAGTTTTTGAAGGACTTGATCGCGAAAAGACGGCGAGTGGATGAGCCAAAGTTGGTGCAGCTGAACCATGAGGTGAGTGCATTAGTGCACAAGGCACTTTCTCCAAAGCTAAAGGATCCCGGGAGCTTCACCATTCTTTTTTATATCGGGAACGAGATCAAGAAGGGAGTACTATGTGACCTCGGAGCGAGCATAAATTTGATGCCTCTTTCACTCTTCAAGAAGTTGGAAGGTGGAGAACTTCGGCCCACGATGATGACGCTCCAGCTTGCTGATAGGTCCATCACAAGACCTCAAGGAGTAGTGGAAGACGTGCTCGTAAGAGTTGGAGAGCACATTTTTCCATCCGACTTTGTAGTCCTAGAGATGGAGGAAGATGAGCACGTGCCCCTGATCTTGGGAAGACCTTTCTTAGCTATTGCCGGGATGGTGCTAGACGTGGCATATGGGAAGATTACGTTGAAGGTCGATGATCAAGAAGTGAAGATCTCCCTATATGAAGCCATGAAGCACCAGAAGGAGGATGAGAGTTTGTATTGCATGGATGCAATTGATCCTCGTGTTGAAGACACACCTCATATCTCTAATCTTTCTCATGTTCATGAATTTTATAATCCTTCAACTGATAATTTAACCCATGAGCATTATGTTCTTGATTATGTTGATAGAGATAAAGTGAAGAAATTGAAGGATGAAGAAGTGAAAAGCGTGGACGTGATCCAGTTGGAAGGGAAAGGAGGAGTTAAGAAGAAAAAGTCCAAATTCAAGAACCTGTTTGGTAAGACTCCTCCAGATAGAGGTAAGAAGGAGTTGAGACCCATAACACTTGGGGATGAGAAGGAAGGAAAAAGGTTAATGATGGAAGGGCATCAAGGAAAGACATGCAAGCACCACTCTTATGAGAGTAAGGAAGGTATTTTTTAGTATGATGTCCCATAAGCTCCTTTGAGCTCGGTCCGGCATGAGGACCTTAAAAATAGCGCTGAATGGGAGGCAACCCATTTTTATTTGCTTTAATTTGTTTTTAGTGTCTTTTTATGTTATTAGGGTGTTTTGAATCGTAAGTTTTAACCTCGTACGTGCGAGTTTATTTTGTAGGCTTGTCTCGAGAGATGTGGAGTCATGGAGTACTCGAAAGGGAGGAACTCAAGCAAGGGAGTGTGCTACGTTTGAGAGAAACTGAATTGTTTGGTTGAGGTAACCCACAACCCCAAACTTAGACCTCTTCGCAAGGTCGAAGTTTGGGGGGGGTGGATTTTTTTATGTTTCTTCTTACATTGCACCGGAGCACCCCTTATCTTTGAGTGTGTTTGGTTATATATTTGAGTCTTGAGATGCTTATTGGGGTGATTTTGATTTGAATCGCTATCGCATATTTTATGCCTAGCAATCATCTTATGCTTTTTGATTGCTATCTTTGAGTATGATTTGACGAGTGGGGTGATTTGTGGATTTGAGTTAGGGACTCTTTTGCGTGGGTGTTTGAATGAGAGCGGATTTGAGAGAAAACTAGTATAATTACGAGTTTTCTTTTTGAGTGCTTGTGTGATAAGAGTGAGAATTCACTAGGACTAGCATGGATGTGAAAGCCGAGAGATTTGAGCCTTATGAGAATTTGATATACGAATTAATCTCTTCGTTTGTGAGTGAATCATCACCTTAGAGGATGCTAGAACTTGTGTGTGCTCTTGCTTCTTGATTGTGTCTAGTTTGATATGCCGAATAGGATCTTAGGCCATCTTTGATTTTATTGAGTCACTTAGCCAAAATTTTCCTTACCAATGATATTTAATCCCTTGTTAGCCCCTTTGAGCCTAAAGCCTATTTTATTTGCTAGCACATATGAACACTATTCCAATTCCTAATCCTTTTTGTCCCAATTTGAGTGGAGAATAGGAAAGTTTGAATGTGAAGGGAGTGAATTGAGTTGAAAAAGGAAAAGGTTGTTTGTTGAGTGAATATGAGAAGAAGGTGTGATGAAGTTATGAGATGTGGGAAAAAGAGAAAAAAATTGAGAATGAGCAAAAGAAAAAAATGAGCTCATGTGTTTGTGCGAAAAAGAAAAAAAGTGAAGTGATTGAAAAAAAAAAGTGAAAGAGTGAGAAAGAAAAAAAATTGAAGTGTTGAGAGAATTGGAATTGAAAGTTTGTTGATTGAATATGTTTGAAGCAGTCTGTTTCTTATCTCGAAGTACCGAAGTTTGATTTTCTATTCTCCATTCACCTTAGTCACTTTACCATATTGTTATCCCACCTGTCCAAAGAGCCTACATTACAACCTTGAGAAAGTCATTTTTTATTCGGCATTGATTTCTAGAGTATGGTCGAAGTTAAGAGCACTTACAAGCCTATGGCTGCCAATTTGAGTGATTGATTGTTTGAGTGAGTCCCTTGATCATTGATATACACTTGTGAGGGAGTGAAACACATCGTAGAGTGCACATCCATGTTTGATTTTGGTGATTCTTGCTGTTGTTGCATGAGTATGATGAGGGAAGGTGAGTGAGTATAATTGTGATTGATCTTTGAAGCTCGAGTTCATTTGCTTGCATGATTGATTCTTTGACTCATTCCTAACAATTTCACTTGACTTGTTATTTCGTTGCTTGAGGATAAGCAACATGGTAAGTTTGGGGGGGTTGATTAGACGTGAAATTGTCATGATTCGTCACTCGAAATACCCTAATTTTGGCTGATTTGTCGAGTATTTGGAGTCAATTGAGCATTATTTCTCTACATTGATGAATTTGTCTCTTTGATGCTCGTAGGTGAATCGAGGGCGAAGAACGGAGTTGGTAGGACTTGGAATCGTCTCAAACGGATGCCCGGATGAGAAGATATCGAAGAAATACGATTGGTGTTAGTGTTGAAGAAGAAAAGTGCTATTTGGAGGAAATTTGGGAGCATTCGAGTAAAATACTCGAGCGCCCATAACATACAGAAGATTTCGAGCGCTCGAGCAGCTCGAGCGTGTTGCTCGAGCGCCCCAATTTATGCACCATTCGAGCAGCTCGAGCGCGAGCGCTCGAGAACTTGTTCCATTCGAGCTCCATGCTCGAGCGCGACCGCTCGAGCAGGCCTGCTCGAGCACCTTCAACTTTCGCGTTTTCAAAGGCGTTTTTCGGCCCATGAGTTCACGATTTGGCCCGTGCATATATATATTCATCTCAAGCAAGTTTTTGGAGAATACCACACAGAGACCACACTTCACGAGATAGTTTTAGAGTTTTAGAGTTTGTTTTTGGAGAGGAAGAAGAGAAGCAAGCTTTATGATTACGTTTTTTGAGGTTTTCATTACGAATTCGAATTACGATCCTACTTTTGAGTTTCTTTTTTTTTATATTTTCGTTCTTGAACACGATTAGACTTCTTTTCTTGAGTTAATTCAGTTATTCTTTTATTTCGTTAAACCCTAGTTTATGTTTGATCTCTTCTTCGTCTTGATTATCATGTTTATGTTCGTTACTTATTTAATTGCTCTTATTTACGTTAAACCTATGTCTAGTTAAAACCCTTGCATGCTTGGGGTAGGATGAACTCGTAGAAGTAGGTTGTGGGTACGTAATTAGGGTAACTTGTGACATTAGGTTTTAATTCTCTTAATTAATGAATTCTTAAAATAAATCTTAACTTTACCTTTGAATTTCGTACGAAAGTGTTAGGGAAAGGACGACCGTATCACTCTTTAACAACTAGTAGTCTTAACGAGAAGGTTTAGAAAGGGTTAATTCATCTACCAATTTAGCGAAGGAGGACGACCGCATCACCTTAGTTAAATTAGGGTCTCATTAATTGAGCACAATCTATTAACTTGTTAGTGGATTAGTGAAGTCGAGTGTTAGGGTAAAGTATTAGGGTTTAGAATCTTGAGCTTTCACCTTGCATTCTTTTACTTAGGTTATTTCTTGCGCGTCACGGTTATTTTTTATTATGGACCCGCTCCGTTAGTATACGTAGGGATTCCTATCCTAAGCATCACCATCTCCCATTTGAAAACAACCCTTAGTTAATTCGTTTCGTTCGTTCGTTAGTATAATTAGTTTAAGTTAATTTCAATTAATCTTTCAAAAAATCCAAAAAAACATTACACTCATATTAGTTATGACGCGTAGATCTTCAGTGATCTGTTCGCATACACCCCATCTCGTGGGTTCGATATACTTGGCCGTTATACTTACTCTTACTACAGTGAACCCGTTCGCTTGCGGGGTAGCGACTAGTAGAAGTTAGTATCATCGCTTCAAGTCATATACTCACTTACCTTCCCTCATCATACTCATGCAACAACAGCAAGAATCACCAAAATCAAACATGGATGTGCACTCTACGATGTGTTTCACTCCTTCACAAGTGTATATCAATGATAAAGGGACTCACTCAAACAATCAATCACACATATTGGCAACCATAGGCTTGAAGCACTCTTAACTCCGACCATACTCTAGAAATCAATGTCGAATCAAAAAGGACTTTTCTCAAGGTTGTAATGTAGGCTCTTTGGACAGGTGGGATAACAATATAGGTGAGTGACTAAAGTGAATGGAGAATAGAAAAATCAAACTTCGGTACTTCGAGATTAGGAACAGACTACTTCAAACATATTCAATAAACACACTTTCAATTCCAACACTCTCAACACTTCAATTTTTTTCTTTCTTATTTTTTTCACTTTTCTCAATCACTTCACTTTTTTTTTTCACAAACACATGAGTTCTTTTTTTTTCTTTTGCTCATTCTCAATTCTTTTGTTTTCTTTCCCACAACTCAAAACTTCATCACACCTTCTTCTCATACTCACTCAACAAACAACATTTCCCTTTTTCAACTCAATTCAATCCCTTCACATTCACACTTTTCCTATTCTCCACTCAAGTTGGGACAAAAAGGCTTAGGAATTGGAATAGTGTTCATAGGTGCTAGCAAATGAAATAGGCTTAAAGCTCAAACGGGCTAACAAGGGACTCAATGTCATTGGTAGGGAAATTTTTTGGCTAAGTGACTCATTCAAAACAAAGATGGCCTAAGATCACATTCGGCATATCAAACTAGACAATATCAAGAAGCAAGAGCACACACAAGTTCTAGCATCCTCTAAGGTGACGATCCACTCACAAACGAAGAGATTAATTTATGCATCAAAATCTCATAAGGCTCAAATCTCACAGCTTTCACATCCATGCTAGTCCTAGTGAATTCTTACTCTCATCACACAAGCACTCAAAAAGAAAAATTCACAAGCATACGAGTTCTTTCTCAAATCAACTCTGACTCAACCACTCACACAAAAGAGTCCCTAACTCAAATCTACAAATCACCCTACTCATCAAATCATACTCAAAGATAGCAATCAGTAAGCATAAGATGATTGATAGGCATGAAATATGCAATAGCGAATCAAATCAAAATCACCCCAAGGAGCATCTCAAGGCACCATATAACCAAACACACTCAAAGATAAGGGGTGCTCCGGTGCAATGTAACAAGAAACATAAAAAAAACTCCACCCCTCCAAACTTCGACCTTGCGAAGAGGTCTAAGTTTGGGGTTGTGGGTTACCTCAACCAAACAATTTAGTTTCTCTCAACAACGTTGCACACTCCCTTGCTTGAGTTTCTTCAATCTCCACTTATTTGACACTCCTTCGAGACAAGCCTACAAAATAAACTCGCACGATAAAAATACCCTAATAACATAAAACTCAAATAACTAAAAAACACTCAAAAGCAAATAAAAATGGGTTGCCTCCCATTCAGCGCTATTTTTAAGGTCCTCATGTCGGACCGAGCTCAAAGGAGCTTATGGGACATCATACTAAAAAATACCTCCCTTACTCTCATAAGAGTGGTGCTTGCATTCCTTTCCTTGATGCCCCATCATCATGAACTCCTTTGCTTCATTCTCATCCCCAAGTGGTATGGGTCTCAACTCCTTCTCACCTTTATCTGGAGGAGTCTTACCAAACAGGTTCTTGAATTTGGACTTTTTATTCTTAACTCCTCCTTTTCCCTCCAACTGGATCACTTCCACACTTTTCACTTCTTCATCCTTCAACTTCTTCACTTTATCCCTATCAAAATAAGTCAGATCATAATGCTCTTGGGTTAAATCAACATGTGAAGGATTATCAAAATCATAAATAAAAGAAGGATTAGGGATAGAAGGTGTGTCTTCAACACTGGGATCAATGGCATCCATGCAATACAAACTCTCATCCTCCTTTGGGTGCTTCATGGCTTCATATAGGGAAATCTTCACTTCTTGATCATCAACTTTCAACGTAATCTTCCCATTTGCCATATCTAGCACCATCTCTGCCGTCGCTAAGAACGGTCTTCCCAAGATCAGGGGCACGTGCTCATCTTCCTCCATTTCGAGCACTACAAAGTCAGCTGGAGAAATGTGATCTCCAACTCTCACGAGGACGTCTTCAACCACACCTTGAGGTCGAGTAATAGACATATTAGCAAGCTGGAGCGTCATCATTGTGGGTTGAAGTTCACCCACCTCTAACTTCTTGAACAACGAAAGAGACATCAAATTTATGCTCGCCCCTAAATCACATAGCGCTCCTTTCTTGATCCCGTTCCCAATGTCACATAAGATGGTAAAGCTCCCGGGATCCTTCAGCTTTGGAGGAAGCGCCTTGTGCACTAATGCACTCACCTCATGGTTCAACTGCACCAACTTCAGCTCATCCACTCGCCGTCTTTTCGCGATCAAGTCCTTCAGAAACTTTGCATAGTTGGGCATCTGTTCCAAAGCATCATAAAAAGGGATATTAATATGCAATTGTTTAAACACATCAAGGAATTTAGTAAATTTCTAATCAAGCTTCTTTTTCATGAAGCGTTGTGGATATGGGATGGGTATCACAGATTTGGGTACCCCCCATTCATCTCTCTCGGTCTCTTTCACTTTCTCCCTTGCTTCCTTTGCCTTCTTCCACTTAGGAACTCTCTCAACCTTCTCAATCCCTTTCTCTTCAAGCTGTTTGCTCGCTTGAGAGCTTTCACCCTCTTTCTCAACATCTCCTTGGGGCGTCTCAGAATCAGCAGGCATCTGGGGACCTTCATAATCGGTCCCACTTCTAAGCTGGATAGCCTTATAATGCTCTTTAGGATTACCCTCAGGCATTGAAGGGTATTTTCCAGGCTCTCTATTCAATGACTTTGCAATCTGGCTCATCTGGAATTTTATAGAAGTGAACCTTCGGTTGTTGACTTGAATCGATTTTACTAACTTCTACTAGTAGCTACCCCGCAAGAGAACGGGTTCACTGTAGTATGGGCATGTATAGGGACCAAGTATTATCGAACCCAAGGGATGGTGTATATGCGAATAGATCCCTGAAGATCTACGCGTCGTAGTTAATATGAGTGTGATGTTTTTAGTTTTTTGAAAGATTAATTAAAAGACTAAAATGAACTAAGTAAACTAAATTACTAAAGCAAACGAATTAACTAAGGGTTGGATTCTAATAAAAGATGGTGATGCTTAGGATAGGAATCCCTACGTATACTAACGGAGCAGGTACATAATCAAAATAACCGTGACAAACAAGAATTAACCTAAGTAAAAGAATGCAAGGTGAAAGCTCAAGATTCTAAACCCTAATACTTTACCCTAACACTCGACTTCACTAATCCACTAACAAGTTAATGGATTGTGCTCAATTAATGAGACCCTGATTTAACTAAGGTGATGCGGTCGTCCTCCTTCGCTAAACCGGTAAATGAATTAACCTTTCCTAAACCTTCTCGTTAAGACTACTAATTGTTATTGAGTGATGCGGTCGTCCTCTCTCTAACACTTCCGTACTAAATTTAAAGGTGAAGTTCAGATTAATTATAAGAATTCATTAGCTAAGAGAATTAAAACTAACGTCACGAATTACCCTAATTACGTACCCACATCCTACTTCTACGAGTTCATCCTAACCTAAGCACGCAAGGGTTTTAGCCGGACATGGTTTTAACATAAATAAAAGCAACAGAAGAAACAACGAACATAAACATGATGAATTGAACGAAGAAAATAAGAAACATGAACTAGGGTTTTAAAATAAAATAATTCTAAGAACTGAAATTTAATTAACTAAAACGAAGTTTAAAACGTTTAAAGTAATCAAACTAATGAAAAGAAACTAAGAAACGAAAATAAACTAAGAATTCGTATGAAAAACCTCAACAACGTAAAAGTAAAACTTGCTCGTCTCCTTCCTCTCCAAAAACTAAGTCTAAAGTGATTTCTAAAGTTCGGGATCCTTCAAAACGTATTTGGACGAGGTATATATAGGCACGGGTCGAAACGGGAGTTAATGGGCCGAAAATACGCATCCGGAGGCAAAAGTATATGGGCGCTCGAGCAAAACGCTCAGCGGTCCCGCTCGAGCTGTGTAGCTCGAATGATGCATTCGCTCGAGCGGTCGCGCTCAAGCTGCTCGAGCGCTGAATCTTCTCTGTATGTTTTGGGCGCTCTAGCAATTCGCTCGAGCGGTGGCGCTCGAGCTGCTCGAGCGCAAGAATTGTTCTGTACGTTTGCGCGCTCGAGCGGTGGTGCTCGAGCAATGCGCTCGAGTGATCTCTAATCCTTCCAAATGATACTTTTCCTCGTCCGCACTAATACCAATCGTATTTCTTCAATATCTTCTCATCCGGGCATCCGTTTGAGTCGATTCAAAGTCCTACGAACTCCGTTTTTCGTCCTCTATTCACCTATGAGCATCAAAGAGACAAATTTATCAATGTATAGAAATAATGCTCATTTGACTCTAAATACTCTAAAAACTCGACCAAAACTAGGGCGTTTCTAGCTACGAATCATGACAATTTCACGCCTAATCAACCCCCCCAAACTTACCATGTTGCTTGTCCTCAAGCAACGAAATAATATGTCAAGTGAAATTGTTAGGAATGAATCAAGAATCAAATCATGCAAGTAATTGAACTCGAGCTTCAAAGATCGATCACACGTATACTAACTCACCTTCCTTCATCATACTCATGCAACAACAACAAGAAACACCAAGATCAAACATGGATGTGCACTCAACGATGTGTTTCACTCCCTTACAAGTGTATAACAGTGTTTAAGGGACTCACTCAATCAATCAATCACACATATTGGCAGCCATAGGCTTGTAAGCACTCTCAACTCCGACCATACTCTAGAAATCAATGCCGAATCAAAAAGGACTTTTCTCAAGGTTGTAATGTAGGCTCTTTGGACAGGTGGGATAACAATATAAGGTAAAGTGACTAAAGTGAATGGAGAATAGAAAATCAAACTTTGGCACTTCGAGATTAGGAACAGACTACTTCAAACATTTTCAATCAACACCCTTTCAACTCCATACTCTCAACACTTCAAAATTTTTTTCTTTCTCACTCCTTCACTTTTTCAATCACTTCATCATTTTTTTTTCTTTTTCGCACAAACACATGAGCTCATTTTTTTTTCTTTTGCTCATTCTCAAATTTTTTTGTTCTTTTTCCAACATCTCAAAACTTCATCACACCTTCTTCTCATATTTACTCAACAAACAACCTTTTCCTTTTTTCAACTCAATTCACTTCCTTCATATTCACACTTTCCTATTCTCCACTCAAATTTGGACAAAAAGGCTTAGGAATTGGAATAGTGTTCATATGTGCTAGCAAATAAAATAGGCTTTAGGCTCAAAGGGGCTAACAAGGGATCAATGTCATTGGTAAGGAAAATTTTGGCTAAGTGACTTATTCAATTCAAAAATGGCCTAAGATCCTATTCGGCATATCAAACTAGACACAATCTAGAAGCAAGAGCACATGCAAGTTCTAGCATCCTCTAAGGTGACGATCCACTCACAAACGAAGAGATTAAATCATGCATTTAAATCTCGTAAGGCTCAAATCTCACAGCTTTCACATCCATGCTAGTCCTAGTGAATTCTCACTCTCATCACACAAGCACTCAAAAGAAAAAAAATTCACAAGCATACGGGTTCTCTCCCTAATCAGCTCAAACTCAAACATTCACACAAAAGAATTCTAACTCCCCCTTCACAATTCACCCTACTCATCAAATCATACTCAAAGATAGCAATCAACAAGCATAAGATGATTGATAGGCATAAAATATTGAGTAACAAAACAAATTAATAATAGCCCAAGGAGCATCTCAAGGCACCAAATAACTAACTCAACTCAAAGATAAGGGGTGCTCCGGTGCAATGTAACAAGAAAACATATAAAAAAAACTCCACCCCCCCAAACTTCGACCTTGCTAGAGGTCTAAGTTTGGGGTTGTGGGTTACCTCAACCGAACAATTCAGTTTCTCTCAATAGCTTTGCACACTCCCTTGTCTCAAGTTGGTTCCTTCAATCTAAATAACTCCATGATACCTTTACTCCTTTAGAGACAAGCCTACAAAATAAAACTCTCAAGTACGAGGTTAAACATACGACTCAACAACATCCTAGTAACATAAAAGGAAAATAACTAAAAAAAACACTCAAAAGCAAATAAAAATGGGTTGCCTCCCATTAAGCGCTATTTTTAAGGTCCTCATGCCGGACCAAGCTCAAAGGACCTTATGGAACATCATACTCAAATTTACCTCTCACTCTCATAAGAGTGGTGTTTGAACTTCTTTCCTTGATGCCCCTCCATCATGAGCCCCTTTGCTCTCTTCTCATCCCCAAGTGTTATGGGTCTCAACTCCTTCTTTCCTCTATCTGGAGGAGTCTTACTAAACAATTTCTTGAGTTTGGACTTTTTCTTCTTAACTCCTCCTTTCCCTTCTAACTAGACCACATCCACTTTCTTTACCTCTTCATCCTTCAACTTCTTCACTTTATCCCTATCAACATAATCAAGAACATAATGCTCATGGGTTAAATTATCAAGTGAAGAATTATAAAATTCATGAATATGAGAAGGATTAGGAATAGGAGGCATGTCTTCAACACGAGGATCAATTGCATCCATGCAATACAAACTCTCATCCTCCTTCGGGTGCTTCATGGCTTCATATAGGGAGATCTTCACTTCTTGATCATCGACCTTCAACGTGATCTTCCCGTTTACCACGTCTAGCACCATCCCCGCCGTAGCTAAGAACGGTCTTCCCAAGATCAGGGGTACGTGCTCATCTTCCTCCATCTCTAGCACTACAAAGTCGGCTGGAAAGATGTGATCTCCAACTCTCACTAGCACGTCTTCAACAACATCTTGAGGTCTAGTAATAGACCGGTCGGCTAGTTGAAGCGTCATCATTGTGGGTTGAAGTTCACCACCTTCCAACTTCTTGAAAAGCGACAAGGGCATGAGATTGATGCTCGCCCCTAAATCACATAGCGCTCCTTTCTTGATCCCGTTCCCAATGTCACATAGGATCGTGAAGCTCCCGGGATCCTTCAGCTTCGGTGGAAGCGCCTTGTGCACTAATGCACTCACCTCGTGGTTCAACTGTACCAACTTCGGCTCATCCACTCGCCGTCTTTTCGCAATCAAGTCCTTCAGAAACTTTGCATAATGCGGCATCTGTTCCAAAGCATCATAAAAAGGAATGTTAATGTGAAGTTGTTTAAAAACATCAAGAAATTTTGCAAATTTTTCATCAAGCTTCTTTTTCATGAAGCGCTGTGGATATGGGACGGGTATCACAGATTTGGGTACCCCCCACTCATCTCTTTCTGTTTCTTTCACTTTCTCCCTTGCTTCCTTTGCCTTTTTCCACTTAGGAACTCTCTCCACCTCCTCACTTTCCTTGCTTGCTTGAGTGCTCTCATCCTCAACCTTCTTCTCAATTCCTTCACTTTCAATCCCCTTCTCAACTTGTGGCGTCTCAGAATCATCAGGCATCTGATGACCTTCATAATTGGTTCCACTTCTAAGCTGGATCGCCATGCAATGCTCTTTCGGGTTCCCTTCCGGCATTCTATTCACAGACTTTGCAATTTGGCTCATCTGGAACTCTAAAGAAGTGAACCTTCGATTGTTCTCTTATTGAGTTCTAGTCCACTCAACATTCATCTTCTGGAGCTCTTGATCACGATGATCGCCTTTCTTATGCAGCTCCTTCACATCGTACTCCAAGGATGACAACCGCTTGCTACCTTCCTCCACCTTCTGAAGAATAGCTCTCAACATCTCCTCGGTTGATGCACCGCCTTCTCCACCAGGAGGTTTAGACCCCGGATCAACACCTGCAGGAACAGTAACACCAGCTTTTGGGTTAGCATAAGAAAAGTTATCATTCTTTCTCCATGTGTTTTGAGGAGGCTGCTGGCCTCCTTGAACTCCTTGTGTGTTCCTCCATTGATTTTGAGGCAGCTGTGGGCCTGGAGGTACAAATGGCTGGCCATAAGAAGGTCTTCCATACTGATTTCCACCTTGGTAGCCATTCTGATTGTAATACGGACCTCCCATGTAATTGACTACCTCTTGCTGTCCACTGGGCTGGTCTACTCTCTCATTCTCCACTGCATGCTCTCCACCCAAACTCTTCCCCAACTCGAGGTTGTTGATCTTCTCCATCATGGCCATCAGCAGTCTTCTCGTTCCTTCACCTTCTTCAACCTGATTAACTCTCTGAAAATCTGCATCTCCACTCCAAGCACCGGCATTCGTGACAATGTTGTCCACGATCTCTCTACATCTCTCTATCCCTTGATTCAGGAATGCTCCGCCCGCACAGGCGTCTAAATGGTCTTGCCCCGCCTTGTTGGCACCACTATAGAAGAATGCCATAATGTCTCCCTCGTTGTACCCGTGCTGCGGGCACTCAATCAGCATGTTTGAGTATCTCTCCCACGCTTGACGTAGGTCCTCTCCTTGCTTCTGGCGAAAGGATGAGATCTCAATTCTAGCCTTGATCGTCCTAGATGGAGGGTAGAATCGCTCGAGGAACAGACGCTCGAGCTCGGCCCAAGTGGTAATACCTCCCCGTGGAAGCGTATTATCGTACCACTCCTTGGCTATTCCCGTCAATGAGAATGGGAACAGCCTAAGCCTCTTGGCATCTTCAGACATGCCATTGTAATTAAATGTGGAGGCTATCATGAGAAAACTCCTTAGATGTGTATGAGGATTCTCCTTCCCGATCACCCCTTTGAACTGATTCTCGGTCAGCAGCTTTAAAATCCCCGGTGATATCGAGAAGTTGTTCGCCTCAACAGGAGGCAAAGCCACTCCATCATAGTACCGTTGTGGCTGCGCTGCAAACCTCCCTCGAATAGCCATCTGATCTGCGTTCTGAGGAACGTATTGAGGATTAGCAGCTGGTACTGGTACTTGTTGGGGTGGTGGTTGGTAAACAGGTGGTTGGTTATAGACTGGTGGTGGATGATATGGATATGGTGGGTAAGGATAAGGTGGGTATGGGTAATGTTGGTATGCTGGGTTGTGGAAAGGGTTATTTGGGTTTTGTGGGTAAGCAGGGTTTTGGTTCTGGTTTTGGGGTTGTGTTTGTGCAGAAATGATTGTGTCTTGTGGGTTCGGGTGTGGGCTCTCAGTTCCCCCTATGGGTATCTGCTGATTACTGCTATTTCCATTGGCACCCTCTGCCCGTTCCACAAGAGCAGTATACTCTGCAGCTATCTTGTCTAACTCCCCAAGTTCATCAGAAATTTTGTCTTTGTTTCCCGCGGCAGTAGTCATTCTTCTCAAGAAGGCTCGGTTCCTTCTGGCTATTGTCTCAGGATCTGCAGGTAATCTCTCTTCGCTCGTATTGCCTTGTGAGCGTGTTTTCATAAACCTGACACACTAGCAGAAGGATCAAAACGCAACTGCCGAAAGAAAAATAAAAATAAAAATAAAACAGAAAATAAATCACTCACTACTAATTACTAACCTATCTACAAGTCCTATTCAAAAAGCATATAACGCCATCCCCGGCAACGGCGCCATTGACTTGAATCGATTTTACTAACTTCTACTAGTAGCTACCCCGCAAGAGAACGGGTTCACTGTAGTATGGGCAAGTATAGGGACCAAGTATTATCGAACCCAAGGGATGGTGTATATGCGAATAGATCCCTGAAGATCTACGCATCGTAGTTAATATGAGTGTGATGTTTTTGGTTTTTTGAAAGATTAATTAAAAGACTAAAATGAACTAAGTAAACTAAATTACTAAAGCAAACGAATTAACTAAGGGTTGGATTCAAATAAAAGATGGTGATGCTTAGGATAGGAATCCCTACGTATACTAACGGAGCAGGTACATAATCAAAATAACCGTGACAAACAAGAATTAACCTAAGTAAAAGAATGCAAGGTGAAAGCTCAAGATTCTAAACCCTAATACTTTACCCTAACACTCGACTTCACTAATCCACTAACAAGTTAATGGATTGTGCTCAATTAATGAGACCCTGATTTAACTAAGGTGATGCGGTCGTCCTCCTTCGCTAAACCGGTAAATGAATTAACCTTTCCTAAACCTTCTCGTTAAGACTACTAATTGTTATTGAGTGATGCGGTCGTCCTCTCTCTAACACTTTCGTACTAAATTTAAAGGTGAAGTTCAGATTAATTATAAGAATTCATTAACTAAGAGAATTAAAACTAACGTCACGAATTACCCTAATTACGTACCCACATCCTACTTCTACGAGTTCATCCTAACCTAAGCACGCAAGGGTTTTAGCCGGACATGGTTTTAACATAAATAAAAGCAACAGAAGAAACAACGAACATAAACATGATGAATTGAACGAAGAAAATAAGAAACATGAACTAGGGTTTTAAAATAAAATAATTCTAAGAACTGAAATTTAAATAACTAAAACGAAGTTTAAAACGTTTAAAGTAATCAAACTAATGAAAAGAAACTAAGAAACGAAAAAAAACTAAGAATTCATATGAAAAACCTCAACAACGTAAAAGTAAAACTTGCTCGTCTCCTTCCTCTCCAAAAACTAAGTCTAAAGTGATTTCTAAAGTTCGGGATCCTTCAAAACGTGTTTGGACGAGGTATATATAGGCACGGGTCGAAATGGGAGTTAATGGGCCGAAAATACGCATCCGGAGGCAAAAGTATATGGGCGCTCGAGCAAAACGCTCGAGCGGTCCCGCTCGAGCTGTGTAGCTCGAATAATGCATTCGCTCGAGCGGTCGCGCTCGAGCTGCTCGAGCGCTGAATCTTCTCTGTATGTTTTGGGCGCTCGAGCAATTCGCTCGAGCGGTGGCGCTCAAGCTGCTCGAGCGCAAGAATTGTTCTGTACGTTTGCGCGCTCGAGTAAGGCGCTCGAGCGGTGGCGCTCGAGCAATGCGCTCGAGTGATCTCTAATCCTTCCAAATGATACTTTTCCTCGTCCGCACTAATACCAATCGTATTTCTTCAATATCTTCTCATCCGGGTATCCGTTTGAGTCGATTCAAAGTCCTACGAACTCCGTTTTTCGTCCTCTATTCACCTATGAGCATCAAAGAGACAAATTTATCAATGTATAGAAATAATGCTCATTTGACTCTAAATACTCTATAAACTCGACCAAAACTAGGGCATTTCTAGCTACGAATCATGACAATTTCACGCCTAATCAGTTGTTCTCTTGCTGAATCCGATTCAGCTCTTCATCTCTCTTCTGGAAGTCTTGATCACGCTGATCAACTTTCTTATGCAAATCTTTCACATCGTACTCCAAAGATGATAAACGTTTGCTTCCTTCCTCCACCTTCTGAAGGATAGCTCTCAACATCTCCTCAGTTGAGGCACCGCCTTCTCCACTCGGGGGTTTAGAACCTGGATCCACGCCTGAAGGAACTGTAATACCCGCCTTCGGGTTAGCATATGAAAAATTCTCGTTCTTCCTCCATTGGTTCTGAGGAAGCTGCTGGCCTCCTTGATACCCTTGTGTGTTCCTCCATTGATTTTGAGGCGGCTGTGGGCCTGGAGGTACAAATGGTTGGCCATAAGAAGGCCTTCCAAACTGGTTGCCACCTTGTGGATACCCGCCTTGTGGATAGTTAGGCCTTCCTATATAGTTGACCTCTTCTTGCTGACTCGTGGGTGGGTCCACTTTCTCGCTCACCGCTACATTCTCTCCAACCAGATTCTGCCCCATCTCAAGATTACTGATCTTCTCCATCATAGCCATCAACAGCTTCCTTGTACCCTCATTCTCCTCCAACTTACAAACTCTCTGAAACTCAGGATCCTCGTTCCATGCACCGACATTCGTGATAATGTTGTCCACGATCTCTCTACATCTCGCTATCCCTTGGTTCAGAAAAGCTCCACTCGCACATGCATCTAAATGGGCTTGGCCAGCCCTGCTGGCTCCACTATAGAAGAATGCCATAATATCTCCCTCGTTATACCCGTGTTGTGGGCACTCAATCAACATATTTGAGTATCTCTCCCACGCTTGGCGTAAATCCTCTCCTGACTCTGGCGAAAGGAAGAGATCTCAATCCTTGCTTTAATAGTTCTCGATGGAGGGTAGAATGGCTCGAGGAACAGACGCTCGAGATCGACCCATGTGGTTACACCTCCCCGTGGGAGCGTGTTATCATACCACTCCTTTGCTATTCCCATCAATGAGAATGGGAACAGCCTAAGCCTCTTGTCATCTTCAGACATGCCGTTATAATTGAATATGGAGGCTATCATCAGAAAACTCCTCAGATGAGTATGAGGATTCTCCTTCCCGACCTCCCATTTGAACTGGTTCTGGGTAAGCAGCTTAAGAATTCCTGGGGAAATCGAGAAGTTATTTGCCTCAACAGGAGGCAATGCCACTCCATCATAGTACCGTTGTGGCTGCGCTGCAAATCTTTCTCTAATAGCCATATTTTGATCTGCGTTCTGAGGAATGTGCTGAGGGTTAGCAGCTGGTACGGGTACTTGTTGGGGTGGTGGTTGGTAAACAGGTGGTTGATTGTAAACTGGAGGTGGAGGATACGGGTATGGTGGATACAGATAAGGTGGGTATGGGTAAGGTGGATAAGGTAAGTTGTTTTGGTGTAAGTTAGGATGTGGGTAAGCAGGGTTGTTATGAGGATTTTGGACAATGTTATGAACTGGGCTATTTTGATTCTGAGTACCCAGGTTTTGGATCTGGCTTTCTCCTGACGGATCTTGGTTCTTACTAGTATTCCCTTCAGTGCCGTCAACCCGGTCTACTGTCTGATTAAACTCATTAGTTGCATCATCCAACTCATTACTGAGGTCCATTGGTTCTTTCCCTCCTCCGGCAGTGGTCATTCTCCTCAAGAAAGCTCGGTTCCTTCTGGCTATCGTCTCAGGGTCTAACGGTAATCTCTCTTCGCTCGTATTGTCTTATGAGCGTGTTTTCATATACCTGACACACTAGCAAAAGGATCAAAATGCAACTGCCGAATGAATAAAAATAAAAATAAAAACAGAAAATAAAGCACTCACTACTAACTACTAAGCTATCGACAAGTCCTATTCAAAAGATATACAACGCCATCCCCGGCAACGGCGCCATTGACTTGAAGCGAAAATACTAGCTTTTACTAGTAGCTTCCCCGCAAGAGTACGGGTTCACTGTAGTATGGGCAAGTATAGAGACCAAGTATTATCGAACCCAATGGAAAGTGTGTATGCAAAATAGATCCCTGAAGATCTATGTTTTTATGGATTTTTTTAAAAGAATTAATTATAACTAAAATAAACTAATTAAACTGAAATACTAAATAAGTTGAATTAACTAAGGGTTGTATTCAAATGAGTGATGGTGATGCTCAGGATAGGAATCCCTACGTATAATAACGGAGCAGGTACATAATCAAAATAACCGTGATGTGCAAGAAATAACCTAAGTAAAAGAATGCAAGATGAAAGCTCAAGATTCTAAACCTTAATACTTTACCCTAGCACTCGACTTCACTAATCCACTAACAAGTTAATCGATTGTACTTAATTAATGAGACCCTAATTTAATTAAGGTGATGCGGTCGTCCTCCTTCGCTAAACCGGTAGATTAATCAACCCCTTCTAAAGCCTCTAGTTAAGTCTACTAGTTGTTAAAGAGTGATGCGGTCCTCCTCTCCCTAACACGTTCGTACGAAATTCAAAGGAAAAGTTAAGATTGATTTTAAGAATTCATTAATTAAGAGAATTAAAACCTAACGTCACGAATTACCCTAATTACGTACCCACAACCTACTTCTACGAGTTCATCCTACCCCAAGCATACAAGGGTTTTAGCCGGACATGGTTATAATGATAACAAGAGTAATTGATGAAGTAACGAACATGAACATGATAATTATAATGATGAAAAGATCAATCATACACTAGGGTTTCAAGAAATAAAGGAATAAATGTTGGTCCCGAAACGAGTAAACAGGTGTATGGGGGGGGGAATACACCTGTGGTTACAAATTAAAACTTCTTCAAAACTTATCAGGTTACTTAAGACAATAGCTCGTCAGTGGACTTGAGGTCTGCTGAGAGTTACTCTGTGAAAGCTTACTGAGATAATACCTCCACTGAAAGCACAAGACTTTCAGTTGAACTACTATCTAATTAGCTTTCAGATGCGGATTAGTGAGCCCTTTAGAAAACTCGTTTTACTTTGATAAACTTGAGATTAACACACACTTATGAAATAGCAGAATGTAAGTACACAAGATGTAAAGTGGTTCAGAGATAAATCTCCTACGTCCACTGGCCTGATCAAACAGGAGAATTCCTTTCACTTGGAATTCCTTGTGTTATAGTGCCAAGGTGCACTGATCAACTTCTCCTCTCTTAGGATGATTGATCACTAGGAAATTCCAGGTCCTAGTTCCCAAAACAAACCAGCTTTCAGACTGATACAACAATCAGCTTACTAACACCACTTAACACTAGCTCTCAACCTAAACACTGAGTAGGGTTTTGAGTAGGGTTTTGGTTCCAACTATTTTGAGATAATCCTTACAAGTTTAGCTCAAGGCTTAGGATTGGATTATCACTTTCTAAGATTTGGATATAGCTTTTAAGCTTGGTTACAGAAGGTTTGTTAGGCTCTCTACAACTTTGAAACACTTGGGAAACAATGATAATTTCGAGTGCTTCTAGATGGTTATGAATGTAGAGATAGCTTTGATCTTGTGAGTTTCCCGTGCTTGTAAATGTGCACGTCCTTCTGTATTTATAGGCTTCCTTGAAAATCTTCCCGTTGGATTTGAATCTTCTCAAGTAAGTCTTCTTGTATCTGATTGGTTCAAACGACTCTTTTTGAAGCTTTAAGTCTTGTCAAGAAACGGCTGCAAAACCATGCTTGTTCACCAACTTTCTGTAGATTGCTAGGTGAAAGACTTTTGGTACTTGTCAGGCTGGGGTAGGTCGGCTGTCAGTAAAGTACACTGACGTGTCATCTTCTCATTGGACCTTAAGTCTGTATGCCCAGATTCATGTCTTGCTCTAAGGTGGGATTCCTCGGAGAGAACCTTCTTATTCCTTCATTTATTGTAAGCTTCACTGAAATTCATTTTGCCTTGTTCCAACCAGATTAACTAACAGCTTTAAATATGTTTAGCATTAAATGTACTTTGTTAGTTTCTTTATCAGTGGACCTTCGTCCTCTACTGATAGATTTAGTCTTAGTGAGAATGTACTTAGAAAACATTCAAGACTTAGACTTCTTTCTCAGATCACTTAGTCTTCAGCGGACTTTATCTTCAGCAGACTTCATACTAAACTACACTCTAGTTATTACTAACTGTACTCCAGTTCTTAACACTTAGAACTGTTTATTTTAAACTCTAACTCTACTGAATAATTTACTTACAAAACAACTTAGGAGGAACATTTTGGCATCTAATCAAAACTAAGTCTTATACATTTTCCCAACAATTTCCCCCTTTTTGATTATGCCGGAACCTATCTTATTACATATCTTCTTTCAGATGAGGTTCTTCAGATGACATAAAGTTCAAGGATTTTGTAAGTAAAACATTCAAGTACATAAGCCTAAATGATAATGAGATATTATCTTGGGCACGCAACAGTAGAGATCATTTCATGATAAATAGATGAAGTACATTTTACATGAAGTCTACTTCTAAAAAAGTTTCAAATTTAAACACGCCTGGGACTTATAAACAAATGCCCAGCAAAAGATACATCTTTCTCAGATGGACTCAAACAATGGTTCAAGTCCATATTGTTTGAAGACTCTGATCTTCAGCTCATTCTTCCTCTCCATCACCTCCTTCGAATGTCCTCTGAGACCAAGGTGCTCACATAAGGATGTCCACTCTTCAGTGATCCTTTCTCTATCAACAGCACTTGTTGCATCTTGAGGAGGCCAGTATGTGATTGGCTCAGGGGCCTTCAGAGCTTGATCAGGGAAGGCATCATTCCAAGCATCACTGATCTCGGGATAGAGTTTGGGATAGGCATCAAACAACCATGAGTTGAAGACTTCTTGTGCATTGTCCCTTCCTAACTCTCCACTGACATAAAAGGAATATACAAAGTCCCTTTTTGCAGTCTCCCAAGCATCATTGAGCTTCTTAGGAACCCAGGAATCATGGTGAGGGAATCTGTTCTCAGACGGTGTGATCTTGTCTTTCTTTAGTTTAGCAGCCCACTTTAGATAACCACTTCTGAATTTCTTAGAAGTAGTTTTGTCAAAAGTGGCTAACCTCTCCTGCTTCTTCCTCTCAGCCAGTTCTGCAATGGTTTCCATCTTCCCAACCACCTTATCTCTCCTCTCCTGCTGTTGGGCAGTTAGCTTCCTTGCTCTCTCGTTCATTCCTCCAGCCTCTTTGATTAGCTCAGTGAGCTCCGTGACTCGGGTGGGTGTAGACTTGGAAATTTCCGAAGATAAAGGATCAGGGTTAAGAATGGGAAGTACCTCAACTTCATCAGTAGAGGTTGTGGACTTAGCTGCCAACCTCCCTGAGGTTCTTGTCTTTTTAGCTACCTCTACTGAGAGTACATCAGTTGCCTTTCTCTTGGCAGGTTCCCCCTTCTTTGCAGCTCTCTCTTCCTTCTCCTTCAGATGAGCTTCCTTGAACTTTGTGAGGTCTTCTGATGTTGTCTCCTTGCCCTTCTTTTCTTCAGCCAGCTTCTGGGCCTCAGCATTAACTTTCTTGATGGTGCTTTTGATTTGTTGACTTCTCTCGAACTCCGGGGTCTCAAGGATGATTTGCATTTTGTTCCTTGGATCAGCCTTCAGCTCCTTAGAAGATATCCTTCTTTCCCCCTTTCCGGCATTAATCATGCACTCAGCCACAGTGATGTTTAACTTCAACTGATCGTGAGCGATGGCTTTAAGTTCAGTAGAGCAGTGTTCAACTTCATCTTCCATTCTTTCTAGTGCAGCTCCAGCAGTTTGACCAAATTTCACAAATTGGGCCAGCTTCTCATCAATTAGCACATTGGTCTTTTCCTGAGTTGGGAAGTCCTCAGCAGCCTTCTTGAGAACTTCACCAAGCTTGGCTCCAAGTTCTTCGTGCTTTGCCTCGAACTCCTGCATCTTCTGGTTCCATAACCCTTCAACCTTCCCAATAAGGTCGGCTGAGAAAGCTTCAACAGAAGACTTTAGGTTGATGGACACGTTCTCTACTGAGTCCTTCAGGAATTGAGTTCTGGCTTCTTCCTCCTTCTTCTCCAGGTTCATCAGACCTTCTAGCATGAGAACACAGTTGCCTTCAACTAGGTCAGACACCATGTAAGTTGAGTCTTGCACCTTCAGGGTTAGATTTTGAAGTGAAGTAGTTGTTGACTCCATCAATTCATCAACATGGTCTGAGAGTATGACCATTTCGTCTACCTCCTCTTGGACAACTTCTTGAAGATCTCTCAGCTCAGTTTCAAGAGTATGAAGTCTTTCATCTTGGAGTTTAAGCACTGCATCCCTCAGTGGAGTTAGGTTGACCTGGACTGGGGGGATCTCATCAGTTTGAGTACCTGCATTTAAGACAGTGTTAGTTCTTCCTCCCTCAATCTCACCACCTAAGTCACCTGTAACTTCTAACTCCATTGGAACTCCCTCCTCCTCACTCATCTTACTTCTCTCATCACTCTCCTTTTGAACTATGGTTTTTTCAGCCAATTTATCCTTTACAGGAATGATTGCTTTTATTTGACCACTCATAACTCCAGTGATTTCCACATCTTTCTCACCACCCTCAGCTTTTTCCTTTTCTTTTTCAACTTCTTCGTTTCCAGACACCTCAGTTGACTCTAAAGTCACCACTGAGGGCTGTTGTGGGAGAATCTCAGTAGACACCTCTACTGGACTCTCCTGTGGCAAATTTTGAGCCTCAGTATCCCTTGTCTTGGATACATCCTTGGCTACCTCACCATCACCTTGCCTTGGTGAGGTCCCTCCTCCTTGTACATTTTCCTCTTTCTCATCCTCCTTCTCCTTCACATCCTCTCTTACAGCTATCACCTCAGCTGACTTCTCTTGCTTACCAACATCAGCTCTCTCCACCTCATCTCCCTTCTTGTCCTCAGCAATTTTCTCCAAGACCAAACTTTCAAAGACCTTCTCATCACAGAGAAGTCTGGTCTTGTGCATCCCAGCAAAGTTTAGCACTTCAGCTTCCTCCTTCTTCCACTCCTCTGCATTGCTGCCTCTTACAGCTAGAAGAATTTCACCAAGTCTTCTATCCTTGAGTTAGACAATGAGTCGCAGCCTCAAGAATATAGCCTTGAGTGTGGGGAAGTTGTCAAGTTCAGGGTATTTAGACTCCAAAGAGTAAGCAACCTCATCCTTAAGGATGTCTAAGAATGAGTACTCTTCTTCATCGTCTGAAGGAAGGGAAGGGGTAGGGGATCTGCTCTCTGTTGGCTCTTCTGGGATAGACTCCAGTTGAGTTGAAAGAATTTCAGGAGGGTTTGGTTCAGATGAGGTTTGAGTTTGAGTTTCAGGTGAGGTTGGGGTTGATGATGTGGGTTCAGATGGGGTTGTTTCAGTAGAGGTGGAGATGGGTTCAGTGGGGTTTGATGGGGTGGTTTCAGTGGGGTTGAAGATGGGTTCAGTGGGGGTTATTTGGGATCCACTTACTGGCTTTTGAGAGCCATCAGTGGTGGTTTTTGGTAATGAGGAGATGTGTTTGGTTTTGGCAGCAGGGGTGCGAGGTTTAGTGGTTTTAGGTTTGATGGGGGTGGGTGCAGGAACATCTGAGTCAGACTCAGTTGAGATAGTGTTGGGAGAAGAGGTAGGGTTACCTAATGAAGATTCATCAGTAGAGTCTGTGACTCTGACTTTCTTTGAGGCACTGTCTTTCTCTGCCTCAGGAGACCTCTTCTTCTTCTTCTTAGAGGCTTTTTCTGCCTCGGCCTCCTTGTGCTGGGCCATCTTATCACTTAATTTGACCAGTCTCCTCTTGAGCTTGGTCTTCTTCCCTTCAGTGGGGTTGGCCTCGTCTTCCTCAACTGCCTCTGGACTCTCCACAGCAGGCTTAATCATCCTCCCTTCAAGATTCTTTCCAGGCTTGAATAGGGCTTTCAAATTGCTCCATTTCCTATCAGGGATCCAATCCACTCCCAGGTCTACATTCTCTATCAAGTAAGAGATTTTTGTAGCATAATTGAGCTTACTTGATAGTTGGGGAGTTTTGTCTGGTTGGAGCTTTGAGTTCTCTTTGTTCAAGGCCCTCAGAAAGAATTGTTGCCAGTTGAAGGACCTTTCTTTGCTTTCCACAATGGCCTTCATCAGTCTGAGCTTTGGCTTGCTCACTTGCTCAGTACTTCCTTGGTTCCCCATAATGCATTTACCCACAACTTCACACAGAACATTGTATACTGGCAGGAGTATACTTCTATTCATGGTTGGGCTATATTTCACCTTCCTCTGCATAATGGTATTGACCCATTCCTCCTCTTTGTCCACTATGCATGTGTCTGGATTGGGACCTTCAGAAGGAAGATCAAATAGCTCCTTCAGAACTTCTCCGCTCACACGAATCTCCTTCTTTATCTTTTGGTGCCCTGTGACCTCCATGTCATCTCTCATAACTTTCTTCTTCCTTTGCAATATCAGATGAGACCTAATCCTTGTGTCTGAGTTGGAGACATTGTTGTAGAATTCAAGAACCTGTCTGTCAAAACAGTTCTCTGGATGAACCGATAGAAATTTCTCTAACCCTGCAGATTTGAGCATATCTAGGGCTTCTTTGATATGGGCAAATTCAGGTTTTGTCTCAATCTCTGGGGTATCAAACACCACAATGGGTTCATACCATAAGTTATCCTTATTGGTAAGGAAACTAAGATTTAGTTTTGCCATTTGAACAAGAGGGTTTGAGAGAAATAAGATTGCAGAGTGTGTAGGATAGATAGTAAGAGATTGCTTGAAAGAGTATTCGAAAAGGTTTGCAAGCTTAAGTTTGGGGTTTTTATTTGAGAAATAAACGGTTAGATCTAGTCCCGCAATCAACGACTGAGATTGATTTTAGTAAAAAGTCGTGGATAGAAGAAAAGGGGTAGTGGGGAGTTTTTGATAGATCTAGACGGTTAGGAGTGAACCGTCAAATATGGATGGTATGGATTAAAAAAAAAAATTGGTAGCCGGAAAGTCACATCATCCGGCTTTTAGGGCGCGTGAGATAGGTAATTGAAAAAGCATGTCTGACTTGTACCACGCGCATTAAATGCTTGTCATACCAAAATCTCTTCGGAACAGTGAAGAAAGATTTAATTTCCCAGAAAGCACTCATGAGTAAGTTTTTTTGAAACCAAATATATTCTTTAAAAACTAAGAGGCTTTAAATTTGAAATAATATAAGTAAAAAGCTTTTGACCTCCACTGAGGTTTGACCTCGTCTGATATTCAAACCTCTTCTGAGATGAGGAGCTTCTTCTGAGAAGGATCCTCTACTGAATATGAACCTCCACTGAGATACCAACTGAGTTGAAGGTAACTCTTCTGAGATTCAATCCTTTATTCACTCTCCTGGATCTAGGAGTCCAAGCTGTTGGAGTTATACGTGAAAGTATGCTTTTACTTTGTATAACTCGTGTATCAAACACTCGTTTTATGAGAATAATTCTTTTATCGCATTTGCTTTAGATATGATTGAATGTTGAATATTTATTGCAAACCGTTCAATATATAGTACGTGTTACATTGTAGTTAATGTGGTGATACCCGATCACGGAAGACAACATTAACGGTTTCCTTGTAACTAAACGTACATTTCACGACCTAGGTGGAATTGAACAATCTGCCGTGAAAGGTCGATGTGTAAGGCTCAGATTGGTCTGTCTTGACCAAGAGATTGCACTAGCACATTTAGTATGTGTTGAAGAGGTCCTACAGTGAGGAGAAATTCTTCTGTTCTGAAAGGTGAAGAATTAGACCTCAGTGGTTGTTGATTTCTTAATCTCCGTCACTTAAATAGAACCGTGTGTGCTTAGTAGTTACTGCTTTGATTCATGTTGGGTGAGAATCATTGTGACTTCGAACTTTGTGTCTTGGGCAGTAATATTAATCATACGACGGTTGCTAAGATTTAATACGGAGAAACGCGTGCGAGTACGGCTCGTGTGATTAGTCCCCTTGGTGGGCTCAGAAGTTTTATTGTACCAAATCTTGCAAGTGAAGAATTAGTTTCTTCGGTACGAATAATAATGTTGAGCTGTCTTTACTCCAAGGTGAAATATATTAATTAATTTAGAGCTATTCAGAAGCTCAATTAATTAATGGACTTGATATTCTTAAACGCGGGAAATAATAACCGGGAGCCATATTATCGTAATATGGATTAAGATGGATAGTGCAATATTAATTTATTAGTGGTAATAATTAATATTAATGGGCTGAATTATATTGGGGCTCAATATTGAAATTCAGAAGTCCATTAGGAGGTCCAATCTTAATTCTCCTTAAGGCCCCTCAAGTAGCCCATTAAGTAGCCCAATAATGATAAGGTGATTAAAATAAAAAGAAAATTATATTGCTGATTTTTCTCTCATAATTTTCGAAAATTGATATCTTGGAGCAAGAAAAGATCTTGTTGATTTTCTTGAAAAGATATTATGGAAGATAAGTATTCTTGGAATACAAGATTATCTCATATATTCAAGAAGATCCAAATCTTAGATTTTTTGTTTCATTATTTTCGAAAATTATCACTTAATTTGTAAGGTGAGATTTTTGTGGAATATTTTATTTTGGAGAAAAGAATATATGAGATATATTCATGATTTCTTAGAGTCTAAGAAAAGATTTCTCCAAGCCCATATTACACATGAAATTTTCGGCCCTTACATCTTATAAATAGGGGATGATTATTTCATCCCCAAGTACAGAATTCCATGTGTTGGAAAAATCAAGAAGCATAGATATTTTTCTTTTTCCTTAGTTATTAAATTGCTTGAAAGCGTCTCCCACCGGCGATCAAGTGAGGTGAAAAGGGAAATACTTGAGAAGGCTTTGGGTTGATAGAACGTGATTACGAGTGTCCCGTATATCCAAAGGCCATTACTACGAGAGGTACGTTAATCGCATATTTACTTGTTTAATTCCGCCTAGTTAAATATGTGAAATTAATTTAGCATGCATGATGATAATTAGTTGTTGGAATTATTATTTGAATTAATTAGGATTAATTCATGATAGTAATAATTGTATTTAAATTCGTATTTAAAATTCATCCCGAATAGATTCCGGGCACCCCTATTTTTTCCCCAACAACTGGTATCAGAGCCACGGTTTCGGGCTCTGAATTTTAAATTGGAATTTAAATTGTTGAACATTAAATTTGAAATTGGATAGTAGAATTGTTAGATCCTTTTTGCAGGTATCCAATTGTCATGGTTTTTAATGTTGTTAATTTCATGCGTGTGAATTAATTTGGTTTTTAATTCGATTCGTTCGAATTCGTTTTTCTCGTGAGAAAATCCACGAGTAGATTAGTTGTTTTTATTTTGATTCGATAATTGTAATAGACTAGTCTAGATCTAGTATTTATTTTTTGTAAAAATAAATTGTAACCGGATCGTGATGAAGAACGAAGAATTAAAAACAGTGTACCCGGACGACGCATGCAAGCGTGGAGCGTGTATGGAGGTAAAATCATGCAAGGGGTGAAGAAAACGAGGACGAACGGCGAAAAAAAACGGCGCACGGGGGTGCACGGCGCACGCCGTGCGCAACAGGCGCAGGGCGCCGCGCGCACGGCGCGCGCGCGCCTCGGCAACGCCCTGCAGCGCCTCGGGGCGCCTCGGGCGCGCCTCGGCGCGCCTCCGTGCAGCGCCTCGGGTGCGCCTCGGGTGCGCCTAGGGGCTGCGCTTCGGCGCGCCTCGGGCGTTTTTCCAGCGCTTCTCGGGCTGGGAAGCGCGCGGGCCCACTTCGTGGGCCGACGCGCGCTGTATCTCGGGCCGTGGAATTTTTTCGGTTCGTGTTTTTTTTTTCGTGTGATTTTAAACGTCGTCCCGAACCCCAAACGATGCTGTTTTTGAAGAAGTGTTGCTGTTCGAGTGGGAGCACGTCGAGACGAACGTCGGAAAGCAACAAGGACGATTTTTTCGCATCAAGACGTGAAGAAATTAAACCGTGACAATTGGATTCGAGTGCTCCAATGTGTTTAATTTTTGTTTTGATGGATGTTTTATTTCGTGCACTTATTATTATTTGTTAATATGTGTTTGCATGAATTTAATTGTCCAAGAAAAACCTTACTTTCGAAAATTACTAAGTATGTTTTTATAATCGCAATTTTATTCCGGATATTAAAATTGGATTATTTTGGCCTCCATAATTTATTTATTTGTGAAGTTCTTTTGGAATACATTTCCCCCTCGGATCGGCCAAAAGAACGGATTTCACATGAATAAATTCCGAAAGGATGATTGTGGATTATTACTAGTGGCGGTATTGACCCTCACCACGAGTGGCTTGCTCAAAGCGAAATAATAATTCTGTATTTAATTATGGTTATTACTTAGGCATAGGAAATTGATATTAACTTACTCCCCTCGGAGTCCCTGTCAATTTCTATGTGGTCAAAGTGGGAGCCAACTATTAATTATGAATTAAGGATTTGTAACTTTTAAGTTTGTGATCCGCTTGAATGTATTTAAATGTACAGACCACCCCTCGTGGCGCATTTAAATTGTTTCGAGATGTTGGCTGATGCATGATTATATTGTTTTAAGGTTTCAATATAATTGATGTGATCAAATTTATGTGATAATTTCATATTTTTCTAGATATTAATATGAATGTATGTTTTATTCTCAGTTCATCATGTCGCAACCTTTTAATCCACTGTTTAGTATACTTAAAGATAACAAACTTGTTGGTGAGAACTATGTTGATTGGAAACGTAACCTTGACATTGTCCTAACCGCACAACACCACAAGTGGGTACTTACCACTCCTAAGCCCCAAGAGCTTGCCGAAGATGCCACCAAAACGGACAAGAAAGAGCATAAGAGATGGTTAGACTCCGATGAGATGGCTAGGTGTACTATTCTGGCTTCAATGTCAGATGTGTTGCAACACCAACACCAACACATGGAGACCGCCTCTGAGATAATGCAAAATCTTGAAGCGATGTTTCAACATCAAAACCGTACGGCTAGGCAAATCACCATGCGAAAGATGCTTTCGTTGAAAATGGTGGAAGGTACGCCCGTAAGAGATCACGTAATCGAGATGATGGGTTATCTCAACAAGTTGGAAGTACTTGGTGCGGAATTTGACCTCCCTACTAAGGTCGATTTCGTTCTCCATTCTCTGCCGAAGAGCTTTGAGCAGTTTCAATTGAACTATCAAATGAATGACCGGGCAAATAGCTTGCCCGAGCTCTTGCAAGCTTTGGTATCGGCGGAGACTCTAATGGATCACCAAACTGTTGCTATGGTGGCAAACGGTCCGTCTTCCTCTTCAGGTCCCAAGGGAGGGAAGAAGAGGAAGAGGACGAAGGGCCAGACCCAAGCAAATCCAACCGTTGCGAAACCCAAGGCAAAGGGAGAAGGAGGTGGAAAGAAAGCTGCTAAGGGTAAGTGCTTTAATTGTGGTGAGAAGGGACATTGGAGGGCGACCTGTTCTAAGCCTAAGTAGGGTGGAAAGAAAGGTAAGTCTCATGCTTTAGTCGTTGAAACATTTGTTGCGGCGTATGCTGCCCATGGTTGGGTAGTGGATACCGGGGCAACTGATCATATTTGTTTCACTCTTCAGGGGTTCCAGCTAACCCGGCGACTTAGCAAGAATGAGATCACAATCGCTTTGGGGGATGCTACGAGAGTGGCAGCCGAAGCAGTGGGAGTCGTGCACCTATCTTTTGAAGATAGAGTTTTAATTTTAAGAGATGTTTTATACGTTCCAAACTTTAGGAAGAATTTATTTTCGGTTTCTAAGTTGTTTTTTGATGGATATTCAGTTACTTTTAATAAAGTTGTTACTGTTTTCTTTTAAGAATGATGTTATCTGTCATGGAACGTTGGTAAACAATCTCTATACGATTAAGTGTGCACACCACTCAAATAATGAATCTAATAACACGTCGATCATTTCGAGCAATAAAAGAAAGCGTTCTTCGGAGATGGACGAAACACTTTTATGGCATCTTAGGCTAGATCATTTTAATCTAAAGTGGATAGAGAGATTGGTAAAAGACGGATCCTTGGAATCGCTCCAAGTTGAGCTGTTTCCAACTCGTGAATCCTGTTTAGATGGTAAAATGACCAAGAGGGCATTTGGAGCCAAGGGGAATAGAGCCATGGAAGTGTTAGAACTCGTTCATACCGATGTGTGTGGTCCAATGACGATCAAAGCAAGAATGGGGTATGAGTATTTCGTTACCTTCATCGACGATTACTCAAGATATGGGTACATTTACCTTATGCGGCATAAGTCTGAAACTTTTGAAAAGTTTAAAGAGTTTAAGGCCGAAGCCGAGAAACATAGGGAAAAGAGTATCAAGTTTCTACGATCAGATCGTGGAGGCGAATACCTCAGCGATGAATTCTTGAACTACCTATCGGACGAAGGGATTGTATCCCAGTTGACCGCACCGGGAACCCCTCAACAGAACGGTGTGGCGGAACGAAGGAACCGGACTCTTTTAGAGATGGTCAGATCCATGATGAGTTATTCAGATTTACCCAAGTCGTTTTGGGGTAATGCCTTGGAAACGGCGGCTTATATTCTAAACTTGGTGCCATCCAAATCGGTTCCTAAAACCCCAATGGAATTGTGGACCGGGCGCAAGCCCAGTCTAAGACATTTGCGGATTTGGGGTTGTCCGGCATACGTGCTAGACAAGGAAGCCGGTAAGTTGGATCCACGTTCGGAATTAAGGCTGTTTATAGGATACCCGGCCGGAACGAAAGGGTGCATGTTCTATAGTCCCAAGGATCAAAAGACCGTGATTAGTACACACTTTAAATTCTTGGAGGAAGACTATATGAACAATCGGAAGCCTAAAAGTGAAATTACCTTAGAAGAATTGAGAGGTCAAACCTCGATACCAAGTATACAAGATGATGTACCACATGTCACATCTTCACAACCGGAACCCCGTCGTAGTGGGAGGGTTCCTAGACAACCCGAGAGATTCATGGGGATAGGAGAATCTTCGGATTTGGTTCCCGGTGTTGAATCAGACCCATGGACGTACGATGAGGCAATCCAAGACAAAGACGCGGAGTCATGGCAAACGGCAATGGAAGCCGAGATGGGTTCGATGGATCATAATCAAGTGTGGGAGTTGGTCGAGCCACCCAGTGGGGTAGAACCCATTGGATGTAAGTGGGTTTACAAGAGGAAGAGAGGACCGGACGGAAGGGTTGAAACCTTCAAAGCAATGCTTGTGGCCCGTGGCCTGTAGCTATGCTTAAGTCCATCCGTATTCTCTTGTCGATCGCTGCGCACTTAGATTACGAGATCTGGCAAATGGATGTCAAGGCAGCTTTCCTTAACGAAAGTCTTGATGGGATCTATATGCAACTGCCCAAAGGTTTCATTGGAAAATGCCAAGAGAATCTCACATGTAAGCTCAAGAGATCCATTTACGGACTTAAGCAAGCATCGCGTACTTGGAACCAGTGTTTTGATCAAGTAATTAAGTCTTATGGGTTTGATCAAAACGAGTTCGAAAGTTGTGTGCATAAGAAGCGTGACGAAACTGCGGTGGTATTCTTAGTATTATACGTAGACGATATTCTGCTCATTGGAAACAATGTAAAGGTATTGTCAGACGTAAAGGTATGGCTGTCAAAACAAATTGATATGAAGGGCTTAGGGGAAGCCGGTCACATCCTTGGGATCAAAATCACTCGCGATCGCAAGAAGAGGATGTTGGGCTTATCGCAAGCTTCATACATTGACACTGTTTTGAAGCGTTTCAGCATGCAAGATTCCAAGAAAGGTTTTGTACCTTTCAGGCACGGAATCCATCTATCGAAAGAAATAAGCCCTAAGACCAAGCGGCGATAGATGACATGAAAGGTGTTCCGTACGCTTCGGCCGTAGGAAGCCTTATGTATGCAATGCCGTGTACGAGACCGGATATCTGTTTTGCCGTAGGCATGGTAGCTAGATATCAAAGTAATCCCGGGAAAGACCATTGGACTGCCGTAAAGTGCATCTTGAGGTATCTGAAAAGAACTCGGGAGCAGATGCTGATTTACCAGTCGGATAGTCTAGTTCCTGTAGGATACACGGACTCGGATTTCCAATCAGACATAGACTCAAGAAAGTCAACCTCGGGTAGTGTGTTTCGCATGGGAGAAGGAGCCATGACATGGAGAAGCGATTTGCAGAAATGCATCGCAGATTCGACCATGGAAGCCGAATAAGTAGTTGCTTGTGAAGTAGCGAAAGAAGCGGTTTGGCTCAAGTACTTCTTAGTGGACTTGGACGTTGTTCCGAATTTGCCCATCACAATCATTGTGCCGGAGCAGTTGCAAATTCAACAGAACCGAGAGCCCACAAGGCCAGCAAACACATTGAAAGAAAAACACCATCTTATACGAGAAATCGTTAAGAGAGGAGATAAAGAGGTGGCAAAGATAAATGTCGGAGGACAACCTAGTATATCCATTCACAAAGGGTCTGCCTCTGAATACATTCGAGAGACATGTGGATGGAATGGGAGTCAAGACTATTGCCAATCTGCTTTAAGTATAAGTGGGAGGAATTATTAGGTTAGTGTAGGTTGACATATGATGTCAAGTAGAGCTACTACACTAAGACATGCGTGATGTATACTAAAAGCAGACTTTAAGTATAAGTGGGAGATTGTTGGAGTTATACGTGAAAGTATGCTTTTACTTTGTATAACTCGTGTATCAAACACTCGTTTTATGAGAATAATTCTTTTATCGCATTTGCTTTAGATATGATTGAATGTTGAATATTTATTGCAAACCGTTCAATATATAGTACGTGTTACATTGTAGTTAATGTGGTGATACCCGATCACGGAAGACAACATTAACGGTTTCCTTGTAACTAAACGTACATTTCACGACCTAGGTGGAATTGAACATTCCGCCGTGAAAGGTCGATGTGTAAGGCTCAGATTGGTCTGTCTTGACCAAGAGATTGCACTAGCACATTTAGTATGTGTTGAAGAGGTCCTACAGCGAGGAGAAATTCTTCTGTTCTGAAAGGTGAAGAATTAGACCTCAGTGGTTGTTGATTTCTTAATCTCCGTCACTTAAATAGAATCGTGTGTGCTTAGTAGTTACTGCTTTGATTCATGTTGGGTGAGAATCATTGTGACTTCGAACTTTGTGTCTTGGGCAGTAATATTAATCATACGACGGTTGCTAAGATTTAATACGGAGAAACGCGTGCGAGTACGGCTCGTGTGATTAGTCCCCTTGGTGGGCTCAGAAGTTTTATTGTACCAAATCTTGCAAGTGAAGAATTAGTTTCTTCGGTACGAATAATAATGTTGAGCTGTCTTTACTCCAAGGTGAAATATATTAATTAATTTAGAGCTATTCAGAAGCTCAATTAATTAATGGACTTGATATTCTTAAACGCGGGAAATAATAACCGGGAGCCCATATTATCGTAATATGGATTAAGATGGATAGTGCAATATTAATTTATTAGTGGTAATAATTAATATTAATGGGCTGAATTATATTGGGGCTCAATATTGAAATTCAGAAGTCCATTAGGAGGTCCAATCTTAATTCTCCTTAAGGCCCCTCAAGTAGCCCATTAAGTAGCCCAATAATGATAAGGTGATTAAAATAAAAAGAAAATTATATTGCTGATTTTTCACTCTTAATTTTCGAAAATTGATATCTTGGAGCAAGAAAAGATCTTGTTGATTTTCTTGAAAAGATATTATGGAAGATAAGTATTCTTGGAATACAAGATTATCTCATATATTCAAGAAGATCCAAATCTTAGATTTTTTGTTTCATTATTTTCGAAAATTATCACTTAATTTGTAAGGTGAGATTTTTGTGGAATATTTTATTTTGGAGAAAAGAATATATGGGATATATTCAAGATTTCTTAGAGTCTAAGAAAAGATTTCTCCAAGCCCATATTACACATGAAATTTTCGGCCCTTACATCTTATAAATAGGGGATGATTATTTCATCCCCAAGTACAGAATTCCATGTGTTGGAAAAATCAAGAAGCATAGATATTTTTCTTTTTCCTTAGTTATTAAATTGCTTGAAAGCGTCTCCCACCGGCGATCAAGTGAGGTGAAAAGGGAAATACTTGAGAAGGCTTTGGGTTGATAGAACGTGATTACGAGTGTCCCGTATATCCAAAGGCCATTACTACGAGAGGTACGTTAATCGCATATTTACTTGTTTAATTCCGCCTAGTTAAATATGTGAAATTAATTTAGCATGCATGATGATAATTAGTTGTTGGAATTATTATTTGAATTAATTAGGATTAATTCATGATAGTAATAATTGTATTTAAATTCGTATTTAAAATTCATCCCGAATAGATTCCGGGCACCCCTATTTTTTCCCCAACACAAGCTCTACTGACAACTCTTGAAACCTTGCTTCAGCCAAAGGTTTAGTGAAGATATCTGCCTTCTGCTTGTCAGTGTGGATTTTGAGCATTTTGATGTCCTTCTTCTCCACATGATCTCTGATGAAGTGATGCCTTATATCCACATGTTTGCATCTTGTGTGGAGAACTGGATTTTTTGAAATAGCAATTGCACTATTGTTGTCACAGAAAATAGGGACTTCATTGGCAAGGATGTTGTAATCTCTCAGTTGTTGTCTTAGCTAAAGAATTTGAGCACAACAACTTCCAGCTGCCATATACTCTGCTTCAGTAGTGCTTGTGGCTACTGAATTTTGTTTCTTGGAAAACCAAGAAATCAGTTTACTTCCCAAGAATTGACAAGTGTCTGAGGTTGATTTTCTATCAATTCTGCATCCTCCATAGTCAGCATCTGAGTATCCTGTGAGTTCCAGATTGTCATCTGAGGGATACCACAATCCCATATTCACAGTACCCTTAAGATATTTGAGAATCCTCTTAGCAGCTTCCAGATGACTTTTCTTGGGGTTGGCTTGATATCTTGCACAAATCCCAACTGCAAAAGTGATATCAGGCCTGCTTGCTGTGAGATACAGTAGAGATCCAATAATGGCTCTGTAGTGAGTCTGGTCTACTGATTCACCATCTTCATCTGGTTCCATCTTGGTGTTGGTGTTGAGTGGAACCCTTGCAACCTTGCTGGTCTGGCATCCAAACTTGTTGATCAGCTCCCTTGTGTATTTGGCTTGGTTGATGAAGATTCCTTCAGTGGAATGCTTGACTTGAAGTCCTAGGAAGAAATTCATTTCTCCCATCATTGACATCTCAAATTTTCCCTTCATCAGTTGAGAAAACTTCTCACAGAGGACTTGGTTAGGACAGCCAAAGATGATATCATCCACATAGATTTGAACCAGCAATGTGTCCTCTCCTTTTGTGATTCTGAAAAGTGTTCTATCAACTCTCCCTTTGATAAAACCATGATCCAAAAGGAATTGTGACAAAGTATCATACCAAGCTCTTGGAGCCTGTTTCAGTCCATATAGAGCTTTCCTCAGTCTATATACTTTGTGACTTTCTTCAAAACCTGGGGATTGCTCCACATAGACTTCTTCATTGAGTACTCCATTTAAGAAGGCACTTTTAACATCCATCTGGTACACCTTGAATTTCTTGTGAGCAGCATAGGCAAGAAATACCCTTATTGCCTCCAATCTGGCTACTGGGGCAAATGTTTCATCATAGTCAAATCCTTCAACTTGAGAGTAGCCCTTTGTAACTAGCCTGGCTTTGTTTCTGACTATGATATCATTCTCATCCTTCTTGTTCTTGAATACCCACTTGGTTCCTATCACATTGCAGTGATATGGTCTGTCCACCAACTCCCAAACTTGATTCCTTGTGAACTGGTTGAGCTCTTCTTGCATGGCAATAATCCAGTTGGAATCTTGAAGTGCTTCTGCTATGGAACTTGGTTCCTGGTTTGATAGGAAACAACAAAACAAAGCACTTTCACCATGAAAACTTCTAGTTTTGACTCCTGAGGAAGGATCACCTAGGATTTGCTCAACAGGGTGATCTGAGAGCCAAGTTCTCCTAGGCTGATGCCCTTTGTTGGTCCCGGTACAAGACTGAGGAATACGTGTATGGGGGGGGGGAATACACGTATACCGATTTTTTTTTTCACTCAGAGTGGTAAAGAACTAGGAGCTGATAATACACCCACTGACTACACTCGGTGCGGGTCAGTTGGCTAACTATCAGTTCAAGTTCAGTGCGGAAATGTTTGAGCCCTGATAGTTTAAAGTCCTGTTTAATTTGCTTTCTGAAAACTTGTTTTACTCAAAACTTAGAAGTGTTTAGCAAGGCAGTGTTCTTTAGAAGATCAGGTTGATTGATTCAGACCTGATAAGCTTGAATGCAATGAATGAATAAGTAATATGGCAGGTATGCACAATATCAAAGCAGTAAGAACACAAGGAGTTTAACGTGGTTCAGAGTCTCAAGCTCCTACGTCCACGGCCTGACTTAACAGGAAATCCACTCAAGGGATTCTTGTTTTTAACGTGCCAAGGTGCACCAAGACCAGTTACCTCACTGATCTATACAAACTCCTCTTACTATCACACTAACCGACTTACTCCCAACAAGCCTAACTTAGGGTTTTGGTTTCAGTTTGGATTCCAACTAAGTTGAGATTATCCTTACAAGGCAAAGCTGTGCTAAGGATTGGATAATCTCTCTAAGCTTAAGATAATTCTAATTAGCTCTTGGAATACAGAATAGCTCTCAGTTGCTAAGAAACACTTGGGAAATTTAGAAGGTTTCGAGTGTTTCTCTTAAAGGCTGAATGCTTTGATTGCTTGAGAGTTTTGAGTAATTTCTGGCTTGGAAATTTCCCGTAACCTTGAATGGGTTCAAGGCCTTCTGTATTTATAGGTGGTTTTGAAAAACTATCCGTTGGAGAGATAGCCTTCTAGCCATCTATGTAGAGTGGCTTCAAACGGACATATCTCTATGCAGCAGCCGCCTTTGCATGGATTTGGTATTTGCATTTAATGCACATTAAATGCTTGCCCGTTGAATATGCAGTCTGAATTCAGTCTCTGTGTCAGGTTCCGTACGTGCGTGTCCTCCTCGGATTGGTCCACGTCATCAGGTTGGTGAGAATGTCAGAACTTATTCCAGGGCTTCAGGCTTGTCTTATTAAGTTCATTTTGTCTTGAGCTCACCGGTCTTGTCCTGACGCTGAAATTCCTTTTGCATTGCTTGGCTCTACTCCAAGTCTTCCCATTTACTCAGTGACAACCTGTTCCCTTCAGGACTGAGTTAGTAATGACCTCAGGGTCATACTCTTCATCACTGACACTTACTCAGCCAGCTTAGAAGACTGCCATAAGTTCAGGATGGTGCTCTTCGTCTTCAGGCTCTGAGTCTTGATTGTCTCCAGTGAGTTCTCCTCTTACTGAGTACCTGTGAAGTGTAAAATGACTAAGTACTAATCCTAACCAAGACTAGCCTGACAAAGACAGATTAAGGCAATCATCTTTTCAGGGACTTTTGGGATCTAAATCAAAACTGACAATGTCCCAACAATTTCCCCCTTTTTGATGATGCCAAAACACTGAAAAGATCCTCAAAACACTTAGAGGAAATAGGACACTCCTATCTATAAGATAAGACAGTGTTAGAGCAATTCTTGATAAAGTACAGAATTTAAACAAGCCAAAAAGACAATGAGTTTTTGTCTGTGGGCAAAAGTGATAGATTTCATTGATAGATGTGGAAATGATTACAATGAATCTAATCTATTACAAAGAAGCCTGTGAACACCTAGACTAATCTCATCTCAGGCTTGAGTCCATATCCAGCATAAACTCTTGCCTTTAGCTCGTCAAGTCTTCCAGGTTGGTTCACATATCCTTCAGTTCTAGCTATCTTCAAGACTTCCATCATTATGGCCTTAGTGTCATGCTTTAGAGTTCCAGGAATTAAGGGAGGAGCTCGAATGATGAACTCAGGAGCCTTCACTTGGACTTTAGCTGCCTCAGCCTCCTCCAAGATCTTCTGAAATAGCTCAGGATGATTGTCCATCATATAGTCAGTGAAGTGGGCATCAATATCGTCAGTGTCGCCCCATTTCTTCACAACGAACCATAGCCTGACAAATTCATCCCTTGCATCAGTCCAAAACTCCTTTAAAGTCTCTGAGACGAACTCATCAACAAAAGCTTCCCTTGCTCCTGATTCTGGCCTACTGACTTGAAGAATTGTTGCCTTCCTAACTGTTGGCTTCTTTCTGTACTTCCTTGGCTCAGGCTTCGCCTTCTTCCTCCTTAGCAAGCTGATCACTGCATCATCTAGTTCACGTTGTTGAAGCTCAGTGATATCCGTCAGCTTTTCAACCTTCTTCTCCAAAATGCGCATCTTCTCCTTCTGAGCAATTTCAGCTCTGCGCATAGCCTCAGTCTTTTCAGGTTGATCTCCCCATGCTTCAGCACATAGCTCCGCAACTAACTCACCTGAGTAAGTGATGGGATTCTTCCTTGAGCTCATGGGTGATGATCTTTGGACTGGCTCAGGTTGTTGCTTTGAAGGTTCATTATCCTTTGCCTTTGTTGCCTCCTCCCTCAGCTTGGCAACTAATTGTTCTCCTTCCTTCTCCACTGCCGCTAACCTAGCTGACTTCCTTACCCTTAGAATATTTCCATCAGGATTGGCTTCAGGATCAGCTAGGACGATTTCTCCTTGACTAACTGCCTCAGATGCCTCAGGGCGGGATCTTTTCTTCTTCTTTTCCCCCTTTTTGGCATCATCATTGGCCTCAGATGGGAATGCGTCAGATCCGCTGTTGATTACGAAGGAAGCTAGGGAATGGACATCATTGATTCCCTCCTTCAATAACTCAACTCCCATTGAAATCCCAGTCCCTGCAAAGGATACGGAACTGATGGCAGCATTGACTTTCTTCTCAAAGACCTCCATAGAGAGTTGGAGACTTTGTTCAGCCTTGGTGATCCTTTCTTCCACCTTCGAGGACTCACCGCTGACTCTGCTAACCTCAGTCAGTATCTTCACAGACTCCTCAGTGGCTTTAGCCAAAATGTCCGCCACTGATTGAGATGTGCGATCCAGCTTCCCTGACTCCAGCTCCAACTTGGACGCTGAGTCCTCCAAGGCCTGAGTGACAATAGCTCCAGTCTGAACTGCAAGCCTGTCCACTGCCTGATTCATCTTTTCGTCCCTGATCGCATCTCTCTCTTCAAGTTTCTTGAGAGTGTCCCTGAGCATCTTCTTTGTGCGCTTCCTCTCATTCTTCACTGACTTGGCCGTGTCAGTCATTGTGCGTTTTAACAAGATCAGCTCCCTGTTGGCAAGGGTGTTGTAAGCTGACTTTGTCCACCTGATGTGTTTCGCCAGGGCTTTGGAGTCTTCATCTTTTTCAGCACGTAGCCTCATTACCTCCTCCTGAAGTTCAGCTAGATTTTCCGAGGTTTTCTCCTGTTTGACCTCCACTATGCTTGTAAACTCAGCACGGCCGACCCCGGTTATGACCACATCTTCATCATCAGCGGCCTCCTCAGTGATTGGCTGCTTTCCCTTGTCAGCCCCTGCAGCATCAGTCCCTTCTTCTAGGTACACTGAAGGCAGTTGTGAAGTAGTCATAGCCGCCTCCTCAGGCTCAGCTAAGCTAACTTGAACCTTAGGAACTTGTCCTTCGGAACTGAGAGTCTCCTTGAATGCCTCAACATCTTCCTCTCGTGTCTCAGGGCAGGGAATCCCTTCATCGACAGATGTCTCATTGGCAGCTGAGATGTTCACAACATCCTCAGCCACTGGTCCATCCTTGGCACCAGTGTTCTTGTCACCTTCCCCCTGAGCCTGAGGCTCAGAGTCCATCTCATCTACTTCCCTTGCAGTCTCTTCCACTGCCTTTTCCACAGCTCCACCTTGAGCGTCATCATCGTCCTCATCATCCTCCTTCTCTTCAACGGAGAGAAGATCAGCCTTGCTTTTGGCCATCATTTCAGCCACAAGCTTCTTCAGGTTGTCGAAGTTCAAAAGTTGAAGCCAGCTTGTCAGGCCAAAGAATGAGCAGATCTTGGCCTCCTCCGTCTCCCAATGTTCCCAGCCGCGTGCGTCTACTAGCATATGTTGCTCCTGCATGTTTGATTGTTTAAAGTCCAACCAAACTTTGAGCTCCACCACATATGCCAGCAATTCAGTGTATTTGTACAGCCCAGGCCAGCACTTTCCTGCCCACTCCGTGGCATTCCCCCTGAGTGTATTCTCCAGTATACCTCCCGCCATATGCTCATCCAGCTCCTCCTCCTCTATTTCAAGGAACACATCCTCTTCTGTTGAAATAGATTTGGGACAGTCTTTGGGATTGGGGTATGAGGGAAAATCTGAAGGGTTGGGAAGGTTTGGCTCGGCTAACTGGTCAGGCTCAATAGTAGGTGAGGTTGATGGCACTGACTCAGTGGGGTAATTTGGCTCTGAAGGTTGGGGGAGTTGGGGAGTTTGAGGTGTGGGGTCAGGGATGAAAGGTGTTTGGGTTTCAGGGTGTGGGGGTGTTTGTGTGGATGCTGTCTCAGGCTGCAATGACTCAGCCGTCTCGACAGTCTTTCTCACCTCCTCTAAGTCAGAGGCTCCAGGAGAGCTTGACTTCTCCCTCTCACTCAATTCAGGGAGTTTCTTAGCAGGAGACTTCTTTACTCCCCTCCTAAGTCTCTTCAGGGGCCTCTTTCCCTGAGCGCCCTCTAAACTGACGTCATCATCCGTTCCCTCAGCCTCAGTTGTGGATGTTGCCACTGAATTCTGCTTCTTACTAAACCACGAGATCAACTTACTTCCCAAAAACTGACATGTCCCTGAGGTTGATTTCCTATCAATCCTACAACCTCCATAATCTGCATCTGAATACCCAGTCAGTTCAAGGTTGTCATCTGAAGGATACCATAGTCCCATATTAACTGTCCTTTTCAAATACTTAAGTATCCTCTTAGCAGCCTCCAAATGACTTCTCTTGGGATCAGACTGATACCTAGCACACACACCAACTGCAAACGTAATGTCAGGCCTACTTGCAGTCAGGTACAGTAAAGAACCTATCAGCCCACGATACTCAGTCTGATTCACTGAAGTCCCTTCAGTGTCAGGATCCATCTTCCAATTGGTGTTCATTGGGATCCTGGCTGGATTGCTGTTTTGAACACCAAACTTATGAATCAAGTCTCTTGTATACTTGGCCTGATTAATGAATATACCTTGATCAGTCTGCTTGACCTGCAATCCTAAGAAAAAGTTCATCTCTCCCATCATTGACATCTCAAATTTACCCGTCATCAGTTTAGAGAATTTCTCACATAACTGCTGATTTGGGGATCCAAATATTATGTCATCCACATAAATTTGGACCAGGAGAATGTCATCACCTTCAGTGATCCTGAACAAAGTCCTATCCACTGTTCCCTTCTTGAACCCATGATCAGTCAGGAATTGAGAGAGGGTATCATACCAAGCTCTTGGTGCTTGCTTAAGTCCATAGAGTGCTTTCTTCAAATGGTATACTCTATCTCCAACCTCAAACCCGGGAGGTTGTTCAACATATACCTCTTCATTGAGTACACCATTCAGGAATGCACTCTTGACATCCATTTGATACACCTTGAACTTCTTATATGTCGCATAGGCAAGGAACAACCTGATAGCTTCCAATCTAGCCACTGGAGCAAAAGTCTCATCATAGTCTATTCCTTCAGACTGACAATACCCTTTTGCAACCAGTCTAGCCTTGTTCCTTACCACAACACCATTCTCATCCTTCTTGTTCTTAAAGACCCACTTGGTACCAATCACACCTTGATGCCTAGGTCTATCTACCAGTTTCCAAACCTGATTCCTTGTGAACTGATTCAACTCCTCTTGCATGGCAATGATCCAGTTCGAGTCAGTGAGAGCTTCTTCAATGTTCTGAGGCTCTTGCTCAGAGAGAAAGCAACAGAACAATGCACTCTCACCATGAAACCGTCTGGTCCTGACTCCCTCAGTTGGATCACCAATAATTTGATCAATGGGATGATCTTCTAACCATGTTCTTTTGCCAGGAGTTGTTCCTGAAGTACCTGCAATGTTAGTGTCTACAGGCTCATAAAATTCAGGAAATTGAACAGAAGGGGATGATCCTGAGTCTATACCGAAGGGATTAACAAGTTCAATGTCAGGGACATTGATTCCCCCTTGATGAGGTGACTCAGGATCCGTCTCAGCTGCAACAGCATCTTCATAGACGGTACTTACCTCAGGTTGAGCCTGTTCCTCTGTCTGAGGCTCAACCATCCCTGATGTGCTGGGTTTAGGAGTGGCACTTGGTTCATCATCCTGATCGTCATCATCATCCCATCTGGGAATTGGCACAGTCTTGATCTTGAAATCAGGTTGACTCTTCAAGCTCAGCCTTGTCACACTCCTCGTGACCTCCTCAGTGTCAGGATTCAGCACCTTTGCCCTAGACTCATTAGCAGATTCATCAAAGACAACATGAGGTGATTCTTCCACAACAAGGGTCCTACAATTGTAAACCCTGAAGGCTTTGCTAATTTCAGAATATCCCAAGAATATTCCTTCATCAGATTTGCTATCAAAGGCTTTCAACTGGGTTTTCCCATTGTTGAGGATGAAGCACTTACAACCAAACACATGAAAGTAAGAAATACGAGGTTTTCTTTTGTTCCATGTCTCATATGGGGTCTGAGCATGTTGCTTGTTCAGCATGGATCTGTTCTGAGTGTAGCATGCAGTGTTGATTGCCTCAGCCCAAAACTTCTTGGGCAATCCTGACTCAGCCAGCATGGTCCTTGCAGCTTCCTTCAGTGTCCGATTCCTCCTTTCAGCGACACCATTCTGTTGTGGGGTTCTAGCTGCAGAAGTCTCATGAGCTATACCAAGTTCATTACAAAAGTCAGAAATATATGAATTTATAAACTCAGTGCCCTTGTCAGATCTGATCTTGGTAATGGACTGATTTTTCTCATTGCTGAGTCTTCTGAGCAACTCTGGAAGCTTCACCTGTGTTTCCTTCTTATTTAACAGGAAAATAACCCAAGTATATCTAGAATAATCATCAATAACCACAAGGGTATATTTTCTACCATTCATACTCACAGGTGTTATGGGACCAAATAGATCCATGTGCAGAAGCTGAAGTATCCTGTCAGTGGAGTAAGAAGCCTTTTCTTTGAATGACGCTCTGACTTGCTTCCCTTCCTGACAAGCTTTGCACACGTGATCTTTGCTAAAAACTTCATTAGGGAGACCATCAACAAGTGACTGTCTAGAAATTTTGTTAAGAATCTTGAAGTTCAGGTGGCTTAATCTTTTATGCCATAACCAACTGAGCTCTAGAGAGCTTTTAGCAACAAGACAAGTATTAGGAATAGTGCTGCTCCAATCAGCGAGATAAACGTTACCTTTCCTTATACCTGATAGAAGCACTTGTGTTGATTTGTCCTTGACTGAACATTTATTCGATGAGAACTCAACACTGAACCCTTTGTCACAGAATTGACTTACTGACAGCAGGTTATGCTTCAGTCCTTCCACAAAGGACACATTTTTCACTCTTACTGTACCTATAATTAGAACACCAAAACCCTTAGTAACACCTTTTGAGTTATCACCAAAGGTTACCTGTGGACCATCTTTAGCCTGATACTCTTGGAGAAGACTCTTCATTCCAGTCATGTGCCTTGAGCAACCACTGTCTAGGTACCAAACAGCTTTGATTGAGTCTTCTCTCCTCTTGTTGTGATCCACAGCCGCCTGTAAGCAAATCAGGCTTTAGGTACCCATTGGGTGTTGGGTCCTATTGTGTCAGCTGTACCTTTCGGGATCCAGACTTGCTTCACAACCCTGATTGCCTCAGAGTGGTGAATCTGTCTCCCTGAAACATCGACATACACAACTTTCTTCTTCTTAGCCTGAGAGGAAGATGGTGTATGGGTGCTAGACTTAGGCTTCGCAGGAGCCTGAGTGGATGCCTTTTGGGCTGGCCTCCTGTTCTTCCTAGGTCTGGGTGCAGCAGGTCTTGGGCCTTGTTTTTGATAAGGGCCCTGATTTCTATTCCCCCTAGGCAAGTGAGGGAAAGGAAAACAGTTAAAGGCCTCAGGATGCCAAAACCACGGGGGTGTCATCATGTTTGGCCTTCCCTGATGGTATTGCCAAGCATGATGGTACCCTCGCTGACCAGTCTGAGGGCTCTTGGCCTGAGTCTTTCTCTGCTTTCGCTGAGGTTTTCCCTGGCCTGAGCTCTCAGGGGCTTCCGCAGGTTGCTTTGCCTTTCCCTTGGGTTTTGGCTTAGCTACCTTAGGAGCAACCCTGACTGTGTCAACGGTTTCCTTGCCCTTATCAGTTTGACGGGCCTGGAGCACAACCTTAGGTGCACTCTGGCCTGTCTGAACAAATACCCTCTCAGTGTTGCTCCCTGAAGCAACATGAGACTGACCTTGTGAGGATTTCTCAGGAACATATCCAAGTCCCTTTTTCTTGTTCCCAAGTATCTGGTTGCTATTTATTTCCTCTCTAGCCACTGAGGATTTATTCATTGCTGCAACCTTTTTCTTGAGAGAGTCCTCACTCTTTTTCAGGATTTCATGTCTGGTAAAGAGGTCATCAAACTTACTCTTAAGTGCTTTCAGCTCTTCCTTCCTGACCAGCTCTTCCTCAGCCAGTTCCTTCAGAATTTTCTCTCTTGGGAGACGCTCAGAATTGATCATGTCAATTTCCTGAGTTAGTCTCACAATCTGAGCTGATTCTTTGAGATCAGACTGAGTGAGTTGTTCATTCAGGTTTTGAACTTCAGTACTCAATTTCTTGTTCTCCTCTACCAAGAAGACATTAGTTTCCTGCAGTCTGGAGAAATCAACCATCAATTGATCAAGACAGATCTGAAGGTTCATTTCTCTAACTGACTCTGAGCTGAGCTCAGGATTTTGACCAGTGTAAGAAGCACAAACAGAATTTGATGTTACCTCAGGCTCATCCCTAGCCATTAGGCAGACATCATCGTACTCATCATCCGAGAAGAGTTCAGGTGACCTTTCAGTGGGGCCATCAGAGTCTGTTGCATCCTCAGCCACCATGGCCCTCCGATCAGCAGATCTTAGATCCCTCGTGGCTCTCCTTTCCTCTCTCTCCCTAGCACTCAGCTCCGGGCAATCGTACTGATAGTGACCAATCTTGTTACAGTTGTAACATGCTACCTGCTCACTTATTCTTTCTTTTCTCGGTTCAGGGTTCCTCCTTGAGTCAGGTTCCCTGGTTCTTGGTGAGCTTTCAGCCTTGGTTGGATATCTATCATCACGAGTACGTCTCTGTTCGTCTCTTCTTTCAGTTTTTGGTTCAGAATATCTCCTTTCATTACCACGTTCTCTCCTCTGGTCAGTGTTCCTTCGCTCCTCATATCTCCTCGAGCTTTGGTGGGTTCCTTCAGGTTTCCTGTCACGTGAGTCCTGATAAAACTTTTTATAACGACCAAACCTGGAATTGAGCTTGTCAAATCGTCTGGCCATCAGGCTGTACTCCTCAGCGAGTTCTTCCCTGCTCATCTCCATCAGTGACTTTGATGAAGAATTTGATGAGGGCTCAACAGGTTCAGACCTGGCCTTGAACGCCACACTTTTCTCAGGAGTTTTCTCCTTCCCTTCCTCTTCTGACTGAACTTTCTTCTTCCTTTTGTTAAGATCAAATTCAAGCGCTTTTAGCTCTGAAAAAAGTAAAGCAGAAGTTATGTTACTCATATCCTGAGTGTTCTTAAGCATAATTACACTGTTGTCCCATCTCTCAGGAAGGGCATTCAGGATTTTTGAAGCAACATCTCTCCTTGGGACATCCTTGTCCAACATCACCAACTCATTCATCAACTTGATGAATCTTGACTCCATCTGATCTATGCTCTCATCAGGCAGCATCTCGAACGCTTCGAATTTCTGAATGGCAATATTCCTCTTGTTTTCCTTTATCTTTTCTGACCCTTCGCACATCCTGGTCAGCTCGTCCCAGACCTCCTTTGCCGTCTTTAGGTTCATCAGCCTGGCTGACTCCTCGAAGGGCACCGTATGCAAGATGATGTTTCTGGCGACGTTGTCAAGCCCCACCATCTTGATTTCATCGTTGGTCATGTCTTTCCTCTCCTTAGGAACCTGCACGCCAATCGCAAGATCATCGTATCCCAGTCCTCTGACGTTAGGAATAGTGATCTTGATCGGTCCTTCCCTGAGCACACGCGGCATCTGGTCATGGATGGTATCTAGATGTGCCTCTAGTCTGAACTTCCAATAGACAAAGTTAGATACAGAGAATTCAGGTAACGAGGCTTCAAGTCTCCTTGAAGCCATGATGATGATGCAAGTTTTGTGAAAAGCAAACTCAGATCTGTTCAGTGACCACCAACAGTTTCTCCTCTGAAACTATTAGTATTCAAAGTCAGTGGTCTTTCGAACCACTGCTCTGATACCACTTGTTGGTCCCGGTACAAGACTGAGGAATACGTGTATGGGGGGGGGGGAATACACGTATACCGATTTTTTTTTTCACTCAGAGTGGTAAAGAACTAGGAGCTGATAATACACCCACTGACTACACTCGGTGCGGGTCAGTTGGCTAACTATCAGTTCAAGTTCAGTGCGGAAATGTTTGAGCCCTGATAGTTTAAAGTCCTGTTTAATTTGCTTTCTGAAAACTTGTTTTACTCAAAACTTAGAAGTGTTTAGCAAGGCAGTGTTCTTTAGAAGATCAGGTTGATTGATTCAGACCTGATAAGCTTGAATGCAATGAATGAATAAGTAATATGGCAGGTATGCACAATATCAAAGCAGTAAGAACACAAGGAGTTTAACGTGGTTCAGAGTCTCAAGCTCCTACGTCCACGGCCTGACTTAACAGGAAATCCACTCAAGGGATTCTTGTTTTTAACGTGCCAAGGTGCACCAAGACCAGTTACCTCACTGATCTATACAAACTCCTCTTACTATCACACTAACCGACTTACTCCCAACAAGCCTAACTTAGGGTTTTGGTTTCAGTTTGGATTCCAACTAAGTTGAGATTATCCTTACAAGGCAAAGCTGTGCTAAGGATTGGATAATCTCTCTAAGCTTAAGATAATTCTAATTAGCTCTTGGAATACAGAATAGCTCTCAGTTGCTAAGAAACACTTGGGAAATTTAGAAGGTTTCGAGTGTTTCTCTTAAAGGCTGAATGCTTTGATTGCTTGAGAGTTTTGAGTAATTTCTGGCTTGGAAATTTCCCGTAACCTTGAATGGGTTCAAGGCCTTCTGTATTTATAGGTGGTTTTGAAAAACTATCCGTTGGAGAGATAGCCTTCTAGCCATCTATGTAGAGTGGCTTCAAACGGACATATCTCTATGCAGCAGCCGCCTTTGCATGGATTTGGTATTTGCATTTAATGCACATTAAATGCTTGCCCGTTGAATATGCAGTCTGAATTCAGTCTCTGTGTCAGGTTCCGTACGTGCGTGTCCTCCTCGGATTGGTCCACGTCATCAGGTTGGTGAGAATGTCAGAACTTATTCCAGGGCTTCAGGCTTGTCTTATTAAGTTCATTTTGTCTTGAGCTCACCGGTCTTGTCCTGACGCTGAAATTCCTTTTGCATTGCTTGGCTCTACTCCAAGTCTTCCCATTTACTCAGTGACAACCTGTTCCCTTCAGGACTGAGTTAGTAATGACCTCAGGGTCATACTCTTCATCACTGACACTTACTCAGCCAGCTTAGAAGACTGCCATAAGTTCAGGATGGTGCTCTTCGTCTTCAGGCTCTGAGTCTTGATTGTCTCCAGTGAGTTCTCCTCTTACTGAGTACCTGTGAAGTGTAAAATGACTAAGTACTAATCCTAACCAAGACTAGCCTGACAAAGACAGATTAAGGCAATCATCTTTTCAGGGACTTTTGGGATCTAAATCAAAACTGACAATGTCCCAACACCCTTCAGTAGAGTTTAACTCTTCTGAAGTTGAGTCACTAGATATTGGAATGAAATCGAATTCAGGAAATAAGATAGAGGGTTGAAGTCCTGAGTCATCATTCAAGGTATTTTCATCCTCAATGATAATTTCATTGGTTCCCCCTTGAATGATTGGTTCAGTGAATGTCTCAGCTGTGACCACATCTTCATTGACATTGGTTACCTCTTGAACTGGGATGGTGTTCATCAGTTCAGTTACATCTTCAGGAGGGCTCTCAGGTGAGCTTTGAGGAGTGGTCTGATTTTGAGTGTCCTCTTTGAATTGTTGATCATTGAGGTTGTCCCAAGTTGGGATGAATGTATCAACACAATTCTCAGGATATCCTTTTGATTTGATACTCAGTTTAGTTAGCCTTTTGCTTTATCACATCCTCATTCTCCTTACTTCTGGACTCAAAAGTAGATTCATCAAATACCACATGAGGTGTTTCTTCCACAACAAGAGTTCTACAGTTGTAAACTCTGAAAGCTCTACTGATTTGGGAATATCCTAAGAAAATTCCTTCATCAGCTTTGCTATCAAAAGCTTTCAGTTGTGTTTTCCCATTGTTGTGAATGAAACACTTGCAACCAAAAATATGAAAGTAAGATACCTGTGGCTTTCTGCCATTCCATAACTCATATGGAGTTTTTCCTTGATGTTTGGTTACCATGGATCTGTTTTGAGTGTGGCAGGCAGTATTAATAGCTTCAGCCCAGAATCTTTTAGGAACCTGAGCTTCAGCTAACATTGTCCTTGCTGCCTCCTTGAGAGTCCTATTTCTTCTTTCAGCTACTCCATTTTGTTGTGGAGTTCTTGCAGCTGATGTCTCATGTGAAATACCTAATTCTTTGCAATAATCAGATATAATAGAATTTATGAATTCAGTGCCCTTATCTGATCTTATCTTTACAATGTTCAGGCTCTTTTCATTGCTAACTTTCTTCAGGAGCTCTGGCAGTCTCAGTTGAGTCTCCTTTTTGCTTGCAAGGAATATTACCCATGTGTACCTGGATAAGTCATCAACAACAACAAGTGTATACTTTCTCCCATTGATACTTACAGGGGTTACTGGACCAAAAAGATCCATATGTAACAGTTGAAGTACTCTGTCAGTAGAGGTTGCTACTTTGCTTTTGAAAGATGCCTTTACTTGCTTCCCCTCCTGACAGGCTTTACAGATATGTTCTTTGTTATAAACTTCATTTGGCATTCCTTCTACCAGTCCATGTCTTGCTATCCTGTTCATCATCTTGAAGTTCAGATGACTTAGCCTTTTGTGCCACAACCAATTAGTGTCAGTTGAGCTCTTAGCAATAAGACATGCATTTGGTGTGCAAGACTTCCAATCTGCAAGATAGATATTTCCCTTTCTTGACCCAGTTAGTAATACCTGTTGTGAAGATACATTCTTAACAAAACACAGGTTACATGAAAATTCAACACTGTATCCCTTATCACAGAATTGACTTATGGACAGAAGATTATGCTTAAGTCCACTGACAAAGGATACATTGTTTACCCTTACTGAGCCAATAATTAAAGTACCATAACCTTTAGTGGCTCCTTGAGAGTTGTCACCAAAAGTGACTTGTGGACCTTCTTTCTCAACAAATTATGTCAGGAGATCTTTGTTGCCAGTCATGTGCATAGAACATCCACTGTCCAAATACCAGACTGATGATTTAAGAGCTTCTCCTTTGTTGAGGTCCACTGAGCCCTGCAATCACAGATCAAGCTTTAGGTACCCATTTGGTGTTGGGTCTTACAAGGTTAGCTGTACCTTTCGGAATCCAAATTTGCCTCACAGTTCTAATTACTTTAGATTGGCTAATTTGTCTTCCATAAACATCTACATAGATTGTTATCTCCCTAGGTGCCTTAGGAGTAAACTTTCTATGGGTGTCAGCCTTTGAAGGAACAGGAACCTTCTTCACATTCTTTCTCTTTGGCTTGGGTGCACCTGGTCTTGGTTTTTGTTGATAAAGGTATGAAGGACCTTTTCCTTTAGGCACAAAAGGACTAGGTCTTCCATATGAGTCATTCCATGAGGACTGCTCATGCCTGGGTGCTCTCAGCTGAGGTTGCTTCATCTGTGAAGACCTCGGCTGATAGTACCTCTGCTGAGATCTAGTCTGATAAGTCACCTGAGCCTTTCCATTTGGTTTTGGCTTAGATTGACTTTTCTTTTGAGTGATCTCAGCTGGTCTTTTTCCTTTATCCACAGTCTGTGGTTGAAATGTCACAGACTTGACAAAAACTCTCTTTGTGCCACTTGAAGAAGCAACACTCAGAGGACCTTCTAAAGGTTTTGGAATAAAGCCTATCCCACACTTGTTATTTGGATTGGTTTGAAAATTTTGGATCTCCTCTATGGCAAGAGAGGGTTTGTTTAGAGCATCAATCCTTTTTAACAATGTCTCTTCAGATTTTTGTAAGACATCAATTTTCAGGAGAGAATCCTTTATTTGGCTTACCAATTTTAAATTCTCTTCAGTTAACTTTGTCTTAGATTCATTGAGATCTTTTATGAGTTGATCTCTACCATTTCCTTGACTCCTGAGGGTTTCCACCTCTTTTGTCAGTTCAATGGTAGATTTGGCTGAGTTTAGATCTGCTTGATTCCCAGACTCAATTAACTTGGAGTTTTCACTCAAGAGTTGTTTGTTCTCATCTTGAAGACAGAAACTTGCTTCTTGCAACCTTGAGAAATCAATCATCAATTGTTCCAAAGCGGATTGAAGATTGAGTTCCTAAGTTGACTCTGAGCTTAGCTCAGGTGTGTGTTCTAGAGAAATGGATGGTTTAGATTGTACCTCTGGTTCTTCTCTTGCCATGAGGCACATGTCATCTTCACTGCTGTCAGAGAACAGTTCATCAGTTGACTCCAGGTTTTCATCAACATCCCCAGCCATCATGGCTTTCCTTTCTCCATATCTTCTGTCTCTTTTGGCTTGCCTTTCTCTTCTTTCTTTTGTGCTCAGTTGAGGACAGTCATATTGAAAGTGCCCAATCTTTTTGCACTGAAAACACCTGTTGGCATCATCATTCTTTTCCTCAGTGGACTCTCTGGTCTTTGATGATGATCCTTCAGCCTTGGTGTAATTCTTGTATTCCTTCTTCTTTTCCGGCTCAGATGAGCTTTTCTCTCCTTCTCTGGTAGTCTTTTGTGGATAACTTCTACCTTCCCCGTTATCCCTGTAAAATCTCTTATATTTGCCAAAGCGGCTGTTAAGTTGTTCAAACCTTCTAGCCATGAGGCTGAGTTCCTCCTGCATCTCAGCCTTGCTTTGAGACTTACTCGCCTTTGTACTCTTCTGAGGCTTTGGGGATTTTGGCTCAGACTCCTTAGCTTTGAAGGCAACTCCCTTCTCAGCTGAGGTCTCATCAGGAGCCCTTTTCCTGTTCAGATCAAACTCATAAGCCTTAAGTTCAGAGAATACCTGTTGCATAGACATGCTGGATAGATCCTTGGTATTCTGTATCATCACAGAGTACACATCCCATCTTGAGGTTAGACCTCTCAGGATCTTTAAGGCAACTTCTCTTTTGGTGTAGACCTTTCCCAGAGAATTTATCTCATTCATGATGTCAGTGAATCTCCCATCAAGCTGGTCTATGGTCTCAGTGGACTCCATGGTGAACTGCTCATATTTTTGAACAGCTACTGAAAGCTTGTTCTCTTTTATCTTGTCAGTTCCTTCACACATGAGAGCAAGAGTGTCCCATAGTTCCTTTGTTGTCTTGCAGTGGATCACTCTTCCCATTACAGAATCTGGAATAGTGGTGTAGAGAATGTTCATGGCAATGAAGTTGAGGTTGTTTCTCCTCCTCTCATCTGCAGTGAAATTATCTTCATCTTTGGGCCATTCTTCTCTAGGATCTGCAATAGTTTCAGCTGTAATTCTAGGGTTAGGTGTCATAAACACAAATGGACCTTTAGTAATAACCCTTAACATTTCATCATGCACACAGGCAAGATGAGCTCTCATTCTGATCTTCCAGAAATCATAGTTTTCCACTGAGAATTGTGGAAGCTTGTGATTGAGACATATGGTTCAAGGGATTAACTCCCATGTTGTTCTCTGGTGGTGGTGCAACCCTAGCTGTGTTGTCAGTCATAGTATAAAAGCAAGTTTATCAAAAGATCAATTCAGGTGACCTTAATAAAATACCTTTAAGCACAAGGTATACTTAGAACAATGGTCTTTTGAACCACTGCTCTGATACCAATTGTTGGTCCCGAAACGAGTAAACAGGTGTATGGGGGGGGGAATACACCTGAGAGTTACTCTGTGAAAGCTTACTGAGATAATACCTCCACTGAAAGCACAAGACTTTCAGTTGAACTACAATCTAATTAACTTTCAGATGCGGATTAGTGAGCCCTTTAGAAAACTCGTTTTACTTTGATAAACTTGAGATTAACACACACTTATGAAATAGCAGAATGTAAGTACACAAGATGTAAAGTGGTTCAGAGATAAATCTCCTACGTCCACTGGCCTGATCAAACAGGAGAATTCCTTTCACTTGGAATTCCTTGTGTTATAGTGCCAAGGTGCACTGATCAACTTCTCCTCTCTTAGGATGATTGATCACTAGGAAATTCCAGGTCCTAGTTCCCAAAACAAACCAGCTTTCAGACTGATACAACAATCAGCTTACTAACACCACTTAACACTAGCTCTCAACCTAAACACTGAGTAGGGTTTTGAGTAGGGTTTTGGTTCCAACTATTTTGAGATAATCCTTACAAGTTTAGCTCAAGGCTTAGGATTGGATTATCACTTTCTAAGATTTGGATATAACTTTTAAGCTTGGTTACAGAAGGTTTGTTAGGCTCTCTACAACTTTGAAACACTTGGGAAACAATGATAATTTCGAGTGCTTCTAGATGGTTATGAATGTAGAGATAGCTTTGATCTTGTGAGTTTCCCGTGCTTGTAAATGTGCACGTCCTTCTGTATTTATAGGCTTCCTTGAAAATCTTACCGTTGGATTTGAATCTTCTCAAGTAAGTCTTCTTGTATCTGATTGGTTCAAACGGCTCTTTTTGAAGCTTTAAGTCTTGTCAAGAAACGGCTGCAAAACCATGCTTGTTCACCAACTTTCTGTAGATTGCTAGGTGAAAGACTTTTGGTACTTGTCAGGCTGGGGTAGGTCGGCTGTCAGTAAAGTACACTGACGTGTCATCTTCTCATTGGACCTTAAGTCTGTATGCCCAGATTCATGTCTTGCTCTAAGGTGGGATTCCTCGGAGAGAACCTTCTTATTCCTTCATTTATTGTAAGCTTCACTGAAATTCATTTTGCCTTGTTCCAACCAGATTAACTAACAGCTTTAAATATGTTTAGCATTAAATGTACTTTGTTAGTTTCTTTATCAGTGGACCTTCGTCCTCTACTGATAGATTTAGTCTTAGTGAGAATGTACTTAGAAAACATTCAAGACTTAGACTTCTTTCTCAGATCACTTAGTCTTCAGCGGACTTTATCTTCAGCAGACTTCATACTAAAATACACTCTAGTTATTACTAACTGTACTCCAGTTCTTAACACTTAGAACTGTTTATTTTAAACTCTAACTCTACTGAATAATTTACTTACAAAACAACTTAGGAGAAACATTTTGGCATCTAATCAAAACTAAGTCTTATACATTTTCCCAACAATAACTTAAATTAAATCAACAAAACGAGTTTCAACGTGTTCAAGAACAAAGATATGAAGAAACGAAACTAAAAAGTAAAATCGTGACGTGAATTCGTAAAGAAAACCTCAAAACATAAAAGTAAAGCTTGCTCGTTGCTTCTCCTCTTTCTCTCTCTAAAAACTAAGTCTAAAAGTGAAAATCTATCAAGTGGTGTGTAAAAACGTGCTCGTTAGAGGTATATATAAGCAACGGGTTGAGTCGGGAACGTATGGGCCGAAAATTCGCACTTGCTCGTGCACTGCTCGTGCACTAGTGCACGAGCACATCCCACTCGAGCACTTCAATCTTTCAGATCCAAAATAGTGCACGACCACACGAGCTCGTGCACTAGTGCACGACCGCATGCCTTGCTCGAGCGCCCTGCACGAGCACTCGTACAGGGGTGCACGACTTGCGTTCTCTCGTGCGCTATGCACGACCACTCGAGCGTTTGTGCTCGAGCTCTTCTAGCTTGTGCACTCCAATGATACTTTTGCTCCCCCGAACTAGCACTTTTCGTATTTCTTCGATATCTTCTCATCCGGGCATCCGTTTGAATCGATTCAAAGTCCTACGAACTCCTCTTTTCGCCCTCTATCCATCTATGAGAATCAAAGAGATAAATTCATTAGTTTATGAAAATAATATGCAAATGACTCTAAATACTCAATAAAATCAACCAAAACTAGGGCATTTCGAGTGACGAATCATGACAATTTCACGCCTAATCAGGTATTACAATTTCTTTTATTCTTATATAAATTATATGTATATTTTCTTTTAAATTAAGTAAAAAGAAATTGAGAGTGAATTTAAACAAATAAATTTTATTGAATTCAAATAAAATTACAACAAAAATAAAAATAACTAATAATTACAATTTTTAAAATATGAAATACAAAAATTTACAAGAAAATAACTTACAAAAATTACAAGTTACAAACAACTTACAACTTACATGACAATTCAATAAATTAAAAATAATGTAAAAAAAAAGGAAAAAAAATAAAAAGAAGGACTAGAGCAAAATTCTAAATATCTTATTTTAAAAATTCCAAGTCCGAAATGTAAAATTATGTTGTTTATGTATTCTCTCAGAATCAAAGCCCACGTAATTTTCTTACCTTTCATCTTACCTTAGAACATAAACTTTAAGAAAATTTATTCTTCACTTTCGGAATTGGTTGTGTAGTTGATCACACTATTTTCACTTGAATTTGTGCTTAAACGTTGCATCTAATGTTCAATCTTCGACTTTCACTCAATCATCAACCAAATAATTATTTTTTAAGTGTTCAATAGACATTCTTGAATGTTTTGACTTAAAGGTATGTCAACCCAATGTTTTGAATGTTTGAAACATGCCTTTCCAAGACTCCAACGTTAGCATGTGGAAGATGAAATTGAAATTAAAAGTCTCCAACGTTAACATATTGCAGAAGATGAAATTGAAACTTGAACACTATAATTAATCTGAGATTTGGTAATTGTCAATTTGCAAGTATGGAGTGTAATTAGTCAAATATTCCAAATCCACATAAGAACACATCTATATATATATTAAAATTATAAATACAAAATTTACATATATATGAACAGTCAGTTCGAATCGTGGAACCGCCGGTTTGGAACCACCGTGGTTTGGAACCAGCGGTTACGATTTTCAATATAATGGAACCAAAGTCGAACTTTATAATACACAGTTTCAGTTCCAATTTAGTGGTAGTTTCGGTTAAAAAATGCGGTTCTAATTCGTTTGGGCACTCTACTTGCAAGACATGTTAGGAAATTAAATAAATACATTGATTTCACATCTATCTAAAAGATTGGACTTTTAGATGACAACAAATTCTTTTTACGGTATCAAAGACAAAGTCTAATGTATATCCACACATTTTAGATTCGATTACCACTAAAAATTATTTCATCCATAGTAAATTGTCTACTCATTGGACCATTTTTCTAAAAGTGAAAGTTGAGAAATTTGGCTCAAGAGTGAGGAGGAATATTAAAGAATTAACAAAATAAATTGGTTCTACATTTTTGTGCAAATTCATATTTTTAGATGAGATAGAATTATTACACATGCATTAGCCATGGAGAGATGACAAACTTATAACAAACACTCGAGTAAGAAAGTACAAGCACAATCAATGGTGAGGGAGATCCAAGGATAAAGGTCAACATGTACAAGAAATGGCATGATGATCGTTGATCAATCATTAGAATTGGAAAAAGAAAAAAACCAACAAGTACAAGCAATGGTGAGGAGATCGCATGCAACCCGGTGTATAGGGTTTTCGTTCTCTAATTCTCATGCATGTGCATCCGCTAATAGTAAAACAATTTTTTGAAATAATTAAAGTCTAATTAATCAATTTTATCCTATTCTTTTCGATATATATCAATTCTAGCACATTTTAAGTTTTAACAAACAATACTCGTGTTTTATGGTAAGTCTTACATGGACGTCAGATTCCACCCTATAGTGCTGACATGTAAAAAGTAAAAATATAAAAATATGGAAAATCCATAATAACTTGTACTCCCTCCGATTCAAAATGTTTGATGTTTTAGGATTTGTTGTGAGAATTAAGAAGTGGTATATAGTGACTATTATACCCTTATGATATATTGATTGAAAAAAGAGATTTATGGAAGGTCAAGTAGTTTATTTATGGTGTAACATTATTACAAGGTAAGGAAAAATTATAAGTGATATTTTAGGGGGATTTAAATAGGGGCATAATAGGAAAATAAGGTGCAAAATACCCTAAAACATCAAATATTTTGAAACAAAAAAAACACCTTAAAACATCAAACATTTTGAATCGGAGGGAGTATTTTGTTAAGATATTTTCTCAAATATTTTGTGTCTTACTATATGTGCTTTTTTTTTTGGTGTATTGTGCTAAAATATTTGCTCCAAGTCGGTATTTCTTTTATTTTTATTTTTCATTTACTTTTTTGCAAGTCAATCTAAATGGTGGATTATGGCGTCCATGTAAGTCATTTTTTGCTGGAAATTAAAATGAGTTGGATGATATTTTTAAATACCTACAGAAACTATGAATATTGCTTGTTGAAAAAAAAAACTTATATACATGTTAGAATTGATTGAAATCGAAATATGTCCTAAAATTGAATATTTAGTCATAATTTAATAAACATTGTCATTTTTTTGTTTATGTTTTCCAATTTTTTTTTAGTTGGTGAGTGTTATAATGGGTGTAAGAAATATATATATATCAAGAATAAGAAATACAAATTACATGTTTCACTAATAATGAGTTAGTTACGTTCATATGCCTGAGGCCCGACATAATCTCATTGAGCCTGCGATCATCTACAGGCATTTAGGAATCCTTACAATTAGATTTCGATCTGATAAAATGACTTGTCTCTTTTTAAATATCAGCAATTAGAAATGCTTGCGCAGAATAAGCTTGATAATTATATGTTGTAAAAATTAGAATTTATGTGGAAAAATTCTTGTGTGCCTATTATTTATTTTTGTGGTTGATTGTATTCACTCAATCTATGTTTATATTATTCTGAGAATTTTATCAAGATTGCCCTTAACTATAATAATTGCTAGACTTGTGCTTTTAATATTGAGATTACCAGGTTTTATATGACAAATAGTTCATGATAAGCTTATAATGAATCTATTTTAAAATATCGAATATTTGACCAAGAGTATTATTAATTTGGTTTAATTTTTTTTTACAAAAAATTATATTATAACACTGACCCAAATTAATGATACTTCTGATGAGATTATTGATACTACTGGTGAGATAATTGATATTTTAAAATTGTTTCACAATAAGCTTATGATGATCTATTTTCATATAATACTTTGTCTATTGAGATTTGTCTTACTATATTTATTTAAGTGAAACAATTATAATGAAATTTTGAATCCACTCTTGTTCAGAAGGCAAAGATATTTTTTATTCTCTGACACCATCTCAATAAGAACGTGAAATTCATGAAGAAAATATCGATAACAGAAAATATCAAAGAAACACATTAATTAAGGTCGAGGTCGAGGTCGAGGTCGGAGGTCCCTCAAACAAATCTCTTCATACTAGTGTCGCCTGCAAACATGGACATTGTCAATGGGTGATCTCTAAAAAGTTGAACTTAATTAATGACTTTAGAGAAAATGAGTAATCAAAGACATAGAGTAATATTATATTTTGCATTCTATTTGCCTTGTTTTAGTATTTCCTTTAAGTATGTTGTGATTATTATTTTTTTCCTCATAATATTAGTATGAAATATATATTTGCGAACACTTGCAAATCAATTATTAGGTACCTTTAATGACTCAAAAAGAGTTAGCAAATCACATATGATAAAAAAATCCGGTTATGATTGATGCTTCTGAAAGACAATATAACAAAGTGCTAATAAATCTAAATCACGTCTGAAGCGTGTGAGACCTTAATTACAAAATTCAACCTCCTGAAGAGATGGTCTCAAAAACCTAGAAGTTCTTTACGTGAACACCATTGGTGAGCTATATGGATGTTAGGTATGATCCCCATAATATTATATTTTTGTTTGCACTAGTGCTACAATATCATGGAGATCTGATAAATATTCTATTGTTATCATTTTCTCAAACTACTCAATGATTATTACTTTATTTGAGGTTTCACAAGAATGTGTTTAGAAGTCGTTGGTAAAACAAAGTTTGTGATTCATGTGGTATTACTAGAAGTAATGACAAAAAACATATCACCTAAATTCTTTTATTCACATGAACTCCAGAAGAGTGGTGAAATTATTATACAAAAGGTGTGCTAGTGACAATCTGACATATTAGTCTATTAAATCTTTTCCTATATCTACTTTTGAAAAATATGTTAATGGTATTGAAATGCATATACGTACACTTGAAAGACTGTTGTCTTAAGGGGGATGACAAGTCCAAAATAGTCTTGAAGATTGGATCCTGAAAATCACAATGATTTTACTCTTTTTTCCTTTGCGTAAATTTCTCCCGCTAAATTACTTTATCGAGGTTTAATGAAGCATGAACATCACTTCGTAATGTCCAAGGGGGAGTGTTGTAAATATATTAATATTTTGGACATGATTTGTAGAATATCAATGGGTCAAGATTATTAATGGGCTTTTAGGATTATAGCCCTATCACTAGTATAAATATATCATTGATTATTGTATTGTATACACAATAGATAATACAAAAAAAAATACAGTGAAATCCTCCTGGCTTGGTACGTCCCCAGGCGTAGTCATTCATGACGAATTGGGAAAACAAATTCTTTGTGTATACGCGTTCTTTATTTTATAACAAGTGGGACTATGCATGACACTAGTAATGTTAAAATTAGACATCATATAATTTTAAAAAAGTTGGACAGAAAAATGAAAAAATGTCAAAGCTTTATCGAATGTGTATTCCTTCTTCTAAAGAAATTCACTAAGTCGGTTGTACCACATGAGGCCCGATTATTTCAGACCATACAACGACTTCTGCAGTTTTATGCTATACATACTGCGATTTTCACCATCCCATGTTTTCAATTTTATAATGTCACTCAATATTTTTCTTTATAAAAATGCCACCAAAAAATATCGCACAAGGATTAATCAGGGTTGGAAGGGGCAATTTTTTTAAAAAGATATTTAATAACATTTTTAAAAAATTAAAATAATTTATCCATATTGTTGATAGGCGAACATCCGTCAGAGCCGGGCGAACAGAGATTAAAGTCTTAATAAGAAATTAACAAAGAAAATAAAGGGGATTGTGCGAATCAGTCCGAGAGGTGTATAAAATGACGAACAACTCCGGTGGCGAACAACATGCTGGCGAACAAATTTTAAAACCCAAGGCTAGACAAACATTCTGTCAAGCCACTGATGACGAGCAACTTTGATCATAAGTGGTGCACTTACCAACCTGAAAGGTGTATGAAAACGAACAAGGAATCAAGGTTCCCCAGCTCATCCCAACCCGAAGTCCAGGCAAACAACTTCCAAGTCACGTCCACAAAAGGCGAACAACTTTTGTGAGGAAACCGTACAGGAACAAGTAAGCCGACTTGAGCGAACAACAGTGAAGTCCGAGATAAGACTAAAGAAGACTTTGTAACTAAGATTTAGCTTAGATAAGGTCAAACAAAGGTCAAAGGACACATGTCTAGCATGCAAGCTAGGAAGTCCAAGAGTCTTGGACACCTCCTACTTGCTAGCCTCTATAAATAGTTGTTCTCCAGCTGAGAAATACAAGTTCAAATTCACAAATACTCCTAAAACACACACTTAAACACCTAAACGCACACATATATGATATTAATATGATTTCGCTTTTCGCAAGTACGATTTTGTAACCCAAGCTTTCGATTTACCATTTATGGTGGTAATCAATCACACGAAATTGATTGGTGATCTTAAACCGAACTAAAATAGTCACTATTCCACCCGATTAAATTTGATCACCAACAAATTGGCGCTAGAAGGAGGGTTCGAACCTCCGGTTTATTGTGATTAGTTAAGAACTTCAAGTTGAAAACTTGAAGATTTAAAGAAAACCTTAAGAAATATTTGAAGATTCAAGCAAAAGTGTTCTTGGTGTTCTTCAATATAAAATTTGAAGACAATTCGAAATACCTCAATCCAAGGAAACACAAGGTACACGCTAATCAAGGAGAGCATCTCCTACCCGAGCTTCGACGGCTGACCGCCAGGATCGTAATCCCAGGCATGCGAACAGATCGCAATATACAGCCATAACTCATAATCTCCCACCTGAAATTGAGGCCCTGGCGAACAACCCTAACAAACTGGCCAAGACCATTGCTGCTCTCCAAGCTCTCCAGAGACAGCAAGAACAGAATGGGCCTTCACAAGCCAGGCCTAAAGATAGACCCTTGGAAGTTGTTAGGGCCAGGTCTGTTAGGGGCGAACAACACGAAGTAAAAAGTGCCCAGGTCAGGCGGGATAAGTGCAAAGCCAAGGTGGTCGAACCAAGAGAGGGCCAGGCAGAGTCTGCTCGCGGGCGAACAACAATGTCGAGCCATGGAACAACTCGTTCCAGTGCCCAGGACAGACTTGGCCAACCCCAGAAACAGGAGAAAGTTGCTCGCCAGGAAGCAGGGCGTGGGCGAGCAACATTTGACCAACCTCGCCCATCAGTCCATGAAAGACTCTCCCAATCTGCCTTCAGGCGCCTAGGGCCAAATGCGGTGAGCAACCCTAGAAAACAGCTCCAGGACATGCCCGCTCCGAGTGAGGGACTTCGACGAGCAGAAAGGTTTGTACCTTTGCTCGCCGAACAGCCTCCGAGCCAGGGGGCATCTTTGGATGAGCTGTCAAGCCTAAGGAAAGTTGTGGAGAGCATGCAGGGACAATTGGACCAAAAAAGAGGAGTGGAGACGACCAGTTTGCCATCCTCACCATTATCATCTATCATTCTGAAAGCCCCAATTCAGAAAAAGGTCCAATTCCCAGCAAGCATACAATATGATGGCCTTGCTGATCCCAGAGTTCATCTGACAAAATACTCGGATTATATGGTCTCGGTGGGAGCCAGCGATGCCACCCAATGCCGATACTTCCCCTTAACTTTGGGGGATCGGGTGCACAAGTGGTTTTCGGCAATGCCACCAGCATCTATCCACTCGTTCGTTCAACTGAGCCGAGAGTTCCTTTCCCATTTCTCAACGGCGGGATCATATTTATCCCAAAAACACCGATTGTCGGACCTAAAACAAAATGACGACGAGTCAGATCGGGCATTCATGGAAAGGTTCGACAAGGAGCTGTTGGAAGGTGAACCCGTCAGCGAGGACACAAAAATTATTGTTGTTATAGCCGGGTTGAAAAAAGGATCGAAGCTATGGAAAGAAGTACGTCTGAAGTGCCCATGAAGTTATGCCAAATTCAGAAATCAAGCCGGCATATTCGTTTCCATGCATGAGGCTTTGCAATCAAACTTGGGAGAGAACAAAGCTGATCCCAAGGAGAACAACAAGAAACCTGGCGTAACAGGCTATCGAGTCCCGAAGAACATGAAGGCATTCACTGAAGGGACGGAGCTTAAGGAAAAGTTGAATCAGGTGCTAACAGTGTCAGTCGATACTGTATATGAAAATGTAAAAGAGAAGGAGTTGCTCTCCCCTCCACGGAAAATCCGTCAAGACACCGACAAACTCAACCCTAACAAGTATTGTGCCTACCATCAAAGCGTGGGGCACTTTACGAGCGAGTGTAGAGGTTTGCTCAAGCAGCTTTGGCGATTCTACGAGGAGGGAAAACTCTCCGACTTTGTTAAAAGACAACCTAGAAAGAGAGTCCGGGAGAACAACTCTGAAGATGAGGATGATCAACCTCAGAAGAACAATAAACCAGGACGACCAGTTCTGGCTGTTGTTGCTCGTCCACTTGAAGACCTATACATGATGGAACCCGCGAAACCAACGGGAGGATGTTCTGATGGACGACCGCCGATCTCCAACCGAAAAGGAAAAGTCGAATTGCGAGCGATCGATCAAGTACAAGGAATGGGGGTTAAGTCATCCATCATGCAAACAACAAAACTGACCGTTACTGAGAAGGATTTGGAGGGAATCTTGACCCCCCATAACAATTCACTCGTGATCTGTGCCAAGATCATGGAGACCAGAGTACACAGATTGTTGGTGGACACCGGAGCCTACACCAACATTCTTTTCAAGAAGACGCTTGATCAACTTGGAGACTACTCGGGCTACATCCGACCTTCAAATCACAGAATTTTAGGCTTCGGAAATGTTGTAACATCCCGTTAGGGGAAATTAGGTTGTCCGTTCAGTTTGTAACGGTCGAGGAACCCGAGAAAAACATAACAAGAATGGTTGATTTCTTGGTCGTCGATCAGGAATCAACCTATAACGGGTTTCTTGGCCGACCTTTTCTGAATGAATGCAAAGCTGCATGTTCAACTTACCATTATTGCCTAAAGTTCCCTACAGTAAGCGGAGCAGGAACCATAAAAGGAGATCAAAGAAAGGCTCGGGAATGCCTCCTGCAGTTGCAAGCAAAACATGCACTGGTATCCATGATGGAAGCCACCACCAGTTATCCTGCCAATGAACCATCAATACTGGAAAACATGATGGACATATAGGAAGACCACATGGATACTGACGAACAACATCTTGACGAGCAAGTGTTGGATGGGCAACTAATCACCACCCAAGGGGAACTTCATTCTGACGAACAACAAAGGGGTGGTGACGAACAACACTTACCAATGACCTGGAGGGCCAAATGTTGACTAACAACAACAGGGCAGAACCAGCAGACGATCTAGAGCCCCGCCTGGGAGCAGAGCCCATGAACATCGAAAATAAACAAATATATATAAATTTGACTTTTTAAAGTATAATCAAACTCCTTACAAAAATAATGAGTATATCATAATGTATAAAATAAAACTATAATTATATAACAACCTTCATAAATTTTTAATTATATCATGTCTTTTTAAGAAATAACGATTAAATCATATTTCCTCCGTCTCATAGTTGTTTTCTACATTACTATTTGCACAGATTTTAAAAAAATATTTGTTTATTATTATTTAAAGTAATAAAGTGATAAAATAGATATTATTTTATTAGAAGTGTATGAAGAATATAATATTAAAAAATATTATTATTTTTTTGGCTAAAGTTAGATGTAGTAATTAAATATGGGATAAATCTTTTTAACAATGTAGCAAATAATTTTGGAACGGAGGGAGTAATGTACACCGAAATAATAACATGCAATTTCGGGGGCATTATATTGGGGGGCGAATGCAAGTCAAGAAGTCATCAGCACTCTGTTTGACCCCGCATCCGTTTTTCTTAAAGTCAACCCGGGGGTTTGGATTAGCGAGCGCTTTAAATTTTATTTTTCTATTATACATTATTTTTTTTATTTATACCTTCATTTTATTTTAATTCATTTCTTTGCATGAGACTTAATTTGTAGCATTTAAATGGATAAAATGGTTTTTTTATGATTGCGTATTATTGAATTGAAGTTAATGAAACCAAATAAAAATATTTGTCTACGTAATTATTAGTTGAATGAGGAGTAATATAGAAGTATTTGAAGGAGGTACATAATGAAATGAGTAAACAAAATTGGGACGGAGGGAGTACATGATAAAAATTGTGCTTTTAAATATATTTTTGTGCTTTTAAATATATTTTTGTGTTTTTTGTGCTTTTAATTTTATTCCGAATCATTTCATTATTTGGGTGTATATTATTTCCAAGTGCAATTCATCCCAATAGTTAAAGTTGGTTTGTTCAGGAAGTATAAATAAAATTATTACATTTAAAAATAAAAAATAAAACCAAACACAGTATAACTTTAAAATGAAAACAATATATTAAGAAATATATAAATTAATTTGTAAACATAAATAAAAATCTCAAAGTAAGTTAAATATGGAGTAGTCTAAGATACAGTTTGTGAAATTGTACTATTTGTAAATTAGTTCATACCACCAATGAATCACCTCGTACCCACTTTATTCAAGCTCATGCCACTATATATTTAGTATATACCGCAATAAAGTTAACCCGTACACAATTTTATTTAAGCATGTACAATCAAATATTTAATTTGTACTGTAATTAATTTATCCCATACCACATTAATAGTATAATTTATTTGATACCATACATTTGTTATAGTACAATTTATCTGATACCATACATTTGTTAATGATATATGATAACTAATTTGCAAATAGTACAATTTTTTTTCATTAAATGGTACTAAATTGAAAATGTGTACGTGTTATAACACATATTACCATTATAAGTAGCTTATGTCACGTTATTAAGTATTCAATAAACTAATATAATAATAATTAACTAAACTTTTTTAATATGTATTTTACATTATATTTTGAAAAAATTCAAATAATAATATGTATTTTACATTTTATACATTTAAATCATCTTATCTGGTCTAAAATGATATTTTAAATTATCCATATTGAAATAATTTATCTACTAAAATATTGGACAAATTCAACATTGATATAAAAAAAATGGATTTTTACATAATTCAGGTGATACATGAAGTAATATTAATAATATAGATTTCTTTTAAACTCTAAATAGTAGTTATATATTTAGTTTCAAAAATTATATTAGCTCACTCAAAAATTACGATGCCTCCCACTGCCTACTTCTAGTCTAGATTAGGTCACTATTCACTTCAAATTTAAATATAGGCAAATACAGAATAATACTGGGAATACTCCTTTAAGAAAAGTCACTTCTAAAAATGATTACCAAAGAAGTTATAGCATCTCCACTAATTTAATCAAAATCATGGTGTTCAAGAAAACCTATCATTAATTAATATTAATCATATTGATTATTTGTATGTATATTTAATTATATTAATTATATATCCTTAGGCAAAGGAATTGTTAAATAGCAGTTGAATAAATTTAGCACAAAACTAATTTTTTTTATTTTCTTTAATTAAATCATTAAATAAAAGTATGTTTTAGTTGAATTCTTGTACGAAATACGCGCCCATGAAAATAGCCATGTTAATTGCTACGCAATTATATCGAAAAAACATCCACACTCATACTAATTGTATAAAATTAAATTTATATAAAAAATTTATATTAATACATAAAATAAATAGATAAAAAATTTAGGAACAAACATAAATAATAGATAATAATTTTCACATACATACCTATGGATAATAATCTCAATTTACGTTACCATTTAGAAATTCAATTCAATCACAACTAAACTCATAACACAATATAATAACCTTCTAACTAATATATAGCATATTTAGGAACAAACATAAATAATATATAATAATTTCATTAAGTTTTGAGATTTGATGAATAGTTAGATACTTATTTCAATTATCACTTAAATTCATGCTAAATATAAGGAACCTAAAAAAAACCATAATTCATGCTCTTAAAAGAAACCATAATTCATGCTATAAACATGGAACCAAAATATACATCATAGTTGGCAATAATTATAAATAATAGTAATAAATAAAAATAATACCATAACCCATTTAGGATGAAATTTCAGGCATTAAAATAGGAAAGTAAAATATTCTAACATCTAACATCTAAAATATATAATATTAACACAAAATACTACTAATTTAAAAGATTATGAAAACAAATACATAGATCACATGATATAAATGTTTTGAGAATAATAATGGGATATTTGTTAAGTAAATTATTAAGTAAATTATATATTCGTGGAAATTTAATAATTAAAATCACAAGTGTTGTGTATTGTGTATAGATATTAAGAAATATATTTTAAATGATATTAGTATGCATATTAGGTGTGCTTTGAATATAATGTATCTTTGAATAAGTTGATTATTTTGTTCGTTCATGAATAATTTTAATAATTGTCATATAATTAAGTTGGATAAAAAATTTCATACAAGAATTAACATATTAGGGTTTATATGGAACTCAAATTTATTTCGTTAACATTTGAATTTAAATGTATATATTAAATATCAAGATTATTTAAAAATATTGTCAAACTAAACATAAAAGATACATATAAATATATTAAATTTTAGAGAATTTAATATTAGGGATGATGAATTAGATTCACCAATTAACGATATAAAAATTAACAATGAAAATAAAGAAATACAAAGAATACATTATTCGAAATCATAAATAAAAGTCGAGAAATGCAAAATATGTAGAGATAAGGATGACACACAAATAAGCATTAATGGTTGCTAATATTAAGGGATTCATGAAACAAAATACACTACATTAACAAAATTTCGACCAATAATTATGAACATTAACTAATTGAATGCTAATTTGACTGAAGAATACCAGTAATACAAAACTATGAACACATCCAGATACATCTCTAGCTCAATGCATGTCTTCAATTTCTCGATTAATGTCTTCAATTTTCCTGATAATCTTCAATTTCTTCCGTTAAATAAAAAAAATAAACTACCAATTCAATTCTTCAATTTCTTGATACATATCTTCACCACTCTATACATTTATTATTCAAATCTTGATGGCCGATTTAAGGTTTTTGACTTAGGCGAGGCTTCTACTATTTTCCGATTCATTTCTGATTTGGTTTTAGGTTTAACATTGTCGAAATTTAACATGAGGTTCACCATTGCCGGAGTTCATCTTTAGATGGAATAAAAACACAAAAAAAATCACGCCGAACGAAATCTGCAAAAGCAAAAAAAAAAAATATAAAAAGAAAAATATTAGATAAGAATCGAATGAACGAAGAAAAGAAGAACGTTAGATAAAAATTGGATGAACTTTAGACGATAGATAATTGGATAAGAAAATAGATAATGAGAAATGAATTTTGATGAAGAATTGGATGTTTGTGAGGAACATTAGGGTATGAATTTATAGAGAAGGTATACTAACATGAATGGCTAAGATTAAAAAGAGATATTAAACGGTTGAGATCAAGTATAAATATTTGACTCAATGAAAAGCCAAGGAATTACAAATAGAAGAACATCACACTTGCCACATAGGCAAAAAATGTTTTCTCTATATAAAGGTATTGATATTAAGATTTTTGTTTCCGTTGAAATAAAACCTTGGGTCCACCCCTACCCTAATTAACCCTATAATTTTGGACCATACACTTAGAAAATAAAAATTTAGAATCAATTTAACTTGATTGTCGTTCAAATTGGACGTGTAGAAATGTCCATCCCCTGAATATCAACAGCCATTGAAAAACGAGATCATTCAAAGTACATGAAGTAGAACGATGCTACATTTTTCCATATTTGAATTAATGAAAGCAATAATGTATAACGTTAATTAATATTTTTCAGAAAAATATATGGTGTAATTGGTTCATATATGAACTATTTTGAAGAATATGAATTGTTTAACTAAAGGGCATTACTTGTTTTCACTTAAGAGAATAAATTTTGAAAGATACATGCTTTTATTAAAGAGTATGAGATGAAGGGCATGAAAGTTTAACTAAGAAGTGGACTTGCAGTAGGGTTAAGTTTCTAACACTAAAATACATACATGTGTAGTACTTTTTACAACTAGTTTTTTGCCCGTGCAATGCACGGCCTGTTTTAGTCTTGTTGTTTTAGTTTGTAACGCAATACTTGTGTAGATATATATTTAAACACTGATGTCAAGATCATACACATATGTAAATTATCTTATCTCTTCTCCATCTGTTTATGTATTAACAATCAAATGACTAAACGTAAAAATAAATCTTTGTTAAGGTTCTTGACCTCTTAAGCATTCATCTTTAGTTATGGAATAGAAATCAACCACACATTAATCCCGATACACACTTGTATAAAATTTCAATCCCAGAGTCACTAAAAATCATCACTCACAATTCTTTCTTTTTGTCTTCAATTACATATAGCACTGAGTATAATTTTCTAGCGGATGAGGAAGAATGAGTTTAAATGGTACTAAATGGAATTGGTTTTACATGTCGAAAACAATTGAGGACTGGGTTAGATGATAGCATGTGCAACGATCTTCTTTTTCTTAAAGTCTAAACTAAGAAAAAAAACACGTATATGCTCTAAACACTAAAATCCCCATAAAAGATAATATTAAATTCATAGTTACTGTCTTTAAAATGGAAAATCGCTTGATTTGAATGTTTAAATAAGGGGGAAATTACAAATTTGGTCACATAAGAATTTTAAAAAAAATTACAATTAGACACATTTTCTAAGAAAAAGGCTCATTCGGATACAATTACAATAAAATACATTTATATTTGTCATTGTAATGATACTGATGTGTATTTTTGTTTTGTTGGTTACCAGAACAGTGGATGGTAATTGTGTATTTGTTTTTATTAAACACAAGTTGGTTAACTGATTAATGGTTAAGGTTATATAATTTCTTTTATTGCTTTGTATTTTTCAATATTAATAATTGTTAATTTAGATTAGAGTGATGTAATGATATAGTAGTTTGAAAAACTACTATTGAGGCAATTTCAATTCATGCTTCTCAAATCTCAAGTACTACTTAATAGGGAAAAATATACTTTGTTTTAATATCTCTTTTTTTTTTCTCTTTCTTCTTATATAATTTCTCTAAAATACATCTAACACAAAATTATAATAGTAAACCATCATTCAATGTAACATATAGAAGGGTAATTATTCTATGAATAGACCTCGTGTGAGACGTCTAATGTCATTAGACAGTAGAATTGAATATGATGTATTAACACTTTGACAGGAGTGAGTATTAATTTTTACTGTCTCATATTATGAGACAACCTCACGTTAATTTTTATCTTATTCTATTTAAACATAAAACTAATAATTAAACCTTGTCGAATTTAGAGTAGTTGATGGTTTATTGAGGTTGTTATTCCCAATCGTAATTAGTTGTACCACTTTTCTAATTCTTCCAAACCATGTTAATTTATTTTTAACATGTCAAAAGAATTAGGGGAATATGATAAAATGTCACTCTTTTATTAAAATGCCATGTGCGACCTTGCGCAATTCTTTCCGGGAGTATTTTTTAAAACGAAAACAAAAAAGTGTCATTTTGCAATATTTCCCGAAGAATAACAAAGCTTTAAAGATCTTGTGAATTCGTTTAGCTCTTTTGCAAAACTCTTATGTACAGTATTCGAAAACGTAGTTATCAATCTTAATATGCATGTTTTCCTGCAAAAGATATGTTAAGAGTGTTAATTTTCTTCAGTAAATTCGAGTGGAAGTTATATTCAGAATATTGAAAAGGCTTTCACTTGTTAACGTCGTTAAATGTGACTTAAGTTCTCTTGTAGTAAGCTACATGTCTGTTACTTCTTTGATTTAAGTCGCATGACTTTCCTAAGATATACAGTTTATATGAATACATGAATTAATTTGAGTTAAAAGAAGAGAAATAATAAAGATGTTAAAATCTGAGATAATGAATAATAATAATAATGTTATTTTATATATGTTTTTTATAATAATTCCAATATAAAGAAATTATCCAAAAGATCTGTTGGTGCATTTCATATATTTAGTAAATTCAAATGGAAGCTAACAATCTATAAATATGTTTATTGGATTTAGATTTTCAAACGAAGACGAATATAATTATCTACTTAAAGAAAAGAGTTTTACACGTATTATGGATTCGATGATAGAAAAGTGAACAAAATGTCACACACCAAAAGATCTCTCTAAATTGCAAAAGTTGAATGATGATTATGAAACTTTAGAGAGTTTTATCTTCTAATTTCCCTAAGCTCTAGTAGCAGTAATCAACATGCTATATGGACTTTCAGTTTCAACAAACCTCAGTTTGAAACTTCCAATCAAACTCCAGTATCTATTTTTGTATGAATATAACTGACATTGAATCCAATATGCACACACATAGGGTTTCTCAAAACTGAAATGCTAAAAGGTCTCACAACTATAAAAACCTCAAGACCTCAACCTTAAAATCTCCCTCTACTTCTAATTCATAACCCATATCTTTCTCTGTTACCTCTGATCCTTTGCATCTTATTTTCAATCTATTATTGAATGTTTTTGCTTCAAAGATTGGTCATCTTATTTTCAGTACCTAATCTATTCATCTAAATGCATTTATAAGATCCTAAATTAGTTAATATGAATTTTTTTTATTTAATTCTCCCAAGTAAATTTGGGGAGTTTGATACAGAACTTTAAAAACATAAGAATTCAATAAATAATATAACACATGATTTCTCAACAAAATAAAAGTTAAAAGTTCATAGAAAAAATTAGAAATGCATCTGCCTTTACAGTGACCAACAAATTATACCAGAATCACAAACCTCTAAAAAAGTTGCACTTAATTTGTTTACGGGAGTTGCTTTTTCAACTGAAGGGAACCAATAAGTCCGACTCTAGCATCACCATAATTTGTAAAATCAAATACTTTTTCAGCACCATAAACCTCACTTTGATTCTTTTTCTTTTGAATTTTAGTCCAAGTTTTGTCAAAAGCGGATCAACCAATTACAAAAAATAATTTTGCACATTTAATTTCAATCATATTGACCATGATTAACAATTTTGTCAAACTTACTGAAGCATTTTCATAATCACCTAGATTAATAGACAAAGCACATACCTTAACGAATGAGCTGAACTTTATCGAGCAGGGAAATCATCCTGTAAGGTTGTCGGATTCGAAAGCAGTCTGCGGGTGATATCGAGGATCTTCACAAAGTTTTGTCAATCCCTAGGTCATAATTGTGTGATTCAATGAATATACTATCAGAAATGGGATGAAATAATGTCTAATCCTTCAATTGTAATTAAAATGGAGATTGATTCTTTATCTTCAATTGAAAAGAAATGTGGAACTGGATGTGAATTCTGAGTTTTCAGTACAAAACTTGAAACTAAAAAACAATTGTACCACCAGACCATCATCTCCTCTAATGCGGTGCCGCTCATTGCTTGCCCGTGTGAATAAATTGTTTTCTACAGAAGCGGAGGTGTCCAAAGCCGCCCTCTCCTGCTGGGCTCTGCGGCACTGGTCATCGGCGTGAAGAACACTTTGCTTGGCTGAAGAGGGGAAGTGAGAAGGGAGGAAATAGAGTGGTGCGAGTCTGCAAAAAGATGAGGAGGCAAAAATTATGTGTAGACTATAGATTGTAGACTATAGCGAAATCCTTTAAAATTCAAAAATCACCTGCCAATTGTCAATCGTTTGTTGAAAATCTTAAAGCTAGCGATCTGCTTGCATCCTTACGAAGTCGTCTGGATGAGGGTAGAGTGTAATACAACTTTGAGAATCTGAGAATTAAAAATTGCAATAAACACAAATAGATTTAGAAATATCGAACTCAAAATAAAATTGAGCGACGAAATAAATGAATAGAGATTCGGATATCGGAAATTGGCGAAAGTTGGAGAGGCGGTGAAAGGAGATCGGCGGACACCAAGCATTGGAGAGGAGACGGATGGAAAGAAAAACTGAGAGAGATACGTCTCTGGCTTTCTGCATTCAGTAATTATTGAGGAAAGTGGAGAGAAATAGAATTAGGGGGAGGTGGATATACAGGATTATTTTTCTTAATTATTGAGCATTTTCAAAAATCAAAATTTGACAGCAAATTATTTGACACATGGCGAAAGCTGAGCATAGTAATTTTTACACGTGGCGGAAGCTGGTTGAGGGTTTTCTCCTTTTATATATATAGATTGCAATTAGGTTAGTTTTTTGGGTTAAATTACCTAAGTAACCTTACTTTCCCTGCAACCCATCCATCACCTCTCGTCTAAAACTAACAGTATAGTGTCCAATCAATAGTAATAAAATAATACAATAAACAGACCATCTTTAATTTCGTCTTTATTTTGGTTAAATTGAAATCATTCACACTTCATCTTCTCGAAAACACATCCAAACCAGAAATACAAACTACAGTAGTTCAAAGTTTCTGAGGAATATCAAGAAATTAAAATCAATCGGAATTTTAGGTATGTTTTACGGTGCTTAACAAAAGATTTTCTATTTTTTCCGTTTATTTAACCAATTTTCGCTACAGAACAGTGTGGTTTAGGTATTAATGTTACTGTAGTTTTAGGATTTTTACTTTTTTCTCTGAATTTGATCTCTTTTTTTCTTCGGATTACATTTTAGAAATGACAAGAGGAAGGAAGGGGGGGTAAGAATTAATGAAGCGTTGGATGACCAAAGATCAAAATCTCGTGAAAAACTAAAGAGGAAAATTGATTCAAGGTCTTATAAGGGGAAAGGTAACTTCTTTAATTTCTAATTTGAATTGCATTGTTCTTTCTCGATAGTGTATTCAAAATAATATAATTGAAAGGTAAATTTTCAAGACTGTGAAATTTATTTTTACAAAGTAATAACTATGTTACAATGGTATAAAAAAATACCTACAAGTACACTTAATAATGTTACAGTGCATTTTGGACGGTGGATTTGGTTTTCAAGTTAGTTATGGTAGTATAACACAAGGTAGTATGTTGTAGTTTTCAAGACTGTACAAATTTATTTGGATAAAGAAATATTTATGTTATAATGATATAAAAAAAGACCTTATAGTACACTTATTAATGTTATAGTGCATTTTCGACAGTGGATTTGGTTTTAAAGTAAAATATTTATGTTATTGAACTTAACAGAGACATCTAGGAAAAGATTGTGTGGTAATGAGGAGCTCAAGACTCGAAAAGGTATTGCATTATGTTTTATAAAAGCACAGAGAAAGTTTGTTTAAGATGTAACACTATTGGTTATAATATTTAGGAAAAGGAAAAATGGTTGTGGATAAAGGATCATCCGGATCAGGTATTCACATTTAGATTGTGTTGGTATATTAATTTTTTAGAATATTATTAATTATTTTGATTGAAATTTAATGTAGCTGGTATTACTTTACAGAAGATAATCGTAAAGATTTTGTCAAAATAAGGAGAAAAACTAGAAAAACAAGGAAAACAAAGATTACTATTGAAGGTATTTCTTTTAATAATAAATATCTTTTATTGATTTATTTGTATAAATGAAACAAAGAATATTCTTTTGCAGATAAAGATGATGAATTGCCAAAGGATGCTTTCTTAGATGTCTCAACATCTGATGGTAGCGATGGAGACGATGAAATACTAAGAAACAATTTTGGTTAGTTTTTAATGTTATAATATATTAGTATAATTTTTTAAAAGGATATTAAAATAGATTATGTTGCCTATTTTCTCAGTGATATTATTATTTGAATAGTAGCCCAATAGTTCATCTTTAACTAATATTCAATTTATAATGTATGAATTTGATAGGGAGCGTGAAGTTGAAAGAGAGGGTAACTTATTACAGGAGTAACTTAGTAACATGTACAAAGGAAGTGCAAAAACTCCGTTTAAGTGATATGCATATTAGAGAGGTACATAGGACTCCTTTTTGGCTACTGTTTTATGCAATGACCAGTGTCAATTATAAAAGGTTTAAGAAAGCGTGGTACAAAAATGAGGATGTAATTAGGAAAATTCTGAGGACATTTGATAGATCTTCAAATAGTTTTATGTTAGGGGGGAGGGAAGGTTTAGACTTTCTAGTCTGGATGTTATGCTTATTGTGGGTATAAGGGGAGGTTCTAGGCAAATTCCATTAAGGTTGCATGAGTTCGAGGATCCACCGTCGGTGAAATGGTGCTTTGGTCAAGAAATTCAAAGCACTAAGGGGACTTATATACTGACTAAGAAAATTTTGTACAAGAAACTGGTTGAAATTATTAGCATCGATGATGAAACATCAATCAGTGATGTAGCCAGACTTTTACATTTATATTTGTTGGGGTCTTTACTTGTTCCTCGAAGAAATTCTTCTGTTCCATGGCATTACACTGTGTATCTTGAGAGAATGGATGACATACGTACGTTTGATTGGAGCACATTGGTGGTTCAAGTATTGATTGATCAAATAAGATCAAGTGAGAACATGATTATTGGGGGATGTGCGATTTTACTACCGGTAAGATATTTAGTAGCTTGATCAACACTGTACATTAAAATTGATGCTATATAAAAACCTCCATTTTTTGGCTTTATATGCAGTTTTGGCTTTGCAAAAAAAACAAGATTATTTTAGGCTAACGAGGACAAATCATTCCCAAGGATTTTAAATTAAGATCTGTCGAAGATGAAAACAAAGATGTCAAGATTGAATATACTACAAATGGATACCAGATATGTAAGTGTGTTAGTATTAGTATTTTTTATATTTATATGGTATTATTTATTTGAAATATAATAAGTAGTAGTTATATTCCAGCTGATGTAATTATGCTAGATATATACTTGTACTCTAGAGTATTTATTTATATTTTTCTACACAACTTTAGATCTGAATACCTGATCTGAAACCTACTGCAAGTGAGATGGATGTGGTACGAACCTTAGATGAATATTGGGCTAGTGGTGGGGTAGACAAAGTTTCGACTGATGAATGTGATGAAAGTACAAGTGAATCTTCTGGAGAGCGAACTTTAGGTAATGGGGTTTCGAGCTCAAGTGATGAGGATGTGGGGCGAACTGTTAATTTTTTTTCACCTGTTGAATATAATATTCGTCCAAAGATAAATGCTAGTCAATCTTTCAATGGAAACAAAGAAACAGTTCAGGGAAACTCCCCTAGAAGTACAAAGAGCAGATTGTGAGCCATCTATAAAGGGCAGAGGTAGTTGTCTTAATGGAGCTAAACTGAATTTAAAAAATTTCAAGCCTGTTGATGAATTGGAACACGAGTCGTCTGTCAAGAAAATAATGAATATTGATAAGGATGTAAATGAGGAAAACAGTGGCCTGCTTTTTAGTAATGGGAACTTGTCAGGTGACAAGGGGGAAGAGAAGGATTGTAATTTAAGGTTAGAGTTAGAAGCATGTAGGAAAAATATAAAAGAAAAGGAAACTGAGTTAGAAGAGCTGAAGAGAAAACACGAAGAGGAGATGCCAATACTTCTTGATCAACATAAGGATGAATTGAGGAAAAAAGAAGATGAGAATGTTGGACTGCGTGAAGAAGTGAAATTGCTTACACAACAAATCAAGGCAGTTGAGGAGCCAACAACAACTCAAATATTGGAGAACCCAGAAAACATTGAAAGGTTGGATGCTTTGGCTGAACTATCTCCGACGAAGAAAAAGAATACTAAATTGGTGTATCTAAAGAATGATCTAGAGGACACCTTAAGGCAATTTGAGATGGTTGATGCATTCACAACCTGTTCTCAAGAACATACTCAAGTGCAAGAAGAAAATGGTGAAAAAACTCCAATAATGAAGGAAGTAAAACCCAAATATTTGCCTGATCCAAGTACACTAGCTCGCAGGGTAAAGGAAAGGACAAAGAGAGCTGATCGTAAGAAGATTGAAGTTACACCGTTGCCAACTAGCAGTGAATTGGTTAAGGTAGCAGGAAAAAGAAAACGCGGTTGTCTGAAGTTTGATGTCTCAAAGGCTGTAGTTAAACTAACAACAAAGAAAATAAATGAGACAATAGAAGAATGTTGGGCATTAGGTGGTGAATTGTAAGTTGCTTTAGTAATGTTTTATATGAAATTTATGAATATTTTTTTTGGATATTTAACTCATTGAGTTTTTTAATCTTAATAAACAGATTCAAGGCTTGGGTGGGTACAAATTCAGAGTCCATTGTATATCTCAAAGACGTTGTTCAGTTAATTCACCATGAAAGTCTTTCTTTAGGGGTATAAAATTGTACTAATTGTTTATTATTGTTATCAACTTGTTTGGATTTTTATACCATTTATTTAATATTTTTTCTTGATTCTGATTTTAGGTAATTGATTCATGGGGAGAAATATTGCATGCAAAATACATTACTAAAAATGAATTTGCAAAAGGTGTTCACATATTCTCTGCTGCATGTTAGGTAAGTTGAATAACTAGTTTTAAATTTTAACACAATCACCCTTTTATTTATTTTTGCTTAAATTTTAACAATGACTAAATATATATTGCCTCCCGTGTTAGTGTTTCATATCACAGTTTAAGGGAGTCGGTAGTAAAATCTGAAGCATTTTGTTGACAAGAAGATGGAGAATGTTGCTTCCGATGATGTCTAATTGTTTCCACTACTCACTACTCCATTGCCCGGTGAATCAGAAGCTGGAGGGGATCACTGGACTCTACTGAAGCTTGACTTATCAACCTGCAAATGGAGTTTTTTAAATTCCATTTCACCAAGAACTAAAGATACAAAGGATATACATTTGGAAAGTGCAATTAAAGTGGTTAGTGACTTAATATGTTTTATATATGTTTATTATAATTACTCGTGTACTATGTTGTATTATAAATGTTTATGAGAATTAATAAATTTTTAATATTCTATGTAAGGTTGATTACGTTGAGAAGGCATTGAAAAACATCTTTCAACAAACCAACCCAGAGCACTTGATAATGACACGAGTCTGCGAAAGGCCAATTTTAGAAGAATGCATTCAACAGACACCTGAAACACTAGATTGTGGTGTAGCAGTGTGTTATAACATGGAGCTTTTTATGTGGGGGGGGGGGGGGGGGGGGGGGGGGGACAAGCGTAATGAAAGAGTGGTCAGTTTGTGACGTCGGGGAATACCGCAAAAAGATGGTTGAGTGGTTTCTGAATCTAATTGGTGTGGAGATTGCTACGCAAAAAGAAGTAAAATGATTGGTAAAAATATTACATTGGTTTCCTTTTATGGTATTATGAACTTAGACTAAATTTCTGTTAGGGTATTATGGTATTATGAACTTAAACTTAAATTCAGTTATTGTATTATGAATTTATGAGACTCTGGTATTATGGTATTATGGCGTTAAGAACTTAAACTTAAGTTCAGTTATTGTATTATGAATTTTTGAACTCTGCATGTGTATTGGGTTTTACACAACTATAAATCTTGTTTTAAATATTAAATTATATATTAGATTTGCAAAGGGTTTTTAAATAACAATATATAAAGAATAGTTCCATGTGTCTCTTAATGCATTGGTATAATATTTAACATAGATAGTTATTAGTATATCGTATTAAGGCATTGCTTTAGCATTGGTATAATATTTATATGTTTCAGGTGAGGTATGATAATGGCAAAATAATCTTGTTGGTCTTCATAGCTCGTGTCACGAGAATCACTATGGTATAATTATAACTTATTATAGTAATGATAATGTTGTCATAGTAAAAATAATTATTATATTAGTTTAAGTAATAGTTAATTAGTATAACACAAAAATTTAATAAGTAACAGTTAATAAGTAAAAGTAATTTAGTATAAAACTGATTATAGTAATAAAATTTGTTTTTTCTAAAAAGAATTTCAATATTTCATAACACAACATAACTATTTGAAATGTTTGGAACATAGACTCAAAATGTTTTTTTGGAATAATGGTTAAGCTTATATAGCAAATTTAAAATCTTTTATAATTTTTTTTCAATTAAATATAATTTTCTTATAGTCAAACATAGTTACACAGTTAATAATACAACATGGTTGAGTTTCCAAATAAGTCTTAATATACAAAATTTGTTTAAATAAGTTCTTGGGGATCAATTTTAATAATAGGATGCACTTTCATTATACAAATTAGATACAAATCTTAAAAATTTAATAAATGATTGGATAAATTATAGGCCAAACAGTTACTATTATTTGTGAGGTACATAGTGTACTTGATTGGAAATAAAAATTTACTATGTATAATTGTCTATATATTGGTGCAAAGGTAAGACCTCTTAGAATTTGTATTAAGTCAAATAATTTGATAAAAAAGATAGAATTTAAATTGAATAAAATGGCTATTCTAGAAGTCGTAACAAGGCAAATATAATAGTTTAAAAATAAAACACAATAGTAATATATTTCCACAGGTAGTAAAAATATTTCTGTTATATTTATATTAATTAGACAGTAGTTAAATGTAAAAAACTTATACTAACAAAGTAGAAATTGTAGCTCCATGCTCATTTTATAAAAAACGATTTAACATAGGGACAATTATAATATGTCCAGATAGGGGAACAACTAATATAATGTGGATTTTTTTATTATTTAAATAAAATGAAAGACAATTGTACAAAAATTTAATACAAATTAGAATTGGGAATGATTGGGTCTAAGATTATTTCTTGGATTTTAATTTTCTACTCCTAAATTACTGAGTTATATAAATTTATAAATCGTTTATTTATATACCAATTAATATACATAATGTTGTGCCTAACATAGGGCAAATAACATGAGCAGAATAAAATGACTAATTTTATAGATTGCTAATTTATTAAAATGGATGATTAAATTTGGTATAGTAATATATGTATTTTGTACATTCTTTAAAAGAAAAATGTAGAATATTCCCCTAGATAGAATTGAGCAATTGGATATATTATTCCCCCAGATAGAATTGAGAAATTGAGCTCCAGGTAAGACCTATTAGAATTTGAATTAAGTGTTTAGTGAAATAAATCTATAATATACTTAAAAGTGCATTAACATTGTAAATCATTTTTTGACCATTTTTCCCTTGGCTTATTTTTTTTGTGTCATTTCTCCCCCTCCGCCTCTCTTTCCTTCTTACTTCTTCTCCATCCCAATTGTCTCTATTTTATCCTCATCTCATTTCTCCCTCGATACTTGTTTAATCGGAGGTCGGCGGTGGCGGTGGCGGCGTTTTCCTTTCTCTTCTCTTTCGGTGGTCGCCCGCGGCGGCTCAGCGTCAATCCCCCTTTTCTTCCAAATCCCAATTGTCTCTCTTTTCCTCCCCCCTTTCCAATTGCGTCGCTTCTCTGGATTCATGTTCAATCTCCAAAATCTCCCTCGAAACTGCTCCAATCGATCAGCATCTCAATAGTCGCTCGGCATGCACCACTTGCCCTCCGAATTGCTCTTCTCTCATCCAGCACTCCATCGTTTTAACGTGGTTTTCTTCTGCCAACTCGGGTACGTGATGCTCTGTGGAACTTGATTTTGTTTATTTATAACCACTTGAATATTTGTGATATACCTATCTGTTTTGTGTGGTTTGCATTTTTAATTTTAAAACTACCTGGAATGATAATTTGTAAGTGTTCAATTTGGGATCTCTCAATCTGGCCTGCGTTTTTTATTTTACTAATTTTTGGTTTTTAGATTCAAAATATGTGTCCTAGACATTTCAGTGCACCGAATTCCTTGTTATGGACAATTATTAGCTGATGGGTTCATCGCTATGTCAATCGCTTAAGTTTAGACTAAATAAGGTTATGTGTGGGCTTCTTAGCACAAGGTATGGAAATCTACTTCGATTATGGAGATTGGATTCCAACACTATAAAGAATGGTAATGGAAGCAACAAGTGTACATATGACTATACTCATGTTTTCTATTTCTTTACTTTGTCATTCAACTTAAATATCTGCTTACATTCCTAAAGGCCATCGAATTGCAATTCCCCCCGAGGTGTAATCCAGGTATTCCTAATTTTTTATTGTGCCATTTTAATGTTTAGTGTGCTTGGTAGTCATATAGCTGAGTGCTTCCCTTGCCTGTTGTATCCTAATATTTGAAGGATAAGCAATGCCCCCTGTTTGTCCCCAACATGATATACTTACTAGACTTTGGATGGAACATTCTATGTTGTAGTAGTTAAAGTAAGTTTTGATGCCATTTTCAGTGGGTTTGGCAGCATCTGAGTTATACATGGAGTGTTCAAGTATCAGGAATTGCATGTTTAAGCATTTGATAAGATACAATTTAGCGTATAAAGTGCATGGAAAAAACAAACAAGTTTCATTTGGCTACAAATACTAATTCAGAAAACAATTCATTATTTTTCTTGTAGTGCTTTAAGGTTCTCACTCTCTACATCGTATTTTGGTAGATGCTCTACTGTTCTTACTTTATTTTTTAATGGGATCAATCTATGCTTTGCTCTATAGAAATACACCTTACAATTGACAATCACATGTGCGGCCGGAGAAACTCAAGATTCATCCATTCACAATAAGCTGTTATTTTTTTTTCCATTATACCCAGTGTTATGGATTCATTTAGTCTTGTAACAACACAAGATATTTTGTGGCTTTGTAAATTTTAACGGGAACGAGCAAAGGCTCAAGAATTTATCTAACTGAGTAGTCTTGATGCTATGCAACTAAGGTCTTTCCTTTCTTGTCATATAATTTCAGGTAACATATTAGGCTAATGGGTCTTCTGAGTTACTTGGTATCTAAATTGATGCAACCATAAATCCTGGTAAGTATGCGTTGTGTGACTAGGAATGGATTTTCTATAAGTTGAACTATTTGTTGTTGGCCAGAGTTCCGTTTTCTCTCAAATGACTTTTATGTGCGTGTATTTTCCCATAGCTGTGTCCTATTTTTATATTGTGTGCCTTTTGCTTATGCTACTTCTCCTTCAAATTAACTAATTCTTTTTTATGTGTTTGGTGAATTAACTTGAATTGAATCTTGGAATAAGTACTTCCAATCGGTCCATTTAGGAGAAGGTCAATTATTTACTTTGGAATTCTTTTCTTGCACTTATATAGTGAATCTGTGTTTAAGTGTGATTTTTATCAAACATTTTTTCATTTAAAAATATTGATTTCTTTTCTTTTAAGAATAATCAAATAATTAAACTGAGGGCAAAAGCCCAACCAAAAGCAATTTTAATAATGCAAACTACTATGCGCGATGTAAACTATTAATACTACTACTTGTAAAAAAATACTAACACTATTGCTTTAAAATAAACAGTATTATTATTATCTGTATAAATTAATATTATTTGTTGGGACAATGTCAGTTTTGATTAGATCCCAAAGCCCCTGAAAAGATAAGTTGCCTTAGTAGTCAGGCTAGTCTTGGTTAGGTTTGTAAGTTTGTTTATTTTACATTCACATGTACTCAATGAGAGGAGTACTCATTGATGACAATCAAGACTGAAGCCTGAAGACACAAGAGCACAATCCTGAGCTTATGGTAGTTCTTCTAAGCTGACTGAGTAAGTGTTAGGATGAAGAGCATGATCCAGAGATTATTGCTAACTCAGCCTGAAGGGAACAGCACGACACTGAGTATTTGGGAAAAGACTTGGAGTAGAATCCAAGCAAGTCAAAAGGAATGTCAGCGCTGGAAAACGTACGTAGATGAGGACAAACCTGAACTCAGTAAAGACAAGACTGAACTGAAGAATGAGTTCTGACAGTCTCACCTAGCTGATGACCTGGACCAATCAGAGAGCGCCAAGTCATGTACGGACACTGACTTGAACCTGACATCCCTGCACAGTTCAACGGGTATGCATTTACCAAATACATACAAGAACGGCTGCTGCATGGAGATTGCATTCGTTGAAGTATCCTACAAGAAAGACAACCTAGAAGGCTATCTCTTCCAACGGAGAGTCTTTCAAGTTGCCTATAAATACAGAAGACCTTGGACCCAATCAAGGTTATGAGAAATTTTGAAGTCAGAAATTACTCAAACTCTCAGCGTTCAAAGCACTCATAGCATTCAAAGAAGCACTCGAAAAACCTAGAATTTCCCAAGTGTTTCTTGAGTAGAGAGTTATTTTGTATTCCACTGAGCGAACAAGTATTATCTTAAGCTTAGAGGGATTATCCAATCCTTAGCATAACTTTGCCTTGTAAGGATAATCACAAATAGTTGGAACCCAAACTGAAACAAAAAACCCTCTTAGTTAGGTTTGTTGGTTGAGGTTAGTTATTTGGTTAGAAGGGAGAAAGGTCAGTGAGACTGATCTTGGTTCACCTTGGCACGTTAAAAACAAGTAAATCCTTTAGTGGATTCTTCTGTTGAATCAGGACCGTGAATGTAGGAGCTTGAGTCTCTGAACCACGTTATCTCTCTGAGTTTTTACTGCCTTAATTATTGCTTTATATTGTTATATTGCTAAGTCATTCATTGCATATTTGGTCAGTGCTAAATCAATTAGCCTGACTCAATAACTCAGTGCACAACTCTTCTAACCACGGCATCTTAAGAGGAAAACAAGTTTTCAGAAAGCAAACATTAAAATAAGACTCTAAACTTTCAGGGCTCTCACATTCTGTACTGAACATAAGTAGATAGTTTGCCAACTGGCTCGCCTCAGTGCAATTAGTAGGGTTGTTATCTACCCTGTGTTCTGTTGGGAAAATAGGGGTGCCCGGAAACTATTCGGGATGAAATTTAAATATGAATTTAAATATAATTATTACTAGTATAAATTAATCTTAATTAATTCAAATAATAATCCCAACAACAATTTTATCATCATGCATGTTGAATTAATTCACATGAAAACCTAAAGCGGAATAACTAGGAGTTCACGTAATTCGTACCTCTTGTAGATATGGCCTTTGATAAAACGGGACTATCACGATCGTGTTATCAACCAAAAGAGCTTCTCAAGTATGTCCATTTCGCCTTGCTTGTTCACCAGTGGGAAGTGCTCACAAGCAATTAGAATAACAAGGAAGAAAGAAAAAATATTGTTGCTGACTTTTTTTCAACACTGTGAAACTGTAAACTAGAGATGAAATAATCATCTCCTATATATAGGACTAGGAATTTCGAAATTTACATATGGAATAGGGGAGAGAAATTATTTTTCTTGGCCTCCAAGAAATCTTGAATATATCTCATATATTCTTTTCTTCATAATAAAATATTTCATAAAAATCTCACCTCCCTAATATATGAGATTTTCAAAATTCATGGGAGGAATAAACTAGATTTGGATCTTCTTGAATTTATGAGATAATCTTGTATTCCAAGAATACATATCTTCCATAATATCTTTCCAAGAAAATCAACAAATCTTTTCTCTACCATATCTATAAATTTCGAAAACTATAAGCAAAAAATCAGCAATAATAATTTTCTTTTATTTTAATCACCTTATTATTATCGGGCTACTTATTGGGCTCCTTGAGGGGCCTTTAGGAGAATTAAGATTGGACCTCCAATGGACTTCTGAATTTCAATATTAAGCCCCAATATAATTTAGCCCATTAATGTTAATTAGTACCACTAATAAATTAATATTGCACTATCCATCTTAATCCATATTACGATAATATGGGCTCCCGGTTATTATTTCCCGCGTTTAAGATTATCAAGTCTATTAATTAATTAAGCTTCTGAATAGCTCTAAATTAATTAACATATTTCACCTTGGAGTAAATACAGCTCAACATTATTATCCGTACTGAAGAAACTAATTCTTCACTTGCAAGATTTGGTACAATAAGACTTCTGAGGCCACCAAGGGGATAAATCACACGAGCCGTACTCGCACGCGTTTCTCCGTATTAAATCTTAGCAACTGTCGTATGATAAATATTACAGTCCAAAGCACAAGGTTTGAAGTCACGATGATTTGCACCCAACATGAATCAAAGCATTAACCATTAAGCACAAACGGTCTTATTTAAGTTACGAAGATTAAGAAATCAATAACCACTGAGGTCTAATTCTTCACATTTCAAAACAGAAGAATTTATCCTCGCTCTAGGTCCTCTTCAACACATACTAAATGTGCTAGTGCAATCACTTGGTCAAGACAGACCAATCTGAGATATACACATCGATCTTTCACGGAGGATTGTTCAATTCCACCTGGGTCATGAATTTGTACGTTTAGTTACAAGGAAAACTGTTAATATGATCTTCCGTGATCGGGTATCACCACATTAACTACAATGTAACATGTACTATATATTGAACGGTTTCCAATAGATATTCAACATTCAATCATAACTAAAGCAAATGCGATAAAAGATTTATTCTCATAAATAAGTGTTTAATACATGAGTTATACAAAGTAAAAACATACTTTCACGTATTACTCCAACAATCTCCCACTTATACTTAAAGTCTGTTTTTTAGTATACATCATGCATGTCTAGTGTAGTAGTTATACGTGACATCTCATGTCAACCTACACTAACCAAATAATTTCATCCCACTTATACTTAAAGCAGATTGGCAATTGTCTTGACTCTCATTCCATTTTTTTTAGTATACCCTTTGGCCACTAGCCTTGCTTTGAAGGTCTCAACCCTTCCGTCCGGTCCTCTTTTCCTCTTGTACACCCACTTGCATCCAATGGGTTCTACCCCATTGGGTGGTTCGACCAACTCCCACACTTGATTATGATCCATCGAACCCATCTTGGCTTCCATTGCCGTTTGCCATGACTCCGCGTCTTTGTCTTGGATTACCTCGTCGTATGTCCATGGGTTTGATTCATCATCGGGAATCAAATCCGAAGATTCTCCTATTCCCATGAATCTCTCAGGTTGCCTAACAATCCTCCCACTGCGACGGGGTGTCGGTTGTGAAGGTGTGACGTGTGGTATATCATCTTGTATACTTGGTATCGAGGTTTGCCCTCTCAATTCTTCTAAGGTAATTTCACTTTTAGGCTTTCGATTGTTCATATAGTCTTCCTCCAAGAATTTAAAGTGTGTACTAATCACGGTCTTTTGATCCTTGGGACTATAGAACATGCACCCTTTCGTTCCCGCAGGGTATCTTATAAACAGCCTTAATTCCGAACGTGGATCCAATTTATCGGCTTCCTTGTCTAGCACGTATGCCGGACAACCCTTAGACACTCATGTGTCTCAAACTAGGCTTACGCCTGGTCCACAATTCTAACGGGGTTTTAGGAACCAATTTGGATGGCACCAAGTTTAGAATGTAAGTCGTTGTTTCCAAGGCATTACCCCAAAATGACTTGGGTAAATCTGAATAACTCATCATGGACCTGACCATTTCTAAAGAGTCTAGTTCCTTCATTCCGCCACACCGTTCTGTTGAGGGGTTCCCGGTGCGGTCAACTGGGATACAATCCCTTCGTCCGATAGGTCGTTCAAGAATTCATCGCTGAGGTATTCGCCTCCACGATCAGATCGTAGAAACTTGACACTTCTTTCCCTATGCATCATAAGGTAGATGTATCCATATCTCGAATAATCGTCAAAATAATAAATTACTCATACCCCTTCTTGCTATGATCGTTATTAAACAACACATATAGGTATGAACGAGTTCCAACACTTCTGTGGCTCTAATCCCCTTGGCTCCAAATGCCCTCTTGGTCATCTTACCCTCTAAACAGAATTCATAAGTTGGAAACGGCTCAACTTGAAGAAACTCCAAGGATCCGTCTTTCACCAATCTTTGTATTCACATTAGATTAATATGACCTAATCTAAGATGCCATAGAAGTGTTTCGTTCATATCAGAAAGAATGCTTTCTTTTACAACTTGAAATAGTCGATGTGTTATTATATTCAATTTATGAGTGGTGTGCCCAATTAATGGTATAAAGATCATCCAACAATATTCCGGAACAGATAAACTCATCGTTTCAAGAAATAATAACATCCTTATTAAAAGAAACTGAGTATCTATTCAAATCAGTTTAGAAACTGAAGGTTGAGTTCTTTCTAAACTAGGAACATGAAGAACGTCTCTCAAGACCATAACTCTATCTTCACAAGATAGGCGCACTTCTCCCACTGCTTCAACTGCCACTCTCGTAGCATTGCCCGGTGTGATGGGGATCTCACTTCCTCTAAATCGTCGGGTTAGCTTGAACCCATGCAAAATGAAACAAATGTGATCAGCGGCTCTCGTATTCACTGTCCACGAATTAACAACATACACCACTTCACAAGTTTCGACGACTAAGACGTGTGAATTACCTAACTTTCCTAGCCTCTTAGGCTTGGAACAGACAGACCTCCAATGTCCTCTCTTACCGCAGTTAAAACACTTCCCCTTTGATGCTAGCCTTGGCTTTACCTTTCGCAACAATTGGATTTGCTTGGGTCCAGCCTTTGGTTCTCTTCCTCTTTTTCCCTCCCTTGGGACCAAAAGTGGTAGACGGACCATTAGCCACCATAGCACTAGACTAGTGCTCCATTATCACCTCCACCGAAACTAAAGCTTGCAAGAGCTCGAGAAAACGACTTGTCCATTCATTCATCTGACAGTTCAGTTAAAACTGCTCAAAGCTTTTCGAAAGAGAATGGAGTATGAAATCGACCTAAGAAGGGACATCAAATTACGCACCAAATACTTCCATCTTGTTAAGGTATGCCATATTCTCGAGAACGTGCTCCCTCATGGGCGTTTCCAACTTGACCGAGTCATGTTTGGTGAACTTATTAGTCATGGGTTTCTGATGTGAAGACATCTCTTCAAGGTTTTCCATTATTTCAACAGTGGATACAATGTCCTCATGAATGCGCCTCAAATCCTCAGACAAAGATGTCAAGATGATGCACTTCATGTGTTCATTGTCACACTTGCAATCATAAACTGCATTTTCCCATTGCTTGACTTATTATTAGGCTTGCCGGGTATATTAACGCAAATAACCCAATTGTGTTTTTGTGCAGTAAGGACACAATTTAAATTACATTTCCAATTGATATAATTCTCCCCAGAAAGTTTGTTAACTTAAAGTATACTAAACAGTGGATTAAAAGGTTGCGACATGATGAAATGAGAGTAAAACATACATTCATATTAATATCTTGAAAAATACAAAATTATCACATAATTTGATCACATCAATTATATTGAAACCTTAAAAAAATATAATCATGCATCAGCCAACATCTCGAAACAATTTAAATGCGCCACGAGGGATGGTCTATACATTTAAACACATTCAAGCGGATCACAAACTTAAAGTTATAAATCCTTAATTCAAAATTAATAGTTGGCTCCCACTTTGACCACATAAAAACTGACAGGGACTCCGAGGGGAGTAAGTTAATATCAATTTCTTATTCCTAAGTAATAACCATAATTAAATACAGGATTATTATTTCGCTTTGAGCAAGCCACTCGTGGTGAGGGTCAATACCGCCACTAGTAATAATCCACAATCAACCTTTCGGAATTTATTTATGTTCGTCTTTTTGGCCGATCCAAGGGGGAAATGTATTCCAAAAAGACTTCACAAATAAATAAATTATGGAAGCCAAATTAATCCAATTTTAATATCCGGAATAAAATTGCAATTAAAGAAACATACTTAGTAATTTTCGAAACTAAGGTTTTTCTTGGACAATTAAAATCATGCAAACACATATTAACAAATAATAATAAGTGCACGAAATAAAGCATCCATCAAAACAAAATTATACACATTGGAGCACTCAAATCCAATTGTCACGGTTTAATTTCTTCATGTCTTGATGCGAAAAATCGTCCTTGTTGCTTTCTATCGTTCGTCTCAACACGCTCCCACTCGAACAACAACACTTCATCAAACACAACTTTGTTTGGGGTTCGGGACAACATTTGGAATCACACAAAAAATTGAGAATAAAAAAAAAATTCCACGGCCTGAGATACGGCGCGCATCGGCCCACGGAGGTGGGTCGCGTGCCTCTCGGCCACGACTGCCGAGTGCCGAGACTCATGCGCGCGCCCATGCTGCGTTTGGCACCCGTCGTGCGCCTCGCGCACGCTGTGCATCGGGTTTCACCGTTCGTCCTCGTTTTCCACCCCGTGCATGATTCTACATCCATGCATGTGCCACGCATGCATGCGTCGTCCGGGTACGTCGTCTTTAATTCTTCGTTTCCGTCTTCGTCTCGATCTGGTTACAATTTATTTACAAAAAATAAATACTAGATCTAGACTAGTCTATTACAATGATCAAATCAAAATAAAACCAACTAATCTACCCATGGATTTTCTCACGAGAAAAATAAATTCGAACGAATCTAATTAAAAATAATTAATTCACATGCATGAAAAAATAAATTAATATTAAAACCATGACAATTGGATACCTGCAAAAAAGATCTAGCAATTCTATTATCTAATTTCAATTTAATGTCAAACAATTTAAATTCCAATTTAAAGATCAGTGCCCGAAACCTTGGCTCTGATACCAGTTGTTGGGAAAATAGGGGTGCCCGAAAACTATTCGGGATGAAATTTAAATACGAATTTAAATACAATTATTACTAGCATGAATTAATCCTAATTAATTCAAATAATAATTCCAACAACAATTTTATCATCATGCATGATGAATTAATTCACATGAAAACCTAAAGCGGAATAACTAGGAGTTCACGTAATTCGTACATCTTGTAGATATGGCCTTTGATAACAACGGGACTATCACGATCGTGCTATCAACCAAAAGACCTTCTCAAGTATGTCCCTTTCGCCTTGCTTGTTCACCGGTGGGAAGTGCTCACAAGCAATTAGAATAACAAGGAAGAAAGAAAAAATATTGTTGCTGGTTTTTTTTCAACACTGTGAAACTGTAAACTGGAGATCAAATAATCATCTCCTATATATAGGACTAGAAATTTCTAAATTTGCATATGGAATAGGGGAGAGAAAATCTTTTTCTTGGCCTCCATGAAATTTTGAATATATCTCATATATTCTTTTCTCCATAATAAAATATTCCATAAAAATCTCACCTCCCTAATATATGAGATTTTCGAAATTCATGGGAGAAACAAACTAGATTTGGATGTTCTTGAATTTATGAGATAATCTTGTATTCCAAGAATACATATCTTCCATAATATCTTTCCAAGAAAATCAACAAATATTTTCTCTACCATATCTATAAATTTCGAAAACTATAAACAAAAAATCAGCAATAATAATTTTCTTTTATTTTAATCACCTTATTATTATCGGGCTACTTATTGGGCTCCTTGAGGGGCCTTTAGGAGAATTAAGATTGGACCTCCAATGGACTTCTGAATTTCAATATTAAGCCCCAATATAATTTAGCCCATTAATGTTAATTAGTACCACTAATAAATTAATATTGCACTATCCATCTTAATCCATATTACGATAATATGGGCTCCCAGTTATTATTTCCCGCGTTTAAGATTATCAAGTCTATTAATTAATTAAGCTTCTGAATAGCTCTAAATTAATTAACATCTTTCACCTTGGAGTAAAGGCAGCTCAACATTATTATCCGTACCAAAGAAACTAATTCTTCACTTGCAAGATTTGGTACAATAAAACTTCTGAGCCCACCAAGGGGACAAATCACACGAGCCGTACTCGCACGCGTTTCTCCGTATTAAATCTTAGCAACCATCGTATGATTAATTTTACTGCCCAAAGCACAAGGTTTGAAGTCACGATGATTCGCACCCAACATGAATTAAAGTAGTAACCATTAAGCCCACACGGTCCTATTTAAGTGACGGAGATTAAGAAGTCAATAACCACTGAGGTCTAATTCTTCACATTTCAGAAAAGAAGAATTTATCCTCGCGGTAGGTCCTCTTCAACACATACTAAATGTACTAGTGCAATCTCTTGGTCAAGACAGACCAATCTGATATATTCACATTGACCTTTCATGGCGGATTGTTCAAGTCCACCTGGGTCGTGAATTTGTACGTTTAGTTACAAGGAAAACTGTTAATATGATCTTCCGTAATAGGGTTCCACCACATTAACTACAATGTAATATGTACTATATATTGAACGGTTTGAAATAGATATTCAACATTCAATCATAACTAAAGCAAATGCGATAAAAGATTTATTCTCATAAATAAGTGTTTAATACATGAGTTATACAAAGTAAAAGCATACTTTCACGTATAACTCCAACATGTTTTTATCACTCTGAGTATGGGGACTCAGTGAGGTTTTAAGTTAAGAAAATGTGTATACGTGTATTCCCCCCATACACGTATCACTCAGTCTTGTACTGGGACCAACAAGTGGTATCAGAGCAGTGGTTCAAAAGACCACTGACTTTGAATACTAATAGTTTTAGAGGGGAAACTGTTGGTGGTCACTGAACAGATCTGTGTTTGCTTTTTCATTTGAAAACTTGCATCATCATGACTTCGAGGAGACTTGAAGCTTCATTACCTGAATTATATATGTCTAACTTTGTCTATTGGAAGTTCAGACTTGAGGCACATCTAGATGCCATCCATGACCAAATGTCGCGAGTCATCAAGGACGGACCGATTAAGATCACCATCCCAAATGTCGGAGGACTGGGATATGATCATCTCGACATTGGCGTACAGGTTCCTAAGGAGAGGAATGATATGACCAATGATGAGATCAAGACGGCAAAGGAGGTCTGGAATGATCTGACCAGTATGTGTGAGGGATCAGAAAAGATAAAGGAGAACAAGAGAAACATTGTCATTCAGAAGTTTGAAGCATTCGAGATGCTGCCTGACGAAACTATTGATCAGTTGGAGTCAAGATTCATCAAGATGATGAATGAGTTGGTGATGTTGGGAAAGAAAGTTCCCAAAAGAGAAGTTGCTTCGAAAATCCTGAATGCTCTTCCTGAGAGATGGGATAACAGTGTTATTAAGTTGAAAAATACTAAGGATATGAGTAATATAACTTCAGCTTTACTTTTTTCAGAGCTCAAAGCTTTGGAATATGATCTGAACAAGAGAAAGAAGAAAGTACAGCCTGAGGAGGAAGAGAAATCACCTGAGAAAAGTGTGGCGTTTAAAGCCAAGTCAGAACCTGTCGAGTCTTCATCAAAGTCACTGATGGAGATGAGCAAAGAAGAGCTCGCTGAGGAGTATAACATGATGGTCAGACACTTTGAAAAACTAAATTCCAGGTTTGGTCGTTATAAAAAATATTATCAGGATACTCGTGACAGGAAACCTGAAGGAAGCCACCAAAGTTCCCGGAGATATGAAGAACAGAGGAACATTGACTAGAGACGCGATCATGGCGATGATAGGAGACACTCAGACCCAAAGCTCGATCGTAGAGATGTTGAACAGAGACGTACTCGTGATGAAAAGCACCCAGCCAAGAATGACTCATCAAGAACCAGAGAACCTGACTCAAGAAGGAACCCTGACTAAAGAAAAGATCTAGGAGATGAGCAAGCAACCTGTTACAATTGTAACAAGAGTGGGCACTATCAGTTTGATTGCCTTGAGTTGAGTGCACGAGAAAGATAGGACAAGAGAACCAAGAGAGACTAGAGGTATGCTGATCGGAGAGCCATGCTCGCTTAGGACGCTATTGACTCGGATGGTCCTGAGGAGAGGTCGCTTGAACTCTTTTCCGATGATGAGTACGATGATATGTGCCTTATGGCAAAGGAGGAACCAGAGGTAACATCTAATTTTGTGTTTAGTTCACATAGTGGTCGAAATCCTGAGCTAAGCTCAGAGTCAGTCAGAGAAATGAACCTTCAGATCTGCTTGGATCAATTGATGGTTGATTTCTCCAGATTGCAGGAGACTAATGTCTTTCTGGCTGAGGAGAACCAGAAACTGAGTACTGAAGTTCAGAACCTGAATGATCAGTTAACTCAGTCAGACCTTAAGAAGTCAACTCAAATTGTGAGACTAACTAAGGAAATTTATATGATTAATGTTGAGCGTCTCCCAAGCGAGAAGATTCTGAAAGAATTGGCTGATGAGGAGCTGGTCAGGAAGGAAGAGCTGAAAGTACTCAAGAGTAAGTTTGATAACCTCTTTGCCAGATGACTTGAAGCGACTACACTAGCTTCTACTAGTAGCTACCCCGCAAGAGAACGGGTTCACTGTAGTGTGGGCAAGTATAGGGACCAAGTATTATCGAACCCAAGGGATAGTGTATATGCGAATAGATCCCTGAAGATCTACGCGTCGTAGTTAATATGAGTGTAATGTTTTTGGATTTTTGGAAAGATTAATTAAGCTAACTAAATTATCCTACGAATGCAAAAGGAAAATTAAACTAAGTATCTAAGGTGTATATGCAAGTATGAGATGGTGATGCTCAGGATAGGAATCCCTACGTATACTAACGGAGCAGGTACATAATCAAAGTAATCGTGACAAACAAGAATTAACCTAAGTAAAAGATCGTAGAATGAAAGCTCAAGATTTCTCACCCTAATACTTTATCCTAGCAATCGACTTCACTAATCCACTAACAAGTTAATAGATAGCGCTTAATTAATGAGACCCTAATTTAACTAAGGTGATGCGGTCGTCCTCCTTCGCTAAACCGGTAGATGAATTAACCTTTCCTAAACCCTCTCGTTAAGACTACTAATTGTTATTGAGTGATGCGGTCGTCCTCTCTCTAACACTTTCGTACGAAATTCAAAGGTAGAGTTAAGATTAATTATATGAATTCATTAATTAAGAGAATTAAAACTAACGTCACCAATTACCTTAATTACGTACCCACATCCTACTTCTACGAGTTCATCCTAACCCAAACATGCAAGGGTTTTAGCCGGACATGGTTATAACAAAAATAAAAGCAACAGAAGAAACAACGAACATAAACATAACGAATTGAACGAAGAAAATAAGAAACATGAACTAGGGTTTTAAAAGAAAATAATTCTAAGAACTGAAATTTAATTAACTAAAACGAAGTTTAGAACGTTTAAAGTAATCAAGCTAATGAAAAGAAACTAAGAAACGAAAAGAAAACTAAAAATTCGTATGAAAAACCTCAACAACGTAAAAGTAAAGCTTGCTCGTTCTTCTCCTCTTCCTCTCTCTAAAAATTAAGTCTAAAAGTGATTTCTAAAGTTGGGGATCCTTCAAAACGTGTTTGGAAGAGGTATATATAGGCACCGGGTCGAAACGGGAGTTAATGGGCCGAAAATACGCATCCGGAGGCGAAAATACGTGCGCGCTCGAGCAAAACTCTCGAGCGGTGGCGCTCGAGTGATTCGCTCGAGCGCCAAAACTGTTCTGTAAGTTTTTGGCCGCTCGAGTGATTCGCTCGAGCGCCGGCGCTCGAGCAAATCGCTCGAGCGCTGGCTGCTGTGCACTCGTTCGTAAAATCTTCATATCTCCTCAACCGGGAGTCCGTTTTGGCCGATTCAAAGTCCTACGAACTCCTCTTTTCGCCCTCTATCCATCTATGAAAACCAAAGAGACAAATTAATAATTTTATAAAAATGATACTCATTTGACTCCAAGCACTCATCGAAAACACTCAAAACATGAGTAAATCGGGCACCAAAACATAACAATTTCACGCCTAATCAACCCCCCCAAACTTACCATGTTGCTTGTCCTCAAGCAACGAAATAATAAGTCAAGTGAAATTGTTAGGAATGAATCAAGAAATCAACTAGTGCAAGTAAATGAACTCGAGCTTTAAAGATCAATCACCCGTATACTCACTCACTTTCTTTTATCGTACTCATGCAACAATAACAAGAAACACCAAGATCAAGCATGGATGTGCACTCAACGATGTGTTTCACTCCCTCACAAGTGTATAACAGTGTTTAAGAGACTCACTCAATCAATCAATCACACATATTGGCAGCCATAGGCTTGTAAATGCTCTCAACTTCGACCATACTCTAGAAATCAATGCCGAATCAAAAAGGACTTTTCTCAAGGTTGTAATGTAGGCTCTTTGGACAGGTGGGATAACAATATGGGTAAAGTGACTCAAGTGAATGGAGAATAGAAAATCAAACTTTGGCACTTCGAGATTAGGAACAGACTACTTCAAACATTTTCAATCAACACTCTTTCAATTCCACTTCTCTCACACTTCAATTTTTTTCTTTCTCTTTTCACTTTTTTCAATCACTTTTTTTTTCTTTTTCGCACAGCACATGAGCTCATTTTTTTTCTTTTGCTCATTCTCAATTTTTTCTCTTTTTCCCACATCTCAAATTTCATTCACACCCTTATTTTATCACCACTCAACCATCAATAACTCTCATTTTTCAACTCAAATCAATCCCTTCATATTCACACTTTTCCTATTCTCCACTCAAATTTGGACAAAAAGGCTTAGGAATTGGAATAGTGTTCATATGTGCTAGCAAATAAAATAGGCTTTAGGCTCAAAGGGGCTAACAAGGGATCAATGTCATTGGTAGGGAAATTTTTTGGCTAAGTGACTCAATTAAATCAAAGATGGCCTAAGACCACATTCGGCATATCAAACTAGACACAATCAAGAAGCAAGAGCACATGCAAGTTCTAGCATCCTCTAAGGTGACGATCCACTCACAAACGAAGAGATTAAATCATGCATTTAAATCTCGTAAGGCTCAAAAGCTCACGGCTTTCACATCCATGCTAGTCCTAGTGCATTCTCACTCTCATCACACAAGTACTCAAAAGAAAAATTCACAAGCATACAAGTTCTTTCTCAAATCAGCTCAAATTCACATACTCACACAAGAAAACTCCTAACTCAGCCTCACAATTCACCCTACTCATCAAATCATACTCAAAGATAGCAATCAACAAGCATAAGGTGATTGATAGGCATAAAATATTGAGTAACAAAACAAATTAATAATAGCCCAAGGAGAATCTCAAGGCACCAAATAACTAACTCAACTCAAAGATAAGGGGTGCTCCGGTGCAATGTAACAAGAAAACATATAAAAAAAACTCCACCCCCCCAAACTTCGACCTTGCTAGAGGTCTAAGTTTGGGGTTGTGGGTTACCTTAACCGAACAATTCAGTTTCTCTCAATAGCTTTGCACACTCCCTTGTCTCAAGTTGGTTCCTTCAATCTAAATAACTCCATGATACCTTTACTCCTTTAGAGACAAGCCTACAAAATTAAACTCTCAAGTACGAGGTTAAACATACGACTCAACAACATCCTAGTAACATAAAAGGAAAATAACTAAAAAAATACTCAAAAGCAAATAAAAATGGGTTGCCTCCCATTAAGCGCTATTTTTAAGGTCCTCATGCCGGACCAAGCTCAAAGGAGCTTATGGGACATCATACTCAAATTTACCTCCCTTACTCTCATAAGAGTGGTGTTTGCATTCCTTTCCTTGATGCCCCTCCATCATGAGCCCCTTTGCTCTCTTCTCATCCCCAAGTGTTATGGGTCTCAACTCCTTCTTCCCTCTATCTGGAGGAGTCTTACTAAACAATTTCTTGAGTTTAGACTTTTTCTTCTTAACTCCTCCTTTCCCTTCTAACTGGACCACGTCCACTTTCTTCACCTCTTCATCCTTCAACTTCTTCACTTTATCCCTATCAAAATAATCAAGATCATAACGCTCATGGGTTAAATAATCAAGTGAAGAATTATAAAATTCATGAATATGAGAAGAGTTAGGGATATGAGGTGTGTCTTCAACACTAGGATCAATTGCATCCATGCAATACAAGCTCTCATCCTCCCTCGGGTGCTTCATGGCTTCATATAGGGAGATCTTCACTTCTTGATCATCAACCTTCAATGTGATCTTCCCATTTGCCACATCTAGCACCATCCCCGCCGTAGCTAAGAACGGTCTTCCCAAGATCAAGGGCACGTGCTCATCTTCCTCCATTTCTAGCACTACAAAGTCGGCTGGAAAAATGTGATCTCCAACTCTCACTAGGACGTCTTCAACAACACCTTGAGGTCGAGTAATAGACCGATCGGCTAGTTGAAGCGTCATCATTGTGGGTTGAAGTTCACCACCTTCCAACTTCTTGAAAAGCGACAAGGGCATGAGATTGATGCTTGCTCCAAGGTCGCACAACGCTCCCTTCTTGATCCCGTTCCCAATATCGCATAGGATCGTGAAGCTTCCGGGATCCTTCAGCTTTGGTGGAAGCGCCTTGTGCACTAGTGCACTCACCTCGTGGTTCAGCTGCACCAACTTCGGCTCATCCACTCTTCGTCTCTTCGCTATCAAGTCCTTCAGGAACTTGGCATAATTTGGCATCTGTTCCAAAGCATCATAAAAAGGAATATTAATATGCAATTGTTTAAAAACATCAAGGAACTTAGCAAATTTTTCATCAAGCTTCTTTTTCATGAAGCGTTGTGGATATGGGACGGGTATCACAGATTTGGGTACCCCCCATTCATCTCTTTCTGTTTCTTTCACTTTCTCCCTTGCTTCCTTTGCCTTCTTCCACTTAGGAACTCTCTCACCCTCCTTAAAGTCTTTCCCCTTCTGGGACTCATCCATATCTTCATGCTTCTCAATCCCTTCACTTTCAATCCCCTTCTCAACTTGGGGCGTCTCAGAATCAGCAGGCATCTGAGGACCTTCATAATTGGTTCCACTTCTCAGCTGGATCGCCTTGCACTGCTCTTTCGAGTTCCCCTCCGGCATTCTATTCACTGATTTTGCAATCTGGCTCATCTGGAGCTCTAAAGAAGTGAACCTTCGATTGTTCTCTTGTTGAGTTCTAGTCCACTCAACATTCATCTTCTGGAGCTCTTGATCACGTTGATCACCCTTCTTGTGCAACTCCTTCACATCATACTCCAAGGATGACAACCGCTTGCTCCCTTCCTCCACCTTCTGAAGGATCGCTCTCAACATCTCCTCGGTTGATGCACCGCCTTCTCCACCAGGAGGTTTAGACCCCGGATCAACACCTGCAGGAACAGTAACACCAACTTTTGGGTTAGCATAAGAAAAATTATCATTTTTCCTCCATGTGTTTTGATGAGGCTGCTGGCCTCCTTGAGCTCCTTGTGTGTTCCTCCATTGATTTTGAAGTGGCTGAGGGCCTGGAGGCATAAATGGTTGGCCATAAGAAGGCCTTCCATACTGATTTCCACCTTGGTAGCCATTCTGATTGTAATAAGGACCTCCCATGTAATTGGCTACCTCTTGCTGTCCACTGGGCTGGTCTACTCTCTCATTCTCCACTGCATGCTCTCCACCCAAACTCTTCCCCAACTCAAGGTTGTTGATCTTTTCCATCATGGCCATCAGCAGCCTTCTCGTTCCTTCTCCCTCTTCCACCTGATGCACTCTTTGCAAATCTGCATCCACTCCCCAAGCACCGACATTCGTGACAATGTTGTCCACGATCTCCCTACACCTCTCTATGCCTTGATTGAGGAATGCTCCGCCCGCACATGCATCTAAATGGGCTTGACCATCCTTGCCGGCACCGCTGTAGAAGAATACCATAATATCCCCCTCATTGTACCCGTGCTGCGGGCACTCTATCAGCATATTCGAGTATCTCTCCCACGCTTGGCGTAAATCCTCTCCAGACTTCTGGCGAAAGGACGAGATCTCAATTCTAGCCTTGATTGTCCTAGATGGAGGGTAGAATCGCTCGAGGAACAGACGCTCGAGCTCGGCCCAAGTGGTAATACCTCCCCGCGGGAGCGTATTATCGTACCACTCCTTGGCTATTCCCGTCAATGAGAATGGGAACAGCCTAAGCCTCTTGGCATCTTCAGACATGCCATTGTAATTGAATGTTGAGGCTATCATGAGAAAGCTCCTCAGATGTGTGTGAGGATTCTCCTTCCCGATCACCCCTTTGAACTGATTCTCGGTCAGCAGCTTTAAAATCCCCGGTGATATCGAGAAGTTGTTCGCCTCAACAGGAGGTAAAGCCACTCCATCATAGTACCGCTGTGGCTGCGCTGCAAACCTCCCTCTAATCGCCATATTATGATCTACGTTCTGAAGAACGTGTTGAGGATTAGCAGCAGGTACTGGTACTTGTTGGGGTGGTGGTTGGTAAACAGGTGGTTGGTTGTAGACTGGGGGTAGATGATATGGATATGGTGGGTAAGGATAAGGTGGATATGGGTAATGTTGGTATACTGGGTTGTTAAAAGGGTTATTTGGGTTTTGTGGGTAAGCAGGGTTTTGGTTATGAGGATTATGGACAAGGTTCTGAGCTGGGTTCCCTACGTTTCGTGTATCCGGGTTTAGGCTCTGGCTATCCCCTAATGGAATTTGATTCTGGCTACCACTAACTCCAGTGCCTTCAACTCGGTCTACTGCCTGATTGAAATCGTTGGCAGCATCGTCCAACTCATTATTGATGTCCATTGGTTCCTTCCCTAAGTCGGTAGCGTTCATTCTTCTCAAGTAAGCTCGGTTCCTTCTGGCTATTGTCTCAGGATCCAACGGTATTCTCTCTTCGCTCGTATTCCCTTGTGAGCATGTTCTCATAAACCTGACACACTAGCAGATGGATCAAAACGCAACTGCCGAATAAATGAAAATAAAAATAAGAAATAAAAACAGAAAATAAGCACCCACTACTAACTACTAAGCTATCGACAAGTCCTATTCAAAGAGCATATAACGCCTTCCCCGGCAACGGCGCCATTGACTTGAAGCGACTACACTAGCTTCTACTAGTAGCTACCCCGCAAGAGAACGGGTTCACTGTAGTGTGGGCAAGTATAGGGACCAAGTATTATCGAACCCAAGGGATAGTGTATATGCGAATAGATCCCTGAAGATCTACGCGTCGTAGTTAATATGAGTGTAATGTTTTTGGATTTTTGGAAAGATTAATTAAGCTAACTAAATTATCCTACGAATGCAAAAGGAAAATTAAACTAAGTATCTAAGGTGTATATGCAAGTATGAGATGGTGATGCTCAGGATAGGAATCCCTACGTATACTAACGGAGCAGGTACATAATCAAAGTAATCGTGACAAACAAGAATTAACCTAAGTAAAAGATCGTAGAATGAAAGCTCAAGATTTCTCACCCTAATACTTTATCCTAGCAATCGACTTCACTAATCCACTAACAAGTTAATAGATAGCGCTTAATTAATGAGACCCTAATTTAACTAAGGTGATGCGGTCGTCCTCCTTCGCTAAACCGGTAGATGAATTAACCTTTCCTAAACCCTCTCGTTAAGACTACTAATTGTTATTGAGTGATGCGGTCGTCCTCTCTCTAACACTTTCGTACGAAATTCAAAGGTAGAGTTAAGATTAATTATATGAATTCATTAATTAAGAGAATTAAAACTAACGTCACCAATTACCTTAATTACGTACCCACATCCTACTTCTACGAGTTCATCCTAACCCAAGCATGCAAGGGTTTTAGCCGGACATGGTTATAACAAAAATAAAAGCAACAGAAGAAACAACGAACATAAACATAACGAATTGAACGAAGAAAATAAGAAACATGAACTAGGGTTTTAAAAGAAAATAATTCTAAGAACTGAAATTTAATTAACTAAAACGAAGTTTAGAACGTTTAAAGTAATCAAGCTAATGAAAAGAAACTAAGAAACGAAAAGAAAACTAAAAATTCGTATGAAAAACCTCAACAACGTAAAAGTAAAGCTTGCTCGTTCTTCTCCTCTTCCTCTCTCTAAAAATTAAGTCTAAAAGTGATTTCTAAAGTTGGGGATCCTTCAAAACGTGTTTGGAAGAGGTATATATAGGCACCGGGTCGAAACGGGAGTTAATGGGCCGAAAATACGCATCCGGAGGCGAAAATACGTGTGCGCTCGAGCAAAACGCTCGAGCGGTGGCGCTCGAGTGATTCGCTCGAGCGCCAAAACTGTTCTGTAAGTTTTTGGCCGCTCGAGTGATTCGCTCGAGCGCCGGCGCTCGAGCAAATCGCTCGAGCGCTGGCTGCTCTGCACTCGTTCGTAAAATCTTCATATCTCCTCAACCGGGAGTCCGTTTTGGCCGATTCAAAGTCCTACGAACTCCTCTTTTCGCCCTCTATCCATATATGAAAACCAAAGAGACAAATTAATAATTTTATAAAAATGATACTCATTTGACTCCAAGCACTCATCGAAAACACTCAAAACATGAGTAAATCGGGCACCAAAACATAACAATTTCACGCCTAATCCATTGACTTGAAGCGACTACACTAGCTTCTACTAGTAGCTACCCCGCAAGAGAACGGGTTCACTGTAGTATGGGCAAGTATAGGGACCAAGTATTATCGAACCCAAGGGATGGTATGTATGCGAATAGATCCCTGAAGATCTACGCGTCGTAGTTAATATGAGTGTAATGTTTTTTTGGTTTTTTGAAAAGAGAAAATAATCTAAACTAAATTACTCTACGAATGCAAAAGGAAAAATAAACTAAGTATCTAAGGTGTATATGCAAGTATGAGATGGTGATGCTTAGGATAGGAATCCCTACGTATACTAACGGAGCAGGTACATAATCAAAGTAATCGTGACAAACAAGAATTAACCTAAGTAAAAGATCGTAGAATGAAAGCTCAAGATTTCTTACCCTAATACTTTATCCTAGCAATCGACTTCACTAATCCACTAACAAGTTAATGAATTGTGCTTAATTAATGAGACCCTAATTTAACTAAGGTGATGCGGTCGTCCTCCTTCGCTAAACCGGTAGATGAATTAACCTTTCCTAAACCCTCTCGTTAAGACTACTAATTGTTATTGAGTGATGCGGTCGTCCTCTCTCTAACACTTTCGTACGAAATTCAAAGGTAGAGTTAAGATTAATTATATGAATTCATTAATTAAGAGAATTAAAACTAACGTCACCAATTACCTTAATTACGTACCCACATCCTACTTCTACGAGTTCATCCTAACCCAAGCATGCAAGGGTTTTAGCCGGACATGGTTATAACAAAAATAAAAGCAATAGAAGAAACAACGAACAAAAACATAATGAATTGAACGAAGAAAATAAGAAACATGAACTAGGGTTTAAAAAGAAAATAAATACGAAGAACTGAAATTGAATTGATAAAAATGAAATTTAAACGTGTTCAAAGTAACGAACTAATGAAAAGAAACTAAGAATTGAAAAGAAACTAGAATTCGTATGAAAAACCTCAACAACGTAAAAGTAAAGCTTGCTCGTTCTTCTCCTCTTCCTCTCTCTAAAAACTAAGTCTAAAAGTGATTTCTAAAGTTGGGGATCCTTCAAAACGTGTTTGGACGAGATATATATAGGCACGGGTCGAAACGGGAGTTAATGGGCCGAAAATACGAATCCGGAGGCAAAAGTATATGGGCGCTCGAGCAAAACGCTCGAGCGGTCCCGCTCGAGCAGTGTAGCTCGAATGATGCATTCGCTCGAGCGGTCGCGCTCGAGCTGCTCGAGCGCTGAAATGACTCTGTATGTTTTGGACGCTCGAGCGATTCGCTCGAGCGGTGGCGCTCGAGCTGCTCGAGCGCAAGAATTGTTCTGTACGTTTACGCGCTCGAGTAAGGCGCTCGAGCGGTGGCGCTCGAGTAAGGCGCTCGAGTGACTTCAAAGCTTCTCCCAAGTGATACTTTTCCTCGTCCGCACTAATACCGATCGTATTTCTTCAATATCTTCTCATCCGGGCATCCGTTTGAGTCGATTCAAAGTCCTACGAACTCCGTTTTTCGTCCTCTATTCACCTATAAGCATCAAAGAGACAAATTTATCAATGTAGAGAAATAACGCTCAATTGACTCTAAATACTCTATAAACTCGACCAAAACTAGGGCGTTTCTAGCTACGAATCATGACAATTTCACGCCTAATCAACCCCCCCAAACTTACCATATTGCTTGTCCCCAAGCAATGAAATAATAAGTCAAGTGAAATTGTTAGGAATGAGTAGGAAAAATCAATCATGCAAGCTAATGAATTCAAGCTTCAAAAGTCAATCACCCGTATACTCACTCACTTTCCTTCATCATACTCATGCAACAATAACAAGAAAAACCAAGATCAAGCATGGATGTGCACTCAACGATGTGTTTAACTCCCTCACAAGTGTATAACAATGATAAAGGGACTCACTCAATCAATCAATCACACAAATTGGCAGTCATAGGCTTGTAAATGCTCTCAACTTCGACCATACTCTAGAAATCAATGCCGAATCAAAAAGGACTTTCAAAAGGTTGTAATGTAGGCTCTTTGGACAGGTGGGATAACAATATGGTAAAGTGACTCAAGTGAATGGAGAATAGAAATTCAAAACTTCGGTACTTCGAGATTAAGAACGATCTACTTCAAACATATTCAATCACTACACTTTCGCTTTCAATTCTCTCAACACTTCAGTTTTTTTCTTTCTCACTTTTTCACTTTTTCAAACACTTCATCATTTTTTCTTTTTCGCACAAACACATGAGCTCATTTTTTCCTTTGCTCATTCTCAAATTTTTTTTTTGTTCTTTTTCCCACATCTCAAAACTTCATCACACCTTTTTTTCTCATATTCACTCAACAAACAACCTTCTCTTTTTTTCAACTCAATTCACTCCCTTCATATTCACACTTTCCTATTCTCCACTCAAATTGGGACAAAAAGGCTTAGGAATTGGAATAGTGTTCATATGTGCTAGCAAATAAAATAGGCTTTAGGCTCAACGGGGCTAACAAGGGATCAATGTCATTGGTAAGGAAAATTTTGGCTAAGTGACTCAATAAAATCAATGATGGCCTAAGATCACATTCGGCATATCAAACTAGACACAATCTAGAAGCAAGAGCACATGCAAGTTCTAGCATCCTCTAAGGTGACGATCCACTCACTAACGAAGAGATTAAATCATGCATTTAAATCTCGTAAGGCTCAAAAGCTCACGGCTTTCACATCCATGCTAGTCCTAGTGCATTCTCACTCTCATCACACAAGTACTCAAAAGAAAAATTCACAAGCATACAAGTTCTTTCTCAAATCAGCTCAAATTCAAACACTCACACAAGAAAACTCCTAACTCAGCCTCACAATTCACCCTACTCATCAAATCATACTCAAAGATAGCAATCAACAAGCATAAGGTGATTGATAGGCATAAAATATTGAGTAACAAAACAAATTAATAATAGCTCAAGGAGCATCTCAAGGCACCAAATAACTAACTCAACTCAAAGATAAGGGGTGCTCCGGTGCAATGTAACAAGAAAACATATAAAAAAAAACTCCACCCCCCCAAACTTCGACCTTGCTAGAGGTCTAAGTTTGGGGTTGTGGGTTACCTCAACCGAACAATTCAGTTTCTCTCAATAGCTTTGCACACTCCCTTGTCTCAAGTTGGTTCCTTCAATCTAAATAACTCCATGATACCTTTACTCCTTTAGAGACAAGCCTACAAAATAAAACTCTCAAGTACGAGGTTAAACATACGACTCAACAACATCCTAGTAACATAAAAGGAAAATAACTAAAAACACTCAAAAGCAAATAAAAATGGGTTGCCTCCCATTCAGCGCTATTTTTAAGGTCCTCATGCCGGACCAAGCTCAAAGGAGCTTATGGGACATCATACTCAAATTTACCTCCCTTACTCTCATAAGAGTGGTGTTTGCATTCCTTTCCTTGATGCCCCTCCATCATGAGCCCCTTTGCTCTCTTCTCATCCCCAAGTGTTATGGGTCTCAACTCCTTCTTCCCTCTATCTGGAGGAGTCTTACTAAACAATTTCTTGAGTTTAGACTTTTTCTTCTTAACTCCTCCTTTCCCTTCTAACTGGACCACGTCCACTTTCTTCACCTCTTCATCCTTCAACTTCTTCACTTTATCCCTATCAAAATAATCAAGATCATAACGCTCATGGGTTAAATAATCAAGTGAAGAATTATAAAATTCATGAATATGAGAAGAGTTAGGGATATGAGGTGTGTCTTCAACACTAGGATCAATTGCATCCATGCAATACAAGCTCTCATCCTCCCTCGGGTGCTTCATGGCTTCATATAGGGAGATCTTCACTTCTTGATCATCAACCTTCAATGTGATCTTCCCATTTGCCACATCTAGCACCATCCCCGCCGTAGCTAAGAACGGTCTTCCCAAGATCAAGGGCACGTGCTCATCTTCCTCCATTTCTAGCACTACAAAGTCGGCTGGAAAAATGTGATCTCCAACTCTCACTAGGACGTCTTCAACAACACCTTGAGGTCGAGTAATAGACCGATCGGCTAGTTGAAGCGTCATCATTGTGGGTTGAAGTTCACCACCTTCCAACTTCTTGAAAAGCGACAAGGGCATGAGATTGATGCTTGCTCCAAGGTCGCACAACGCTCCCTTCTTGATCCCGTTCCCAATATCGCATAGGATCGTGAGGCTTCCGGGATCCTTCAGCTTTGGTGGAAGCGCCTTGTGCACTAGTGCACTCACCTCGTGGTTCAGCTGCACCAACTTCGGCTCATCCACTCTTCGTCTCTTCGCTATCAAGTCCTTCAGGAACTTGGCATAATTTGGCATCTGTTCCAAAGCATCATAAAAAGGAATATTAATATGCAATTGTTTAAAAACATCAAGGAACTTAGCAAATTTTTCATCAAGCTTCTTTTTCATGAAGCGTTGTGGATATGGGACGGGTATCACAGATTTGGGTACCCCCCATTCATCTCTTTCTGTTTCTTTCACTTTCTCCCTTGCTTCCTTTGCCTTCTTCCACTTAGGAACTCTCTCACCCTCCTTAAAGTCTTTCCCCTTCTGGGACTCATCCATATCTTCATGCTTCTCAATCCCTTCACTTTCAATCCCCTTCTCAACTTGGGGCGTCTCAGAATCAGCAGGCATCTGAGGACCTTCATAATTGGTTCCACTTCTCAGCTGGATCGCCTTGCACTGCTCTTTCGAGTTCCCCTCCGGCATTCTATTCACTGATTTTGCAATCTGGCTCATCTGGAGCTCTAAAGAAGTGAACCTTCGATTGTTCTCTTGTTGAGTTCTAGTCCACTCAACATTCATCTTCTGGAGCTCTTGATCACGTTGATCACCCTTCTTGTGCAACTCCTTCACATCATACTCCAAGGATGACAACCGCTTGCTCCCTTCCTCCACCTTCTGAAGGATCGCTCTCAACATCTCCTCGGTTGATGCACCGCCTTCTCCACCAGGAGGTTTAGACCCCGGATCAACACCTGCAGGAACAGTAACACCAGCTTTTGGGTTAGCATAAGAAAAATTTTCATTTTTCCTCCATGTGTTTTGAGGAGGCTGCTGGCCTCCTTGAGCTCCTTGTGTGTTCCTCCATTGATTTTGAAGTGGCTGAGGGCCTGGAGGTGCAAATGGTTGACCATAAGAAGGCCTTCCATACTGGTTTCCACCTTGGTAGCCATTCTGATTGTAATACGGACCTCTCATGTAATTGGCTACCTCTTGCTGTCCACTGGGCTGGTCTACTCTCTCATTCTCCACTGCATGCTCTCCACCCAAACTCTTCCCCAACTCGAGGTTGTTGATCTTTTCCATCATGGCCATCAGCAGCCTTCTCGTTCCTTCTCCCTCCTCCACCTGATGCACCTTCTGAAAATCTGCATCTCCACTCCAAGCACCGGCATTCGTGACAATGTTGTCAACGATCTCTCTACACCTCTCTATGCCTTGGTTGAGGAATGCTCCGCCCGCACAAGCGTCTAAATGGTCTTGCCCCGCCTTGTTGGCACCACTGTAGAAGAATGCCATAATGTCTCCCTCATTGTACCCATGCTGCGGGCACTCAATCAGCATGTTTGAGTATCTCTCCCATGCTTGACGTAGATCCTCTCCAGACTTCTGGCGAAAGGACGAGATCTCAATTCTAGCCTTGATCGTCCTAGATGGAGGGTAGAATCGCTCGAGGAACAGACGCTCGAGCTCGGCCCAAGTGGTAATACCTCCCCGCGGGAGCGTATTATCGTACCACTCCTTGGCTATTCCCGTCAATGAGAATGGGAACAGCCTAAGCCTCTTTGCATCTTCAGACATGCCATTATAATTGAATGTTGAGGCTATCATGAGAAAACTCCTCAGATGTGTATGAGGATTCTCTTTCCCGATCACCCCTTTGAACTGATTCTCTGTAAGCAACTTTAAAATCCCCGGGGATATCGAAAAGTTATTCGCCTCAACAGGAGGCAAAGCCACTCCATCATAGTACCGCTGTGGCTGCGCTGCAAACCTCCCTCGAATCGCCATATTATGATCTACGTTCTGAGGAACGTGTTGAGGATTAACAGCTGGTACGGGTACTTGTTGGGGTGGTGGTTGGTAAACAGGTGGTGGATGATATGGATATGGTGGGTAAAGATAAGGTGGGTATGGGTAATGTTGGTATACTGGGTTGTTGAAAGGGTTATTTGGGTTTTGTGGGTAGGCAGGGTTGTTAGGAGGATTATGGACAATATTCTGAGCTGGGTTCCCTACGTTTTGTGTACCCGGGTTTAGGCTCTGGCTATCCCCTAATGGAATTTGATTTTGGCTCCCACTAACTCCAGTGCCTTCAACTCGGTCTACTGCCTGATTGAAATCGTTGGCAGCATCGTCCAACTCATTATTTATGTCCATTGGTTCCTTCCCTAAGTCGGCAGCGTTCATCCTTCTCAAGAAGGCTCGGTTTCTTCTAGCTATTGTCTCAGGATCTGCAGGTAATCTCTCTTCGCTCGTATTGCCTTGTGAGCGTGTTTTCATAAACCTGACACACTAGCAGATAGATCAAAACGCAACTGCCGATTGAATACAAATAAAAATAAAAACAGAAAATGAATCACCCACTACTAACTACTAAGCTATCTACAAGTCCTATTCAAAAGCATATAACGCCATCCCCGGCAACGGCGCCATTGACTTGAAGCGACTACACTAGCTTCTACTAGTAGCTACCCCGCAAGAGAACGGGTTCACTGTAGTATGGGCAAGTATAGGGACCAAGTATTATCGAACCCAAGGGATGGTATGTATGCGAATAGATCCCTGAAGATCTACGCGTCGTAGTTAATATGAGTGTAATGTTTTTTTGGTTTTTTGAAAAGAGAAAATAATCTAAACTAAATTACTCTACGAATGCAAAAGGAAAATTAAACTAAGTATCTAAGGTGTATATGCAAGTATGAGATGGTGATGCTTAGGATAGGAATCCCTACGTATACTAACGGAGCAGGTACATAATCAAAGTAATCGTGACAAACAAGAATTAACCTAAGTAAAAGATCGTAGAATGAAAGCTCAAGATTTCTTACCCTAATACTTTATCCTAGCAATCGACTTCACTAATCCACTAACAAGTTAATGAATTGTGCTTAATTAATGAGACCCTAATTTAACTAAGGTGATGCGGTCGTCCTCCTTCGCTAAACCGGTAGATGAATTAACCTTTCCTAAACCCTCTCGTTAAGACTACTAATTGTTATTGAGTGATGCGGTCGTCCTCTCTCTAACACTTTCGTACGAAATTCGAAGGTAGAGTTAAGATTAATTATATGAATTCATTAATTAAGAGAATTAAAACTAACGTCACCAATTACCTTAATTACGTACCCACATCCTACTTCTACGAGTTCATCCTAACCCAAGCATGCAAGGGTTTTAGCCGGACATGGTTATAACAAAAATAAAAGTAATAGAAGAAACAACGAACAAAAACATAATGAATTGAACGAAGAAAATAAGAAACATGAACTAGGGTTTAAAAAGAAAATAAATACGAAGAACTGAAATTGAATTGATAAAAACGAAATTTAAACGTGTTCAAAGTAACGAACTAATGAAAAGAAACTAAGAATTGAAAAGAAACTAGAATTCGTATGAAAAACCTCAACAACGTAAAAGTAAAGCTTGCTCGTTCTTCTCCTCTTCCTCTCTCTAAAAACTAAGTCTAAAAGTGATTTCTAAAGTTGGGGATCCTTCAAAACGTGTTTGGACGAGATATATATAGGCACAGGTCGAAACGGGAGTTAATGGGCCGAAAATACGAATCCGGAGGCAAAAGTATATGGGCGCTCGAGCAAAACGCTCGAGCGGTCCCGCTCGAGCAGTGTAGCTCGAATGATGCATTCGCTCGAGCGGTCGCGCTCGAGCTGCTCGAGCGCTGAAATGACTCTGTATGTTTTGGACGCTCGAGCGATTCGCTCGAGCGGTGGCGCTCGAGCTGCTCGAGCGCAAGAATTGTTCTGTACGTTTACGCGCTCGAGTAAGGCGCTCGAGCGGTGGCGCTCGAGTAAGGCGCTCGAGTGACTTCAAAGCTTCTCCCAAGTGATACTTTTCCTCGTCCGCACTAATACCGATCGTATTTCTTCAATATCTTCTCATCCGGGCATCCGTTTGAGTCGATTCAAAGTCCTACGAACTCCGTTTTTCGTCCTCTATTCACCTATGAGCATCAAAGAGACAAATTTATCAATGTATAGAAATAACGCTCAATTGACTCTAAATACTCTATAAACTCGACCAAAACTAGGGCGTTTCTAGCTACGAATCATGACAATTTCACGCCTAATCACCAGACATGAAATCCAGAAAAAGAGTAAGGACTCTCTTAAGCAGAAGGTTGCAGCAATGAATAAATCCTCAGTGGCTAGAGAGGAAATAAATAGCAGCCAGATGCTTAGGAATGAGAAAAAGGGGCTTGGATATGTCCCTAAGAAATCCTCATACGGTCAATCTCATGTTGCTTCAGGGAGCAACACTGAGAGGGTGATTGTTCAGGCAGACCAGAATACTAAGGAGGTTGCATTTAAGGCCCGTCAAACTGATAAGGGCAAGGAAACTGTTGATACAGTCAGGGTTGCCCCCAAGGTTGTGAAGCCAAAACCCAAGGGAAAGGCTAAGTAGACAATGGAGGTCCCTGAGAGCTCAGGCCAGAAGAAACCTCAGCGTAAGCAGAGGAAGACTCAGGCCAAGAGACCCCAGATTAATCAACGAGGGTGTCATCATGCTTGGCAATACCAATAGGGAAGGCCAAACATGATGACTCCCCCATGGTTTTGGCATCCTGAGGCCTTCAACTGTTTTCCATTCCCTCACTTGCCTAGGGGGAACAGAAAACAAGGCCCTTATCAAGAACAAGCCCCAAGACCAGCTGCACCAAGGCCTAGGAAGAACAGGAAGTCAGCCAAGAAGGCACCCACTCAGGCCCCTGTGACTCCTAAGCCTAACACTCATACACCATCTTTTTCTCAGTCTAAGAAGAAGAAAGTTGTGTATGTGGATGTTTCAGGGAAACAGATCTACCACTCTGAGGGAATTAGGGTAGTGAAGCAGGTCTGGATCCAGAAAGGTACAACTGACACCATAGGACCCAACACCTAATGGGTACCTAAAGCCTGGTCTGTTTGCAGGTAGCGGTGGATCACAACAAGAGGAGAGGAGACTCAATCAAAGTTGTTTGGTACCTAGACAGTGGTTGCTCAAGGCACAGAACTGGAATGAAGAGTCTTCTCTAAGAGTTTCAAGCTAAGGATGGTCCACAGGTAACCTTTGGTGATAACTCAAAAGGTTTTACTAAAGGGTTTGGTGTTTTAAAAATAGGTATAATCAGAGTGGAGAATGTGTCCTTTGTTGAAGGGTTGAAGCATAACCTGTTGTCAGTGAGTCAGTTCTGTGAAAAAGGTTTCAGTGTTGAGTTCTCATCGAATATATGTTCAGTCAAGGAAAAATCAACACAAGTGCTTCTATCAGGTATTAGGAAAGGTAATGTTTATTTAGCTGATTGGAGCAACACTGTTCCTAATACTTATTTTGTTGCTAAAAGCTCTTCAGAGCTCAGTTGGTTATGGCATAAAAGATTAAACCATCTGAACTTCAAGATTCTTAACAAAATTTCTAGACTTTCTCTTGTAGAAGGCTTACCTAATGAAGTTTTTAGCAAGGATCATGTGTGCAAGGCATGTCAGGGAGGAAAGCAGGTCAGAGCTACATTAAAAGAGAAAGCTACCTTCTCAACTGGCAGGGTTCTTCAGCTCTTGCACATGGATTTGTTTGGCCCTGTAACACCTGTGAGTATGAACAGTAGAATAACCCTTGTGGTTATTGATGATTACTCTAGATATACTTGGGTTATTTTCTTGTTGAATAAGAAAGAAACACGGGTTAAGCTTCTAGAGTTGCTCAGGAGACTCAGCAATGAGAAGAATCAGTACAATACTAAGATCAGATTTGACAAGGGCACTGAATTTATAAATTCATATATTTTTTACTTTTATAATGAACTTGGTATAGCTCATGAGACTTCTGCAGCTAGAACCCCACAACAAAACGGTGTCGCTGAGAGGAGGAACAAGACACTAAAGGAAGCTGCCAGGACCATGCTGGCTGAGTCAGGATTGTCCAAGAAGTTCTGGGCTGAGGCAATCAACACTGCATGCTACACTCAGAATAGATCCATGCTGAACAAACAACATGCACAGACCCCATATGAGATATGGAACAAGAGGAAACCTCGTATCTCTTATCTCCATATATTTGGTTGCAAGTGCTTCATCCTCAACAATGGGAAGACCTAATTGAAAGCCTTTGATAGCAAATCTAATGAAGGAATATTTTTGGGATATTCTGAAGTCAGCAAAGCCTTCAGGTTTTACAATTGTAGGACCCTTGCTGTGGAAGAATCACCACATGTTGTGTTTGATGAATCTGTCACTGAGTCTAGAGTAAGAGTGTTGGATCTAGACTCCAAGGAGGTCATAAGGAGAGTGACAAGGCTGAGCTTGAAGAATCAACTTGATCCCAAGGTCAAGGCAGTGCCAATTCCATGCTGGGATGATGACGAAGATCAGGATGATACTGCAAGAGCCACTCATAAGCCCAGCGCATCAGGGACAGTTGAGCCTCAGACTGAGGAACAGGCTCAACCTAAGGTGGGTACCATCAATGAAGATGCGGTCGCAGCTGAGACGGTCACTGAGTCAATATATCAAGGGGGAATCAATGTTCCTGACATTGAGTTGGTATATCCCTTTATTGTAGACTCAGATTCATCCACTTCTATTCATTTTCCTGAATTTATAGACCCTGTAGACACTAACACTACATGTACTTCAGGAACAACTCCAGGCAAGAGAACATGGCTAGAAGATCATCCCATTGACCAAGTCATTGGTGATCCAACTGAGGGAATCAGGACCAAGCGGTTCCATGGTGAGAGCTCATTGTTCTGTTGCTTTCTCTCTGAACAAGAGGCTCATAACATTGAAGAAGTTCTCACTGACTCAAAATGGATCATAGTTATGCAAGAGGAGTTGAATCAGTTCACAAGGAATCAGGTTTAGGAACTGGTAGATAGACCTAGGCATCAAGGTGTGATTGGTACCAAATGAGTCTTCAAGAACAAGAAGGATGAGAATGGTGTTGTGGTAAGGAACGAGGCAAGGTTGGTTGCAAAGGGGTATTGTCAGTCTGAAGGGATAGACTATGATGAGACCTTTGCTCCAGTGGCTAGACTAGAGGCTATCAGGTGGTCCCTTGCTTATGCAACATACAAGAAGTTTAAGGTGTATCAAATGGACGTCAAGAGTGCCTTCCTGATTGGTGCACTCAATGAAGAGGTATATGTGGAACAACCTCCCGGGTTTGAGGTTGGAGATAAAGTATACCATTTGAAGAAAGCACTCTATGGACTTAAGCAAGCTCCTAGAACTTGGTATGATACCCTCTCCCACTGACTGGCCATGGGTTCAGGAAGGGAACCGTGGATAGGACTCTGTTCAGGATCACTGAAGGTGATGACATTCTCTTAGTCCTGATTTATGTGGATGACATAATTTTTGGATCACCAAATCATCATCTCTGTGAGAAATTCTCTAAGTTGATGACTGATAAATTTGAGATGTCTATGATGGGAGAGATGAACTTCTTCTTAGGATTGCAGGTCAAACACACTGATCAAGGGATTTTTATTAATCAGGCCAAGTATACAAGAGCCTTGATTCAGAAGTTTGGAGTTCAGAATAACAATCTGGCTAGGATCCCAATGAACACAAATTGGTATATGGATCCTGACACTAAAGGAGCTTCAGTAAACCAGACTAAGTGCAGAGGGCTGATTGGATCATAATGATTTCATTATTATACTAAAGGAATGAACGGGTCAAGAGGATGAATTAAAAGATGAATTATAGGATGATATTCCATCTAGCAGGATGAATGATCCCACCCTATATGCAATATTCATTAGAGTTGGGAATAGGTTGGCTATAAGATTAATCAAAGGTATTTAAGTAAACTAAGTTGAGCTAAATTACTGAGCAACATTGAATTTTTAAATCGTTTATTTATTTATATACCAACTAATAAATATAAGGTTGGGCCTAACATAGGCCCAATTACATGAGTAGAACAAAATGAATAATTTAAGAGATTTCTAATTTACTAAACTTAATGAATAAATTTGGTATACTAGTATATGTAATTTGTTCATACTTTAAAAGACAAATATAGAATATTCCCCTAGATAGAATTGAGCAATTGGATATATAAATGTCCAAAGGTAATACCTATTAGAATTTCTATTAAATGAGAGGATTTTAATTTCAACACACAATCCAAAATCGAAGAAAACGCATTGTTTTAGAAGTCGTAACAAGGCAAACATAATAGTATAAATATAAAATATAATAGTAAAATATGTCTATAAATAGTAATAATATTTACATTAGAGTTATATTATTTCTACATTAGTTAAATATCAAAAATTTGTACTAAGAAATTAAAAATTGTAAATAAAAACCCATTTGATTTACTTTTTGAATGATCATTTTATACTAAAAGTGGATAAAAACAATTTAATGTTGGAGAGGAAGTGGGCTATTTTATGATATGTAAAAAAAAAGACAATGTTCCCAAAAATTAATAAAAAATTAGAATTGGGTATAAATTGGGTGTAAGACTGATGATTAAAAATGTAGAAAATGTTGGGGCAAAGGTAATATTCCATCTAGCAGGATGAATGATAGGATTTTAAATTGCTAATTTAAGAGATTCCACCGTATATGAAAAATTCATTAGAGTTGGGAATATGTTGGCTATAAGATTATTCAAAGGTATTTAAGTAAATTAAGTTGAGCGAAATTACTGAGCTTGCCCAATTTTTAAATCGTTTATTCATATACCAATTGCATGAGTAGAAAAAAATGACAAATATAAGAGATTGTTAATTTACTAAACTTGATGAATAAATTTGGTATACTAATATATGTAATTTGTTCATAATTTAAAAGACAAATATAGAATATTCCCCTAGATAGAATTGAGCAATTGGATATATATTGGGCCAAAGGTAATACTGTTGGGACAATATCAGTTTTGATTAGATCCCAAAGCCCATGAAAAGATGTTTTGCCTTAGTAGTCAGGCTAGTCTTGGTTAGTTTAGAACTTAGTTATTTTACAATTCACAGGAACTCAATGAGAGGAGTACTCATTGATGACAATCATGACTGAAGCCTGAAGATGTAGAACACCATCCTGAACTTACGGCAATCCTTCTAAGCTGGTTGAATAAGTGTCAGTGATGAAGAGTATGACCCTGAGGTCATTACTAACTCAGTTCTGAAGGGAACAGGATGATACTGGGTAATGGGAAAAGACTTGGAGTAGGGTCAAGCAATGCAAAAGGAATGTCAGTGTCAGGACAAGACCGTTGTGCTCGAGACAAAATGAACTGAATAAGACAAGCCTGAAGCCCAGGAATGAGTTCTGACATTCTCACCTACCTGATGACTTGGACCAATCCAGGAAGGACACGCACGTACGGACCTGACATGAAGACTGAGTTCAGACTGCACTTTTCAACGGGCAAGCATTAAATGGAGCATTAAATGCATTACCTAATCCATGCAAGGATGGCTGCTGCATGGGAGATATGTCCGTTGAACAAGCCTACGAAGATGACTAGAAGGCTATCTCTTCCAACAGATAGTTTTCAAGTCCATCTATAAATACATAAGTTCCTGAACCCATTCAAGGTCACGGGAAATTTCCATGCCAGAAATTACCCAAACTCTCGAGCATTCAAAGCATTCAGCGTTAGAAAGAAGCACTCGAAAAACCTTAAATTTCCCAAGTATTTCTTAGCAAAGAGAGTTATTCTGTATTCCACTGAGCGAACCTAGTTATATCATAAGCTTAGAGTGATTATCTATCCTTAGCATAGCCTTGTCTTGTAAGGATAATCACAATCTTAGTTGGAAACAAAACTGAAACCAAAACCCTCTTGTTAGGTTTGTTGGTTGAAGTCAGTTAGTGAGTTAGGAAGGAGTTTGTAAGGGTCAGTGAGTTAGCTGATCTGGGTGCACCTTGGCACGTTAAAAACACGTTAATCCTTAGTGGATTATCCTGTTCAATCAGGACCGTGGACGTAGGAGTTTGAGTCTCTGAACAACGTTAAACTCCTTGTGTTCTTTACTGCTTTGATATTGTTCTTATTGCTTAATCATTAAGTCATTCATTTCATCAGTTTTATCAGGCTTGAATCAATCAGCCTGGTCATTAACTTGAACACTGCCCTACTAATCACTGCTTCAGAATTGAGTAATCAAGTTTTCAGAAAGCAAACATTAATAAGACTATAAACTTTCAGGGCTCACACATTTCCGTAATAAACTCAAGTTGATAGTTTGCCAACTGACCAGCACTCAGTGCAGCCAGTAGGTGTGTTATCAACCCTGAGTTCTTTACCACTCTGAGCTAAGGGGACTCAGTCTGTTTGAAAGTGAGAAAAAATTGTATACGTGTATTCCCCCCCCCCAAACACGTATCCCTCGGTCTTGTACCGGTACCAACAAGTTGTATCAGAGCAGTGGTTCAAAAGACCACTGACTTTGAATACTAATAGTTTCAGAGGTGAAACTGTTGGTGGTCACTGAACAGATCTGAGTTTGCTTTTCATAAAACTTGCATTATCATGACTTCGAGGAGACTTGAAGCTTCATTAACTGAATTCTCTGTCTCTAACTTTGTCTACTGGAAGTTCAGACTTGAGGCACATCTAGATGCCATCCATGACCAGATACCGCGTGTCATCAAGGAAGGACCTATCAAGATCACCATCCCTAATATCAGAGGACTGGGGTATGAGCATCTTGATATTGGCGTACAGGTTCCTAAGGAGAGGAAGGATATGACCAATGATGAAATCAAAATGGTGGGACTGGACAATGTAGCCAGAAACATCATCTTGCATACGGTGCCTTTCGAGGAGTCAGCGAGGCTGATGAACTTAAAGACGGCTAAGGAGGTCTGGGATGAGCTGATCAGGATGTGCAAAGGGTCAAAAAAGATAAAGGAGAACAAGAGGAATATTTCCATTCAGAAGTTCGAAGCATTCGAGATGCTGCCTGGTGAGATGATAGATCAGATGGAGTCAAGATTCATCAAGTTGATGAATGAGTTGGTGATGTTGGAGAAGGATGTTCCAAAGAGAGATGTTGCTTCTAAGATCCTGAATGCCCTTCCTGAGAGATGGGACAACAGTGTAATTATGCTAAAGGACACTCAGGATATGAGTAACATAACTTCTGCTTTATTTTTTCAGAGCTTAAAGCACTGGAATATGATCTCAACAAGAGAAAGAAGAAAGTTCAGCAAGAAGAATAGGAGAAAGAGAAAACTCCTGAGAAAAGCGTGGCGTTCAAAGCCAAGTCAGAACCTGTCGAGTCTTCATCAAAGTCACTAATGGAGATGAGCAAGAAAGAGCTTGCTGAGGAGTACAGCCTGATGGCCAGACGCTTTGAAAAGCTTAATTCCAAGTTTGGTCGTTATAAGAAATATTATCAGGATACTCGTGACAGGAAACCTGAAGGAACCTACCAAAGCTCACGGAGATATGAGGAAAGAAGGAACACTGACCAGAGGAGAGATCGTGGCGATGAAAGAAGATACTCAGACCCAAAGCCCGAACAAAGATATGAACAGAGACGTACTTGTGATGACAGGCACTCTGACAAGACCGAAAGCTCATCTAGACCAAGGGAACCTGACTCAAGAAGGAACCCTGAGCCGAGAAAGGAAAGAGGTGATGAGCAAGTTGCATGTTACAACTGTAACAAGAATGGGCACTATCAGTATGACTGCCCAGAGCTGAGTGCAAGGGAAAGAGAAGACAAGGGGGCCAAGAGAGACCAGAGGTATGCTGACCGGAGAGCCTTGCTCGCTGGGGAAGCTACAGAATCAGATGGTCCTGAGGAGAGGTCGCCTGAACTCTTTTCTGATGATGAGTACGATGATGTGTGTCTAATGGCTAGGGAAGAGCCTGAGGTAACATCTAACTCTGTTTGTGGCTCATACACTAGTCAAAATCATGAGCCTAGCTCAGAGTCAGCTAGAGAAATGAACATTTAGATCTGTCTGGATTAATTGAAGGTTGATTTCTCCAGGTTGCAGGAAATTAATGTCTTTTTGGTAGAGGAGAACCATAAATTGAGTACTGAGGTTCAAAACCTAAATGATCAACTCACTCAGTCAGATCCGAAAGAGTCAGCTCAAATTGTGAGACTAACTCAGGAAATTGATATGATCAATGTTGAGCGTCTCCCAAGAGAGAAGATTCTAAAAGAATTGGCTGATGAAGAGCTGGTCTGGAAGAAAGAGCTGAAGGTACTGAAGAGTAAGTTTGATGACCTCTTTGCCAGACATGAAATCCTGAAAAAGAGTGAGGACTCTCTTAAGCAAAAGGTTGCAGCAATGAATAAATTCTCAGTGGCTAGAGAGGAAATAAATAGCAGCCAGATGCTTGGGAATGAGAAAAAGGGACTTGGATATGTTCCTAAGAAATCCTCACAGGGTCAATCTCATGTTGCTTCAGGGAGCAACACTGATAGGTTTTCGTTCAAGCAGGCCAGAATACAAAGAAGGTTGTACTTCAGGCCCGCTAGACTGATAAGGGCAAAGAAACTGTTGACACAGTCAGGGTTGCCCCCAAGGTTGCTAACCCAAAACCCAAGGGAAAGGCAAAGCAACCAAATGAGGCTCCTAAGAGCTCAGGCCAGAGAAAACCTCAGCGAAAGTAGAGGAAAACTCAGGCTAAGAGTCATCAGACTGATCAATGAGGGTATCATCATGCGTGGCAATACCAGCAGGAACGGCCAAGTATGATGACTCCCCCATGGTTTTGGCATCCTGAGGCCTATAACTGTTTTCCTTTCCCTCACTTGCCTAGGGGGAACAGGAAATAGGGCCCTTATCAAGAACAAGCCCAAAGACCTACTGCACCAAGGTTTAGGAAGAATAGGAGGCCAGCCCAAAAGGCACCCACTCAGGCTCCTGTGAAGCCTAAGCCTAGCACTCATACACCATCTTCTTTTTAGGCTAAGAAGAAGAAAGTTGTGTATGTTGATATTTCAGGGAGACAGATTTACCACTCTGAGGCAATCAGGGTAGTAAAGCAAGTCTGGATCCCGAAGGGTACAACTGACACGATAGGACCCAACACCCAATGGGTACCTAAAGCCTGATTTGTTTGCAGGTAACTGTGGATCACAACAAGAGGAGAGGAGACTCAACCAAGGTTGTTTGGTACCTAGACAGTGGTTGCTCAAGGCACATGACTGGAATGAAGAGTCTTCTCCAAGAATTTCAAGCTAAAGAAGGTCCACAGGTAACCTTTGGTGATAACTCAAAAGGTTTTACTAAAGATTTTGGTGTCTTGGTAATAGGTACGGTCAGAGTGGAGAATGTGTCCTTTGTGGAAGAAAGCATAACCTGTTGTCAGTAAGCCAGTTCTGTGACAAAGGTTTCAGTGTTGAGTTCTCATCAAACATATGTTCAGTCAAGGACAAATCAACACAAGTGCTTCTATCAGGTATTAGGAAAGGTAATATTTATCTCGCTGATTGGAGCAGCACTATTCCCAATACTTATTTTGTTGCTAAAAGCTCTTTAGAGCTCAGCTGGTTATGGCACAAAAGGTTAAGTCATCTTAACTTCAAGGTTCTTAACAAAATTTCTAGACAGGCCCTTTTTGAAGGTCTGCCTAATGAAGTTTTTAGCAAGGATCATGTGTGTAAAGCTTGTCAGGAAGGGAAGCAGGTCAGAGCATCATTCAAGGAGAAAACTTCCTTCTCCACTGACAGAGTTCTTCAGCTTTTACACATGGATTTATTTGGCCCTGTAACACTTGTGAGTATGAATGGTAGGAAATACACCCTTGTGGTCATTGATGATTATTCTAGATATACTTGGGTTATTTTCTTGTTGAATAAAAAGGAAACACAGGTGAAGCATCCAGAGTTGCTCAGAAGACTCAGTAATGAGAAGAATCAGTCTATTACTAAGATCTGATCTGACAAGGGCACTGAATTTATAGATTCATATATTTCTGATTTCTGTAATGAACTTGGTATTGCTCATGAGAATTATGTAGCTAGAACCCCACAACAAAATGGTGTCGCTGAAAGGAGAAACAGGACACTGAAGGAAGCTGCCAGGACCATGCTGGCTGAGTCAGGATTGCCCAAGAAGTTTTGGGCCGAGGCAATCAACACTGCATGCTACACTCAGAATAGATCCATGCTAAACAAACAACATGCACAGACTCCATATGAGACATGGAACAGGAGGAAGCCTCGCATTTCTTACTTCCATATTTTTTATTGCAAGTGTTTCATCCTCAACAATGGGAAGACCCAGTTGAAAGCTTTTGATAATAAATCTGATGAAGAAATATTCTTAGGATATTCTGAAGTCAGTAAAGCCTTCAGGGTTTACAACTGTAGGACCCTTGTTGTGGAAGAATCACCACATGTTGTGTTTGATGAATCTGCCACTGAGTCCAGGATAAGAGTGTTGAATCCTGACACTGAGGAGGTCACAAGGAGAGTGACAAGGCTGAGCATAAAGAATCAACCTGATCCAAAGGTCAAAACTGTGCCAATTCCAAGATGGGATGACGACGATGATTAGGAAGATGACTCAAGAACCACTCCTAAGCCCAACGCTTCAGCGATTGTTGAGCCTCAGACTGAGGAACAGGCTCAACCTGAGGTAAGTACCGTCTATGAAGATGCGGTCGTAGCTGAGACGGTCACTGATTCACCTTATCAAGGGGGAATTGATGTCCCTGGCATTGAGTTGGTAAATCCCTTTGGTATAGACTCAGGATCATCCCCTTCTGTTCAATATCCTGAATTTTATGAACCTGTAGACACTAACATTGCAGGTACTTCAGGAACAACTCCAGGTAAGAGAACATGGCTAGAGAGCCATCCCATTGACCAGGTCATTGATGATCCAACTGAGGGAGTCAGGACCAGACGGTTCCATGGTGAGAGCGCATTGTTCTATTGCTTTCTCTTTGAGCAAGAGCCTCAGAACATTGAAGAAGTTCTCACTAACTCGAACTGGATCATAGCCATGCAAGAGGAGTTGAATCAGTTCACAAGGAATCAGATTTGGGAACTGGTAGATAGAGGCATCAAGGTGTTATTAGTACCAAGTGGGTCTTCAAGAACAAGATGGATGAGAATAGTGTTGTAGTAAGGAACAAGGCAAGATTGGTTGCAAAGGGGTATTGTCAGCCTGAAGGGATAGACTATGATAAGACCTTTGCTCCAGTGGCAAGGTTGGAAGCTATCAGGTTGTTCCTTGCATATGCAACATACAAGAAGTTTAAGGTGTATCAGATGGACGTCAAGAGTGCCTTCCTGAATGGTGTACTCAATGAAGAAGTATATGTTGAACAACCTCCCGGGTTTGAGGTTGGAGATAGAGTATACCATTTGAAGAAAGCACTCTATGGACTTAAGCAAGCTCCTAGAGCTTGGTATGATACCCTCTCTCAATTCCTGACTGACCACGGGTTCACGAAGGGAACCGTAGATAGGACTTTGTTCAGGATCACTAAAGGTGATGACATTCTCTTGGTCCAGATTTATATGGATGACATAATATTTGGATCACCAAATCAGCAGCTCTGTGAGAAATTCTCTAAGTTAATGACTGGTAAATTTGAGATGTCAATGATGGGAGAGATGAATTTTTTTAGGATTGCAGGTCAAGCAGACTGATCAAGGGATTTTCATTAATCAGGCCAAGTATACAAGAGACTTGATTCAGAAGTTTGGAGTTCAGAACAGCAATCCAGCCAGGATCCCAATGAACACCAATTGGAAGATGGATCCTGACACTGAAGGAGCTTCAGTGAATCAGACTGAGTACCGAGGGCTGATAGGATCATTGTTGTACCTGACTGCAAGTAGACCTCATATTAATTTTGCAGTTGGTGTGTGTGCTAGGTATCAGTCCGACCCCAAGAGAAGTCATTTGGAGGCTGCTAAGAGGATACTCAAGTATTTGAAGAGGACAGTTAATATGGGACTATGGTATCCTTCAGATGACAACTTAGAATTAACTGGTTATTCAGATGCAGATTATGGAGGTAGCAGGATTGATAGAAAATCCACCTCAGTGACATGTCAGTTTTTAGGGAGTAAGTTGATCTCGTGGTTTAGTAAGAAATAGAATTCAGTGGCGATATCCACAACTGAGGCTGAGTATATGGCTGCAGGTAGTTGTTGTGCTCAAATTCTATGGTTAAGGCAACAATTGAGAGACTACCAAGTATTTGCTAATGAGGTTCCAATCTATTGTGACAACAATAGTGCTATAGCAATCACTCAGAACCCAGTGCTTCACACAAGGTGCAAGCATGTGGATATTAGGCATCACTTTATTTGAGATCATGTAGAAAAGGACATTAGGATGGAGAAAATTCACACTGACAGGCAAAGAGCTGACATCTTGACTAAGTCTTTGGCTGAAGCAAGATTTATGGAACTGACAGTGGAGTTGGGACGCTTAGATCCGGGAGAGCAATCAGTATAGGATCAAGGGGGAACTCAGTTCAGACTCGACTCAGCAAGGTATCAGGGTGCTACAAATACAATGTCTCCCTGACAGGTATGAGTTCAATCCTGACTACTTGTGAATTTGAAGCGTCTTCCTGAGTCCTTCATCCTGAAAATCTTCATTAAATGCTGACTGTTTTCATTAAAACACTTCTTTTCATATTTAAACCCATGCGTGTCGAGGCATTTAATGCACGCAGTTACTTTTTCATATACGTGTCCATTTTATACGGAATATGACTGACTGGGGAAATGATTGATGCTGAGATCAATCCTGGCCCTTCATTTCAAAAAATTTCAAATTCAAGATTAATCTTAACCCCACGTCTGAGTAATTGTTCATTTCATATCAATCAAGAATGCCATTTGAGAAATTTACGCAAACACACACACTAAGCACACTGAACTTTCTCTCGTTCAAACTTATATCTTGCAAATTTCTCAAAACCCTAATTCTCAAAATGGCATTCATTGACATTACTTGGACTACGGACAATCTTGAGGAGGTTGTCAAGAGCAAGCTAGTAAACATGGAGCACATCTTGTCCATGGATGGACCCAACCAAACAGTTGCCGAGATTCAACCTGTCTTCAAGTGGATTTCAGACGCCAAAATGGAGAAATTTGTCACGAAGAAACCCACGTATGTTCTTCCGAAGGCGGTGGTGGAAGCGTACCTGAATCTGTTCCTTCACAAAGGCGAGCTGTTCACGAAGGTGTCTGTTTTTGGTGGCTACTGGGGAGAAGAACCAGGATGGCGAAGAGTTGGTCAACCTTGAGACCAGGACAATCGACTTGAGGAAGACCGTGAAGGAGGTGTACGGACTTCCATGCTCTGGAATCAACCCCAGGACCTATAAGGAGAATAAGGAGGGTGAGCTCCTTAAGGAGTGGTCGAAAATTGGGTCGCCGGAGTTCAGGGCGAGGCAACATAAGGAGACCCTCAAGCCAGAATACCGTGCCATGGTGGATATCGTCTCCAAGATGATCATGGGCACGACTGGGTCTCACGAGCAGCTGAGCCTGCTAAAGCTGAGAATTATGGGGGCTTTGGTGGATGGCGTTGAGGCCAATTGGGAGCAGTTCTTCATCGACCAAATCAGTCAGGCCGCGAAGGACAAGCTGGAGAAGGATGAGGAGAAGAAACATATTTCTGTGGGAGCCATCCTTCCCTTCGGCACGAGATTGTCTATCCTGATTGCTCACGCGTGTCAGGGTTGCACCTTCGATTGGGAGGATGACTTGTCATCCAAGAAGGTGATGTTCTCCACAGCCGCTGACACATATACCATCCTTGGCATCTCTGACCCCAATGGTCCTCCCAAGGGTCAGAAGAAGAAGCCAGCATCTAAAGGGAAGAAGGTGGTGCCTACCCTGCTGGAGAAGGTGGAAGGTCTCCCGAAGGAAGGAAAGAAGACTGAGGAGGAGATAGCAGCTGAGAGGGCAGCTGAGAAGGAGAGAGAGGACAAGGCCTTGGAGGAGAAGAAGGCCAAACTGAAGGTGGTGCTGAAAAGTAAGGCCACGGCCAAGGGAGAAAGGAGAGGGATTGAGAAGGTCTCCAAGAAGGCCACTTCTGAGGCTGAGAAGACTGACGATGACGTTAGGCTAGGAGGAGAGGAGCTAGTTGACAGGCCTTTGAAGAGGCTGAGGAAAGGGCCCAAGAGATCTCCGGCTAAGAAGCTGGGGGAGATCAGTACGATCCGGGAGGAATCAAGCTCTCAGAGAGCCTCTGAATTGGAACAGGTTAGAGAAACAATTAACTATGCAGAGCTGCTGCAACCTGAGTTCAATCCCACTAAACCCCAACCCTCAACCACACCCATATCTGAGCCTAACCAAACTCACCTTGACCAAACTTCATCCATCCCTGAGCCTATCCCAACCCACACTGAACCTACCACTCACCCCACTGAAACCGTATAACTCTTTAACAACGAGTTCACTGTAGTATGAGTAAGTATAATGACCAAGTATATCGAACCCAAGGGAAAGTGTGTATGCAAATAGATCCCTGAAGATCTACGCGTCGTAGTTAATATGAGTGTGTGTTTTTGGATTTTTTTCTGAAAGAATTAATTAAAACTAAAATAAACAAATTAAACTAAAATACTAAAGAAGACGAGTTAACTAAGGTTTGTGTTCAAGTAAGAGATGGTGATGCTCAGGATAGGAATCCCTATGTATACTAACGGAGCAGGTACATAATCAAAATAACCGTGACGCGCAAGAAATAACCTAAGTAAAAGAATGCAAGATAAAAGCTCAAGATTCTAAACCCTAATACTTTACCCTAACACTAAACTTCACTAATCCATTAACAAGTTAATGGATTGTGCTTAATTAATGAGACCCAAATTTAACTAAGGTGATGCGGTCGTCCTCCATAGCTAAACCGGTAGATGAATTAACCCTTTCTAAACCCTCTCGTTAAGACTACTCGTTGTTAAAGAGTTATACGGTCGTCCTCTCCCTAACACTTTTTGAACAAAATTCAAAGGAAAGTTAAAATTAATTTTAAGAATTCATTAATTAAGAGAATTAAAACCTAACGTCACGAGTTACCCTAATTACATACCCACAACCTACTTCTACGAGTTCATCCTACCCCAAGCATGCAAGGGTTTTAGCTAGTCATGGGTTTTACGTAAACAAGAATAATTGAATAAGTAACGAACATGAACATGATAATTATAACGATGAAAAGATAAATCATAAACTAGGTTTGCAAGAAATAAAGGAATAACTTAAATTAAATCAATAAACGAAGTCTAGAAGAAATAACGAACAAAGGTTTTAAGAAATGAAATTAAAAAGTATAAAATCGGACTATGAATTCGTAAAGAAAAACCTCAAAACGTAAAAGTAAAGCTTGCTCGTTCATTCTCCTCTTTCTCTCTCTAAAAACTAAGTCTAAAAGTGATTTTGTATGTGATAATTCGTGGGTCCCCCTCAAAACGTGTTCGGAGAGGTATATATAAGCAACGGGTCGAGTCGGGATCTCTTGGGCCAAAATTCCGCGCTTGCTCGTGCACGAGCTCCTTCAACTCGAGCACACTAAATCATCCAGAGAGCCAAAACTGCACGACCAGCCTAGCTCGTGCACTAGTGCACGACCGACTCTTGCTCGTGCACTATGCACGAGTACTCGTGCACTTGTGCACGACTTGCATCCTCTCGTGTGCTATGCACGACTGCTCGAGCGCTAGTGCTCGAGCTCCTCTAGCTTTTGCACTCCAATGATACTTTTGCTCCCCCGAACTAGCACTTTTCGTATTTCTTTGATATCTTCTCATCCGGGCATCCGTTTGAGTCGATTCAAAGTCCTACGAACTTCTCTTTTCGCCCTCTATTCATCTATGAGCATCAAAGAGACAAATTCATTAGTTTATGAAAATGATACACAAATGACTCTAAATACTCAACAAAATCAACCAAAACTAGGGCATTTCGAGTGACGAATCATGACAATTTCACGCCTAATCAACCCCCTCAAACTTACCATGCTGCTTGTCCTCAAGCAACGAAATACTAAGTCAAGTGAAATTGTTAACTAATCAAATCATGCAAGCAAATGAATTTGAGCTTCAAAGATCAATCAAAAGTATACTCACTCACCTTCCCTCATCATACTCATGCAACAACAGCAAGAATCACCAAAATCAAACATGGATGTGCACTCTACGATGTGTTTCACTCCCTCACAAGTGTATATCAATGATAAAGGGACTCACTCAAACAATCAATCACACATATTGGCAGCCATAGGCTTGTAAGCACTCTTAACTCCGACCATACTCTAGAAATCAATGCCAAATCAAAAATGACTTTCTCAAGGTTGTAATGTAGGCTCTTTGGACAGGTGGGATATCAATTTGGGTAAGTGACTCAAGTGAATGGAGAATAGAACATTAAACTTTCGCACTTCGAGATTAGGAACATAATACTTCAAATTTTTCAATCAACACATTTTCAATTCCACTACTCTCAACACTTCAATTTTTTTTTCTTTCTAACTCCTTTCACTTTTTTTTCAATCACCTTTTTTTTCTCTTTTTTGCACAAACACATGAGCTCATTTTTTCTTTTTCTTTTTTTTTTTTTTTGCTCATTCTCAATTTTTTTTCTTTTTCCCACAACTCAAAACTTCTTCACACCCTTATTTTATCACCACTCAACCATCATAATTCCTTTTCTCAACTCAAATCAATCCCTTCACATTCACACTCTTCCTATTCTCCACTCAAGTTAGGACAAAAAGGCTTAGGAATTCGAATAGTGTTCATATGTGCTAGCAAATAAAATAGGCTTAAAGCTCAAAAGGGCTAACAATGGACAAATGTCAATGGTAAGGAAAATTTAGGCTAAGTGGCTCTATCAAATCAAAAATGGCCTAAGATCACATTCGGCATATCAAACTAGACACAATCAAGAAGCAAGAGCACACACAAGTTCTAGCATCCTCTAAGGTGACGATCCTCTAAAAAACGAAGAGATCAATTAATGCATCAAAATCTCATAAGGCTCAAGTCTCACAGCTTTCACATCCATGCTAGTCCTAGTGAATTCTCACTCTCATCACACAAGTACTCAAAAGAAAAATTCACAAGCATACGAGTTCTTTCTCAAATCAACTCTAGCTCAACCACTCACACACTAAAATTCCTAACTCAACCTCACAATTCACCATACTCATCAAATCATACTCAAAGATAGCAATCAACAAGCATAAGATGATTGATAGGCATGAAATATGCAATAGCAAATCAGATCAAAATCACCCCAAGGAGCATCTCAAGGCACCAAATACCCAAACACACTCAAAGATAAGGGGTGCTCCGGTGCAATGTAACAAGAAACATAAAAAAACTCCACCCCTCAAACTTCGACCTTGCAAAGAGGTCTACGTTTGGGGTTGTGGGTTACCTCATCCAAACAATTCAGTTTCTCTCAACAACGTTGCACACTCCCTTGCTTGAATTCCTCCCTTTTGGATAACTCCATGATTCCTCTATTCTCTCGAGACAAGCCTACAAAATAAAACTCTCAAATACGAGGTTAAAACTTACGATTCAACAACACCCTAATAACATAAAACTCAAATAACTAAAAACACTCTAAAGCAAATAAAAATGGGTTGCCTCCCATTCAGCGCTATTTTTAAGGTCCTTATGCCGGACCAAGATCATAGGAGCTTATGGAACATCATACTCAAATTTACCTCCCTTACTCTCATAAGAGTGGTGCTTGCATGTCTTTCCTTGATTTCCCTCCATCATGAACTCATTTGCTTCCTTCTCATCCCCAAGTGTTATGGGTCTTAACTCCTTCTCACCTTTATCTGGAGGAGTCTTACCAATCAGGTTCTTGAATTTGGACTTTTTCTTCTTAACTCCTCATTTCCCTTCCAACTGGATCATGTCCACACTTTTCACCTCTTCATCCTTCAACTTCTTTCCTTTATCCCTATCAAAATAAGTCAGATCATAATGCTCTTGGGTTAAATCAACAAGTGAAGGATTATCAAAATCATGAGTAAAAGAAAGATTAGGGATAGGAGGTGTGTCTTCAACGCAGGGATCAATGGCATCCATGCAATACAAACTCTCATCCTCCTTCGGGTGCTTCATGGTTTCATATAGGGAAATCTTTATCTCTTGATCATCAACTTTCAAAGTAATCTTCCCATTTGCCACGTCTAGCACCATCCCGGCCGTAGCTAAGAAAGGTCTTCCCAAGATCAATGGAACGTGCTCATCTTCCTCCATCTCTAGGACCACAAAATCGGCTGGAAAAATGTGATCTCCAACTCTCACGAGGACGTCTTCAACCACACCTTGAGGTCGAGTAATAGACCGGTCGGCTAGTTGAAGCGTCATCATTGTCAGCTGAAGTTCTCCACCCTCCAACTTCTTGAATAGCGACAAGGGCATCAAATTAATGCTCGCCCCGAGATCGCACAATGCTCCTTTCTTGATCCCGTTCCCAATATCACAAAGAATAGTGAAGCTCCCGGGATCCTTCAGCTTTGGAGAAAGCGCCTTGTGCACTAATGCACTCACATCATGGTTCAACTGCACCAACTTCGGCTCATCCACTCGCCGTCTTTTCGCGATCAAGTCCTTCAGAAACTTTGCATAGTTGGGCATCTGTTCCAAAGCATCATAAAAAGGGATATTAATATGCAATTGTTTAAACACATCAAGGAATTTCACGAATTTCTTATCAAGCTTTTTTTTCATGAAGCGTTGTGGATATGAGACGGGTATCACAGATTTGGGTACCCCCCATTCATCTCTCTCGGTCTCTTTCACTTTCTCCCTTGCTTCTTTTGCCTTCTTCCACTTAGGAACTCTCTCACTCTTCTCAATGCCTTCCTCTTCAAATTCTTTGCTCGCTTGAGTGCTTTCACCCTCAACCTTCTTCTCAACTCTCATTTCTTCAATCTCATCTCTAACCGCCTCAGGCTCTTTTCCTTCTATCTCAACCTCTCCTTTGGGCGTCTCAGAATCAGCAGGCATCTAGGGACCTTCATAATTAGTCCAATGACTTTGCAATCTGGCTCATCTGGAACTCTATAGAAGTGAACCTTCGGTTGTTCTCTTGCTGAATCCAATTCAGCTCTACATCTCTCTTCTGGAGGTCTTGATCACGCTGATCAACTTTCTTGTGCAGATCTTTCACATCGTACTCTAAAGATGATAAACTTTTGTTTTCTTCCTCCACCTTCTGTAGGATAGCTCTCAATATCTCCTCCGTTGAGGCACCGCCTTCTCCACCCGGAGGTTTCAAACCTGGATCAACTCCTGGAGGAACTGTAATACCCGCCTTCGGGTTAGCATATGAAAAATTCTTGTTCTTCCTCCATTGGTTCTGAGGAAGCTGCTGGCCTCCTTGGTACTCTTGTGTGTTCCTCCATTGATTTTGAGGTGGCTGTGGACCTGGAGTGTTGGTCCCACTAGATAGATTAATTGCGGAAGCCTTTATAACCAAAATGTCTTTAGAGAAAATCTTTTATAAAAGCGCAAATGATAATGAACAGGTATTTAAAGAAAGCAATAAATAACACCGTATTTATAGTGATTCGGATCTGAATATCCTACGTCCACTCTCCCTTAATCAAAGGGGTCTCACTATCCAACCAACAAACTCACTACTTACTGGAATTTCCGAAGTACCAGCACCTTCTTACAATCTCTTTAGATCTAACTTCGATCTAAAGACAAACTTACTCCAACCTTGTCTAACAAGATGAACAGGTTGAGTATATAAACTCCTTACGAGTTAGATGAGTAATTAAGAACAAAGTGAGTGCAAATGCGTAGTGATCAAAAAGCTTAGTATGCTATGTGCGCGTGAGATACTTCTAGAGCTTTTTCTGAGCTGCACTCTTTGTATATATAGAGGGGATTAGGAAATAGCCATTTGAGGGCTAATCCAATCAGATCCTCTATTTAAGGAAGCTTCAATCAATCAATTCCCTAATTGATTGATTGGGTTGATGGGATCCTGGATTGATTATCTTCAAATACTTTCCAATCCTGATCTTGTTGACTTGATTTGAATCACCAACGGTCAATTGCTTCCTCTGCCTAACTCTGATTCTCAACAGAGAAGGCAAGACCAGACACCAGGCAACCTCGGTGTCTTCTGGTCCTTATCTGGTGAACAACCAGAATACTCAGTAGAATCAGGGGATCAAACTGAGCATCTTTTGTTCCACCAGACTCGTCTGGTCCGGACTCGTCTGGTCTGGGGAAGGTCCTCTGCCTCTGGTCAGATCTCATCTGGTGAAGTCTTCTGGTGGAGTCCTCTGGTGAAGTCCTCTGGTGGGGTCTTCTGGTGAAGTCTTCTGGTCTGGCAGTTCCCCCTAGACTAAGTCCTAATCTAGATCATCATCTGGCTAACAGGTCCAGATGGTCCTATTACATCTTCTGGTTTGTTTTAACTCATCAAAACTAACAACTTTTATCCTAATAATTTCCCCCTTTTTGATGGAGTTAAAACACTACCAGAACTGATCACAAAGAAGATTTAAGCAAGAAAACATATAAAGGATAAGACCTTAGAATAGATCTTATCAGGCAAACAATTAAGACAACAAGAGGTTGTCTTTTGAACAGAGAAGATATGATATTTTCATTAATAATAAGGACAAGAGTTTACAGATTACAATGAAATTCTGGTCCTATCTAAGCATATCTTCTGTTATCTTTAGGCACCAGAAACCAGTCAAGAAACCAGTCTTAAATGGCCTTCAACTCTGCAGAAGATGCTGGGGTGAAATTCACCAACACCTTTGTCTTGAATAACTTCTTCAACTCTAGCCAATCAACCTGGTCCCCTATCATGGGAGAGTTGAGGTAATGAAATTCAGGGGCTGTGACCTCCAGGTTGAACTCTATCGTTGAATCCATTAGCTGTTTGTAAAGCTCTGCATCGTATGGAAGGTCCTGTTGATAAGTGCTTCATCTTCTGGTGGTGGCCTCTGGATGTAGTGTTGAATAAACCAGAGAGTCTTGGCTTCTCTCCATTTTTCAATCAGGGGCACAGGCACAGTAGAGTCAAAGGACTCTTCTGTCCTGAGAGGCAAGATATTCAACACTTCAGTGGGAGCTTTCCTCCTCTGGCTCGATCCACCTGCACCAGAAGAAGCACCAGCTTCTCTGCTCTTCTTCGATTGTCTCCTAACATATCTGAGCCTCTGCTCTTCATCTATGTTTTTCCTTATTCTGGCTTGTTTCTCCTCTGGAGTCTCTTCTTTGTATCTCTTCTCTGCTTCTTCAACGACCTCTTCCAAGAAGCTCTTCTTGACTCTTCTGATCGCTTTCTTTGCAGGACCAGAGATGGAAATAGGATCCTGCTCTGCTTCTGATTCCTCTTCTGCAGCAAGCTGCTTAGCCATGGAAAGAGATTTGAGCTCTTCCTTCCTCTTCTTCAGCAACTCAGCCTGGGCCAAAGTGTTTTCCAACAGGTCCAGACGAGCTCCATGGCTGAAAAGGGTTTCATCAGTGGTCTTCGCCAGATCAGTTCTGGACTTCTCTTCCCCCTTTTTAACTTCATCAAGGAGGGGCTCCACTACCTGCCTTATGAGATCAGGCAAGGCAGTGTTGGAGGAAGAGTGAAGATCACGCAGTTGCTTAGCCTCCTCCAGGTAGGCTTTCGACTCTGCAACTAAGGCCTCCTGCCTGGCAAGCATCTCCTGGAGAGAATCCTTCAGCTTTGCAGTTTCCAGCATTTAAGTGGCCAACTACACTTTAAGCACCGAAACTGGCCTCATCTGGTCAAGAACATATTGTTGAAGCTGCTTCTGGCTCTCATGGACATCCATCTTCAAGAACAGGCAGTCAGATTTGAAGGCAGCTTTGGCAGAGGCAAAAACATCCTTGATCTGCTTCAAAAACATCCTTCGCTCATCTTTAATCTGGTGTTCAACCAGAGCCGGTGCCAAGTGCTGCATAGCCTTTGAAAATCTGCCAATCTGCTGGATTTGTTCATTGAAGAACAACTTCATCTTCTGGAGGATAGCCGGAGTGACCTCAAAGTCTTCTTCGTCGGAATATAACTCTGAAGGGAAGACGAAGTGAGGACCAAACTTGTAAGAGGGGCCCTCTGGAGAGATCATCACCCCCTGCTGGATGAGAATAGTTCGAATCACCACCTTCGCTGCCTCTGGTGACTCTAGCTCCGCAGGATTTTGAAGATTTAACTTCTGCTACAGCTCTATCTCCCAAGCAGTGAAGTTGGAGGGACCCATTTCCTCAGACTGAGAATAGCCCTGAGCCACTAGCCTTGCCTTGCTCCTAGTAATAACATCATTCTCATCTTTCTTATTCTTGAAAACCCACTTAGTGCCTATCACCTTTTGATGTCTTGGTCTGTCTACCAGCTCCCAAACATCCTGTCTGGTGAATTGATTCAACTCCTCTTGCATTGCAATAATCCAATTTGAATCTTTCAGTGCCTCCTTGATGATCTTGGGCTCAATCAAGGACACATAGCAACTGAATAAGACAGCTAAGTTAAGAGTTCTCCTTGTCTGGACACCCTTAGTTGGATCTCCTAAGATCAGGTCATTGGGGTGATCAACCAGGGTCCTCCTTCCCGTGGTCTTGCCTGGGTGATCATCTTCTGTAGTACCTTGGTGATTATCACCTCCTGCAGAAGAGCTTCCCCCTACAGGAGTTCCAACCTCTTCTGGTTCTGCTCCTTGTGAAGGCTTCTGCTTCAGAGAACCAGGAGATGGGTCAACATCTGAATCTGAATCTGAATCAACAATAGGTGGATTGACTTTGATGACTCTGGGTGTAGTCTGATTCTGGATCTCATCAGAAGAAATAGATTTCACCTTGCACTCAAAAGTAGATTCATCAAAAACAACATGAGGTGTTTCCTCCACACAAAGTGAATTCTTATTAAAAACTCTAAAAGCTTTACTGGTGCTGGAATATCCTAAGAATATTCCATCAGCCACCTTAGCATCAAAGGTTCTTAATTTAGATTTCTCATTGTCATGGATGAAACACTTACATCCAAAAACATGAAAATATGAAACATATGGGGTTTTACCTTTCCATACCTCATATGGAGTCTTATGATGTCTCTGGGCAACTAGGCACCTGTTTTGAGTATAGCAAGCTGTGTTAATGGCCTCTGCCCAGAACCTTTGTGGAGTGTTTTACTCTGCCAGAAGAGTTCTTGCAGCTTCTTTGAGGGTTCTATTCCTCCTTTCTGCTACTCCATTTTGTTGGGGTGTTCTGGCAGTAGATGTCTCATGAAAAATCTCATGGTCCTTGCAGTAATCTGTGATGTGTGAATTCAAGAACTCTGTCCCCTTGTCACTTCTGATTCTGACTATGCTTTGGTTCCGCTCATTCTGAATCTGCTTGAAGAACTCTGGCAGCTTAGTGATAGTTTCATTTTTCATAAATAAGAACACTACCCAAGTGTATCTTGAAAAGTCATCTACTATCACCAAGGTGTACTTCCTTCCACTGAAACTGAGAGGAGAAACAGGTCCAAACAGGTCCATGTGAAGTAGTTGAAGTACTCTGGTTGTGGTTGTGCTCTGGACATCCTTAAAGGAAGTCTTGGGTTGTTTACCCTTCTGGCATGAACCACAAACCTGATCCTTCTTAAACACTTCATTAGGAAGACCTCGAATGAGACCTTTTCTGGCAATCTTATTCAGTGTCTTGAAGTTAAGATGACACAATCTCTTGTGCCAAATCCAGCTGTTCTCTGCAGATCCTTTAGCAACCAGGCAAGCATTTCTTGGACAACTGCTAAAATCTGCAAGATAAATGTTACCTTTCCTCAAGCCTATTAGCAAGATATCATTATAATCAGAAGAGAAAACAGTGCAAGAATCACTAGAAAACTTCACTGAGTATCCCCTGTCACAGAATTGGGATACTGAAAGCAGATTATGCTTTAGTCCTTCAACATAGTAGACTTCTTCTACGGATACGCCATTAACGGTCAATGTTCCAACTCCTCTGGTGACTCCATAGTTGTTGTCACCAAACATCACTCTTGACCCATTCAGTGGCTTGAAATCTTGAAGGTTATCCTTCTGGAAGGTCATGTGCTTGGAACATCCACTATCAATGTACCAGACATGGTTGCTTGAAAGTCCTTTCTCCAATGGGCTCTTATCTACCTGCAGAGAAATCAATTAGGTCCCCTACTAGTGCTGGGTCCTGATTGGTTAGTTGCAGGTTTTGTAGGAATCCAAAGATAAAGATCATCCCTTGTTGGATGGGGAAATCTTATCTTACTTCCAAATCGATCTACCAGAACATGTCCTCTTACAATGACATATTGAGATACTGGTCTGATAAGGACACCTTTCCTATAAACAGGTCTGGTGTACCTTTTTTCGAATCTGGCCTTTGGCATGGCCTGCCTTAAAGACATGGTCTTAAAGGTCTGGTTGTAAGGGTACATCCTAGAAGAACCATCTCTGGTGTCATAACTTCCCAGATCAGTTGGTTTTCTATAGATGGGTCTGGAAGACCACCTCTGGTTCTGAAAAGTAGACTTGTTCTGGTGTTTATAGTTCCTTTGAGTATACCTATTTTGGAATTGATACCTCTGAGAAAATTGTCTTTGGGGTACCTGGTGCTGTTGAACATTGTTCCTTCTCTGGTAGTTCTTACTCCGATTGGTATTCCCCTTTCTTGAGTGTTTCCCTTGAGGTCCCCTAATCTGGTTAGGTTCCCTTTGAGGATTTCTCTGGGGTCCTCCAACTTGAGTAAGTCCTACTCTTTGGGACTCATTGTTCACAGGACCATCAATCTTCAATGGTTCCCCTTGTTGACTCTTATTCTCTAGGATCTTCTCTTCCAGGACAGTCAACTCTTCTGGACCATATGTTATGTGATTAGCAGAGTGATTCCTTCTCCAATTAGGATTGTGAATCACCTTGTAACCATTACCAGGTAAGTCTTTTTCATCCCAGATTTCTACCAATGTACCAGCTCTTACAGACTTGTCTTTATTATACATGTATTTATGAGTTTTCGAGGTAATTCCAGAATATCCTAAACCACTCTTATCATTAATGCGCTGAGAAGACTCTGATATAATAGATACAACAGATGGTATCTTAGGAGCTTCTCTGGGCATGGGTATCTCCTCTATATTGTGAACAACTTGTTTTCCCTTGATAAGAGTCTGGTATTTGGCTCTGAGTTCATTGATCTCATCTTCTTGAGAGGTCCTTTCTTTCATGAGTTGATCTACCAGAGTATCTCTTTCTGTGATCTTATCCTGAAGTTCAGAGACTTCTTTGGAATGATCTTTCATGAGTTCTCTGGTGGATTTGTGCTCATGAGAGAGTGATTGAACTTCAGCTCTGAGCCTACCATTCTCTTTCTCAAGTTTTTGACAAAGTTGGACACAATTTTGGAGATCTGATAGCATTTGTTGCATATCAGACTCTCTGGAGATACCAGATGAATTAGAGGATTCAGTATATTTGGAATTTGATAAGACTAGAGTAGTATCATTTACCTCAGTGATGTCTGCCATCAGACACACATCATCATCCGATCCAAAGTCAGAAGAAGAAGAACTGGAACTAGTATCCTCCTCCTCTGCTTCTGCTAGCAATGCTCTCTTATCTGCGTATCTCCTGTCTCTCTTGATTCTTTTCTCTTCTCTTTCCCTAGGAGTGACTTGAGGACAATCATAACTATAGTGACCAGTCTTGTTGCATGTGTAGCAGGCATTGTCTCCTCTGGGACTAGGACTAGGCTCTCTTCTCCTCTGGTTGTAGTCTGATCTGGCTGGACTACTCTCTCTCCTCTGGTAGTCAGGTCTGCCAGAGCTACCATCCCTCCTCTGATAATCTGATCTCCCAGAGCTGCCAGGGTTGTCATCTCTCCTCCTCTCTGGAGTTCTGAATCTGGTCTCCCTTGAGTCTCCAGATGCCTTCTCCTTCTCTGCAGGCTTGAAGGAACTCTTCCTGTCTCTGGTAGACTCCTTCCAATGCCTTTTGTACCTGTCATATTTTGAACTCATTTTGTCTAATTTACGAGTTAGAAGTGCTACCTGCTCCTTGAGGCTCAAGTCATCTGCAGTAGACTCCTTTGGCTTGACATCAGGCTTGAGAGTTGAAGAGAATGCAACTCCTTTCTGGCCAGAAGAGGAAACCTCTTCTGTTTGATCCTCCTCTTGAAGATCATATTCGTAAGCTTTGAGATCAGACAACAGAAGATGATGATCCATAGTATTGAGATCCTTGTTGTCCTTGATCACAGTAACTTTGATTCTCCACCTGCTAGTTAGTGAACGCAAAATTTTACTATTAATTTCCTTTTCAGAGTAGGTCTTACCTAATGCACTAGCCTTGTTTAGGAGGTTTGTGAGGCGCATGTCCAGCTGGTCTATGGTCTCGTTTGGTTTCACTTTGAACGTATCAAACGAGTGTTGAACAGCCTGGAGGTTGTTATCTTTAATCTTCTCTGTTCCCTCGCAGAGAAGTGCAAGTTTGTCCCACATCTCCTTCGCAGTGACACAGGTTCTGACCTTCTCTATTACCTCCTTGGTGAGAGTGTTGATAATCTCGGTTCTTGCCACCTGGTCCAGGTTATATATCTTTCTCTCATCGTTGTCAAGTTCTTCTTTCTTTTTGAGGATTCGTTGTCAGGGAACTCTATCCTCTGCAGCGTCGCTAGTTTCTTCTCTGGACTCTGACCTGCCACTATCAATAGGAGTCCAGTAAAATTTAATGGGGCCACTCTCTACCACATCTAACATGCGGTGGTGGATAGCTCCCAGATGATTACTCATCATGAAGCTCCAGTGGCTATAGTCCTCAAATGAGAACTCTGGCAATTTGCGACTCTTATAAGAAGATTTTGCAGACATTTTAAATAAAATTTGGGAAATAACAAGAACTTTAACAAAAGCACTAAGGAGCAATGGATCTGCCCGGTGACCACCAAAAGCTTTGCAAAGCAGTGGTCGTTGGACACACTGCTCTGATACCACTTGTTGGTCCCACTAGATAGATTAATTGCGGAAGTCTTTATAACCAAAATGTCTTTAGAGAAAATCTTTTATAAAAGCGCAAATGATAATGAACAGGTATTTAAAGAAAGCAATAAATAACACCGTATTTATAGTGGTTCGGATCTGAATATCCTACGTCCACTCTCCCTTGATCAAAGGGGTCTCACTATCCAACCAACAAACTCACTACTTACTGGAATTTCCGAAGTACCAGCACCTTCTTACAATCTCTTTAGATCTAACTTCGATCTAAAGACAAACTTACTCCAACCTTGTCTAACAAGATGAACAGGTTGAATATATAAACTCCTTACGAGTTAGATGAGTAATTAAGAACAAAGAGAGTGCAAATGCGTAGTGATCAAAAAGCTTAGTATGCTATGTGCGCGTGAGATACTTCTAGAGCTTTTTCTGAGCTGCACTCTTTGTATATATAGAGGGGATTAGGAAATAGCCGTTTGAGGGCTAATCCAATCAGATCCTCTATTTAAGGAAGCTTCAATCAATCAATTCCCTAATTGATTGATTGGGTTGATGGGATCCTGGATTGATTATCTTCAAATACTTTCCAATCCTGATCTTGTTGACTTGATTTGAATCACCAACGGTCAATTGCTTCCTCTGCCTAACTCTGATTCTCAACAGAGAAGGTAAGACCAGACACCAGGCAACCTCGGTGTCTTCTGGTCCTTATCTGGTGAACAACCAGAATACTCAGTAGAATTAGGGGATCAAACTGAGCATCTTTTGTTCCACCAGACTCGTCTGGTCCGGACTCGTCTGGTCTGGGGAAGGTCCTCTGCCTCTGGTCAGATCTCATCTGGTGAAGTCTTCTGGTGGAGTCCTCTGGTGGGGTCTTCTGGTGAAGTCTTCTGGTTTGGCAGTTCCCCCTAGACTAAGTCCTAATCTAGATCATCATCTGGCTAACAGGTCCAGATGGTCCTATTACATCTTCTGGTTTGTTTTAACTCATCAAAACTAACAACTTTTATCCTAACATGGAGGTACAAATGGTTGGCCATAAGAAGGCCTTCCTTGAAAATTTCCACCTTGTGGATACCCATTCTGATTGTAATGAGGACCTCCCATATAATTCACTACTTCTTGCTGAATTGTGGGCTTGTCCTCTTGCTCATTCTCTGTTGCATTCCCTCCAACCATATTCTTCCCCAACTCAAGGTTGTTAATCTTTTCCATCATGGCCATCAACAGCCTTCTCGTTCCTTCACCTTCCTCAACCTGATGAACTCTCTGGAAATCTGCGTCCACATTCCAAGCCCCGGCATTCGTGACAATGTTGTCCACGATCTCTCTACACCTCACTATTTCTTGATTCAGGAATGATCCACTAGCACAAGCGTCTAGATGGTCTTGCCCAGCCTTGTTGGCACCACTATAGAAAAATGTCATGACATCTCCCTCATTGTACCCGTGCTGCGGGCACTCTATCAACATGTTTGAGTATCTCTCCCACGCTTGAGGTCCTCTCCTTGCTTCTGGTGGAAGGAAGAGATCTCAATCCTTGCTTTGATCGTTCTGGATGGAGGGTAGAATCGCTCGAGGAACAGACGCTCGAGCTCGGCCCAAGTGGTAATACCTCCCCGTGGAAGCGTATTATCGTACCACTCTTTTGCTATTCCCGTCAATGAGAATGGGAACAACCTAAGCCTCTTGGCATCTTCAGACATGCCATTGTAATTAAAAGTGGAGGCTATCATTAGAAAACTCCTCAGATGAGTATGAGGATTCTCCTTCCCGATCACCCCCTTGAACTGGTTCTCTGTAAGCAGCTTTAGAATTCCCGGGGAAATCGAGAAGTTATTTGCCTCAACAGGAGACAATGCCACTCCATCATAGTACCGTTGCGGCTGCGCTGCAAACCTTCCTCGAATAGCCATATTCTGATCTGCGTTCTGAGGAATGTGCTGAGGATTAGCAGCTGGTACAGGTACTTGTTGGGGTGGTGGTTGGTAAATAGGTGGTGGATTGTAAACTGGAGGTGGAGGATACGGGTATGGTGGATACGGATAAGGTGGATACAGGTAAGGTGGGAAAGGTAAGTTGTTTTGTGGTACGTTAGGATGTGGGTAAGTAGGGTTGTTATGAGGATTTTGGATAATGTTATGGGCTGGATTGTCTACGTTTTGTGTATCCGGGTTTAGGCTCTGGCTACCCCCTAATGGAACATGATTCTGGCTACCACTAACTCCAGTGCCTTTAACTCGGCCCAATTCCTGATTGAACTCGTTCGCAGCATCATCCAACTCATTAGAGATGTCCATTGGTTCTTTCCCCCCTCCGGCAGTGTTCATTCTCCTCAAGAAAGCTCGGTTCCTTCTAGCTATAGTCTCAGGGTCCAACGGTATTCCCTCTTCGCTCGTATTGCCTTGTGAGCGTGTTTTCATATACCTGACACACTAGCAGAAGGATCAAAACGCAACTGCCGAATGAATAAAAATAAAAATAAAAACAGAAAATAAAGCACTCACTACTAACTACTAAGTTATCTACAAGTCCTATTCAAAAGACATACAATGCCATCCCCGGCAACGGCGCCATTGACTTGAAGTGAAATGTACTAACTTCTACTAGTAGATTCCTCACAAGAGTACGAGTTCACTGTAGTATGAGTAAGTATAATGACCAAGTATATCGAACCCAAGGGAAAGTGTGTATGCAAATATATCCCTGAAGATCTACGCGTCGTAGTTAATATGAGTGTGTGTTTTTGGATTTTTTTCTGAAAGAATTAATTAAAACTAAAATAAACTAATTAAACTAAAATACTAAAGAAGACGAGTTAACTAAGGTTTGTGTTCAAGTAAGAGATGGTGATGCTCGGGATAGGAATCCCTACGTATACTAACGGAGTAGGTACATAATCAAAATAACTGTGACGCGCAAGAAATAACCTAAGTAAAAGAATGCAAGATAAAAGCTCAAGATTCTAAACCCTAATACTTTACCCTAACACTCGACTTCACTAATCCACTAATAAGTTAATGGATTGTGCTTAATTAGTGAGACCCTAATTTAACTAAGGTGATGCGGTCGTCCTCCATAGCTAAACCGGTAGATGAATTAACCCTTTTTAAACCCTCTCGTTAAGTCTACTCGTTGTTAAAGAGTGATACGGTCGTCCTCTCCCTAACACTTTTTGAACAAAATTCAAAGAAAAGTTAAAATTAATTTTAAGAATTCATTAATTAAGAGAATTAAAACCTAACGTCACGAGTTAGCCTAATTACATACCCACAACCTACTTCTACGAGTTCATCCTACCCCAAGCATGCAAGGGTTTTAGCTAGACATGGGTTTTACGTAAACAAGAACTATTGAATAAGTAACGAACATGAACATGATAATTATAACGATGAAAAGATAAATCATAAACTAGGGTTGCAAGAAATAAAGGAATAACTTAAATTAAATCAATAAACAAAGTCTAGAAGAAATAAAGAACAAAGGTTTTAAGAAACGAAATTAAAAAGTATAAAATCAGACTATGAATTCGTAAAGAAAAACCTCAAAACGTAAAAGTAAAGCTTGCTCGTTCCTTCTCCTCTTTCTCTCTCTAAAAACTAAGTCTAAAAGTGATTTTGTATGTGATAATTCGTGGGTCCCCCTCAAAACGTGTTCGGGGAGGTATATGTTAGGATATAGATTAGATGTTTTGAAGATGTTAAAACAAGAACTTGTAATAGGACTAGTTGAACCTGTTAGTCAGCTACAGATTAGTCTTGGTCTAGAATAGGTCTTTGGTTAAGGGAGAAGAAATATGTGCATACCAGAGAAGGTACCAGAGAAGGTCTACCAGATGAGGTCTACCAGAGAAGGTGACCAGAGAAGGTACCAGAGAAGGTGGCCAGAGAAGGTACCAGAGAAGGTGACCAGAGAAGGTACCAGATGAGGTGACCAGATGAGAGGTAACCAGATGAGAGTCACCAGAGCAGAAGAGTCACCAGAGCAGAAGAGTCGCCAGAGCAGATGAGGTCCAGAGGAGTCTGACTAGATGAGCTTGGATGAGAGGAGTCTGCCAGAGGAGTCTGACCAGAGGACCTCTCCCAGATGAGGACCAGAGCAGAAATGTTACCAGACCAGAAGACCCCAGACCAGACGAGTCCTGACCAGACGAGGGAGGCGGATTAGTTCACCCACATGGAGGCTGCGTGTTATCTGGAGACAAGGAGACTTTGGAAATTCTTGATGGAGAAGAAGGCAATCTGGAAGTCAACTGATGGAGGATTTGATTGATTGATTGAAGTCAACTAATCAATCATATAATCAATCTTTGATTGATTATATTCCTCCAATTATGGTTGTTTGAATTGCTAGTTCCCAACGGCTAGTTAATTCCTACAACTATATATATGAGTGATTTTGATGAGTTCACATAACAAGAGTCGCGCGAGAGCACACAACAGAACACACGAACTCTTCCAATCACTCACCTTTGTCCTTTCTAGTTTATATACACTCTATTAGGAGTTTAGTTGGATTATCACTCAACTTGTTCATCTTGTTAGATAAGGTTGTTGTAAGTTGTAAGAAGGAACTGGTACTTCCAAATTCCAGTCAGTAAGTGAGTAAGTCAGTTGGAGAGTGAGAAAGACCCCTTTGGAGAAAGGGAGAGTGGACGTAGGACAAGTTGGTCCGAACCACTATAAATCTGGTGTTCTCTACTTTATGCTTTTTAGATTTCTGCTTCTTTAATTTTAGTATTTAATTTAAAATTGGGTTTTCATTAAAAATAAAATCAAAACGCTTTCCGCTGGATAACCTTTTTGGGACCAACAAGTGGTATCAGAGCAGTGTGTCCTACAGACCACTGTTTTGAAATTATCTCGGTGGTCACCAGGGCAGATCCATTTTTTTGAAAACCCAAATATTTGTTGTGCTAACAAATTTTGCAGAAATGGGCTCAAAGAGATGCAGTAGAAGAGACACCAGGAGGTACTCCAAAAGGAGCTTCGCAGATGAGGAAGAAGAGGTATCCACTTCTGGTTCATCATCCAATTATGGACCAGACGAAGAGATATGTCTGGTAACAGACGAGGTATGTGATCGAACTCCCTCTTCTTTTTCATCTTCTTCTTGTTCTGGACAATCAGAGGAGTCTGATATGCAGAAGATGCTATTAGATCTCCAATCTTCTATACAACTTTGTCAAAAATTGGAAGAAGAGAACACAAAGTTGAAAGTAGAAAATCAGAAGCTTTCACAACATTTTGGCAACCCAACTGATCTACCAGCTGAACATGTTCAATCACTGGTAGAAGAGTCCACTGACTTGAAAACCAGATGTGATGAACAAACTAAGCTGATAGAAAAGCTGCTTGTTGAAAACATTGAGAAAGATAATGAATATACTCTGCTGAAAGCTAAGTTCGATGAACTCTTCCATCAAAACAAAATTGTAAAAGATAGTGAGGACAAGCTCAAGCTGAGACTGGAGCAGCTGACTATAGCAAACAATGTTGTGTCACATATAGCTGCCTCATCTCAAAGAGAGCATGATAAAACAGGCCTTGGTTATTCCAAACCTGAATCCTCACATGTTCAGAAAGAAGAACAGACTAGTAATTTTATTGATAAGGGTAAAAGGCCAGCTGACCAGGCAACTCAGCCTAATGGGCAGATGAGTACTGAAACTCAAAAACCCAAAAGGCAGAGGAGGAATTTTAAGAAGGGTTATACCCAGAATAAAATACCTCAGCCAGGCCAGCAGAGTAGAAGACAGTCTGGATCTTCTCAAAAGAAGCAGAACCATATGACTCCTACTCACCTGCAGTGGACTTTCAAGTCATCTGCCAGACCAGCTGGAACCTTTGATGGTTCTTGTAAGACTTATCCTTATCAAAAGAATTTCAAGTCTGTTGCTTTAAGACAAGTTATTCCTTCTACTGGACAAGCTAATAAGAGAAGAAGAGCCTCTAGAAGAAATAACCATGTCGAAGCTTCTTATGTTCAGTGTGTTTTTGTGGATATATATGGAAGAAAGATAAGATCACCTGATTCAAAAAGGGATGATCTATTCTTGTGGCTTCCTAAATGTTGTGCTAACCCCCCTGGACCCAGTAGGGTACCAAAAAGTTGATTGCCCGCAGATACACAAGAAGACCAGCTGATGTTTTGCCCCAATATCACCTGAGCATACTTTGAGGGGGAAGATCAGTTGACCCAGCCTGCTAGAATCTCTATTTAGATGTTTCAAATCTTTTCTTGTCTTGTTTTATTTAAGTTCTTCCAGTTTTAACATCATCAAAAAGGGGGAAATTGTTAGGATATAGATTAGATGTTTTGAAGATGTTAAAACAAGAACTTGTAATAGGACTAGTTGAACCTGTTAGTCAGCTACAGATTAGTCTTGGTCTAGAATAGGTCTTTGGTTAAGGGGGAAGAAATCTGTGTATACTAGAGAAGGTACCAGAGAAGGTCTACTAGATGAGGTCTACCAGAGAAGGTGACCAGAGAAGGTACCAGAGAAGGTGACCAGAGAAGGTACCAGAGAAGGTGACCAGAGAAGGTGACCAGAGAAGGTACCAGATGAGGTGACCAGATGAGAGGTAACCAGATGAGAGTCACCAGAGCAGAAGAGTCACCAGAGCAGAAGAGTCGCCAGAGTAAATGAGGTCCAGAGGAGTCTGACCAGATGAGCTTGGACGAGAGGAGTCTGCCAGAGGAGTCTGACCAGAGGACCTCTCCCAGATGAGGACCAGAGCAGAAATGTTACCAGACCAGAAGACCCCAGACCAGACGAGTCCTGACCAGACGAGGGAGGCGGATTAGTTCACCCACATGGAGGCTGCGTGTTATCTGGAGACAAGGAGACTTTGGAAATTCTTGATGGAGAATAAGGCAATCTGGAAGTCAACTGATGGAGGATTTGATTGATTGATTGATTGAAGTCAACTAATCAATCATATAATCAATTTTTGATTGATTATATTCCTCCAATTATGGTTGTTTGAATTGCTAGTTCCCAACGGCTAGTTAATTCCTACAACTATATATATGAGTGATTTTGATGAGTTCACATGACAAGAGTCGCGCGAGAGCACACAACAGAACACACGAACTCTTCCAATCACTCACCTTTGTCCTTTCTAGTTTATATACACTCTATTAGGAGTTTAGTTGGATTATCACTCAACCTGTTCATCTTGTTAGATAAGGTTGTTGTAAGTTGTAAGAAGGAACTGGTACTTCCAAATTCCAGTCAGTAAGTGAGTAAGTCAGTTGGAGAGTGAGAAAGACCCCTTTGGAGAAAGGGAGAGTGGACGTAGGACAAGTTGGTCCGAACCACTATAAATCTGGTGTTCTCTACTTTATGCTTTTTAGATTTCTGCTTCTTTAATTTTAGCATTTAATTTAAAATTGGGTTTTCTTTAAAAATAAAATCAAAACGCTTTCCGCTGGATAACCTTTTTGGGACCAACAGTATTTATAAGCAACGGGTCAAGTCGGGATCTCTTGGGCCAAAATTCCGCGCTTGCTCGTGCACTGCTCGTGCACTAGTGCTCGAGCTCCTTCAACTCGAGCACACTAAATCATCCAGAGAGCCAAAACTGCACGACCAGCCTAGCTCGCGCACTAGTGCACGACTGACTCTTGCTCGTGCGCTATGCATGAGTACTCGTGCACTTGTGCACGACTTGCATCCTCTCATGCGCTATGCACGACTGCTCGAGCGCTAGTGCTCGAGCTCCTCTAGCTTGTGCACTCCAATGATACTTTTGCTCCCCCGAACTAGCACTTTTCGTATTTCTTCGATATCTTCTCATCTGGGCATCCGTTTGAGTCGATTCAAAGTCCTACGAACTCCTTTTTTCACCCTCTATTCATCTATGAGCATCAAAGAGATAAATTCATTAGTTTATGAAAATGATACGCAAATGACTCTAAATACTCAACAAAATCAACCAAAACTAGGGCATTTCGAGTGACGAATCATGACAATTTCACGCCTAATCAGTCAGTGCCCAAAACTTCTTCTATTACTGAGCCTGATAAAAACCTAGAGCCAAGCACTTCCACGCCTAATCCTGAAGACTTCTCATCCTACCCTAACCCCAAAGACTGCCCCAAAACCACTACCGAAGGAGACTCAGCTGATGAGTTTCTGGACATAGCGGAGGATGGGAGCTGGATGCTGGACTAATGGGTGGAATGTTTGAGAACACTCTCAGTGGGAATGCCTGTGAGTGGGCTTCAAAGTGTTGGCCCAGTCTGCATAGATACAGGGAGCTGTGCTCCAATGTAATTGAATTGAAAGTCTGGCTCGACTTCAAGCAGTCAAATATGTAGGAGCAACATATGCTTGTCGATGCCAGAGGCTGGGAACACTGGGAAAAGGAGGAGGTCAGGCTGTGCTCGTACTTTCAGATCACCAGTTGGCTATAGTTGCTCACATTTGAAAATTTAAAGCAGCTGGTTGATAGGATAAAGGCTGGGATGCAGGAGGATTTTGAGGATGTGCCCAAGGAGGATGATGATGAGGATGATAACCCTCAGGGCGGAGTGGATGAGAAGGAGGTGGAAGAAATTGTGAAGGAGATTGATGCAGTAGTCTCTGAGCCTAGTGCTCAGGGGAAAGATGATTCGGGAACTGCTTCCAAGGATGGAGCAGTTGATGAGACCAACAAGGTTTGTTCAACTGCCAATGACACATCAGCCTGTGAAGGGATTCCCTGCCCTGAGGCAAAGGAGGATGATGTGCAGGCACCTAAGGAGACTCCTAGTTCTGAGAATATTTTATCCAAAGTTTGAGATGGCTCAGCTGTGACCACTCAACAACTGTCTTCAGTGCACCCTGAAGAGGGGACTGATACAGGGGCTGACAAGGGAAAGCAGCCAATAATGGAGGAGGGAGAGGCTGATGAAGACGTGATCATCACTAACGTCCGGAAAGGCAACTTTACTAGTATCATCAAGGTAAAGCAAGAAAAGACCACAGAGAACTTGGCTGAGCTCAGGGAAGAGATCCAGAGGATCAGGGACGAAAAGGAAGAAGCAGCCAAAGCTCTCCGCAGGCACATCCGGTGGACCAAGTCAGCCTACAACACTCTCACCAACAAAGAACTTCTAGCGCTGAAAAAGACCATGGTTGGCACTCTCAAGTCAGTGAGGCAGGAGAGAAGAAAGATGAAGAAACAATTCAAGCAGACGCTAGCCCTGCTCGAAGAGAAGCATGAGCACAGAATGACAAAAGCAGTGGAGCTTCTGGCAAGTCAGGCGGGGGAGCTTTTCACTCATGCCCTTAACGACTCAGTGGCCAAGTTGACACTGGAGTCAGGGAAGATTGCTCAGATCTCTGAGAGTGTCACTCAGGGGTTGGCCAAGATAGCTCAGGAGTCTGCTAGAATTATCTCTGAAGCCAACAGGATCAGTGAAGAGACTAGGAAAGTGGAAGCCAGAATCACTCGTGCTGAGGAGAAACTCCACAACAATATGGTGATTTTTAGAAAGAATGTGGAGGAGACCATGGCCAGTGTCTCGTTCGTTGGATCTGGGATTGCAAGTGGAGTTGACATGTTGAAGGAAGGTGTGCTGGAGGTTCAGTCCTTAGCATCTTTCATAGTCAACAACGGGCAGGAGGTCCTCACGGAGGCTCTGCCTGGGGCCAAGGATGATGCCAAAAAGGGGGAAGAGAAGAAGAAAAGATCCCGCCCTGAGGCATCTGAGGCTCAGTCCACTCCAAGGAAGTCAGCGAGGTTGGTTGCATGGCTGATGACCCTTCTGCGAAACAAATTCAAGCTCAACTTCCATCCATCCCTGAAGAAAGCTCAGAGCGCTCACCTCTGAGCACAAGGAAGAATCCAATTTCCTTAGACACCAATGAAGTGGCGTCCTTTTGCGAAGAAGCTTGGGGTCTACCCCATGAGAAGAGTGAGGCTCAGCGCAGGACTGAAATAGCTAAAAAGGAGAAAATGCGCATCCTTGAGAAGAAGATTGAAAAGCTTTCAGAGCTTACTGAACTTCAACAAAGGGAGCTGGATGATGGAATTCTGAGCATACTGAGGAGAAAGAAGGCGAAGCCTAAGCCAAGGAAGTACAGAAAGAGGCCAACATCCAGGAAATCAACAATTCTTCAATTCAGAAAGCCGGAGGTGACACTGAGGGAAGCTCTTGTCGATGAGTTCATCTCAGAGATGTTAAAGGAGTTTTGGGTTGATGCAAGGGATGAGTTTGTCAGACTCTGGTATGTAGTGAAGAAATGGGGCGACACTAAAGACATCAATGTCCACTTCACTGACTACATGATGGACAATCATCCTGAACTCATTTAGAAGATTTTGGAGGAAGCTGAAGCAGCCAATGTCTAAGTGAAGGCTCCTGAGTTCGTTGCTCGACCACCCTCTCTAGTCCCTGGAACAAGCAAGTATGATACTAAGGCGATTATGACTGAAGTATTGAAGATAGTCAAAGCTCAAGGATATGTGAACCAACCTAGAAGAGTAGATGAGTTGAAGGTCAGAGTCTATGCTGGTTATGGACTCGATCCTGAAATGAGATTTAGTATAGGTGTTCACAACCTCTTGTAATAGAATAAGTCATTGTACTCAATTCTCAGATTATTAATGAAATCTATTACTTTGCCCAAAGATAAAAACTCATTGTCTTTTTGGCTGTCATTTAAATTCTGTAATTTATCAAGAATTGCTCTAACACTGACTTATCTTATAGATATAACTTTGTTTTTCCTCTAAGTGTTTTGAGGATCTTTTCAGTGTTTTGGCATCATCAAAAAGAGGGAAATTGTTGGGACAATGTCAGTTTTGATTAGATCCCAAAGCACCTGAAAATATATTTTGCCTTAGTAGTCAGGCTAGTCTTGGTTAGTTTAGAACTTAGTTATTTTACAATTCACAGGAACTCAATGAGAGGAGTACTCATTGATGACAATCAAGACTGAAGCCTGAAGACGCAAAGCACCATCCTGAACTTACGGCAGTCCTTCTAAGCTGGCTGAATAAGTGTCAGTGATGAAGAGTATTCCCCTGCGGTCATTACTAACTCAGTCCTAAAGGGAACAGGATGATACTGGGTAGTGGGAAAAGACTTAGAGTAGGGCCAAGCAATGCAAAAGGAATGTCAGCGTCAGGATAAGACTGTTGTGCTCGAGACAAAATGAACTGAAAAAGATAAGTCTGAAGCCCAGGAATGAGTTCTGACATTCTCACCTACCTGATGACGTGGACCAATCCAGGAAGGACACGCACGTACGGACCTAACATGAATACTGAGTTCAGACTGCACTTTTCAATGGACAAGCATTAAATTGAGCATTAAATGCATTACCTAATCCATGCAAGGACGGCTGCTGCATGGGAGATATGTCCGTTGAACAAGTCTACAAAGATGACTAGAAGGTTATCTCTTCCAACGGATAGTTTTCAAATCCATCTATAAATACAGAAGGCCTTGAACCCATTCAAGGTCACGGGAAATTTCCAAGCCAGAAATTACTCAAACTCTCAAGCATTCAAAGCATTCAGCGTTAGAAAGAAGCACTCGAAAAACCTTAAATTTCCCAAGTGTTTCTTAGCAAAGAGAGTTATTTTGTATTCCACTGAGCGAACCTAGTTATATCACAAGCTTAGAGTGATTATCCATCCTTAGCATAGCCTTGTCTTGTAAGGATAATCACAATCTTAGTTGGAAACAAAACTGAAACCAAAACCATCTTGTTAGGTTTGTTGGTTGAAGTCAGTTAGTGAGTTAGGAAGGAGTTTGTAAGGGTCAGTGGGTTAGCTGATCTGGGTGCACCTTGGCACATTAAAAACAAGCTAATTTTTAGTGGATTGTCCTATTCAATCAGGACCGTGGACGTAGGAGCTTGAGTCTCTGAACCACGTTAAACTCCTTGTGTTCTTTACTGCTTTGATATTGTTCTTATTGCTTAATCATTAAGTTATTCATTGCATCAGTTTTATCAGGCTTGAATCAATCAGCCTGATCATTAACTTGAACACTGCCCTACTAATCACTACTTCAGAATTGAGTAATCAAGTTTTCAGAAAGCAAACATTAACAAGACTATAAACTTTCAGGGCTCACGCATTTCCGCACTGAACTCAAGTTGATAGTTTGCCAACTGACCAGCACTCAGTGCAGCCAGTAGGTGTGTTATCAACCCTAAGTTCTTTACCACTCTGAGTTAAGGGGACTAAGTCTGTTTGAAAGTCAGAAAAAATTGTATACGTGTATTCTCCCCCCCATACACGTATCCCCCAGTCTTGTACCGGGACCAACAAATACCTATTAAAATTTCTATTAAATGAGAAGATTTTAATTTCAAACACAATCCAAAATTGAAGAAAACATCTCTTTTAGAAGTCGTAACAAGGCAAACATAATAGTATAAAAATAAAACATAATAGTAAAATATGTCTATAAATAGTAATATTATTTTCATTAGAGTTATATTATTTCTAAATTAGTTAAATATCAAAAATTTGTACTAACAAATTAAAAATTGTAAAATTCAAACCCATTTGATTTTCTCTTTGAATGATTATTTTATACTCCCTCCGTCCCCAAACACTTTTCACAGTTACTTTATCTTCGTGTTTTAGCGAGGCAGTTGTTTATTAGTATTTGAAATGATAAAATAATTATAAAGGTAGGGTATGATAGATCTATCTCTTCTCTATTATAATGTAATTTTAAAATTACTTTACCATTTTAAATACTAATTAAAAATTTGCTCGCAGAAACACGAGAGGAATAGTAACTGTGCAAAGTGTTGTGGGACGGAGGTAGTACTAAAGGTGGAGAAAAACGATTTAATGTTGGAGAGGAAGTGGGTTATTTTATGATATTTTCTGTCTAAAAAATAAGACAATATTCCCAAAAATTAATAAAAAATTAGAATTGGGTGGAACAAAATGAATATTTTTTTAGATTGCTACTTTACTAACCTGGATGATTAAATTTGATATACTAATATATGTAATTTGTTGATTCTTTAAAAGAGAAATGTAGAATATTCACCAAAATAGGATTTGACCATTTGGAAATAACTTGAAACACGAACTGGAATTGATAAAGTCGAGTCAAGAGAAACCATATATTTTCCCTCAAAACAAATACATCCCGACTAGTGCACACGGTTCGACGTATCATTCCAAGAGGGAAAATGACTTTCACCTTTTACACGAGTTGCACCTGTTGATAGGCGAGCTAAATGCGAAAATGGGCGAGCAACATTATAGTGATTTCACCAAAGAAAGAGAGATTAATAAATCCTAATCCAGAGGTGACGAATAACTACGTCATGATGACCTACTTCTACCTGACGAACAACATAAAAAGGACAACACCCGAAGACCAATAAGGCCCTGGCGAGCTATATTAGCAAAAGAGCCAAGTTAGATGACTAATCAATCAAGAATAAAGCTAAAACTCCTCAAGGAAGAGCCCAAAAGTGACGAACATCTCATAAATACGAGCTAAACCAGCTTAGAGGATAAAAATTAGCCTAGATAAGGTTAAAAAATCAACTCTCCCATGTGTCATGCATGCACACATGGGAAAGCAAATGTCATTCCATCTCCTACTTGGAGGAGTATATAAAAACCATTAATTTTAATGAATAAAAGTAAGTAAAAATTCACAAATACACGTATACTCTTTCTACACACACTCATACACCACTTTCACACACACATACGAAATAAATATGTAACCAATACACGTATCTACTTCATTTAATCTTGAAGATCCGTATTTACCATTTACGGTGGTAATCACTCACACGTAATTATTTGATGATCACATAAATTAATCTAAAACAGTCACTAATCCTTCCGATTAGATTCGATCATCAACAACACCACAACATATAAAAGTCTCAGCGAATAAAAGTGGAACACCGGAACTGTATGACAACTACGATATGAGGACGCAGTATGAAAAAATCTGAGAAAGTGTATGCAGATTTTTCTGTATTTTCGAAGTGTAAAATGCATGCATGCAAAGCCCCTATTTATAGGATTTTATCCACTGCATTTTGGGAAGGGTCATTAACTGGGTTTTAACTCCTGATTTAATATGGCATCAAATAACCTCCAGATATTACCAGTCGAAACGCTCGTCCAGATTCGTTCTCTGAATTCTCACATGTGCCAGAAATCACTCCCGTAATTTCCGCACGCGGGTCACCTTTCACGCCCCGTCAAGTCATCCTATCTGGTAACGGAAATACGTTATCACACGATAAGTTCTCCAACCCTTCGGGATAGTTGGGCTACATTTCCAAAGTCCAAAGACCCGGACACGGGCTCAGCTCGGCACAGCCAGACAAGCGGGCGGCAGCGGCGGCACACGTGTGTGGTCCATAGGAGTATTTCCTTAGACACTATATTTTTAGAATAATACAACTCCTTCCTATTAATAAGGAGTTATGAACCTTCCACATTTTCCAATGTGGGATAATTAACTCTTTAGTTAATTATCCTCTCATTAACATTTAAGGCCATTAATATGTTAATACGTTTCAACTTCGTATATTAATTTCTCCTTCACTGAAATTCGGTTTTGAGACTTTAAATATACTACGACCATCTACTCCGAGAGTAGATCGAACCATCATTGTTTAGTTTCTCAAAAAATAAACTTTTTATCAAATATTTTATCTATCAAAAATAGGTATTACACCACTTCAAATGATAAATAAAGAATTCAAAACTCAATTTCCAACAATCCTCACATGAGTGGAAATTAGTCCTATAGTTATGATAAACTACAATCTAATTCACAAGAGACCTGATTGCTTCCAGATAGGTGGTTTGAGCATTGAACCTTCCGTAGTCAAATACTATCGAGTATACTGGCGGCCTAGTGGACGTGATGTCTTGAACTATTCCACCTTAGTGTACACTGAGACAACAACGTCAACACAACTAGATCTCAAATGCTTTTTGTTCTCACGTCTTTGTCCGTCTCGGCCCTGGACACTCTTGTATTCATAAGTCTCTAGCGAAGTGGCCCACACTTCTTACTTATATAGGTGAACTCCTCCTCATAGTATCCCATCATACTCCACCTCCCAGAGGTTTGAGGATTCATTAAAAGTCAAAGACTTAACCTACACCACAAAGACGGCGGACTACAACATTTGGTGTTGTGCTCTCTAAGGATTGATCAAATTACCGAATGTATTCGATTAAACGTCCACAACTTAGTTGTCCCATTGAACCAAGATCATGGGATCTCTAGTCACCAAGGTTGGGTTACCACTGTTTCAGTTTATTTTGTGTATTTTAAACTCACTTCTTCTAGCACTTTATTTTACCTCAGCTAGCGCTTTTCGTGAGTAGATCCACTATAACTAAAAATAAAAAAATTATCATGCACCCCCCACATTTAGGGTATACACCTCTAAATCACAACAACTTAAATCACACACGTCTGTGTGAACCAAGTATTAGTGGTAAAGTGTTCCAAACTAATGACAGTGTTGTCATCTTCGCCTTCCACACATATCATAAGCCTTTTAAGGTTATTGATACTTGGAATGTTAATAAAAATATTGTTGGTCCCAAAAAGTTTATCCAGCGGAAAGCGTTTTGAGTTTATTTTAATGAAAACCCTTTAAAGAAATGCTAAAAATAACTGCAGAAATCTAAAGTGCAGAAAAGTAAATGACACCAGGATTTATAGTGGTTCGGACCAACTTGTCCTACGTCCACTCTCCCTTTCTCCAAAGGGGACTTTCTCTCCAACCAACGTACTCACGAACCACTGGAATTTGGAAGTACCACCTCCTTCGTACACTTTCTTACAACAACCTTTCAAGGTGAACAGGTTGAGTAAAGATTCCAACTAAAAACTCCTAATGAGTATATAAACTTGAATAAACAAGGTGAGTAAGTGGAAGAGTTTGTGTGTCTTGTGTGCTCTCGCCCGACTCTTATCTATAATGAACTCATCCAAGCACTCCAATTTATAGTTGTGAATTAACTAGCCGTTGGAGAGCTAGCAATTCAAACAACCATAATTGGAGGGATATAATCAATCAAAGATTGATTATATGATTGATTAGTTGACTTTCAATCAAGCAATCAATCAATCAGATCCTCCATCAGTTGACTCTCCAGATTACCTTCTTCTCCATCAAGATCTCCAAAATCTCCTTGTCTCCAGATTACATGCAGCCTCCATGTGGGTGAACTAATCCGTCTCCCTCATCTGGTCAGGACTCATCTGGTCTGGGGTCTTCTGGTCTGGTCTCATCTGGTCAGGTAACACTTCAGCTCTGAACCTCATCTGGGAGAGGTCTTCTGAAAGACTCCTCTGGCCAGCCTCCTCTGGCAGACTCGTCTGGTCACCTCCTCTGGCAGACTCCTCTGGCAGACTCCTCTGGTCAGACTCCTCTGGCAAACTCCTCTGGCTGACTCCTCTGGTCAGACTCCTCTGGCAGACTCCTCTGGTCAGACTCCTCTGGCAGAATCTCTGGCAGACTCCTCTGGTCACCTCTTCTGGTCTGCACAGATTTCTTCCCCCTTAACCAAAGACCTATTCTAGACCAAGACTAATTTGTAGCTGTCTAACAGATTCAGCTAGTCCTATTACAAGTTCTTATTTTAACATCTTCAAAACATCTAATCTATATCCTAACAATTTCCCCCTTTTTATGATGTTAAAACTGAAAGAACTGAAATAAAACAAGACAAGAAAACTTTGAAGTAACAAGATAAAGAATCTAGCAGGCTGGGTCAACGGATCTTCCCCCTCAAAGTATGCTCAACTGATATTGGGGCAAAACATCAGCTGGTCTTCTTGTGTATCTGCAGGCAATCAAGTTTTTGGTACCCTTCTGGGTCCAGAGGGGTTAACACAATTTTTAGGAAGCGACAAGAATAGATCATCCCTTTTTGGATCAGGTGATCTTATCTTTCTTCCATATAAGTCCACAAAAAACACACTCAACAAAAGAACCTTTGACATGGTTATTTCTTCTAGAGGCTCTTCTTCTCTTATGAGCTTGTCCAGTAGAAGAATTAATTTGTCTTAACGCAACAGTCTTGAAATTTTGTTGATAAGGATAAGTCTTGCTAGAACCATCAAAAGTTCCAGCTGGTCTGGCAGATGACTTAAAGGTCTTCTGCAGGTGAGTAGAAGTCATCTGGTTCTGCCTCTTTTGAGAAGATCCAGACTGTCTTCTATTCTGCTGGCCTGGCTGGGGTCTTTTATTCTGGGTATAACCCTTCTTAAAATTCCTTCTCTGCCTTTTGGGTTTTTGAGTTTTAGAACTCATCTGCCCATTAGGCTGAGTTGCCTGGTCAGCTGACCTCTTGCCCTTATCAATAAAATTTCTAGGTTGTTCTTCTTTCTGAACATGTGAGGATTCAGGTTTGGAATAAACAAGGCCTGTTTTATCATGCTCTCTTTGAGATGAGGCAGCTATGTGTGACACAGCATTGCTTGCTGTAGTCAGCTACTCCAGTCTTATTTTGAGCTTGTCCTCACTTTCTCTTACAATTTTGTTTTGATGGAAGAGTTCATCAAACTTAGCTTTTAGCAGGTTATATTCATTGTCTTTCTCAATGTTTTCAACAACCAACCTTTCTATCAGCTTAACTTGTTCAATACACCTGGTTGTCAAATCAGAGGACTCTTCAACCAGTGTATGATTTTGTTCAGCTGGTAGATTAGCTGAGTTGCCTAGATATTGTGAAAGCTTCTGATTTTCTGCTTTCAGCTTTGAGTTCTCATCTTCCAATTTTAGACAAAGTTGTATAGATTTTTGGAGATCTAATAGCATCTTCTGCATATCAGACTACTCTGATTGTCCAGAAAAAGAAGAAGATGAAAAAGAAGAGGAAGTTCGATTACATACCTCGTCTGTTACAAGACATATCTCTTCGTCTGGTCCAAAATTGGATGATGAACCAGAAGTGGACACCTCTTCTTCCTCATCTGCTAAGCTTCTTTTGTAGTAACTCCTAATGTCTCTTTTACTACTTCTCTTTGAGCCCATTTCTGCAAAAATTGTTAGCACAACAAATATTTGGGTTTTCAAAAAAAATTTGGATCTGCCCTGGTGACCACCAAAAGCTTTTCAAAACAGTGGTCTGTAGGACACACTGCTCTGATACCACTTGTTGGTCCCAAAAAGGTTATCCAGCGGAAAGCGTTTTGAGTTTATTTTAATGAAAACACTTTAAAGAAATGCTAAAAATAACTGCAGAAATCTAAAGTGCAGAAAAGTAAATGACACCAGGATTTATAGTGGTTCGGACCAACTTGTCCTACGTCCACTCTCCTTTTCTCCAAAGGGGACTTTCTCTCCAACCAACGTACTCACGAACCACTGGAATTTGGAAGTACCAGCTCCTTCGTACACTTTCTTACAACAACCTTTCAAGGTGAACAGGTTGAGTAAAGATTCCAACTAAAAACTCCTAATGAGTATATAAACTTGAATAAACAAGGTGAGTAAGTGGAAGAGTTCGTGTGTCTTGTGTGCTCTCACCCGACTCTTATCTATAATGAACTCATCCAAGCACTCCAATTTATAGTTGTGAATTAACTAGCCGTTGGAGAGCTAGCAATTCAAACAACCATAATTGGAGGGATATAATCAATTAGTTGACTTTCAATCAAGCAATCAATCAATCAGATCCTCCATCAGTTGACTCTCCAGATTACCTTCTTCTCCATCAAGATCTCCAAAATCTCCTTGTCTCCAGATTACATGCAGCCTCCATGTGGGTGAACTAATCCGTCTCCCTCATCTAGTCAGGACTCATCTGGTCTGGGGTCTTCTGGTCTGGTCTCATCTGCTCAGGTAACACTTCAGCTCTGAACCTCATCTGGGAGAGGTCTTCTGACAGACTCCTCTAGTCAGGCTCCTCTGGCAGACTCGTCTGGTCACCTCCTCTGGCAGACTCCTCTGGCAGACTCCTCTGGTCAGACTCCTCTGGCAGACTCCTCTGGTCAGACTCCTCTGGCAGACTCCTGTGGCAGACTCCTCTGGTCAGACTCCTCTGGCAGACTCCTCTGGCAGACTCCTCTGGCAGAATCTCTGGCAGACTCCTCTAGTCACCTCTTCTGGTCTGCACAGATTTCTTCCCCCTTAACCAAAGACTTATTCTAGACCAAGACTAATTTGTAGCTGTCTAACAGATTCAGCTATTCCTATTACAAGTTCTTGTTTTAACATCTTCAAAACATCTAATCTATATCCTAACAATTATTTTATTAATTATTTTATAACTTTTAGATTTATACACCCAAATCTAAAAAATTATAAATTTGGAACACCCAATACAGAATAAAAAAACTCTACTCATCAATTCATAGCCATAACCCTGGAACCATCTAGGTTTGCTTATTCCAGACTCAAATTTATTACGCCAACATATCGAAGTCTATAAGTCCACATTTTCACTTGACTGTGACTTGCCCTTACCCTTACCCTTATCTTTCCCTTTCTTAGGCTCAGAGCAGTCTCTCGCCTTGTGACCAGATTTACCACAGTTGTATCAATTACCGCTAAAGGTGGTTTTCCCAGTAACAGGTTCCTTGCCATCATTATTCGGCCTCTTTCTCTTCCTGGAGGACTCTTCACGTTTCATCAGAATTATTCTCGCCTCTGATGGTTCTTTGTTTCTTTACCTTCACATATCTGAAGAAGTCCGATGACTTCTTATAAACTCATATTCTTCTTCTTTAGTTTCAGGTGACTTTGGAAATCCCTTCAACTGGGAGGCAATTTCTCAATCACTGCCACAGCTTGAAAAGCATCTGGCAGTTTCACATTCTACAAATATATCGTGCAGAATCAGTTGGAAGTCTTGAACTTGTTCCATGAAAGATTTCGAATTCACCATTTTAAAGTTCAAGAGTTCCCATGAGGTACTTCTTAGTACCAGCATCCTCGGCCACATACTTTGTTTCCAAGAATTTCCACAATTCTTTGGCAGTTGTGACTTTTTGGTAGACGTCATACAATGAATCTACCAACCCTCCCAGAATGTAACACCGAGCAAAGAAATCAAGATTCAACCATTTAGAGCGGACATCTTCATTTATCGGATCGTTCTCAACAACCACTGACAGATCCTCAGTAAGGAACTCGCCAAACTCAAAGTAGTGAGGTAGAACATTATTTTCTGATGTCACCTCTAAAAGTGCTTACCCGAGAACTTCTCGAATCTGTCACTATAGAACACAAAGGGTCGTCCATCAGTGAAAGGACCCGAACAAGGGGCGCGAGTGGTCCACATGAATATTTCTTAGACACTATAGTTTTGAGAATATACAACTCCTTCCTATTAATAAGGAGTTATGAACCTTCCACCTTTTCCAATGTGGGATAATTAACACATTAGCTAATTATTTTCCCATTAACATTTAAGACCATTAAAATATTAATACATTTCAACTTCGTTTTATTAATTTCTCACTCACCTAAATTCGAATTTTGAGATTTTAAATATACCACGACCATCTACTCCGAGAGTAGATCGATCCCGCGGCATTTAATTTCTCAAAAATTAAACTTTTGCCAAATACTTTATTTATCAAAAATAGGCATTACACCACTTCAAATGATAAATAAATAATTCAAAATCCAATTTCCACGATTAAAAAAAGGGTTAATTTAAAAAAAACACGAACTTTATATTCTTTATCAATTAAACATGAACTTTTAAAGTTCGCAATTCGATGCACCAACTAATGTATTATTGCAATTTGATACATGGTATAAATTTTCGGCGATATGTATGCTTACATGACAACTTTAGTCAATACTAAAAACGCTTTACACGCCACGTCAAATGCCAAATTTTTAAGGTTTTATTTTTTTAATATTTCAAAAAGTTATTTTATGGGGCATTTACATAGAAGCGCAAATACTATAGTGTAAATACAATAAGGGGCATACCAAAAAAGATAATACAAAGAAAGGCAAAACACACCCAATGCCTACCTCCTTTTTCTCCCCACTTGCGCATGTCCCCCAACACCACCACCACCCCAACCCTTTTCTCTCCCCCAACACGGTAGATCCCCCATTTTCCCATTTCATCTCCCCCATCTCCCCACCTTCTCTCCCCAATAATACTATTTCTCACTTTCCTCTTCCCATTTCTCGTTTCAAATCACCGGCAACCACCTCCTCTCTCTCAAAGTAAATCACGGCGGCAACCACTCCATCCTCCCTTTCTAAAAAAAAATCAGTCGCTTGGAGTTTGACCGCCTCCATGTGCCGTCGTACGCCGCTTGACCTTGTGGCCCAAGATACACCGTGTCGCCTCCACGAGCATAGCACATCAATGGTCCAAAAATGCCTAGATTCGTCGAAGCCTCGACCCAGATATGTCGCATGTTGGTCCCGGTACAAGACTGAGGAATACGTGTATGGGGGGGGAATACACGTATACCAATTTTTCAACCTTAAAACTGACTGAGTCCCCTTTACTCAGAGTGGTAAAGAACTAGAAGCTGATAACACACCTACTGACTACACTTGGTGCGGGTCAGTTGGCTAACTATCAGTTCAAGTTCAGTGCGGAAATGTTTGAGCCCTGAAAGTTTAAAGTCTTGCTTAGTTTGCTTTCTGAAAAACTTGTTTTACTCAATTCAGAATAGTGTTTAGTAGGGCAATGTTCTTATGAAGATCAGCCTGATTGATTCAGGCCTGATAAACTTGAATGCAATGAATGAACAAGTAATATGGCAAGTATGCACAATATCAAAGCAGTAAGAACACAAGGAGTTTAACGTGGTTCAGAGTCTCAAGCTCCTACGTCCACGGCCTGACTTAACAGGAAATCCACTCAAGGGATTCTTGGTTTTAACGTGCCAAGGTGCACCAAGACCAGCTATCCCCACTGATCTATACAACTCCACTTACTAACACACTGACAGACTTACTCCCAACAAACCTAACTTAGGGTTTTGGTTTCAGTTTGGATTCCAACTAAGTTGAGATTATCCTTACAAGGCAAAGCTATGCTAAGGATTGGACAATCTCTCTAAGCTTAAGGTAATGCTATTTAGCTCTTGGAATACAGAATAACTCTCGGTTGCTAAGAAACACTTGGGAAATTTAGATAGTTTCGAGTGCTTCTTCTTAAGGGTTTAATGCTTTGAATACTTGAGAGTTTGAGTAATTTATTGCTTGGAAATTTCCCGTAACCTTGAATGGGTTCAAGGCCTTCTGTATTTATAGGTGATTTGAAAAACTATCCGTTGGAGAGATAGCCTTCGAGTCATCTATGTAGAGTGGCTTCAAATGGATATATCTCCATGCAGCAGCCGTCCTTGCATGGATTTGGTATTTGCATTAAATGCACATTGAATGATTGCCCGTTGAATATGCAGTCTGAATTCAGTCTACATGTCAGGTTCCGTACGTGCGTGTCCTTCTCGGATTGGTCCACGTCATCAGGTTGGTGAGAATGTCAGAACTTATTCCTGAGCTTCAGGCTTGTCTTATTAAGTTCATTTTGTCTTGAGCCCACCAGTCTTGTCCTGACGCTGAAATTCTTTTTGCATTGCTTGGCTCTACTCCAAGTCTTCCCATTAACTCAGTGACCTCATGTTCCCTTCAGGACTGAGTTAGTAATGACCTCAGGGTCATACTCTTCATCACTGACACTTACTCAGCCAGCTTAGAGGACTACCATAAGTTCAGGATGGTGCTCTTCGTCTTCAGGCTCTGAGTCTTGATTTGTCTCCAGTGAGTTCTCCTCTCACTGAGTACCTGTGAAGTGTAAAATGACTAAGTACTAATCCTAATCAAGACTAGCCTGACAAAGACAGATTAAGGCAAACATCTTTTCAGGGGCTTTGGGATCTTAATCAAAACTGACAATGTCCCAACAATTTCCCCCTTTTTGATGATGCCAAAACACTGAAAAGATCCTCAAAACATTTAGAGAAAATATGATAAACCTATCTATAAGATAAGACAGTGTTAGAGCAATTCTTGATAAAGTACAGAATTTAAAACAAACAGTTAAAAAGACAATGAGTTTTTGTCTGTGGGCAAAAGTAATAGATTTCATTGATAGGTGTTGAAATGATTACAATGAATCTAATCTATTACAAAGAAGCCTGTGAACACCTAGACTAATCTCATTTCAGGCTTGAGTCCATATCCTGCATAAACTCTTGCCTTCAGCTCGTCAAGTCTTCCAGGTTGGTTCACGTATCCTTCAGCTTTGGCTATCTTCAATACTTCCATCATTATGGCATTTGTATCATACTTTTGAGTTCCAGGAACCAAGGGAGGAGCTCGAATGGTGAACTCAGGAGCCTTCACTTGAACTTGAGCTGCATCAGCCTCCTCCAAGATCTTCTGGAATAACTCAGGATGATTGTCCATCATGTAGTCAGTGAAGTGGGCATTGATATCGTCAGTGTCACCCCACTTCTTCACAACATACCACAATCTAACAAATTCATCCCTTGCATCAGTCCAGAACTCCTTCAATGCCTCTGAGACGAACTCATCAACAAAAGCTTCCCTTACTCCTGATTCTGGCCTACTGGCTTGAAGAATTGTTGATTTCCTAACTGTTGGCTTCTTCCTGTACTTCCTGGGCTCAGGCTTCGCCTTCTTCCTCCTTAGCAAGCTGATCACTGCATCATCCAGTTCTCGTTGTTGAAACTCAGTGATATCTGTCAGCTTCTCAACCTTTTTCTCTAGGATGCGCATCTTCTCCTTCTGAGCAATTTCAGCTCTGCGCATAGCCTCAGATTTCTCAGAGTGATCTCCCCATGCTTCAGCACATAACTCCGCCACCAACTCCCCTGAGTAAGTGATGGGATTCTTTCTTGAGCTCATGGGAGACAATCTCTGAACTGTCTCAGGTTGTTGCTTGGAAGGTTCATCAGCCTTTGCCTTTGTTGCCTCCTCTCTCAGCTTGGCAACAACTTCCATTCCTTCTTTCTCCACTGCCGCTAACCTAGCTGACTTCCTCACCCTTAATATGTTTCCTTCAGGATTGGCTTCAGGGTCAGCTAGAACGGTCTCACCATGATTGACTGCCTCCGATACCTCAGGGCGGGATCTTTTCTTCTTCTTTTCCCCCTTTTTGGCATCATCATTGGCCTCGAATGGGAATGCATCAGATCCGCTGTTGATTACGAAGGAGGCTAGGGAATGGACATCATTAATTCCCTCCTTCAATAATTCAACTCCCATCGAAATTCCAATGCCTGCGTAAGAAACCGAATTGATAGCAGCATTGACTTTCTTCTCAAAGACCTCCATAGTGAGTTGGAGACTTTGTTCAGCCTTGGTGATCCTTTCCTCCACCTTCAAGGACTCACCGCTGACTCTGCTGGCCTCAGTTAGTATCTTTGCAGACTCGTCAGTGGCCTTTGCCAAAATGTCTGGCACTGACTGAGAGATGCGATCCAACTTCCCTGACTCCAGCTCCAGTTTGGACGCTGAGTCCATCATGGCCTGAGTGACAATAGCCCCAGTCTGAACTGCAAGCCTGTCAACTGCCTGATTCAACTTCTCATCCCTGATCGCATCCCTTTCATCAAGTTTCTTGAGAGTGTTCCTAAGCATCTTCTTGGTGCGCTTCCTCTCATTCTTCACTGACTTGGCCGTGTCAGTCATCGTCCTCTTAAGCAAAATCAGCTCCCTGTTGGCAAGGGTGTTGTAGGCTGACTTTGTCCACCTGATGTGTTTTGCCAGGGCCTTGGAGTCTTCTTCTTTTTCAGCTCGTAGCCTCATCACTTCCTCCTGAAGTTCAGCTAGATTTTCTGTGGTTTTCTCCTACTTGACCTCTACTATGCTTGTAAATTCAGCACGTCCGACCCCGGTTATTATCACATCTTCATCATCAACGGCCGCATCAGTGATTGGCTGCTTTCCCTTGTCAGCCCCTGCGTCATCAGTCCCTTCTTCAAGGTGCACTGAAGGCAGTTGTGAAGTAGTCAAAGCCATCTGCTCAGGCTCAGCTAAGCTAACTTGAACCTTAGGAACTTGTCCCTCGGAACTGAGAGTCTCCTTGGATGCCTCAACATCTTCCTCTCTTGTCTCAGGGCAGGGAATCCCTTCATCGACAGATGTCTCATTGGCAGCTGAGATGTTCAAAACATCCTCAGCCACTGGTCCTCCCTTGGCACCAGTGTCCTTATCACCTTCCCCCTGAGCCTGAGGCTCAGAGATCATCTCATCAACTTCTCTCGCAATCTCCTCCACTGCCTTCTCCACAACTCCACCCTGAGCTTCATCATCCTCCTCACCATCCTTCTCGTCATCAGACAGGAGGTCAGCCTTGCTCTTGGACATCATATCAGCCACTAGCTGCTTCAGGTTGTCAAAGTTCAAGAGTTGAAGTCAGCTAGTTAGTCCAAAGAAAGAGCAAATCTTGGCCTCCTCCGTCTCCCAATGCTCCCAGCCGCGAGCATCCACTAGCATATGTTGCTCCTGCATGTTTGATTGTTTGAAATCCAACCAAACCTTGAGCTCAATCACATACGCTAGCAGCTCAGTGTACTTGTACAGCCCAGGCCAGCACTTTCCTGCCCATTCTGTGGCGTTCCCCCTGAGGGTGTTCTCAAGAATTCCACCAGCCATGTGCTCATCTAACTCCTCCTCCTCCACTTCAAGGAATTCATCCTCTTCAGCTGAAATGGATTTGGGACAGTCTTTGGGATTGGGGTATGATGGAAAGTCTGTGGGGTTTGGAAGGTTTGGCTCTGCTGACTGGTCAGGCTCATTCGTGTGTGAAGTTGATGGCGCTGACTCAGTAGGCTGATTTGGCTCTGAGGTTTGGGGTGGTTGGGGGGTTTGAGGTGTGGGGTCAGGGATGGAAGGTGTTTGGGTTTCAGGGTGTGGGAGTGTTTGAGTGGGTGCTGTCTCAGGCTGCAACGACTCAGCCGTCTCGACAGTCTTTCTTACTTCCTCCAAGTCAGAGGCTCCAGGAGAGCTTGACTTCTCCCTCTCACTCACCTCAGGTAGCTTTTTAGCCGGGGACTTTCCGGTTCCCTTCCTAAGCCTCTTTAGGGGCCTCTCTCCCTGAGCACCCACCTTTCTGACGTCATCGTCAGTTCCCTCAGCCTCAGACCCGGCCTTCTTGGGATCAGACTCAGTCCCTGATTTCGTGCTCTTCCCTGACAGCACGATCTTCACCCTCTTCTTCTTCTCAGCCGCGTCCACCTCAGGCTGCTCCACCTCCTCAGCTGCAACCTCCTCACCGTCCTTACTCCTCTCAAGGAGCTCATCTACCCTTTCAATGAGACTGGTTGCCACTCTCTTGGCCTTACCAGCTGGCTTTTTGGCCTGACCCTTTGCCTTCGCATTGGGATCAGTCAGCCCTAGCACTGAATAGGTATCACTCAGTGAGGAAAACATTACCTTCTTTGAGGAGAGACTGTCCTCAAAATCGAAGGTATACCCATGGCAAGCATGAGCAATCAGGATGGACATCCTCGTGCCGAATGGTAAGATGGCACTGACAGAAATGTGCTTCTTCTCCTCATCTCGCGTAAGCTTGTCCAACCCGGCCTGATGGAGTTGATCGAGGAAGAACTGCTCCCAGTTCGCTTCCACTCCATCAGCAATTGCTCCCATGAGTCTCAGTTTAGGCAGACTCAACTGCTCGTGAGAGCCAGTTGCTCCCATCACTATCTTGGACACCAAATCCACCAGAGCCCTGTACTCAGGCTTCAGCGTATTCTTGTTCTGACGGGCCTTGAACTCTGATGACCCAGATTTGGTCCATTTCCCAAGGAATTCTCCCTCCGAGTTTTCCTTGTACGTTTTTGGGTTGATGCCTGAGGATGGCAACTTGAAGACTTTCCTCACCGCCTGCCTGATGTTAATAGTGACCACCTCTGCATTGTAAAGAGGCTCACCGTCGCCGTTCTTCTCTCCCGTCGGCTTCAGCGCAGTCACCTTTGTGAATACTTCCCCTTTCCGCAAGAACAAGTTTAAGTATGCTTCCACAACTGTCCTTGGGAGCACGGAGATGGGGCGGGTGGTGAAGTATGTTTCCAACCCAGCATCGGAAATCCACTTGAATACTGGTTTGATTTCCTCAACTGTGAGACAGATACCTTCCATGGAGATGACTTGCTCCATGTGTACCAGCTTCTTTTCGACAACGTCCACGATCTTGTCGGTTGTCCAGTTGGAATCAAGGAATGCCATTGTTTTGAAAGAAGAGATTTTGAAATTTCTGTGTTTGAGCAAGAGAAAACTCAGTGTGCAGATTGTGCGTTATGTTTGCGTAAAAACCTCAAATGGCACTCTTGATTGATAAGACTAAGTCAGTTACTCAAACGTGGGGTTGAGATTGATCCCTGAATTCGAAAGGTTTTGAAATGAAGGGCCAGGATTAATCTCAGCTTCAATTAAACCCCATGTCAGTCATATTCCGTATAAAACGGACACGTATATGAAAAAGTAAACTGTAGCATTAAATGCTCCGTGCGCGTGGGTTTTAAATATGAAAAGACACGCTTTTAATGAAAACGGAATGCATTTAATAAAGATTTTCAGGACGAAGGACTCAGGGAGACGCTTGAAATTCACAAGAGTCAGGTTAGAACTCATTCCTGTCAGGGAGACATTGTAGTACCCTGATACCTCGCTGAGTCGAGTCTGGCCTGAGTTCCCCCTAGAACCCTACGCTGACTGCTCTCCCGGATCTAAGAGTCCTAACTCTAATGACTGTTCCATAAACCTTGCTTCAGCCAGAGGCTTAGTCAAGATGTCAGCTCTTTGCCTGTCAGTGTGAATCTTCTCCATCCTAATATCTTTCTTCTCCACATGATCTCGAATGAAGTGGTGTCTAATATCCACATGCTTGCACCTTGTGTGAAGCACTGGGTTCTGAGTAATTGCTATAGCACTATTGTTATCACAATAGATTGGAACCTGATTAGCAAACACTTGGTAGTCCCTCAACTGTTGCCTCAACCATAAAATCCGAGCGCAACAACTACCTGCAGCCATATACTCAGCCTCAGTTGTGGATGTCGCCACTGAATTCTGCTTCTTACTAAACCACGAGATCAACTTACTTCCCAAAAACTGACATGTCCCTGAGGTTGATTTCCTATCAATCCTACAACCTCCATAATCTGCATCCGAATAACCTGTCAGTTCTAAGTTGTCATCTGAAGGATACCATAGTCCCATATTGACCGTCCTTTTCAAATACTTAAGTATCCTTTTAGCAGCCTCCAAATGACTTTTTTTGGGATCAGACTGATACCTAGCACACACACCAACTGCAAACGTAATGTCAGGCCTACTTGCAGTCAGGTACAACAAAGAACCTATCAGCCCACAATACTCAGTCTGATTTACTGAAGTCCCTTCAGTGTCAGGATCCATCTTCCAATTTGTGTTCATAGGGATCCTGGCTGGATTGATGTTCTGAACACCAAACTTATGAATCAAGTCTCTTGTATACTTGGCCTGATTAATGAATATACCATGATCAGTCTGCTTGACCTGCAATCCTAAGAAGTAGTTCATCTCTCCCATCATGGACATCTCAAATTTACCAGTCATCAACTTAGAGAATTTCTCACAGAGCTGATGATTTGGTGATCCAAATATTATGTCATCCACATAAATCTGGACCAAGAGAATATCATCACCTTCAGTGATCCTGAACAAAGTCCTATCCACAGTTCCCTTCTTGAACCCATGATCTGTCAGGAATTGAGAGAGGGTATCATACCAAGCTCTTAGTGCTTGCTTAAGTCCATAGAGTGCTTTCTTCAAATGGTATACTCTATCTCCAACCTCAAACCCGGGAGGTTGTTCAACATATACCTCTTCATTGAGTACACCATTCAGGAAGGCACTCTTGACATCCATTTGATACACCTTGAACTTCTTATATGTTGCATAGGCAAGGAACAACCTGATAGCTTCCAACCTAGCCACTGGAGCAAAAGTCTCATCATAGTCTATTCCTTCAGACTGACAATACCCTTTTGCAACCAGTCTAGCCTTGTTCCTTACCACAACACCATTTTCATCCTTCTTGTTCTTGAAGACCCACTTGGTACCAATCACACCTTGATGCCTAGGTCTATCTACCAGTTCCCAAACCTGATTCCTTGTGAACTGATTCAACTCCTCTTGCATGGCAATGATCCAGTTCGAGTCAGTGAGAGCTTCTTCAATGTTCTGAGGCTCTTGCTCAGAGAGAAAGCAACAGAACAATGCACTCTCACCATGGAACCGTCTGGTCCTGACTCCCTCAGTTGGATCACCAATTATTTGATCAATGGGATGATCTTCTAACCATGTTCTCTTGCCAGGAGTTGTTCCTGAAGTACCTGCAATGTTAGTGTCTACAGGCTCATAAAATTCAGGAAATTGAACAGAAGGGGATGATCCTGAGTCTATACCAAAGGGATTAATAAGTTCAATGTCAGGGACATTGATTCCCCCTTGATGAGGTGACTCAGGAACCGTCTCAGCTGCAACAGCATCTTCATAGACGGTGCTTACCTCAGGTTGAGCCTGTTCCTCAGTCTGAGGCTCAACAATCCCTGATGTGCTGGGCTTAGGAGTGGCACCTGATTCATCATCCTGATCGTCATCATCATCCCATCTCGGAATTGGCACAGTCTTGATCTTGGGATCAGGTTGATTCTTCGAGCTCAGCCTTGTCACACTCCTTGTGACCTCCTCAGTGTCAGGATTCAACACCTTTGCCCTAGACTCATTAGCAGATTCATCAAAGACAACATGAGGTGATTCTTCCACAACAAGGGTCCTACAATTGTAAACCCTGAAGGCTTTACTAACTTCAGAATATCCTAAGAATATTCTTTCATCAGATTTGCTATCAAAGGCTTTCAATTGGGTCTTTCCATTGTTGAGGATGAAGCACTTACAACCAAATACATGAAAATAAGAAATACGAGGTTTCCTTTTGTTCCATGTCTCATATGGGGTCTGAGCATATTTTTTGTTCAGCATGGATCTGTTCTGAGTGTAGCATGCAGTGTTGATTGCCTCAGCCCAGAATTTCTTGGGCAATCCTGACTCTGCCAGCAAGGTCCTTGCAGCTTCCTTCAGTGTCTTGTTCCTCCTTTCAGCGACACCATTCTGTTGTGGGGTTCTAGCTGCAGATGTCTCATGAGCTATACCAAGTTCATTACAAAAGTCAGAAATATATGAATTTATAAATTCAGTGCCCTTGTCAGATCTGATCTTAGTAATGGACTGATTCTTCTCATTGCTGAGTCTCCTGAGCAACTCTGGAAGCTTCACCTGTGTTTCCTTTTTACTCAACAAGAAAATAACCCAAGTATATCTAGAATAATCATCAATAACCACAAGGGTATACTTTCTACCATTCATACTCACAGGTGTTATGGGACCAAATAAATCCATGTGCAAGAGCTGAAGTATCCTGTCAGTGGAATAAGAAGCTTTCTCTTTGAATGATGCTCTGACCTGCTTCCCTTCCTGACAAGCTTTGCACACGTGATCTTTGCTAAAAACTTCATTAGGTAGACCATCAACAAGTGACTGTCTAGAAATTTTGTTAAGAATCTTGAAGTTCAGGTGGCTTAATCTTTTATGCCATAACCAACTGAGCTCTAGAGAGCTTTTAGCAACAAAACAAGTATTAGGAATAGTGTTGCTCCAATCAGCGAGATAAATGTTACCTTTCCTTATACCTGATAGAAGCACTTGTGTTGATTTGTCCTTGACTGAACATATATTCGATGAGAACTCAAAACTGAACCCTTTATCACAGAATTGACTTACTGACAGCAGGTTATGCTTCAGTCCTTCCACAAAGGACACATTTTCCACTCTGACTGTACCTATTATCAAGACACCAAAACCTTTAGTAACACCTTTTGAGTTATCACCAAAGGTTACCTGTGGACCATCTTTAACTTGGTATTCTTGGAGAAGACTCTTCATTCCAGTCATGTGCCTTGAGCAACCACTGTCTAGGTACCAAACAGCTTTGATAGAGTCTCCTCTCCTCTTGTTGTGATCCACAGCCGCCTGCAAGCAAATCAGGTTTTAGGTACCCATTGGGTGTTGGGTCCTATTGTGTCAGCTGTACCCTTCGGGATCCAGACTTGCTTCACAACCCTGATTGCCTCAGAGTGGTAAATCTGTCTCCCTGAAACATCGACATACACAACTTTCTTCTTCTTTGCCTTAAAGGAAGATGGTGTATGAGTGTTAGACTTAGGCTTCACAGGAACCTGAGTGGGTGCCTTTTGGGCTGGCTTCCTGTTCTTCCTAGGTCTGGGTGCAGCAGGTATTGGGCCTTGTTCTTGATAAGGACCCTGATTTCTATTCCCCCTAGGCAAGTGAGGGAAAGGAAAACAGTTAAAGGCCTCAGGATGCCAAAACCACGGGGGTGTCATCATATTTGGCCTTCCCTGTTGGTATTGCCAAGCATGATGGTACCCTCGCTGACCAGTCTGAGGGCTCTTGGCCTGAGTCTTCCTCTGCTTTCGCTGAGATTTTCCCTGACCTGAGCTCTCAGGGGCTTCCGTAGGTTGCTTTGCCTTTCCCTTGGGTTTTGGCTTAGCTACCTTAGGAGCAACCCTAACTGTGTCAACGGTTTTCTTGCCCTTATCAGTTTGACGGGCCTGGAGCACAACCTTAGGTGCACTCTGGCCTGTCTGAACAAATACCCTCTCAGTGTTGCTCCCTGAAGCAACATGAGACTGACCTTGTGAGGATTTCTCAGGAATATATCCAAGTCCCTTTTTCTTGTTCCCAAGTATCTGGTTGCTATTTATTTCCTCTCTAGCCACTGAGAATTTATTCATTGCTGCAACCTTTTTCTTGAGAGAGTCCTCACTCTTTTTCAGGATTTCATGTCTGGTAAAGAGGTCATCAAACTTACTCTTAAGTGCTTTTAGTTCTTCCTTCCTGACCAGCTCTTCCTCAGCCAGTTCCTTCAGAATCTTCTCTCTTGGAAGACGCTCAGCATTGATTAAATCAATCTCCTGAGTTAGTCTCACAATTTGAGCTGATTCTTTAAGATCAGACTGAGTGAGTTGTTCGTTCAGGTTTTGAACCTCAGTACTCAATTTCTTGTTCTCCTCTACCAAGAAGACATTAGTTTCCTGCAGTCTGGAGAAATCAACCATCAATTGATCAAGGCAGATCTGAAGGTTCATTTCTCTAACTGACTCTGAGCTAAGCTCAGGATTTTGACCAGTGTAAGAAGCACAAAAAGAATTTGATGTTACCTCAGGCTCATCCCTAGCCATTAGACAGACATCATCGTACTCGTCATCTGAGAAGAGTTCAGGTGACCTTTCAGCAGGACCATCAGAATATGTTGCATCTTCAGCGACCATCGCTCTCCGATCAGCAGATCTTAGATCCCTAGTGGCTCTTCTTTCCTCTCTCTCCCTTGCACTCAGCTCCGGGCAGTCGTACTGATAGTGACCAATCTTGTTACAGTTGTAACATGCTACCTGCTCACTTACTCTTTCTTTTCTTGGTTCAGGGTTCCTCCTTGAGTCAGGTTCCCTGGTTCTTGGTGAGCTTTCAGCCTTGGTTAGATATCTATCATCGCGAGTACGTCTCTGTTCGTCTCTTCTTTCAGGTTTTGGTTCAGAATATCTCCTTTTATCACCACGTTCTCTCCTTTGGTCAGTGTTCCTTCGCTCCTCATATCTCCTCGAGCTTTGGTGGGTTCCTTCAGGTTTCCTGTCACGTGAGTCCTGATAAAACTTTTTATAACAACCAAACCTGGAATTGAGCTTGTCAAATCGTCTGGCCATCAGGCTGTACTCCTCAGCGAGTTCTTCCCTGCTCATCTCCATCAGTGACTTTGATGAAGAGTTTGATGAGGGCTCAACAGGTTCAGACCTGGCCTTGAACGCCACACTTTTCTCAGGAGTTTTCTCCTTCACTTCCTCTTCTGACTGAACTTTCTTCTTTCTTTTGTTAAGATCGAATTCAAGCGCTTTGAGCTCTGAAAAAAGCAAAGCAGAAATTATGTTACTCATATCCTGAGTGTTCTTAAGCATAATTACACTGTTGTCCCATCTCTCAGGAAGGGCATTCAGGATCTTTGAAGCAACATCTCTCCTTGGGACATCCTTGTCCAGCATCACCAACTCATTCATCAACTTGATGAATCTAGACTCCATTTGATCTATGCTCTCGTCAGGCAGCATCTCGAACGCCTCGAATTTCTGAATGGCAATGTTTCTCTTGTTCTCCTTGATCTTTTTAGATCCCTCACACATCCTTGTCAGCTCATCCCAAACCTCCTTTGCCATCTTTAAGTTCATCAGCCTAGCTGACTCCTCGAAGGGCACCGTATGCAAGATGATGTTTCTGGCAACGTTGTCAAGTCCCACCATCTTGATTTCATCGTTGGTCATATCTTTCCTTTCTTTAGGAACCTGCACGCCAATCGCAAGATCCTCATATCCCAGTCCTCTGATGTTAGGAATAGTGATCTTGATCGGTCCCTCCCTGAGTACGCGCGGCATCTGGTCATGGATGGCATCTAGATGTGCTTCTAATCTGAACTTCCAATAGACAAAGTTAGACACAGAGAATTCAGGTAACGAAGCTTCAAGTCTCCTCGAAGTCATGATGATGCAAGTTTTATGAAAAGCAAACTCAGATCTGTTCAGTGACTACCAACAGTTTCTCCTTTGAAACTATTAGTATTCAAAGTCAGTGGTCTTTCGAACCACTGCTCTGATACCACTTGTTGGTCCCGGTACAAGACTGAGGAATACGTGTATGGGGGGGAATACACGTATACCAATTTTTCAACCTTAAAACTGACTGAGTCTCCTTTACTCAGAGTGGTAAAGAACTAGAAGCTGATAACACACCTACTGACTACACTTGGTGCGGGTCAGTTGGCTAACTATCAGTTCAAGTTCAGTGCGGAAATGTTTGAGCCCTGAAAGTTTAAAGTCTTGCTTAGTTTGCTTTCTGAAAAACTTGTTTTACTCAATTCAGAATAGTGTTTAGTAGGGCAATGTTCTTATGAAGATCAGCCTGATTGATTCAGGCCTGATAAACTTGAATGCAATGAATGAACAAGTAATATGGCAAGTATGCACAATATCAAAGCAGTAAGAACACAAGGAGTTTAACGTGGTTCAGGGTCTCAAGCTCCTACGTCCACGGCCTGACTTAACAGGAAATCCACTCAAGGGATTCTTGTTTTTAACGTGCCAAGGTGCACCAAGACCAGCTATCCTCACTGATCTATACAACTCCACTTACTAACACACTGACTGACTTACTCCCAACAAACCTAACTTAGGGTTTTGGTTTCAGTTTGGATTCCAACTAAGTTGAGATTATCCTTACAAGGCAAAGCTATGCTAAGGATTGGATAATCTCTCTAAGCTTAAGGTAATGCTATTTAGCTCTTGGAATACAGAATAACTCTCGGTTGCTAAGAAACACTTGGGAAATTTAGATGGTTTCGAGTGCTTCTTCTTAAGGGTTGAATGCTTTGAATACTTGAGAGTTTGAGTAATTTCTGGCTTGGAAATTTCCCGTAACCTTGAATGGGTTCAAGGCCTTCAGTATTTATAGGTGATTTGAAAAACTATCCGTTGGAGAGATAGCCTTCGTGTCATCTATGTAGAGTGGCTTCAAACGGACATATCTTCATGCAGCAGCCGTCCTTGCATGGATTTGGTATTTGCATTAAATGCACACTGAATGCTTGCCCGTTGAATATGCAGTCTGAATTCAGTCTACATGTCAGGTTCCGTACGTGCGTGTCCTTCTCGGATTGGTCCACATCATCAGGTTGGTGAGAATGTCAGAACTTATTCCTGAGCTTCAGGCTTGTCTTATTAAGTTCATTTTGTCTTGAGCCCACCAGTCTTGTCCTGACGCTGAAATTCTTTTTGCATTGCTTGGCTCTACTCCAAGTCTTCCCATTAACTCAGTGACCTCCTGTTCCCTTCAGGACTGAGTTAGTAATGACCTCAGGGTCATACTCTTCATCACTGACACTTACTCAGCCAGCTTAGAGGACTGCCATAAGTTCAGGATGGTGCTCTTCGTCTTCAGGCTCTGAGTCTTGATTTGTCTCCAGTGAGTTCTCCTCTCACTGAGTACCTGTGAAGTGTAAAATGACTAAGTACTAATCCTAATCATGACTAGCCTGACAAAGACAGATTAAGGCAAACATCTTTTCAGGGACTTTGGGATCTTAATCAAAACTGACAATGTCCCAACACCGCCACCATCACCACTCTTACCACCGTGTATCGGCCCAGATTCGTCGATGCCTCGACCCAGATACACTGCAACCACCGTGCCACGACCTCCCTCCGTAGATCCGCCACCACCACCGCCTTCCTCCGTAGATCCGCCGCCACCACCGCATCAACCCTCGATTCAAGATAAGGAACGACATTGTTTCTCCCTAAATTTCGGCAATCGAAATCACTATAAGACCTTACTTTTTTACTTTTTATATCATTAGTTGTCGGACGAATATATCACCACCTCCATACTCCCTGAATCATCATACATTTATTATCTCTCGTTGATTTTGATGCAGTTTATGTAACGTCCCGAACCCAATATATATTAATTATATCGAATTCGAAGTGTTATTGTGATCAAAAGTCCGAACTATAAAATTTTTGAAGGAAATATAACGGAAATGAGAGATGATGAGTTTTTATGCAGCGGAAGAAATGAATAGAATAAATTTAATAAGTATATCACACACATATATGTGTACGTAAAGCATAGTATTAACGGCAACATTTTATTTAAGTGGGAAACTCCGTGTCGTCTCTATTACTGTCCTTGCTCCACGAAATCATAATCTGCAAGGGGTTAGGAAAATGGGGCGTGAGATTTGAATTCTCACGTATGGGTGATTTGCAACGTCATGGGATTGGTAAATCCGAAATATATTAAATTATACTCATTAATAAAGTATTTAATTTATTTAAGCAGTTGACATATAAGTATGAAATACATATATCACAGAAATAACAAGTTCATATAATAATCAGTTGGGCACAACAAGTTTCACATCATATAATTGAAATATCACAAGTTGGTTCACGTTAAGGGGCAAAGCCCACAATCAATTCCACATATAACAAATCTCATCTCAAAACAATATAAATAATTCCCCGTGACCATGCACCTGATCTATTATCAAACATGGCCACGCATCATTTCCACAAAGTGATCCTTTTCAACTCCAACCATCAACAGCCTTGATTCCGAGGGCGTCCAACGACAGCGTCCCCGGAGACCGGAAAATAATCAACGACCTTGATTCCGAGGGCGTCCAACGACAGCGTCCCCGGAGGCCGGAAAACAATACCCAAATCACAACTCCGTACTTACTAACTTTCCATAAAACTGATACAACAAACTTCACTGAGAAAAATACTTGATTGACAACAGAACTGATTCATGCTCACATAAGGTGTTTACTCATGCAGTGGTGATCGATTCACAAAACAACAGGCAATATATAACATATATAGTTATATCACATAATCTAAACAGTTATATAGATAGGTGTTACATTTATGTTGGATTAGATATTTTTGATTTGATTTAATCGAGTTCAGGAAATACCGGCACGACGTTATTAATAGCAGATCAATCAACAGATCATCACCCACCTGATTGTTTCGAGTCCCGAGAATGATGTGTAGGCAGAGGGTCGAAAACCTCGTGCGCGTTCCAACTAGTACCAAATCCTAGTAGGAAGATATTTAATTAAAAGTTGACCTTTGAAAACGTTTAGGAAAACTTGAGAGTTTGTGTTACGAGAGTCGAGAAAGTTGTGGTCTTATAAACTCAAAAAGGACTTGCTTAAGGGTCACACCCTATTTTGGTAAGTACACTACTTCTAAAAAGGTGAGTGTATTTACTAGTATACTTGTGGTATGACTATCTCGATTACTACAAAAACAATCTTTTGATAAGTACACCCCTTTTTAAGAGGAGGTGTATTAGGGGGGTGTATTTACTAAAAGCAGTAGTGTAACAGGGGGTGTATTTACTGAAAGCAGTGGTGTAACAGGACGGTGTATTTACTGATTTCTGTGGTGTAACAGGGGGGTGTATTTACTGAATTTAGGGGTGTCCTTAATAAAGGCCCTTTAAGGAAAAATATAATTATTAAACTTGGAAATACTTAGAAAAATATTAATAAAATTAAAGAAAAGGTTTTTCTTTCTTAAGAATTCTATTTCTCATTTTAAAAGAAATCTTGAAAATAATTAATCACATTTTATAAATAAAAACCCTTTATTAAAACTTATTAATAAACTTTAGACTTTCTAAGAAGTTTATAAAAAATACTTTTCTTTTCTAATATTAATAACACCTCTAAAATTGATTTGTAATACTTCTAAAACAAAAGAATTATACTATTTTCCACCTTCTTCATTTGTTTATTAAATTGGGTATTAAACGACTTATCTTTTCGTTCCAAAATTTCCAACAGTCGCACAAAGGGAAGACGAATTCCCCTTTGCCTCCAAAAACTCAACTAACAATAAAACAAACTAATTTCGGCACCACATCATCAGCTAACCAAACCAAACTAATTCATCCATCTAATAATATTATCCAACTAAATAATACTAAATACCCAAGCTAAGAATACTAGACAATTAATCCAAAAATACTAAACATCTTAATTCACTAATATTCACCAACTAAGCCAACAACACTAATTTGTCAAAACAATAACACCAACCAACTTAACCAATAGCACCAAACAACTAATTCAATAATACTAAACAACAAAATACTAACAGTCCATCTACAAGTCTCAATTCCAAAACAATAATTATCTTAAAACTTACAACGGTTCAACGGGAAACAATTCAATTCCTAATCCACTATTACGAGAATTAGAGAGAATTAAACAATTCTTACGAGTCCGGCTCGCGGTGGTAAACGGACGGCCTAACGGCGTCGATTGGGATATCGAAAAACGGATTTGAACAGCCTAACGGCGTCGTTTCGGTTTTCCAAAATTACGGGCAGCAGCTATTCGTTCTTCATGGTTCATCGGAAAGGCGATGGAGGCGACATCGTCTCGATTACACGAAAAGAGGCAAAACATGAGTCTATTGTTTGTAAGGGTAATTAATTTGAAACCGAGTGAAATTGAAGGAATTTTCGGATGAATTGATAAGGGGATTTAATCGAGGATACTGAAATTGAAATTGAACGAATCGAAAAAGGAATTGAGACTCACTCAAATATTGAGGCGGACGGCGGCGGCGTTCCGATCGAAGAACAGCGGCGGCTGGCTTCAATCGAGAGGGAGGACAGAGGCGCGACGGCTGGAGTACGGCGGTGAGCGGCGGTGCTCGGAGTTGAGGCCACGGCGGCGTGGTGCGCGGCTGAAAGGAGAGGCGCGGCTTGGTGCGAAGGGGATGGCGGCAGCGAGAGGACGGTGTTGGAGTCGACGGCGTCGCGGCGCTCCGTTTGAAGCTGGGGAAGAGCGCGGCGGCGCTGCTTCGCCGGAAGGAGGAGGGCGGCGGCGTAGGGGTGTGCGGCGGCGGTGGCCGTTCGCCGAAAAAGAAGAAGGGAGGAGGAGGCGCGGCTAGGCGGCGCTGGTTCTGCACGGTGGAGGAGCGACGGAGGGCGGCCGATCGGAGAGAGGGAAAGAGGCGGTGGCCGCGGCTTGCTACGGAGGGAGAAGAGAGAGGGAGTATGAGAATTGGGAAAAACTGAAAAATGGGGAAGAAGAGTACCCTGTACGCGTTTTGGCTTAGAGGGGAAAAAGAAAGAGATAATTGATTGGATTTAATTTCTTTATTAATTAATTAAAAGGAATGAATTAATATGTGGTGGAAATTAATACTTAATTAATTTAATTCAAAAAGGAAAATAATTTATGTGGCCAGAATTAACCCCTTTAATTCTGATATTTTCGTCCCCACTTGATACGGTTTAGGGATCGTTTGGTTCACGAGTTTAATCCCGATTTGAGAATTAATACAGTTTTAAGATTCGAATAATATTTTATTGTATTTTAATTGTTCTCAATAAATTAAACGGATCGAAATCCTAATTTTTAATCTTTGAATTAATTAATTTCTCGTAGTCCTTTATTCGTTTGAAAGATTCTATTCTTTCTACGAATTTAGGAATTTGTAAAAAGGGTATATATTTAAATTACACAAAAGCACACAAAATAATAAAATAAAAAGAAATAAAGATAAGAAAATAAAATAAGGGTTCTAGGAATATAAAAGGTATAAAACGGGACGGGGTATTACAGTTTAAGAGACTCTAAAGACAGCTTACACATTCTGATGGAATGGAATTATTGATTTTTCTTTTCCAGATTTTAATATGAAAAACTTTATATAGATTTGTAAAAAAAATTAATTTGGCACTGTGATGTTTGTGTTTGAGTTTTATTCTTTTATTTGTGATGTATATGCCGGTGTGCAAATATATATTGAAATTGGATATTCGAAAAAATTAGTGTATTGAAATTAAATATTCGAAAAAAAATCTCAGAAATTATGTATGTTCAAAAAATAATTGAAGTTGCACCATTGATAAAACCCTTAAAAGTAATCAATAGTTATATGGGTGCAAAATTCTATTTAAAATGTACACTCAAATAACTTGATAAACAACAATAATTATGTGTGTGCAAAGTATTATTAAAAATGCACACTTGTTGAAAAAGGTGATTGTGTGCACTTTATATGAATGCAAAATGTTATTAAATTTGCACGTACTATATGTCAGTCACATCACAATTTTATTGGGGGTGGTGGGGTGGCCAGAAAAGTAGGGTTGAGGGTGGGTGATTTTGAGGGTGGTTTGCCCTTCATTGTATTTTTAAAAAAACTGGTGCCCTTTTTGTGTTTAGAGGGCAATGTGTGTCCCTCTTTGTAATTGCTCCTACTTTACTTAAACATATTTAACAATGAATCATAAAAATTGGTGTTGTCTATTTATGTAGAAAAAATATTTTACATCATACAAACTTGTACATATATTAGAAACTAATTTTTTTTTTAATATCTTTCATTATTATTAAATCGGGTTTGAGCAATGTTTTATAAAAATATATTTTGAAATTAAAATAAATTATATTTTTTTCTTCTAGATCTGACATATGATTTAGCGTGTCATGTATTTTTTGTGCCGACTTCAGCTTTCATATAGTTTTAGTACCGCTGAAAATTTACATCATGTATAGAGTATCCCAGAAATTTACACCATGTATCGAATTGCAATAATAAATTAGTTCGTGTATCAAGTTGCAAACTTTAAAAGTTCATGTTATAATTGATAACGACTATAAAATTCGTGAATTTTATTGCAATTAAACCCTTAAAAAATAATTAAAAAGTAATACCATGTAATCCATCCAGAAGGAATCGTCCAAAACTTAGACTCATTCAAGCGGAAATTAGTCAATAGAGAAAGACAAGTGCCTTGCATACATTAACTTCGATATTTTGTCCTTTCCGAAAAAAAAAAACAATTTGATATTTTGTTGAATAAATATGCCCATTATTTTTTTTTTTAATTAAGTAAATGTTCCATCAAAGTTTAAAGTTATTATATAGATTAAATAAGCTTTTTTCAAAGTCATACGCAGAGATATTTCATTAAATATTTCCATTTTGTACATATTTTTCCACATTTGCGGTGGAAAATGGGGTGAAAATATTCTATGCTACAGGACGAAAATATCCGAAAATTTCCACGATATATCCATTTTTCGTGATCATCGATATCGATATTGGGGGGTAACGATATTTCCATAGTACACTACAAAAAAGATGGAGATTAGCGACGGGAATTTTGCAACGGCAAGAATATCCGTCGCAAATTCCTGAATTTGCGACGGATTTTTGTAAGCCGTCGCAAAAAATGACAATTTGCGAAGGCTTAGGAAGTCTGTCGCAAAATATAGTAATTTGCGACGGATAAGCCGTCGCAAAATCTAGGGCCCACCGACTTCGTCTTGAACCGGCTACATTTGCGACGGAAAGGTCGTCACAAATTTCAATTTTGAGTTTGCGACGGTCAATTCCGTCGCAAAACATACCCGTTTAAAGGTGACCGTTCGGGAAGCGACCCGTTTGACTGATTTGCGACGGAAGAGGCCATCGCAATTTAAACTTTGTAATTGCGACGGACTAAAGCCGTCGCAATGCTTACATTTATATTCGCGACCTCTCGGGAAACGGCCCATTGACTGATTTGCGACGGAATGTCCGTCGCAAATTCGAGCCGTTTTACGCGTCTTATCGGGAAACGGTGCGTTGACTGATTTGCGACGCCTTTTCCGTCGCAAATCAGTAAGAAACGGCGTCGTTTTGCGTTTGACGGGCAAAATTTGCGACGGACAGGCGTCCGTCGCAAATTTTTTTCCACTTATTTATACAGGCCCGCCGCGTTGCAGACGGAGAAAGAGAGAAAAGAAGAAGAAGAAGAGGAAAAAGAGAGGAAAAGGAAGGAGAAGTCGGGTGCCGTCGCTGTAGAGCCAATCCGTCCCCACCGAGTTCTCGTTTCGTCATCTTCTACAAATAAACCGTAAGTTTTCTTCATTTTTACCGTTTAAAATTTAATTTTAAAGCATGTTTAGAGAATTGATTTTAGTTGAGAATTGATTTTAGTTGAATTGTTTGAATTATATTAGTAATGAATTGATTTTAGTTGAATTAGTTGATCGAATTTTAATTTAAAGCATTTTTAAATTTTTGTTAATTAAGTTTAGAATTGAATTAGTTGAATTGTTTGAATTATATTAGAAATGAATTGATTTTAGTTGAATTAGTTGATCGAATTTAATTAGTTGATTGAATTTTAATTTAATTTTAAAGCATAATTAATTTTTGTTAAGTTTAGAATTGAATTAGTTGAATTGTTTGAATTATATTAGAAATGAATTGATTTTAGTTGAATTAGTTGATCTAATTTAATTAGTAGATCGAATTTTAATTTAATTTTAAAGCATGTTTAATTTTTGTTAAGTTTATAATTGAATTAGTTGAATTGTTTGAATTATTTAGAAATGAATTGATTTTAGTTGAATTAGTTGATCTAATTTAATTAGTAGATCGAATTTTAATTTAATTTTAAAGCATGTTTAATTTTTGTTAAGTTTATAATTGAATTAGTTGAATTTATAATTATTACAGATGAACCCAGGTCAAGATAATTTTCTCAGTGTCATCATAGTTGACAACAAGTAAGTATTTTTTAATGAATTATGTATACTTTTAATTATATATATATATTAATATAATTAACTTGATTTTTTAATTTTGTTGTCACAGACTGCTTCCAGCCCATGAGACTAGCTTAATCGTCTCACAAATCATTAGGATGAGACAATTTGAGTATGGTGCCCACTCGTGGAGTCAAGTGTCCGAGCAAAAGAGGATGGAGTACTTTGATGACTTTAAGGTATAAAAAATTTATTTATTATGATTTTAATTTAACTTTTAATTTTTTAATTTATTCGTTAATATTCTATTTTTAATTTATTTGCAGAGGCAGTGCGTTTGGGACCCTGCCAACGATAGTATTATGTACCAATTGTTCTGTGCGAAAGCGCAAGAACGGTACAAAGATATTATCTACGGCCTGAAGAAGCGGTGGGAGCGTGGGGATCGTGTGGAGTTGGGTCAAGCACCAGACGGACGATCGATATGGGATGGTTTGGTGGATCACTGGAACAGTGAACCATCATTCTGAAGAAGATCATGAAGGGAGAGAGATAGAGAGAGAGAGAGAGAGGGGAGAGGGAGAGAAGAGAGAGAGAAGAGAGAGTCAGTTTGAACAATTTATTTATGTTTTTTGATAAATTTTTGGTAAGGACATTCCCGGTTACAAGGTTTCCGCCATTATTACAGAGATAATGAGGGATAATTTAGAGTAGAACGCAATGAAGTTCAAACACGTCTCGTCGCAGCGGAAGCAGTACTACTTGGATGGGTTTTGGGTATATATATGCAAATATTTATAAACAATTAGTTGGTTAAAAATATTTGCATATATATACTCGAAACTCATCCAAGTAGTACTGCTTCCGCTGCGACGAGACGAGTTTGAACTTCATTGCGTTCTCCTCTAGATTATCCCTCAATATCTCTGTAATAATGGCGGAAACCTTGTGACCGGGAATGATGCTACAAATAGTATTTCAACAAAGATATTACTAATTCAGTGTTAATTAACTAATTACTTGTAGCAAACATATACATGATCTTAGATGAATTAATTTGGTGAATTTTGAAAAAAAAATGAGTCAATTTGGATACATATACAATTAATTGCGTACATATGAACGAATTATAAATTTAAGCGGGAGTCGAAATAAATAGTTTTACAGAAATAATAAAAATTAAATGGCCCCAATATTTATAAAAACAAGTTAGAAACGAAAATGAATTAATTTGGTGAATTGTAGAAAAAAAATGAGTCAATTTGGATACATATACAATTAATTGCGTACAAATGAACGAATTATAAATTTAAGCGGGAGTCGAAATAAATAGTTTTACAGAAATAATAAAAATTAAATGGCCCCAATATTTATAAAAACAAGTTAGAAACGAAAATAAATTAATTTGGTGAATTGTAGAAAAAAAATGAGTCAATTTGGATACATATACAATTAATTGCGTACAAATGAACGAATTATAAATTTAAACGGGAGTCGAAATAAATAATTTTACAAAATAAAAAAAATAGTTCGGCAAAATATTTTAATAAACAACTTAGATACGAAAAGAAATTAATTTGGTGAATTATAAAAAAAATGACTTAATTTGAATACATATACAATTAATTGCAAAAAAATAAACGAAAGTAGCTTGTGCCCTAGTGGCGCGCGCCCTCTCCTCTTGCACAAAAGGTCCCGTGTTCGATTCCCCTTGGACGCAAAAAATGGATTAATTGTTCCAGACTTAATAAGACTAATATAGAAAGTGGGCTGCATATAATAAGGAATGGGCCGGTTGGCCCAGTGGTCCGCGCCCGCCCCGGCCGCCTCGGGTGCCCGGGCTCGAACCACGCGAGCCACTTTTTTTTTTTTTGTATAGGCTCGGTAATTTGCGACGGCCATATTCCGTCGCAAATATTGAATTTTGCGACGGAAAACAGCCCGTCGCAAATTATAACACAAAAAAGTATAAAAAATATATAAAAACATTTGCGACGGAATTTAGCCGTCGCAAATGTTGTTGACCCGATCGGGTCTGACTCGAAAAGTTTGCGACGGACTACTGTCCGTCGCAAATTCTGTGCGACCCGGCCGGATCTGACCCGCCGATTTTGCGATGGATTTTTCCGTCGTTAATTTGCGACGGATGGCCGAATCCGTCGCAAAAATTTGCTATGGCTGTTTTAGGTACGGATACGTGTCCGTCGCAGATCCCGTCGCAAAACACTGTTTGCGACGGATTTTCCGTCGCTAATTCCGTCGCAAAACAGTGTTTTTTTTGTAGTGGTATCCTTTAAAAAATCGATAAATATAAATATATAAAATCAATTTCGACTATATTTTTGTGCAAATTGAGCATAAAATCTTTCAAATATCGGTAAATATCGAAAAAATATCGAGAAATATCGAAAAAGTATCGAGAAATATCGAGAAAATATCCATAATTTTGTTAAATATCACAAATGTAAATTATGGTCAAATTCTATTGTAGATTTTATATATTAAAAGTTTGTTATTAATTTTTTTATAATTTTTTAAATATACCGATATCAATATTCGATATCGATATATCCATCGATATTTCCACAAATTTAAGGTCTCGATATATCCATACCGATATTTTCAACCTTGGGTGGGGGCCCTGGGGCGAGGACTTCGCCTTTTTTTTTTGCTACAAGAAAATCGAGTCCCACATATTTAGGAATGTGGTCGAGTAGAAATGTTAAACGAGTTTAGTTTGTTTATTGACAAATATTCCTGTTTTATTTTTTTTATGAAACCAAACTAGTAATAAGTTTAAATAAATATTTTTATATTATTATAGTATGAAAATTATACATTAAAATCAAACTATTTAATTATTATATAATTCATGCAAGTTAGTTCACAAACTTACTAATGAGCTTGTTCATGAACAAACGAGAAAAATATCATTGAATTTAAATTTGTTTAATTTTATTGTATTAAACACTATAAGAAAATACCTATGAAATTTTTAACAAAAAAAAATCTCATAGTAGAGATTGCCTATGAAATTTTCCTACAAAAAATTAATTTTCGTAGTGGAATTGCCTACTATTTGCATACGAAATTTTAAGTAGACATTTTCATTTATTAACCTAAAAACAATTTGTCTACAGACTCAATATTCCTAAAAAATTAAATTCTTAGGTAATTAATTACCTCAAAGTCATTTACCCACAAATAATTTACCCACAAATAATTTGTCTACTTAATATTCACAAGCAATTTATTTTGTAGGTTAAGGATGAGGATGTTTATATAATTAAAAAAAAAAATAGGCAAATCATAGACAATTCTCACTATAATTTTTTTAGGTCAAACTATAAAATTTGAGTTGGTGATATGTGTACAAAAATTGTCATTTTCAAACAAAATTCTACGTAAATATTCACGTCCTTCCGCATGGCATATTATAAAATTATGAGTTGACATTTTCTTTATAATTTCGTCGTCTTTTAGTCCATTTTTTATTAAACTCACTTGAAAATCAATTTTATTGTGAAATTCAAGTGTGTTTTCAAATAATATTGATTATTTTTATTAAATAATATTACTGTTAAATTAATATTTTTTAATAAAATAATTAGTACTATAAATCAGTTTTATGGTAATTACCAGCTTTCCAACATGTAATATATCGATAATAAAAATGAAATTATGAAGAGCTAATTAGTGTGAAAATGTTTCGTCCTTATGAATTCCACTAGTGTAAGCACGAAATTACCACAATACAATGTCGTTTATCTTGTTTGTTAAAAGCAATCAATAATGTATATATAGACCAATTTCTTTTCAGCTCTAAGTGAACATGTGGATTTTGTAGCACCTAATAAAAGGGAAAATTGCAAAAATGGTCCCATGAGAATTGATCCTCATTAATTTGGTCCTTTTTTTAGCGCAAATAGTCCAATACGATTTTTCCGTCAAAAAATAACGGATTAACGAGCATGAGGCCCACACACCCGTTAGTTTTCTGTCAAAAACTCGCGCGCATAATTCCCAACTCAAAATAATTAATTTCCAACTTCTTAAAACTCTACGAACTAAAGTTGCAGAATCACCTCCATACTTGCATTTTACATTGAAATGATTGTTAATAACAAAGCTGACTCATTTCCCTCTAAAAATCAAGTTTAAAAGGTTTTTCCATCCAATATTCCATAGAAAACAGTAAAATATTTAACGGATGAGACCTTTTCTGCTAAAAATGGGACAAAAAAAAAACATGGGACCAAATCTGTCAAGTACAAATTCTCATGGGACCATCCTTGCAATTTACCCCCTAATAAAACTCTCAGAGGCTACTAAGATCGTAAATACTAGTCACTTTTAACACGATTACTATTGTTTATGCTTCATCTCTTCACCAAATATTCAAACAACAGTCTAAATACCTAGTGTCTGGATTTAAACAATCAACTCTCTCGATTAAACTATTTAACTCAAATGAATAAATTATAGTTCACACCTACATACCCAATACAACAATTCAATATGTGGGTTATCCATTAATTGAAGCAAATAAAACTAGATAACGAAAAAACCAAAGCCATAAAACCATAATCACATTAGCTGTAATCATAATTCAACTATCCAAAGTTAAATACTATTTCCGTCCATCAATCTTTTACACATTCTTTTTTTGGAAATAAACAAACCAATCAAAAATAAATAAATAAATAGGTCCCACAATATCATCCACAATACCCTTACTTTACCTACTTTAAAATAAAATACTAATTTTCATTAAATTTTGTATCCAACAATAACGGGTAAAAAATTGAAGGACAGAAAAAGTATAATTAGTCCATAGTTTGGGGAGTGTTGATATGTCTTGAATCACACACTTCTCTGAGCTGTACGGGGGTCTCGCTGCCCGGTCAGCGAGTCCGGGGGGGCGGAGACGCCCCCGGCCCAACGGTATGCAGTATTGGGCCTTAAGCCCAATTTCGGTGTTTTATCTCAGTGCTATATATATAGTCTTTGAGATCTGTAATCTGTAACCTACATCAGTAATAAAATCTGTTCTCCTCTCTGCCCGTGGACGTAGCCAATTTATTGGTGAACCACGTAAATCTCTTGTCCTTTTTTTTACGTTTCTTGTTTATGCTCTATAATCCTATTCTGTCACAACAAACTGGTATCAGAGCCTGGTCGTTTCGATCAGGGTTTTTTCCGCACTATTAGGGTTTTTTGGAGCCGATCGAGAATGTCTGCTTTCAACGTAAAGGTTGACAAATTCACCGGGAGAAATAGTTTTGGCTTATGGCAAATCAAGATGCGATCTCTGCTGAAGCAGCAGGGTTTGTGGGCGCCGCTATCAGGAAAACCTAAATCTGAGGATGCAGATGAAGAAGAGTGGAATACCCTAGAAGAAAAGGCCCACTCGACTATCATGCTATGTCTGTCTGACGATGTTATCATCGAGGTTGCGGATCAGGAAACTGCCGATGGTCTCTGGAAGAAGTTAGAGAGTCTCTACATGACGAAGTCTCTAACCAATAAATTGCTTTTAAAGCAACGTCTGTTCCGTTTACGCATGCAGGAAGGTACACCCCTTCGGGATCATCTAGATAAATTAAACAAAATTTTACTAGATTTGCGTAATATTGATGTTAAAGTAGAAGATGAGGACGCTGCTTTAATTCTGTTAGTATCTTTGCCTGAATCGTATGAGAATTTTGTTGAATCGTTTATTACTGGGAAAGATACTCTGTCTCTGGAAGATGTTCGATCTGCCCTCCACAGCAGAGAAGATCGTCAACAGGCAACTGGCTCGGCCACAGAAAATCAGGCATCGGGGCTGTATGTCACGGGTAAGGGACAAAAGAAATCTGGGAAGAAAACTGGAAAGCCGAATCAGAAAGGTTCAAAAGGTCCTAAACCCAATGACATCTGCAATTACTGTAAAGAACCAGGGCACTGGAAGAATGATTGTCCTAAGAAGAAGAGGAAGCAGGAGAAGAAAGAGGGTGTCGGCGGTTCTGCAGCTGTTGCAGAAACTGATACGAATTCTGAAGATGATCTGGCCTTGGTTGCAGCTGAACAGTCACATCGTAATGATGTGTGGGTTCTTGATTCTGGGGCATCATACCATATTTGTCCTAACAGGGAGTTCTTCTCGACCTATGAGCAGATAGATGGAGGAAATGTTACCATGGCTAACAGTGCTGCCTGCAAGGTGGTTGGGATTGGCTCAGTCAGGATACGGACACATGATGGGGTATTCTGCACCTTGGATGAAGTCAGGCATGTTCCACAGATGACGAAGAATCTGATATCATTGAGTCTCCTTGACAGCAAGGGTTTCAGTTTCAAAGGTGAAGGTGGAGTTATGTATGTTTGTCAAGGTTCAAAGGTGGTTCTGACAGGCTTGAAACGTGGTACCTTATATTATCTGCGAGGTTCCACTGTGACAGGTTCTGCTGATGTTGCATCATCTGAGGTTCAGACCATGGATATGACCAGGTTGTGGCATATGAGGCTCGGTCATATGGGAGAAAGAGGGATGCAGATTTTGTCAAAGCGGGATCTTCTATCTGGGCATAAAGTGCAGAGTCTTGAATTCTGCGAACATTGTGTATTTGGGAAGCTTCATCGCAGCAAGTTCCCAAAGAAGGCAGTTCATCAGACCAAGGGGACTCTTGACTACATTCATATGGATTGTTGGGGTCCGTCACGTGTTGAGTCTATTGGAGGCCACATATATTTTGTGTCTATGATTGACGACTACTCAAGGATGACTTGGGTAATTATGATGAAACACAAAAGTGAAGCTTTCAAGAAATTCAAGCAGTGGAAGGCGTTGGTAGAAAATCAGACTGGGAAGAAGATCAAGAGACTGCGAACTGATAATGGCCTGGAGTTCTGTTCGTCTGAGTTCAATGAGTTCTGCAAGGATGCAGGGATTGCTCGACACCACACTATTCGACATACACCGCAGCAGAATGGTGTGGCAGAGCGCATGAATCAGACATTGCTGGAGAGAGCAAGATGCATGCTCTCGAATGCTGGTTTGGCTAGAAAGTTCTGGGCAGAAGCAGTAAACACGGCGTGCTATCTGATCAACCGTGGTCCTCACACTGGCATTGATTGCCAGACACCTTATGAGGTATGGTCTAATAAACCTGCAGATTATTCTTTGTTGAAGGTTTTTGGTTGTACTGTTTACTATCATGTTAGTGAGGGTAAATTAGAGCCAAGAGCTAAGAAGGGTATATTCGTTGGTTTCGGGGATGGAGTTAAGGGATATAGAATCTGGTCACCTTCAGAGAATAGAGTTATATTCAGTAGGAATGTGATTTTTGATGAGAATTCTATGTTTAACCCCACTGTGAAGTCTGTTTGTACAGAAAATTGTAGTAGTGTTGATAAACAGGTGGAGCTGCAAGTCACTCTCGATGAGAGTAAATCACAACTCCAAGGTGGAGAAGATCAACATACTCCTGCTGAAAGTACAAGTTCTGATGTTCATCCAGAAGCTCGCCAGACAAGCATAGATGTTGATAGAGCTAGGAGAACAGGCGTGAAGCCTCCTGTGCGGTACGGTTTTGAGGATATGGTGACTTATGCATTACAAGTCGCTGACGAGGTGGAAGAGGAAGAACCATCTGCAGGTGAACCATTCACCTACAGAGAGGCTGTTTCATGCAGTGAGTCGGCCCAATGGCTCACTGCAATGAGAGAAGAGATGGAATCACTTGCCAAGAATGAGACTTGGGAGCTGGTCAAACGGCCTAAGGAGAGGAAGATTGTTACTTGCAAATGGATATTCAAGAAGAAGGAAGAAACCACACCTGGTGAGGGTGTGAGATACAAAGCTCGGCTAGTTGCAAGAGGGTTCACACAGAAGGAGGGGGTTGATTATAATGAGATATTCTCACCAGTGGTCAGACACACTTCCATCAGAGTGTTACTAGCAATGGTTGCACATCAGGATTTAGAACTTGAGCAACTAGATGTGAAGACAGCTTTTCTACATGGAAAGCTCGAAGACGATATCTACATGACTCAGCCAGAGGGGTTCCAGGTTCCGGGGAAGGAAGATTATGTTTGCAAGTTGAGTAGGTCTTTATATGGGCTAAAGCAGTCTCCAAGGCAGTGGTATAAGAGGTTTGACAGTTACATGATCCAGTTGGGATACAACAGGAGTCCGTATGATTGTTGTGTGTATCACAACAAAGCTGATGATGGTTCCATGATCTATCTTGTCCTGTATGTGGATGATATGCTCATAGCTGCAAAGTCCAAGTCTGATATTCAGAAGTTGAAGGATCTGCTCAGTGCTGAGTTCGATATGAAGGATTTGGGTGCTGCCAAGAAAATTTTGGGTATGGAGATATATAGGGAAAGAGAGAAGAAGAAGCTTTTCTTGTCACAGAAGAGTTACATTCAGAAGATTTTGTCTAGATTTGGCATGTCTACCGCCAAGCCTATTGATACTCCAAGTGCTACAAATATTCATTTATCCACTGATCATGCACCAAAATCTGTAGCTGAGCAGGTGTACATGTCTCGAGTCCCATACTCTAATGCAGTAGGGAGTTTGATGTATGCTATGGTCTGCACTAGACCAGATCTTGCACATGCTGTTAGTGTTGTCAGCAGGTTCATGGGACAACCTGGAAAGGAGCATTGGCAAGCTGTGAAGAGGATTTTTCGTTATCTCAGAGGTACGTCTGATGTTGGTCTCATTTATGGAGGTGATGCTCACATTTATGTGACTGGTTATTCTGATTCTGACTATGCTGGAGATGTTGATAGTAGAAGATCTATGACTGGTTATGTTTTCACTTTTTGTGGTTCTGTTGTTAGTTGGAAGGCAACTCTGCAGGCTACAGTTACTTTGTCTACAACTGAAGCAGAGTATATGGCACTGACAGAAGCTGCTAAAGAGGGAGTTTGGTTGAAAGGGCTTGTAGGTGATCTTGGTCTACATCATGATCAAGTTATTGTATTCTGTGACAGTCTGAGTGCAATCTGTTTGACCAAGGATCAGGTCCATCATGAGAGGACAAAGCATATTGATGTGAGGTATCATTTTCTGAGGAATGAGCAGAGAATCAAGGTGATGAAAGTAGGTACTGCTGATAATCCTGCTGACATGTTCACCAAGCCAGTCCCACATAGCAAGTTTCGACATTGTTTGGACTTGCTAAACGTCACAAGCTGTTAGTTGCCCAAGGAGGGCAAATCTGAGGCAGAAAGGAGGAGTCTGTTGCATCTGGCATTGTAATGATGCATCTGCAAGGAAGATTCAAGTCAAGGTGGAGATTTGTTGATATGTCTTGAATCACACACTTCTCTGAGCAGTATTGGGCCTTAAGCCCAATTTCGGTGTTTTATCTCAGTGCTATATATATAGTCTTTGAGATCTGTAATCTGTAACCTACATCAGTAATAAAATCTGTTCTCCTCTCTGCCCGTGGACGTAGCCAATTTATTGGTGAACCACGTAAATCTCTTGTCCTTTTTTTTACGTTTCTTGTTTATGCTCTATAATCCTATTCTGTCACAACAGGGAGTAAAACCATGACAAAGAGAAAATACAATTCATGCATATCCATAAATTTAACCAACTAAACATGAAATTAAAGGGAAAAAAACCACCTTTAGATCGATATGTTAGTTACAATACTTGAAAACGTTAAGGGGAATGTTTGGTTCAAATTCTTTAATGGTAATGGTAATGATAATGAAAATCGATTTTTCGTCTATACTCCTATAATAAAAATAATATGCAGGGGGGAAGATTATGTTAATGGTGGTAGCATTGCTAGTGTTATTCTCTAATTTTAAAATAGGGGTGGACAATACATGGTACATGGTTGTTGGTTGGGGAAGAAGGAAGTGGTTGGGGAGGATGATTGCAGGAGGGAAAAAGTATAATCAAAATGGGGTAATGATTACTTTATTTAGCAGAAGAGATAATGATTTTGTTCTCATTAATTATTATAGTTACACTATTATTAATTACACTTCATTCTATTAAAAATACAATCATCAGTCACTTTCTCTCTCTCTACCAGACTTTCTCTCTATACTCCTAGAATTCTCTAAGGTTTTCTAGTGAGGCTCCCGCACCCCGTCCGTAGGTGTGTGTCTCTCTACCAATTTTTGGTTTGATCCTCCCTCTTCGTGGGATTTCATCTCCTCCCATCTGCAATTACTTGATTATTGCCTTTTATCATTCCTACTGGTGAGACACAATCAAATCCACCGGAGAAAAACCCTAATCTTACGCCGCCACCATCTCCGTCGACTGCCGTTGCGCATTACCGCTGCATCCACCACCATCGTCCTTATTGAAGTTGTCCCTGCCGTCACCGCCAACACACCACGCTGGAAGAACCCGAAAAAAATGTAGATGTACAGCGGCCGACAATGCGCCACTGCCGTTGACACCGCACCACCGCCCTAGTAGTCGCTACCACTCATCCACCGCCTAGCCGCTGCCACAGCGCCACCGGCCCTTGCCTTTCACCAATATGCAACTACCCCTCGACATCTCTAACTTTTTATTTATTTATTTAGGACTTTCTCTTGTTGTGTTTTTAGATCAACGGGTCGATCTACTTTGGCACCGTTACTACGGTGGCCATTGGGTAGGTTGACCCGTTGGATCAATTTCTTTTTTTCTTTTTGTATCTTTTTATGTTTTTTTGTGTTTTTGGTGCTCTTTGCTATATTTTTTCTGTTCGATTTGGTCCATTTAGGAGTAGGGGGTTGAAGTGTTTCTCCATTCTGGTAGTGTGCCAGATGACTTTTATCCCCTTAATCTGCGTGGTTGTTTGAATAATCGAGAAGAGAGGATGTGTTGAAGATGAAGATGGTGAGTGACACCTAAGTGTGGGGTGTCCCTATCCACCAATTGAGCCCTAAAATTGATTACGTGTCTGCCGCTTATGTTTACTCTCCATTTCTTCAAGATTGGTTTGGAATAGTTCTCTCTCTCTCTGATAACATAGCCTAGGGATTGTTGGTTTTGGTATTGTATTCTCATGGTCTGTATTAGACTTTGTTTTTCTGTCAAAAAAAATCATTATTTACATTTCTGTCATGATCTGTATTAGTCTTTGTATTAATTACATTTTTGTCAATAGGTTAGATCCTCAAAACTCTAAGGTGTGTGGTTGGCATGAGCCTATTGGCTCTAATACCATAAAAAAAAATTATTTAAAAATTTGAACTTGTTGAAGGAAATGAAATTAATTCATTTGTATAATAATTTATAATATTTTTAACATATCATTCAAAGAAAAACAACATTTTTCTTAGAAAAAAGGCCGTGAACAACATGCTACTTTAGAACAAGGAGGACGGCTGACTCGCACTCATTAGTCTTGAAATTACAATTCCCTCCTCTTCAATTTAATCGTGGGTGGTGTCCAGGCCTATGCAATGAATGAACGCTGATTTGGTTGCTCCAAAGCCCTTCATTTAGACATATTTTATACTAAATGGGCTTCAACAATGGGTGTCCAATAAGGATGGGTTTGTAAATGTGATCCGATTAATTTATTGAATGGGCTTCCGAGTATCTTAGTTTGTTGAAATGGTGGACGAAAAATACATGGCCACGATTACTTACTAGGCTTTTTGTTAAATATACTACCCTCAAATTTTTTATCTAAAAATTTGTAAAGTTTCCAAAAAATAATTCCAATTTTTTTTTTCAATTTCACTATGTTCAGTTTTTTTTTCCGGAAGAGTTAAAAATTTTCGAACACCAAATGGTGTATTCATCCTAGTAATGTATTTAACAAAGAGGCTAGTGAAAATAACCTGTGCCAAAATACATTGTCTTCCTCCTTCAAATTAATTCCTACACGATTCACTTATTCGATCGAAATTAATATGGAAACCCATATTCTTAGCAAATTCTACTTTAATTGTTAAGAATTTTAATATTATTCTTTTTATCACAGAGAATAATTTTTTTTACCCCCAAAAACTAACCTTTTCATTCCTAAAAGAATTAGTCAAACTTGGGGTATGAACCCTTTTATTAAATTAATTTCCAACAGATTAACTATGAATCCAAGAATTTTTTCTTATCAACTCTACTATTATCCGTATTTTCTTAAAATTTAATTACAAGTTGTTTTTTTTTTTCTCCCCCTTTTTTTCTGACTTGATACCCTTCCCCTTCCAATTTTTCACATTTGTGTGTCAATCTATCTTCTATTTTCTCCCTCTCCAACATTAGGTGTGCTTTCTTTTAAAATAATTATAAGGTTTAGAATATACGCTAATATGGGTTTTAATTAACATATGATTATACGTACATTGTTTAACATAGTAATACGAGACTAAAAATTATGATTATATGTTTTCAAAATTGTGGTACATGCATAATAATGAGTGGTGCGAGGTGAATAAATGGTGTTACAAACTTAATAAAATGTGGTAGAGTGTGAATTAATTGTGGTATGGGGTGAATTAGTAGTGGTACAAGATTAATAAAATGTGGTATTGTGTGAATTAATTGTGGTACATATGTGAATAAATCAAGGGTGCAAATGTTGAAAATCGGTAATGAGACGTTTTTGGTGGTCTAGCACGTAGGCTGCGCCTAGAGATTTTTTATTTTATTTTTTTTTTTTTTTTTGTAAAATCACAATTTTTTTTTTGGAATAATCAAAACATCCAATTTCGAAGGATTGCACACTTTTCTTTTATTCATCCACTAATTTATTCAAATGAAGCAAATCTCATCTATACATCATCATATATTATATTAATAGGAAGTTGATCTTGCTTATGTGTCGATATGTGGTTGATTTTGCATATGTGTCGTCTTATGGTTGATTCTGTCTACGTTGCATGCTTGTGAAAGTCATACATGTCAATTCATTATGCTTATGTGTCATCTATGTGTCCTTATATAATTAAAAGTCTAATTAAAAAAAAAATGCATGTACATGGGTTCGAACCTAGGACCATACAAAAACAATTTATGATGTTAATCAATTAAGCAAAACCATGAATATATACAAAGTTGAAATATCTATTGTATATAACTTGAGTCTATAGTAAAATATTAAATTAAATTGATCAATTAAATTTAAAACTCTAAGGACATGTTTGGTAAGAATTATTAAGGAGTGATAGATATGTAAACACATGTAATATTTTGTTTGGTGGGCTTTATTTGTAATCATAATGACCCTGTATTAAGGTGTGACCCGGTTTCTAGTGTACTATTTATATATGAGTACAAATCCTACCTCTAAAGGTGGTATGTATAAGACCATGATAATTATAATTTCTTTTTCCAATTTAGCCCTTAAATATGTAACTTCTCACCACTCTCCGATCGTGCAAATGCTGCAAAACCATATTCCTCTTGAATTGTGGATGGCGACCACTCCTCTCTAACTAGTGTTTAGGAGAAGGGGTGGAATCTGATTCAGAAAATGAGTCAAATATGCTCGAATCTGCTTCTAACTTGAATTCAAGCGTCAGCCAATTTTCTCTTTTCTAAATCTAAAGCAAAGGAGAAAAAATCAGCGACAAGGTGCAATGAGGAGGGAAGTTCAAGGGTAAATCCATTGGCCGTCGTCACTAATTCGTAGATTGCAATACACTTCGTGTGTTGTAATTTGTAATTATAGCCGGGCATGTTGTTGCGTGACCGCGTAGGTTCTACCATCTTGATCTAGATAACATGAATTGTTCCATTGGATGTTGAGCATTGGTAATTCTCTGTATTTCTAAGAATATAAATTTGATGTTTTAAAAGGTCAAATGATCAATTTTAGCTCTTATTTTTCGCAGTAATAAAATTTAGTATTCTTCACACTTTTTTTTTTTTAAATCCCCCTCACAAAATCTAAATCGGGTACCTCTACTCGTCCTCGCTCCTAAAAGCAGAGGTATTTGATATAGAGACTGCAGAGGAATCTGGAGATGAAATGAAAAAGTTAAAGCACCCAAGGTGTTATTCAGATTGAAAATCCAAATCTAGAAAAGCTAAAAATAAATATGAAAGCAGGTGATGGTGATCTAGAGAAAAAACTGAGCTTTCAAGGCATGAAACAAAGGAGATTGAAAAGCAGAAAGCTCATGAAAGGTACATGATTCTGCAAGAACAAGGAAGACTAATCATGCAAAGAAAGACACAAACGTTTGGCTTTTATACGACAACAAAGAGCAGAGGCTGTTAAGAAACATGAAGAGGAGAAAGTTGTCAAAAAACAAACGAAGGTCGAAGCTTGCAAGTGATCTGGATATGTTTTAAGTCAAGTTCTTTGACACATGAAATGACTTCGGAGGAATTTACGTTTCGAAAATTTAGAAAAATGAAACTGAGATCTTCAATTAATATTTTAAGGCTTTGAAGAGAAAGTGATTGTTACATTCGAGAATTTTCATTTTTATTGAAAATGATGAATAATTTTTTAGAATGGTAAATATGTAAATTGTGTTAGAGTTTTGAGGGTAAAATCGACTTTCTCAAATTTATCTTCAAATTTAGAAAGGCTACCAAATGAACAATATAATATATCACTTTGTATACCAAACAACAGATATATACATAAAACTGGTCTAATGAATCAAAATTTAAATTATCATATGTTATCATATGCATGCTACCAAACGAGTCGTAATTATATAAAACTTTAATGTTTAATTAACTTATTTTTATTGTCTCACTATATATTTGAGGATTTTCAATTTAGAAAATTCTAATTTGTTATAATAAATTAAAAATAAAATTAAGCAATTAAATAATTTTAGTTTTTTTTCGTTTAAGTGATAAATTGATATTTCTAAAAAAAATTGAATAATTTAAAATTTTAACATTTAATTGACAATTTTTTATTGTCTAGAAAGCGCAGCGCACCAAAATTTCAATTATTTAATTTTTTTTTTATCTCAAATCGAATTTAATATGTCGTTATATTAACTTAATTGTGTGTTAACATTTGACATTATTTTGAATATATTTATTATATAAACTTGTAATATTATTATGGTGAACAAATTTATAATATTATTGTGTATATAATGCATTATAATGTATAATTAAATTTTTTCGAAAATCCTGCGTAATATGTAGAATACTCATCTAGTACTAAAGAACTAAATACTAAATAAAATAACTTACGTGATCAAGCTACATTAATTACTCAAACATGTAAACAATAAAAACAAATAATATAAATAATTCGGAATAAAATCATACGAAGGATACAGAGTTCAATTAACAAATATCAAATCTAGAACTCCTCGAAATTGAAATATGAATTTTAACATTCCATAGCCATAACAAAATCACAAGAGTTATAAAGGGAAGTCATAAAAAAGTAGAAGAAACTTAAAAAAAACATCTTATCCGTACTACTCTTGCTGCAAAAGTTTTTTTTTTTTTTCTTTTTCAGCCAAGGGTTGTTCAACTCACGTCAATCTCCTACTCCTATAGGAAGATATGGGTTGGCATCATATGGGTCCTCCACTTGGTAAGTCTCTGCCCTATTAATTCCTCCGCAAGAGAACTTATAACGGGCCGCGAAACAATGAAATAATTGGGCTTATTTTCACATTAATTCGTGATCTATTTTTGGACCGATGAACATCAATTTTATTTTCTCAACTCTAGCTTAAAAAATTTCAAAATAACATAAAATTAAAAAAAAAATACACAATCAAAACATCGAAATCATAATAGCTTAAGCCGGATACGAGCAAAATATAGAATTGTTGTTATAAAACAATCAATTAAGCCACATCATTTACATAATAATTTCGACTTATCATATCCTTTACGATTGATAACAGAGTCATCAATCATATGTGCACTTAAGTGGAAGTAGATTCGGGGCAGATATACAAAAACTTTCGACAAAAATTCGTGTGAGACGGTGTAACGGTGAGACAGCTTACAAATTAATACTCATTCCTCTTAGAGTGTTAATGTAATATATCTAATATATATTTCGTCTCATCGTGAGATGGTGTTACATGCAAGACCTACTCAAAACTTTCAGTACTAGATAAGGTTGTCATACAGCCGGGACTATCATTGCTTTCGGATTTCCAATTTCTTGATTTTCGTCTTTCAGAGGAGCTAGAAGCGTGGATCTGTCGGTCATGGGGTGGAGCATGACGGGAATGCACTAGATGAAGATTGGTTTTTTTTTTTTAAATAAATATTTTAATTTCATTGTTATTTCATTCCTTTTTTAAAATTGTAATCATTGATTATTATTTTTATTTTAATTGTTAAATTTTGATTATTTGTTGAATTAAGATATAATTTATTGAATCGAAAATATAAAACTGGTGAAATAACAAAAAGAAAAAAGAAACTGTGAATATGAATAAAGAATAATCAATTAATTATTTCGCTTATAGGCTGCGTCTACAAAATCATCGCAAAAATCCTTGCAACAAGGATCAGCAAGGTATTGGGATCAATTATCTCTGAGCAACAGAGTGCATTCATTGGAGGCAGGCAAATTCTCGATTCGGTGGTAACCTTGAATGAAACCATTGAAGATATTAAGGCAAGAAAAGAGAAATGTTTTCTATACAAGATAGATTTTGCGAAGGCTTATGATTCTGTGGACTGGAGTTTTCTGCAAGTCATGATGGAACGGTTCAATTTTCATGAGAAATGGGTTAAGTGGATTATGGAGTGTGTTACTTCGGCTAAAGCATCAATTCTCGTGAATGGCAGTCCGACGGAGGAATTTTAGCTTGAGAGAGGACTTAGACAAGGTGATCCTCTATCACCTTTTCTTTTTCTTATTGTAGCGGAAGGTCTGAGCCTGATGCTGAAAAAAGATGTGAGAGGTGACATTTTTATGCCAATAACAGTTGGAAGAAACAAGGTTGTAATTTCTCATTTGCAATTTGCGGATGATACGATAATCTTGGGGAAATGTTCATGGGAAAACATACGTTTTTTTAAGCGATTTCTGATAAACCTAGAGCTGGTTTCTGGATTGAGAATTAACAAAGGTAAATGCTGTATTTATGGAATAAATTCTGAAATTGAGATGTTGGACAACTTTGCTTCGTTTCTTGGCTGTCGGGTTGGGGCCATTCCGTTTTTGTATTTGGGGATTAAAATTGGGAAAACTCACAGGCAGAATTCGGAATGGGAGCATGTGATACAAAAAGTGAAAAAAAGACTGAGAAAATGGGAAGGTTTGAATTTATCCATTGGAGGAAGGATGTCCTTGATAAACGTAGTACTCTCTTCACTTCCAGTATACTACTTGTCCACTTACAGAGCTCCAAAAAAGGTCTTGAGTGAGATTGTCAAGTTACAGCGGAATTTTTTCTAGGGGGGTGGTGAGAGTGTGTCGAAAATTGCCTGGATAAATTGGAAATTAATTTGTGAACCAAAACTACATGGGGGTCTTGGGGTAAGGGATTTAGAATGTTTTAACAAAGCTTTACTGGGAAAATGGGTTTGGCGGTTCTATAATAATAGAGAGAGTCTTTGGGCTAGGATTGTCGAGTCGAGATGGGGTCTTTCTTGGGGTGAGGGTCTAAGCGGGGCAAGTTCTTTGAGAGGTGTGAAACCGATTGGGTGGTGGGGAGAGGTTTTAGAAGCGGTGAAAGGGGATGATAATTGGGTTTTTTTGGGATTAGTTAAGGAAGTTGGGAATGGGGGTAATACTTTTTTTTGGGAGGATAGGTGAGCGGGTACTAGTCCTTTAAAGAGTCTTTTCCCGAGATTATATGGGTTGAGTCGGGAGAAGTCGTGTAGCATTAGTGAGATGGGGGCGTGGAGGGAGGGGGTGTGGTGTTGGAGGTGGAAATGGCGTCGTGCTTTATTTGATAGGGGGTGTGCTTTACTTGGTGATATGTCCAATGTTCTTAGCAGGTATCCTCTTGTTCAGGACCTTGAAGACAAATGGAGTTGGAGATGGGCACAAGATGGTTGATACTCCACCAGAGCGGCCTACATGAAGCCGTGGCAATTCAAGGAGCGGGGGAACGAGGAGGAGAAGGAGGTCTTCAATATATTATGGAACATCGTGCCATTGAAAATTCAAATTCATGTTTGGAGGGCCGTATGGGAGCGCATCCCTACTTCGACGAAGTTACATAAGAGAAGAGCGCTACCAAATCATGCCCACCAAACATGCGTTTTCTGTGATTCCGAACTCGAAACTGTAAGACATGTTCTATTTGAATGTTCGTATGCTTATGATCTTTGGATGGAAGGCATCAAATGGTTCGGAATTGTTGTAGCTCTACCGTCTAATCCGGAGAGTAGTTTATTTTTATTTAGTAAATTGATCAAAGGAAAAGAGGGGGAGAACCAAGGTGTGTGTGTGTGGGAATGCATAATTTGGATCATGTGGAAAGCAAGAAATGCTATTTTATTTCGCTTGGAGCGACCGAAAATTTTCGAGTTAGTGGAAGAACTAAAGTCGAGAGTTTGGAGTTGGTTCGTTACGAGGACGAAAAGGGGATTCAAAGTTTCATACTTGGAATGAGCGAGAGATATAAGAAGCACACTGGAAAGCTGATCAAGCTGGGCATTGGGAGTTGTTTGATTTTTTATTAACAGAAGGTAGTCTGTTAGTTTTGTAAGTTGCCAAAGTTTGTCATTCTTAACTCTTTTCATGTAAACTTAAATGGGTATTTCTTATACCTCATATATGAAAGGAGTTTTTTTCTGATAAAAAATAATAATAATAATAATTGTCAAGTAAATATTAATGAAATTAAATTGATTCATTCAAAAAAAAAAATGTTAAATTTAAAATTTATATTTGTTAAAGATTTAGTTTGATTAAATTAGATAGAAGTAATAAACTAAATAAATGATTTTTTTTTTTTAAAAAGTAAAACATATATACCCTCCGTCCCAGTTTTGTTTTCCCATTTGCCAAAAAGGTCCGTCCCAATTTTATTTTCTTATCCTTAAAATGGAAACTACTTTATTCATTTAAATAATATTTTATTCATCATTCACCATTCACAATACTACTTTATTCATTTAAATATTACTTTATTCATCATTAATCATTTCTAATACCACTTTATTCATTTAAATACTAAAATTCAACTTCCGCACAGTCAAATGGAAAACAAAACTGGGACGGAGAGAGTAAAATATAATTTATATAAATAAATAAATATATATATATATATATATATATATATATATATATATATATATATTTATTTATTTTCTATCTTAACGAATGAAGCACTTATATAGTTCAAGATTGCAAAATTGAATCGCAGTGCATATGCGTCGTTGCCGTTGATTTTTACATTGGGCCTACAACTTTATTTGTTGATGGCAAAAATTTGTATGAAACCGTCTCATGGCATGAGACCACCAAATTAACACTTACCTCTACCAAAGTGTTAATGAACCAATGCCCTAGTTACACCAATTCTCATTGTCTCATGTCATGAGACGGTCTCATACAAGACCTACTCTTTGTTGTTTCACATAGATTATTCGCCAATCTTTCAACCGGTTACCCGTCGGAAAGTGAGACGACCCATAAGGATCGCAAATTACTACAGAATAAAAACATTGGAAACTGCGTGAGTCTTGTAACTCTAATATCATGAAAGAATTTTGTCTCATTTAAAAATTTAAACTTATTAAAAAATATAAAATTAGTTTATTTAATGGGACAAACTCTTTTTTACCCAAAATTTAACATACCAACTCTTTTTTACCAAAAAATTTATAAATATTCTTTTTTACCCATTTTACAAATTAACTGTCTCATATACCCTTTAATTCCTATTTCTACTCTTTTATTCCTTTCCCTCTTCGCACTCCTATTCCTTTCCCCATTCCTACACCTATTTCATTACTTATATCTTATTCCTATAAATAGTATTATATTAATTCCAAAAAGGAAAAATTTTAGAAATATAATATTATATAATTTTACCATTGATAATGGAAATAATTTTTTTCAATATATATGTTTCACAATCAATATTAATTATTACTCCCTCCGTCCGAATTTTATTTTCTCATCCATAAAATGGAAACTATTTTATTCATTTAAATAATACTTTATTCATCATTCACAATTCCTCATACTACTTTATTCATTTAAATACTACTTTATTCACCAGTTATCATTCTCAATACTATTTTATTCATTTAAATACTAAAATTCAACTCTCGCACTAAACTCTGCGCACAGTCAAACGGGAAAACAAAACTAGGACGGAGGGAGTAATATTTTTATGAAATATAATAATTATTTTAATTATAATAAAATAAAATATTTTTCATGTCATTATAAAACAACGATAAAAACACTATATATTATTAATATTAATTAATAAATTGACACTGTCCATTTTTTAATTTTTATTAAATTTCAACAAGTATTCTTGAAATATCGGAGACCTAACAGAGAATTACTAAAATGACATTCCAAAACATAATTTTGTGACGGAGCCGGTTCGAAACTACTTTTTAAGTCGTTTTACCCTAGAAAAGACAAAAAAAATTAATTTAAGTGATATTCAAATATTTAATTTCTAATAAATTTAAACAAATACTATTGAAAGGTCGGAGCAAAGTTGGAGACAGGACAGAGATTTGCTAAAATGGAATTTTTATTCAAATTTTTGCGACGGAGCTGTGTCCGGATAGATTTTTAGGTCGTTTTACCCTAGGAACGACTCAGCGGATACATGAATTTGAGTTAAATCTATTTTTTAAATTTTAATTGAGTTTTAAAAGGTACTCTAGTAGAGTCAGAGCATTGTTGGAGATAATACAGAGATTTGTTAAAATGATATTTTCAATCATAATTTTGTGACAGGGCTGTGTTAAAATTACTTTTTAGGTTGTTTTACCTTAGGAACGACGAAAAGGGATACATGGATTGAGGGACATAAATTTTTTAAATTTTACATATCATTGAAAAGTACTATTGAAAGGTAAGAGCATGGTTGGAGACAGGACGTAGATTTGCTAAAATGATATTTTCAATCATAATTTTTTGACGGAGCTATGTCAGAATCACTTTTTAGGTCGTTTTACCTTAGGAACAACAAAAAAGATACATGAATTGATTGGCGTCAATTTTTTAAGTTTCTATATTGCTTTGACAAGTACTATTGAAATGTCGGAGCATGGTTGGAGACAGGACGAAGATTATCTTAAATGGAATTTTCAAGCAAATGTTTGTGACGGAGCTGTGTCAGAATCGATTTTTAGGTCGTTTTACCCTAGGAACGACTAAATAAATGCATGAATTTGAGTGACATCTATTTTTTAAATTTTAATCGAGTTTTAACAAGTAATATAAAAGAGACGGGGCTTGGTTGGAGAGATAGGATGGAGATTTGCTCAAATTATATTTTTAATTATAATTTTGTGACGGAGCTGTTGCGGAAATACTTTTTAGGTCGTTTTACCTTAAGAACGATGAAAATTATACATGAATTGAGTGACATCCATTTTTCAAACTCTTATTGAGCTTTAACAAGTACTATTAAAATGTTGGAGCACGGTAGGAGACAGGACGAAGATTTGCTAAAATGGAATTTTCATTCAAATTTTTTTGACGGAGCTTTGTAAGAATCGATTTTTAGGTTGTTTTACCTTAGGAACGACTAAACAAATACATGAATTTGAGTGACATCGACTTTTTAAATTTTAATCGAGTTTTAACAAATAAGCTAAAACGATATTTTTAATCATAATTTTGTGACGAAGTTGTAGCAGAATCGCTTTTTAGGTCATTTTACCTTAAGAACGACGAAAATTATACATGAATTGAGTGACGTTTATTTTTCAAACATTTTATTGAATTTTGACAAATATTATTGAAATGTCGGAGCACGGCTAGAGACAAGACGAAAATTTTCATTCAAATTTTTGCGACCGAGCCGTGTCAGAATCGATTTTTAGGTCGTTTTACCCTAGGTCCTAAAAATCGATTCTGGCACAACTTCGTCGCAAAAATTTGAATAAAAATTTTATTTTAACAAATCTTCGTCCTGTCTCCGATCGTACTCCGACATTTCAATAGTACTTGTCAAAGTTCAATAAGAGTTTAAAAAATGGACGTCACTCAATTCATGTATAATTTTTTTTCGTTCTTAAGGTATCACGATCTAAAATACGATTCTGACACAACTCCGTCACAAAATTATGATTGAAAATGTCATTTTAGCAAATCTCCGTATTATCTCCAATTAAAAAGTAGATTTAACTCAAATTCATGTATCCGTTTAGTCGTTCCTACGGTAAAACAACCTAAAAATCGATTCCGACACAGCTTCGTTGTAAAAATTTGAATGAAAATTTTATTTTAGCAAATCTCTGTCCTGTCTCCAACTTTACTCCGTCCTTTCAATAGTATTTGTTGAAACTTATTAGAAATTAAAATTTTGAATATCACTTAAATTAATATTTTTTTTCGTCTTTTCTGGGGTAAAACGACTTAAAAAGTGGTTTCGACCCAACTCCGCCACGAAGTTATGTTTGGGAATGTTGTTTTAGTACATCTCCGTCAGGTCTCCGACATTTTAAGAAACTTGTTGAAATTCAATAAAAATTAAAAAATGGACAGTGTCAATTTATTGATTAGTATTAATAATATAAAGTGTTTTTTATCGGTGTTTATAATAACACGAAAAATATTTTATTTTGTTATAATAAAAATAATAATTATATTTCATAAAAATATTAATAATTAATAATTATTGCAAAACATATATATTGAAAAAAAAATTATTTTCATTATTAATGGTAAAATTATATAATATTATATTTCTAAATATTTTCTTTTTTGGAATTAATATAATATTATTTATGGGAATAAGATATAAGGAAAGGAATAGGAGTGGGAAGAGGGAAAGGAATAAAAGAGTAGGAATATTAATTAAAGGGTATATGAGATATTTCAGTTGTAAAATTGGTAAAAAAAAGAAAAAGAGTTTTTATAACAAAACTTGGTAAAAAAGAGTTTGTATGCTAAATTTTGGGTATTTTTTAATAATTTTGTCTTATTTAATTATTTTTCTAAGCGATAGAAAGCCACCGAAAAACTCGTCTTTAATTACCAATTCTTTTTCTTGTGGTGCTTTGCATTCATGAAGCATGTAAAAGATCAAGTTTTAAAAACACGACAAGAAAAATGATATTTACAGATAAAAATCGTTTTATGTAATTAAAGTTTTTTAGTTAGATAATATTATAGTTTTTATCACTATGGGATAATTTTATTTTAGTGTACGTAATTGAAATTATGTCTAAACGGGGCATGTCCCATTTGAAGTAATTTCTGATTTGAATAAGCTTGGTCATTTACGTGTTAGTCATTGTTAATTAGAAACACCCTCTTATTTTCAAGCTGCGAAAAACTTTTGAGTATTTTAAACGTTGAAACAAATAATTGGACAAGCTATATCCGAACTTTTGTCCTTTATTTATATATTTTCAATAAAGAGTGTGTAAAGGATAGCACATTCACAAACAAAACGCGGAATTCTTATGCCTTGATTTTGAAAACTTTTTGAGCCACCATTTTAGAACATATTAATTAACTATCATTATCAAGATAATTGACCCTCCACAATTAAGCATATTGACTCTGCGCACTAAGCACATCCGAGATATGGTTTAGTAAAAGTTACTTTATTTTTTATTTAGAAATGTTGTTCACATTGAATATATATATGAAATTTTTTCAATATTAACCTATAATTATGAAACGTGTATAAATACTTTTGCTATTAATTGAAGATATTGATTAACTTGATTAGTTGAGAATTTAAAAAGATAAGTCTTGATATTAACTCCAAGTTAAGGCGTGTTTAAACCGTAACTACTTAACCTTTAAAAAAAATATAATAATATAGAGTAATTCTAGTGTGCATTTTAGTGCCTGATATACACTTGAATTTTGAAAAAAATATCTCAAGTAGAAATCAGCAATGCTCTAATAAGTAATCAGTAATACCCTAAGAAGACATCAGCAATACCCCAAGAAGGTATCAGTAATACCCCAACTATAAACAAACACACAGTTTGGTGTGTTTGTGTGTATTTTGAAAAAATCAAAATTGAATTCAAAATTGAACATAAAATTCAAGTGCATGTTATACACTTAGAAATACTCTATAATTTGTCAATAATCTAACATAGAGTTTTACTCCAATATTATATATTTATGTGGGTCGACTTAATTATTAATTATAATTACAATATACATATAACACTACAAGAAAAAAAAATCTTATTGGAATTGCCTACGATTTAAAAAAAAAAAAAAATAGTAGTGAAATTGCCTACGGTTTTCCTACAAAATTATATAATCATGTAGACATCTTCCTTTTTAATCAACCTACAAGCAATTTGCCTAAAAATGAAATTTGTAGGCATTAATTACTTACAAACAATTTACCTACAAAAATTACCCGTAAACAATTTGCCTACGAAAACTTCGTACACAAATTTCTTTGTAGGTAAAAAATTAAAATGCCTATATAATTAGAAAAGTAAGTCTCTTGTGCAACGGGTGCATGGTGCCCCCACTCAATAGTTGAGGTTGTTTACATTAAAAATATGGTCAGATTACACTAATAAGCGTGGGTTGATTACACTGAAATTTTTTCATCGTTATTGGTTTTTAGTGTAAACTTTTCGGTGTTATCAATTCACACTTTTCAGTGTAATCAACCTATATATTTTAGGGTAAACAATTTCAATTGTTGAGTAAGTGCACCGTGAACCAATTGCATATGAGAGTCAGCGCAATTAAAAAAATTTGTAGGCAATTCCGACTACAAAATTTTTTGTTGGAAATTTCATAGTCATATCAACAATTTTCGGATAGTTTTATGTTTTCTTGTAATGTAGACTAATGACAATATATATAACATATACTAATAAGCTATGGAATTTGACTGAAATCCAAATTGGATTTAGGCATATGAGTTTTAATTTAAGATGTTTTGAAAGTGATAATTGTGATCATCTCATAATATTTAGAGCCCGTTTAGTTAAGTTTATTTTAAACATCTTATAAGCTCCATATGAGTTTTAATTTAAGATGTATTGAAAGTGATAATTGTGATCATCTCATAATATTTAGAGCCCGTTTGGCTAAGTTTATTTTAAACATCTTATAAGCTCTAACATCTTATAAGCTGTTTTATGAGCTTATAAGATATAATTTTTAAGTAGCTTATAAGTTGCTAAATTGTTTGACTAATTCAACTTAATTATAAGATCTTTGAGAATCTATAATAATTTTTTTTTAAAATTTTAATTTTAATATAAAATAATTTTTTATTTTACTTTTTATGTCGAGATAGAGGTGGATGAGGGCGGGGGAGGGGTGAAGTAGTTTCAAGGTGGGTGGGTGGTTGGGATGGAAAATAAGGTGGAAAATCCCAATTTTTTTTTTACAGCTTATAAGTTGTTAGGAGTTTATTTTATGATCTTATAAGTTGTTAAACATCTTATTTTATCAAACACATTGATAGTAGTACTTATAAGCTCTTAAACAACTTATAAGTTGCTTTAAAAAGCTTATACGCTCAGCCAACCATCCTCTTAATCAAGATAACTAATTTTTTTTCAAATGTTTTCCAAATTAAGATGTTTGTTGTATTTATTGTTATACGCCCCCAGACGTAGTCGTTATCGACGAACTGGGTGAACAAATTCGCGTCTTTATTTTACGCTATCGATTTACAACACGTTATCAGCACGAGTCTCTAACCGCAGTTAATCGGTACGAATCTCGATTTATTTTCCCTTATGCATGATAATTAATTATCTGTTTTGTATCATGAATTTCATATACATGCCTATTGATAATTAATCGCCAATTTCTACATATATATGCATATATCCATGAAATAACCATATGGATATATGGCCGTGAGTTTATATCTACCGAGATCAGAAATTGATACACCGGTGTTGCGGAGTGCGACGGTATGGACTCCCGTCGAGCCAACGACCCCTCCCTCAGACCGAATCGAAAGGAGTGACGAAACCTTTGGTCGTCCCCTTCGACAAAGCAGCGACGGCAGAGCATACGGTTCTGAATCATGCCTGGCGTCGAGCTCCGGTCAAGCTCCGCTGCTACTCCGATGCGCAACAGGAACTTCAAGCCCTATGAGCGGATGGCTGGCGTCGAGCTCCGGTCAAGCTCTGCCGCTACTCCGATGCGCAGCAGGAGCTTCGCTCTCTGTTGGTTGCACGCTCACTTGCCATTTACACTGTGGACAATCTTTTATGGCGTTGGTGCGTGCAACAAACCTGGCCACCGTTCATGGCGCTGGTGCGTGCGTTAATGGCGCTCGCTCGGTCGTTAATGGCGGAAGCCCTCTCGCTGGATGATATCCCATGCCCACATTTTTCTTTTTCTTTGGGCTGTTAATTATACAAGCAATTGTGAAAAAAGCCTCTGGTGTATACCTAATATATCGAATATGCTTTAACCATTAAAAACTCTTTTCTAGCCAATCCACATGTAAAAAGATGGAAATGCCCTTAAATAAATTAACTTGGATCAATTTTTTCCCTGCCCGAAACATAATCAAAACTGACCAAAATTTTGAATTCTTGAACAAAAAAAACTCTTCGCTCTTCTCCTTCTCCTTGCTTGCTCGGCGCTTTTTTCCGGTAATCCATCTCCGACTTCTGCGCGGGCTCCGACCAGTTGAGTGAGTTGTCCCAAAAGCTTCCCCCAGCTGTGCGATTCTTTTCCGTTGCTTCTTTGCTGTAGTTGATATCAAGGCACGTTTGATTCTTGTCCTTTTATTTTTCTTTACCTTTTACTCTATGGTATTTTGAAATTGATAACTTGTTGTGTATAATTCGACTTTGAATACTCATTAGTCTGTTCTTGAACTAGGGTTACTTGTGAATTTTTGCGGGAACTCTGTGAAATTAGGTTACGCAATTGTGTTATTTTTTATCTGTGTTTTTTCAATTTATTTTCTCCCCAATTAAGTCCATGAATAGAATGTTAGTTGTAACCTCAATTCCAATTGTACTCTGTACTACTGAAAATGAGTTTACAATATCATCTGTTTGCAATATCAGTTTACTCTTTGTTTGATATTCATTTGAACTGCTTGGTTGATTTTGTCACAAGAGTTAATGCGTTGTTTTTTTTAAATATTATAGGTAAAATCATATCGAACTTGTGTTTAAAGTCTAGAGTTGATTTCTCGATAATAGATCTTATAAAAGGACGATTATTGGCCGATAACATTACGAGGTTTGAACAAAGCTGCTTTGGACATTTCTTATATTTGAAGAAGCAAAATTTCCATGGTCATCTAATCAGGCACCTTTTAAAGTGTGTTGATTCTTCTTGTATGTCAACAACGATGTAAATTTAAATGTTGGTGGCGTAGTATGTAAGTTTGGACCTCCTGAATTTGCTCTAGTTACTGGTTTACGATTCGGGGTAAGGCCAGCATCTCTCCCATCTCACTCAGTATTGTATGACAAGTACTTTAGGGAGTATGGGTCAAACGTCTTCCTTAGTACGATTAAAACAATTTTTGTTGAAGAAGTAGACCCGACATCTGAAGATTCCTTTAAAGTTGCTTACCTATTGATTGTGTACGGTTTCTTCCTTGTCAAACATAGGCAAATTTCTAAGGTTGACATGTCATTTTTCCATGTTGTGGATGATCTCAGTTTATTTAATGATTTCCAATGGGGGACGATAGCTTATAACTTTTTAGTTGAAGATGTTAGAAGTAGGTTGTGTGTAAAGGTAAAGGTTGATAAGTACAGAAGTAGAAAGTTGGAGAAGAAGAGAAAAAGATGTGACAAAAAGTGTTGGTGGTTGTGTAATAGACTGTTATGGTTTTGTTACTGCAATTCAATATTGGGCGTTTGAAGCAATGCCCTGGGTTGCTAATCTAGTTCTGTTCAACGTGATACCATTGATACCGATTTGCGACCTATGATGCTACTCTGGTCTCCAATTGGTAACCCCAAGTATAATCTGCTGAGTAATCGGTTGGATACTAGTTCAAGGTTTCCGGAAGAGGTATGCAATATGTAAATTCATTTTCTGGTCACATCTTGATGTTTTATTATTTAATTTTAACGTACCTGTTACTCATCATTTTATAGGTTGTACATCAGAGGCTGATGCCTACAGATTTTGAGAACTTGAGTACACAGTATACTTGTGCTTTAGAGTAGGAGCAAAAGTACTGTGTAGTTAGTGTTGGGCCATCTGTAGATACACGAGCTGTTTCCGAGTCTGAGTCCAAAGGTTAATTTGGTAAAAAGTTTGAGTCTGTGTTGTTGAAGCTGGAGAATTCGAGTGTTGAAAATAAGAAAATGCTGGAGGAGATCAAGGTTTATCAAATTAACATGGAAAAGAATTTTGTAGAGTCCATGAAGGCTCTTCAAGTTAACATGGAAAATAAGTTTGAAGAGTCCATGAAGGCTTATCAAGTTAACATGGAGAAGAAGTTTGAAGAGTCTCTGAAGGATATTAAAGTTGCAGTTGAATCTGTCAAAGCAATCAAAAACAGATTGATGGGAATTACAAAAGTTTTACAAAATAGTTTCCGGTGAATCCTGCGGAGGCAACATACAGTGAAGACAAACCTGATAAGGTACAATTTTGATTGAATTCTCTATTTCAACTAATAATTTTTGTTAGCATTTTTATATTATTCTCTATTTTAACTATTAAATTAATTAAATTTTCTTTAGTGTGTTGAACCCAACACCTTATTTGGAAACGACAAGGGAAAGTCAGTTTCCCATGATGATGAAGTAATATCACCTGACTATCAAACTCCACAATCACATTCCAATGAAGAGGGTGGTTTTGCAGAACCCTGTGGCCGCGTTAAATTGGATGAGGCATCACTTGATCATCAAACAAGACAACCACTTTCACACAAGACCCTGGAAAGCGGTGATGCCAAAGATTGTGGAGTTGCTGAAATGGATGAAGGATCAAATGACCATCCAACTCCACATCTAGTTTCCAATGAGACTCCACAATCACAATCTGGTGATGCGAGGGAGACTGGGTTTGGAATGGATGATCAAACTCCACATCCTGTAGATGCTGCCACAGCCCCAGGGAATGAGATTGAATCAACACGGGTTAGCGTAAAATGTCTCTAAGTTTCAATTTACCTCTTCAAATAGTTATGTTGGCTTCATAAACTCTCAACTAACTAAATTGCGGCAGGTGTCACCATGCAAAACAATTGTACTGTTCTCTCCACCGATCACTACTGCACAAGACAACATTTCATCAGAGGTTTGATAATTTCATATTATTTCTAACTTTTATTAATGATTGTTTCTGAGGCAAACTCCAATTTTATTTCAACATCGTACAACCATCCTCCAAAGCACAAAATGTAGCACATGAGAGTCCTGTTGCGCATGGAGCCGATGCGAGTACGTTGGTGGATGTCCCAGGTCGTAGTAAATTGGAGGTGGATACATCCGGTGATGGAATAGAGGTACGTTGTTTAAACTGTTTATGTTCACTGAATTTACATATATTTTTAGCTAAATGATTACATATCTGCATTTTCAAATTTCCCTTCATGAAGATGCTATTTGTCCTTCCACTCAATCTCATAAATTTTTAAAGAAACAAACTGCAATACGACCTCCTCGCCATAAGCTGCCTGGTAAATGCACAATCTCCCCGTTCAAAGACCCGACGAAGCGTAGAATTCCTTGCCCGTAACAGGTCCTTTAATCTTTTTTTGTAGTTTTGATATAGTGTAATTAATAGTTTCATATTGATTTCATACCATTTTTTTTGTTCGCTTAGCCTAGCGCACAGGAGGTCTCCATGGTGTTGGATAGGATGGAACACAATATTTCTGAAATTGGAGAGAATGGGAAATACTGGCCGTTTTACACGTACAGTTAGGCGGAAGTAAATGATTTTGGTGCTCTTCTCAGACGAAGGAAGAACCCTGTTTCATTTAGTGTCCCGCTCCTCCCCGATAGCCGAAGATCGTTCAACGCTATTTGGTTCAAGGATATTTGGTCTCCAAGAAGATGGTTGAGTTTATGGGTATTAATCAAACCCCTCTTTAGTCTATGCTATTGTTTTTTACATTTTTGTTATATGATGTTTAACCCCATTAAATTTGCTGTTGTCATTCTTGTAGAACCTGGACATTTTGATGCATGTTGTGATGCTGAAGGTTAGAAAATGGCCAGAAATGTTTAAACCTAAATGGACAATTGTAGATGGTGCATTTTGGGTAAGACAGTCTATTTTATACTTGAAAATTTCATAAATTTTTAGGGTGTAATGCAACATTTTCTTCGATGCACTTATACCTTTAGACTTTTTCCTGTGTAATCCATTTTGTTTTGTTTGGCAGGATTCCTTGCTTAGGCTTGCATTAGAATCTAGGGTACCGGGGAAATATACAAGCAAAAACAAATTTGATTGGAGTTCAAGGAGTAGACTTCTCATGCCCTACCTAGAGGGAATACTGCCCATTTACGGACGGGGACTAAGTTGGGCAGAAGCAGACAGTGTTTTCGGTATTGCTCGTATAAATGATAACCACTTGGTTCTTTTTGGAATTCAGCCTCGAGAGTCCATGATCAAAGTGTAAGATTCCTTGTGTGTATCTTTTCCAAAGTGGAATGGGAGGGAGGAATTTGCATTATTTGCTTCAGCTCTCGGAGAAATATCTGGTGGTAATAAAGTTTACCGTGTTGCTCTTAGCCCTGACTCTTCTGGTCAGTTGAATAACAACGAATGTGGTGTTATGTGCCCCAAGTTTTTTTAGTGTTTAATTTATGGGGTTTCATTCCGGGAAATTGATGTGAAAAAAACTGTCGTCTATCGTCAGTACTTGTGTTTAGATATATATAGGATATCATAGATGAGCAAATGATATGATGACATTGTTATCTATTGTAGTTGTAATGAGGATTAATATATTTTAAATTTAATTTTCTTCTGATTCTGTCTTGCAATTAGACATATGTTAGGTATTTAAGACATGATTTAGATTAAATGGATAAAGTCAAAATATAATACTGGTTAAATTTAAAAATGTTTCATGTCATGTTACTGTGGAGAAAATGTGGAAACACGTGGAAATTACGTTTTTTGAATTAAAAACAAGTGGATTGAATTTGAAATATATTCTATTTCTACATGTATATGTTATTATTAGAAGGCTAACATCAAACGTTTTCATTTTACCGTTTCAAGTATGGAGAGTTCATATGTTGTAAGAAATCGTGGAAACACTTGGACACTACGTTTTTCGAATTACAGACATGTGGATTGATGTGGAATTGTGTGGATTGATGTGGAATTTCTGGATTGATGTAGAAATATATTTTATTTTTACATGCATATGTTAATATTAAAAGGCTAACATCAAAGGTTCTCATTTTATGTGGATTAAAGACATGTGGATTGATGTGGAATTGTGTGGATTGATATGGAATTGTGTGAATTGATGTGGAAATATATTTTTATTTCTACATATAAATGTTAATATTAAAAGGCTAACATCAAAGGTTCTCATTTTAATTAAATTACAGACATGTTGATATATATGTGGAGTTGTTTGGATTGATGTGGAAATATATTTTATTTCTACATGCCATATGTTATTAAAAGGCGAGCAATCAAACGTTCTCATTTTATTTCTGATTAAAGACATGGGATTGATATGGAATTGTGTGGATTGATGGGGAAATATATTTTTTTTCTACATGCATATGTTAATATTAAAACGCGAGCAATCAGACGTTCTCATTTTACCGTTTCAAGTATGGAGAATTCATTAGTTGTAGGAAATCATGTATGGAAACATGTGGAAATTACGTTTTTCAAATTAAGAAAACTTTGGATTGATGATGTGGAATACTCTTTTACGAATCAATTTATGTTCTTATCATTGAAACTCGAACATTGAAAGTCCTCATTTTAAAATGACATGTATGGATATTTCATAAATTAAATTAAAGGAAATTGGGGAAACATGTGGAAATTATGCTTTCCAAATAAAAAACTAGCGAATAAAGACGTATACATAATAAAAACTAAATATCCTACATATTTTTACAGTAAAGCATAATAATACTGTAAATATAAAAAGATTTTAGCTTGTTTTTTTTCTTCAGTAAAGCATATTAATACTGTTTACAATCTGGAATATACCACTATGATATATTCCATCACTCCTCCACCCGTGATACTTGTATCCCACATGGTTCCACTACAAACAAAAATGTACTTGTTTGTTGGGACATTGTCAGTTTTGATTAAGATCCCAAAGCCCCTGAAAAGATGTCTGCCTTAATCTGTCTTTGTCAGGCTAGTCTTGGTTAGGGTTAGTACTTAGTCATTTTACAAGTTACAGGTACTCAGTGAGAGGAGAACTCACTGGAGACAATCAAGACTCAGAGCCTGAAGACGAAGAGCACCATCCTGAACTTATGGCAGTCTTTTAAGCTGGCTGAGTAAGTGTCAGTGATGAAGAGTATGACCCTGAGGTCATTACTAACTCAGTCCTGAAGGGAACAGGATGTCACTGAGTTAATGGGAAGACTTGGAGTAGAGCCAAGCAATGCAAAGGAATTTCAGCGTCAGGACAAGACCGGTGAGCTCAAGACAAAATGAACTTAATAAGACAAGCCTGAAGCTCAGGAATAAGTTCTGACATTCTCACCAACCTGATGACGTGGACCAATCCGAGGAGGACACGCACGTACGGAACCTGACATGAAGACTGAATTCAGACTGCATATTCAACGGGCAAGCATTTAATGTGCATTTAATGCAAATACCAAATCCATGCAAGGACGGCTACTGCATGAAGATATGTCCGTTTGAAGCCACTCTACATAGATGACTAGAAGGCTATCTCTCCAACGGATAGTTATTCAAATCACCTATAAATACAGAAGGCCTTGAACCCATTCAAGGTTACGGGAAATTTCCAAGCCAGAGATTACTCAAACTCTCAAGCAATCAAAGCATTCAGTCTTTAAGAGAAGCACTCGAAAACATTCAAATTTCCCAAGTGTTTCTTAGCAACTGAGAGTTATTCTGTATTCCAAGAGCTAAATAGAATTATCTTAAGCTTAGAGAGATTATCCAATCCTTAGCATAGCTTCGTCTTGTAAGGATAATCTCAACTTAGTTGGAATCCAAACTGAAACCAAAACCCTAAGATAGGCTTGTTGGGAGTAAGTCAGTTAGTGTGTTAGTAAGTGGAGTTTGTATAGATCAGTAAGGTTAGCTGGTCTTGGTGCACCTTGGCACGTTAAAAACAAGAATCCCTTGAGTGGATTTCCTGTTAAGTCAGGCCGTGGACGTAGGAGCTTGAGACTCTGAACCACGTTAAACTCCTTGTGTTCTTACTGCTTTGATATTGTGCATATTTGCTATATTACTTGTTCATCCATTGCATTCAAAGTTTATCAGGTCTGAATCATTCAGGCTGATCTTCAAAAGAGCACTGCCCTACTAAACACTATTCAGAATTGAGTTAAACAAGGTTTTCAGAAAGCAAACTAAACAAGACTTTTAATTTTCAGGGCTCAAACATTTCCGCACTGAACTTGAACTGATAGTTAGCCAACTGACCCGCACAAAGTGTAGTCAGTAGGTATATTATCAGCCTCTAGTTCTTTACCACTCTGAGCAAAGGGGACTCAGTCAGTTTTAAGGTTGAAAAATTAGTATACGTGTATTCCCCCCCCTACACGTATTCCTCAATCTTGTACCGGGACCAACATTGTTGACCAATGAAGGACCAATAAATGACCAACGAATGACACACTTGGCAACTTTACTTAATTAAAGTTAACATTCCAGATATATTTTTTATTACATTGTTTGTTATTTAAATTGTTCATAAATATGGTCATGTCACCTATCACACCTCCCATTTTCATTATAATCGATTATGTGTACTCCTTATGTTTCATCCTGGGTTCCAAAGAACCACTTTGAGAGATGCGAGAATTCCATTTTTTGAACTCCTGAATTTAATAAGTCTCTCGCAGAACAACTTTTGGTTGAGTGCAAGGAGGGTCGTTGGAAAGTAGGCACTACTGAAAATCTTCCTGCTATCGAGCACGCGACTTTTTGTTTGAATTTGACGTTTCCAACGCTAAAATTTACAGTGGATGAAGTTTTACAGCGTGTAATCTCGTTCAAATCTCGGCATGATTGTTGGTTTATGATGATCAACACGAAGGGACCTTGCGTATGGGATCGCGATTTCACCGGAATTTCGGCTACTGTTGATATTTGGGATTTTTGGTTGGATGTAAGATTTAACATAATATATGCTTTTATTAGGTAATTATTTAATCAGGAATACTTATTTTTGTATATTTATTCTATTTAAATTTTATAGGTTGATGAAAAGACAAATTCATATACCCAGTACGAAGAGCCGTTGTGGGATATACTGCATCAACTATTTCCCAAGCCCTCTCTAGTACCAACACGGCAGGATTGGCTAAAAAGACGTGCAATGGATAATTCTGAGTCTCAGTAGTAGTTTTTAGTATTTTATATTTTGGTAATGAATTGTACTAATTAATTTTTGTTAGTATAGTGTTTAAAATAAATGTTTATTATGAAATTAACTCTTCTATTCCATATAAATACTAATAAGCCAAATAATTCATATTATACGAAAATTACAAAATATACAAAACAATCCACTTGATTCTTAACGAATTCTAACAACATAAATCGGGAACAAACGATACAAACTACCACATTATCGAATTGAAAGACCCTAACATAGGGGAAACTTCAAGCAGACATAGCAACTACTTAAAAAATGCATCAAACTCAATAGAGTTGACAACCTACAACCCTAAATCTTCAATTATCATCCTCGTCCGAATTGATTGAAGGTCCTAACCATGTTCCAACTTGAAAGTCTAGATCTGGTTCAACGTCCACTTCCGGTTCGTCAAATAACCTGATTTCGGTTCGTGTACGGCGACGACCACGCACTACTGAACTTGAGACAACCGGACTATCGGGTATGTTCATTGCTTCCAAAATTTGTTGAGCCTCAACATATACACTCACATCTTCTGGAACATGCTCTCCTGGATGGGCAAACAACATGCGGAGCTTCACATACTCTGGCTCCCCTCGGTGAACGTATGCTCTTACAAGGACGTTCTCCTTTTCAGAAAAATATTTATTTTATTTATACATAAAAATGTAAGATGTATTAAAGGTAATACATAAAAGGTATTGCAAACCTACCCGGATCATTCGATGCCAAATTTGTTCAGAAGTGTTGATGATGTTTTGCTCACGGTCCCACCACACTTGTGGATGGTCGATCATTAACTTGAACACATCGTATTGGTTTTCGAGTTCTCTACAACGTTCCATGCCATCTGCCCACGTGAGTCTCTTGTAGAAAATTTTGTTAACCTCAGCAATAGCACTTACACATGCATTAAAGTTTATTTGGCTTCTTCCATACCAACGCCGTAACATTTTTTCTATGATCTATGTATTGATGAATACGTGATCCATTTCATAACTTCACTTCTCATTATACAGAAATGTTTCTTGTGGTGGGGTTTGTGTGAAATGGATGGAAGGCATGGTGCAAGCACAGTTTACTATGTTAGTAACCGTGTTTTTAGTGTTTTGTGATGAAGTATAAGTTTGAGGTTGATTTATATAGACTAAAGAACGAACACACGGTTTCTTAAAAAAATAATAAATCACGTGGGGTCTAGTGTGCATACGTAAGCAAACGAAAAATATACATATAAAAATATCATGTGGAATTTCAGAAAATTTGATTCCTATAAATTGCCTTTTTGACCAAGAGATGCTTTATTGCTTGAAATGACAATTCAAAGAAGAAAGTGACTGTCTTTTACTTCTATTTTGTCCTTATTCATTTATGTTCAAGTATCTTAGTACACATAAGACCATGTTTATCCATGCACGGTCACAACCGGGTCATCAAATATAAAATTAATTTCTCACTCCTCCACATATATATTTTACACCACAACCTAAACTCATATCAAGATTGGTCTCCATTTATAGAGAATTTAATTTTATTAATTTTGGTGTATATATATTATGTATTTTTTATTTTAAGTAGAGAAGTGAAAATCGAAAATTACTCCCCCATCCATTCCAGGTATAAATGCTACTATTCATTACCACACTATCGAAAATTTAATTCATCAATCTTTATTACTTCAATATTTTTACTTTATTTTTTTAATTATATTAATTTACTCAAATATGTAAAATATAAGTTATATTTAAAATTATTTTAATTCATTTTGGAGTCTGAATAATTTTTATTTACTTTTGTTTAACACTATTGAATTTTTTTCCATATTATTGTGACAAACTTGGCTAAGTGCAAGAAACGACGTCGTTTTGTTTGTCATATTAACCACTTCCATTTTTTCGAGTTGGTGCGTTCAATTGAATGCTTGAAAAGTGATTTAGGGTAACAGATCCAAACAAAACGGTTGCAAAGTAACCCTCCATGAGTTTATGGTATTTGTTCGCCAATCATTAAATTACATATCGGTCACTCACTTCTGCGAGTTTACAAATTTACATCTTCCCCTTTACAACAACATCAGGTGATTGTTTCCAAATTATGAGCTTTTTTAATTTACTTTGTGTCAATTATATATGTCATGTGGGTTTTTAGAGCTACAATTTTGTGTACAGTTGAAGTCTTCTTTCAATTCCTTGATTTAGTTTAGCGACAATTCAATACATGATCTGGTGCATTTATTAGGTTTGCATATGGGGTGGGTTTATAATTTTATTAGCAAACTTGAATTACGTGATTAAAGGTGTAGTATAGTTATATTATCCATGAAGTTAGTTTAATTTTAGGGACCCCAATGATGTAGGGTATAGTAGAATATTGTGTGATTCTTATATTGATTTCTGGGTAGATGGGCATCGGTCCGGGGTCTGGTTGGTATCCAATAAAAGTGAATGCTGCTGCAGAGATTGATCAAATATTATCGTTAATAAACGATGGAATGGATAAGACGAATTTTGAAAAATTAGGGAAAACTTGCTTCGGTCAGTTTTTGAAGCTACAAACTCAGAAATTCCAAGGAAATCTACACTTATACCTCCTCTTAAACCAAGTCAAGAATGTTAATGGAAACAGTATCATTTTCAACTTGTTTGGAAAAAAGACAGAATTTGGTCCTCCGGAGTTCTCTCTAATCACAGGATTGAAATTTGGTCACTATCCACCTAAACCCACCAGTTCCAATTTCTTCTCAAGGATGTTTCCTTCAAAGCATTTCCTATATCTAAATGATATAATTTCATCATTCGGGTGCCCAAAAGCTAAACCTAAAGACAGAAGACGATTGACAATGTTGTTAATACTATATGGTATTTTACTTGTCACCCACGATAGGAAGGAGCTTGATGTTACATATGTTCACCTACTTGATAATTTTGACGAATTCAACCATTTTCCATGGGGACGAGTTGCATTAGGTGTTGTTGTGGACACATTCCGACGGTTTCAAGACACAATAGGACTTGTGGAAGAGGCAACTTTCGAGTGCGATGGATTCGCTCACGTTCTGCAATTCTGGGCATACGAAGCTATCCCTCGTGTTTCATCATTTTGTGCATTTCCAGTTACCGATGGGAGGACGCGCATGCGTCGGATGCTCAGGTGGACCTCTCCAGATAAACCTACATTCAAAATGTTGAGTAAGAAAGTTTTCAACACTTTCGATGCCGGGGACTTAATGTGCGAAGATGTGAGTATGTTATTCATTAAAATATTTGTTTATTTGTCAGTAGTTTGATATGTGTACATGATAAAACCGATATAATTCTGTTTTGCTTTTTTTGTCTGAAGAAATCTGAACCCGGGAGGTTAGAACCCAGTGAGGCTGAACTGTGTGCCCATTACTATAAATTGGTTGTTGATTGGGAGAAGAGGATTCTTATTGATTCCCCACCTGTTGGAGTTCTATTTTCCCAACACCACCCCCCATCATATATTGGGAGCAGACCCGTACATCCTCAGTCATACAATTATGTCGAAAGATAAACGAAAGTTGGGTGAATTGGGGTCCCCTGAAGTCCCGACTAAATCTATTTTAACACACTGTGTCGAAGAAGGCTTTGAAAGAATGGAAAAGAGGCACAAACTTCTAGAGTCACAGTTTGAAGAGGCTAACAAAAGGAATGATGAAATGTTGACTGTATTGAAGACCATAACTGAACATTTGGGTTGCAAAGACATCAAAGGCATTAGTTTGCCAAGATCTCCGGGAACTACTGAGGAGAGTTATAAGTTCTTGTTTAAACTTGTTATACGTTGATTATACAGTAGAAAACATTATGAATCAAACGTTTATTGAGATCTCTTGATTTCGGTGCAGGGCATAGGGATAAATAAAGAAACAGATTCAAGCTGCAATTCTTTGGAAACGGAACATGACCACACAAAGGTTTGGCACATGCAACTTGTTGTTTTTTTAAGTTCAATTTTAAAATTATATAATAGGTATACCATATATAATTTTTTTTTCAGGACCACTTCGAGGTAGGGAATACGTCCATTGATAAGGATAAGGAGTTCATGAAATAAGATCCTCGCCAACACTGCTTGGTGTTATTTTATCATATATGTTGCTTGTTTCCTTGCAATATTTGAGTTTATTTGTAGTTTGTATGACTTAAAGGACCTGTAGACAATAAGATGTAAGACATTCAATTTATTTTTTTCATGTTGGTTTATGGGGAGTTTCAAACTATAACCAAAGTTTTCGGCGGCCAAATTGGAGTTTCTGAAAAAGGAATGTTTTTTGGAATGATGAAGAGAATCGATTCACTCATGTTTGAAAATGATGATCTTGCAAAATGGGAACAAAAGGCAAGAGAAGCTGTTGAAATCTTGGAGGCCCAAATCAAAGATCAAGCACACCAAATTGTCTCCCACCAAAGACAAATTGCTAAACTGCAGAAGCAAAAAAAAAAAAGGATGCTCATTATCATAGCTATGTGTTTGTGCTTTATAAGGTTTCGCTATTAGTGTTATTTCATTTCCTATTGTTGAAACAAAACAGTTGCAAAGTATGTTTGTTTGTATCCCAGTTTTTGATATACTCGTGGAGTTATTTTTATCTTGTAACACAATTTGTAAATATATTTAATTAAATTTTAGAGTTGTGTCAGTATGTTTGTTTGTATTATCTTGTCCTCTTTTGACTGACAGAAGTAGATATGTCTTTGACCAAAATAATGGAGAAGTGACCACAACAGTTTTACCCATTAACATTTGGCCAATTTCCTGTTATTATTTCCCCCAACTTAGTCATCGAAAAAAATCACAAACCAATGGGTGATTCATCAAGTAACCCACAAGATAGGTTTTTGTATGGGTCGGGTCGTTGGAATAGGCTTGTCGCTGAGGTTATGGTTGATTTTTTGGTGACAGAGAAAGAGGAAGGACGTTGGAATCCCAAATCATCCAACGAGCAATGCATTGCGAATTTGCAAAATCATATAAACTCCACTTTCTCATTCGATTATACTCGCGGGGGTATATGCATTGATGAACTCAAGAGACGATGGACTCTTTTTGGTTCAATCCTTAATATTTTTTATGTTCATTGGGACAGAGTGACGAACAGGATGTATGTGCCTCATGATCTATGGCAGAGGATACTTCAGGTAACAAATCTACAGATTGGAGAGAGGAAATATGTCTTTCTCCTAATTTAAATATTACTTGTACTCTGGTATTTTCTAATGTCTTTGGTTTTGTAAATTTAGAAAAATATTTTCGCAGAGGCATACACACACGAAGGGGACCCATTGTATCGACGGCTATACAAAATTTTCAACGCAATAGAACGAGGACCAGATGACCCAGATGATGATGAGTTTTTCCCTGCCACATACTGTGATTATGATGAGAGAAATGTCCCTGAATTGATTCAACAAGACCCAGATGATGAACTAGACTATCCAGGTGATATAAGCTTCAGTTCGGGAGAGTCTGGAAGTGACTGATAATTACATCTAAATCTATCGCATTATATGTGTTATGTTGTTGGTTAGAAATGCTTATTAGTATTTTATTAGTGGTTTGTTGTGTTATTTATGCAATTTGTGGTGTAACTTAATTCAACTACTTATATGAACTGGTAATCTAGATCCTTGTGTGGAATAGTTGTGTGGATACTTGTGTGGATTGCTTGTGTGGAATACTCATGTGGTATAGTTGTGTGGTGGAATACTTGTGTTGTGGAATGCTTGTGTGGAAACTCATGTGGTATAGTTGTGTGGTGGAATACTTGTGTTGTGGAATGCTTGTGTGGAATACTCATGTGGTATAGTTGTGTGGTGGAATACTTGTGTGGAATACTCATGTGGTATAGTTGTGTGGTGGAATACTTGTGTTGTGGAATCCTTGTGTGGAATACTCATGTGGTATAGTTGTGTGGTGGAATACTTGTGTTGTGGAATCCTTGTGTGGAATACTCATGTGGTATAGTTTTGTGGTGGAATACTTGTGTCGTGGAATGCTTGTGGAAATACTCATGTGGTATAATGTGCGTGCTTTTTTGTTTAGGGTAGGTAGATTCAACTAAACATATACTTATACGAAGGAAAAATACGAAAATAGACATTAACAAAATACGGATTCCTAAAACATAAACATTGTAAACCAGTACATATGCCTCACAAAATAACACAATAAAAATAGAAATTCTTCAGTTCTTGATGAATAAAATGCAATCAAACCTATAATCATAAAGCCTAGACGACCTAAACCCATATCTACGGTGAACTGAGAGGGGATCAACACCATTAACGTTTGTGTGGAGGCTTCCACAAATCTTCAAGCTTTTAAGGTTCGGCAGATTGATGAATAGCCGTTCCAACATGCTCCTTCTACACCATTCAACGTTGATGGCGATGTTTTCAACCCCCGGCATAGACTCCTCAATCGCCTCCACAAACAATGAACCGTCATCGTCGTCGTCGAAAGCCTCAGCATCAACATCGTCATAGTAAGTCACAATTTCGAAAGTCTTTAGCATTGGGCAAGCCATGCCAATGGCACGAATATTTTCAGGAGTGAATCCGGGATTGGAGACAAACTTGAGTTCAAGCTCTTTCAAATCTACCATCCTTGACAGAGAAGAAACTAATCCACGAGGGGTCATTCCGGAAAAAAGATTTATGACTGTAAGCCGTTGAAGGTTAGGAGCCCTATTCGATGAAAAAGAATGTGTTAATTTATCAAAGCAATGGAACAGGGCAAAATACATTGAACAAGTACCACAATCACGAATCGAACAGGGCACAAGGACATAATACATTGAAAAATAATGTGTTAAATTATCAAACCAATCAACAAGTACCACGATCACCTTGTAGTAGAATGAGACCATGCTTACAGAGATTAATTACATAAATTTACTTTGAATGACACACAAACAGTTTGGCCAAGTAAGGAGGGTCAAAACAACTTTAATCATAACCCATATGGCCTAACTTACAGAGATTAATTTCACATCAAAACAGGACACCTTCTTTCGAAACAGGGCAGGGCATATTCTTGTCTATTTCAGATCACCCCTAATTAAATCACGACAATGAACGGCATGTTTCAAAGGTCACATATTTTTCACAACAGTAAATGCTAATTGAATAATGATCTAAACCCTAAATAAACAAATACGTCCACAATCATCATTTCAATACAGTAAACTCCAATAAAGCCAATTTGACTGGATATGAAAAGGAGAAAATGAAGAAATCAGGAAAATTTACCATCTCCCAAGATAGGCCAACAACGAATCATCCCCAAGTCGTTCGATCTTGAATGACTTCAGTTCACCGGCTGAAAGTTCAATAGTTTCACGAGCCATTATGTCGTAACGAAAATCAAACTCCGAATTGGAGACATTATTGAAAGAAACGTCTCTCCACAATGTCGATTGGTTAGCAACTTCCATCCATGTCCGACATGTCGGACACACGGAAAACATAATTTGCTCCCTCATAAGAAGACTGAAGATATTATAAAAGACATAGTCGGGATGATGGTTCCAAAGGTCAAAACGACGACGGGAGTTTGAGGAAGAGGAAGACATTTTTGCTCGAAAAAGTGTTGAGTGAATGAGTAAGATTCTAGAAAAGAGTGGGGATTATATATTGTCTGAAAGGGGTTGATGATGGATTGCACTGGATACGAAGCGTCTTCTCCCTTCAAAACCTGAGAAAAATGATTAACCGTCTAATCAACTTTTATAGCCGGTAATAACAGTCGTATTTTTTCAAATATTATATGAATAGATTTATTAATTAAATTGGTTTATTTAATTTTGAATGAAAGGGCCATATTCATATGATTAGTTTTTTTACAGTGTCAAAACCAAGTATTTCCGCCATTTCTCTTGTGCATCTTTAATTAATGTCCTAAACTATATATTGAAAAAGTGGATAATGTTTAAACTGAAAAAATGTTAGTTTATATTCTCTATACAAAAATAAATGATGCTGCTGAAAATTGACTCAAAATCTATTTTACTTTGTAATAATCTAACCTTAGTAGTTGTGACTCGAAATAAATGCTTACCTTCATTAAAAAAAACTGTATAACACTTTCTAAATCCATCGAGCTTAAAAAAATTGGTAATAACGATAAATATCAGTATATAATATCAATTTCAATTGTACTTTTGTAAAATTTGAGCATAATATTTGTAAAATATCGAAAAAAATAGAAAAAATATAGGGAAATATCCGAAAATGTCAAAAAAATATCGGGTCATTTCAATAAATATCGATTAATATCACAAATGTAAAACATGCTCTTTTTTTATTGTTAAACTTGCTAATAAAAAGTTTGTTATTAAATTTTCATAATTTTTTAAATTTACAGATATCGATATTCGATATCGAAGTATCCATCAATATTTCCACAAATTCAAGGTCTCGATATTTCTACGAATACCGATATTTTGAACCTTGGTTATACTAGAAGAATTTAATTATGCTATTCAAAATTTGAATTTTTTGATATAACCAATCTATTTAGGAAAACATCTAATTCCACTTGATTCCACACAATACCAACCACACCAACTAACTTTATGTACGGGGAAATGTGATCATGATGGCATAGCCACCACCCTACATCTATAGGTGTACTTGACATATTTTTACCAACCCTTTACTCAAGCATTTTTTTATAATTATTCCAAAACCCAAAACACAATCCCATTTGTTGTTTAACTTATTGAAAAGGGTTATTTAAGGAAGGGGTAAATGGAGGGTAAGATTTAGGGACTTTGATTTTGTAGCTATTTAGCTTTCGTCGATGGATCTGCTTTAATGGTCCATGGTGTATTGTTTGAATGTGATTATTAAATGAAAAAATTATACTCCATCCATTTTAAAATACAGTACATGTCTTTTTAGCTCTTTGTATTTTTTGCAAAGTAGATGCCTTTTTAGCATTTGAAACACTTTTCAATGCATATAAAGTAGCTTATAGATTGTTTTGAACCAATGAAATCAATTTTTTTCAAGAATAATAACAAACCTAAAATTTATGAAGAAAATTACAATAAATTAAAAAAGAACAACAATAAAGTAGAATTTGGGGTTAATATTAATAACAAAATTTCCCTTACATTCCAATAAATAAAAAGTACAATTAATCGAGAAATACTTAGGATTCCCATCTTGAACGGAAAAGTTTGGCCTTACGTACGTAATCGCGTGTCGCCATATCCAGTTTCCGTTTGTATTCGGTAATGTCATCCTCGATACTCGTGTTCATTTCGTCCGAAACATAGCCTCTTATACACTCAATCTTCTTCCGATTTTTCTCAAGCAAATGGCTAAACACCATCACCCGGTCACTAAACAAACTCAAATTAATCTCTTCGATCTCCCGCATCGTACGAGCCGCCTACAATAAATTTTTTATGATGAGATTTCACATATAAGGAGACACCAAACATATATACCCAAAACTATTTGTAGACCCTAAAGAAAGAAAAGGGATTTCTCAAAATTTTTTATACCTCGTCAATTTTTTGCTGGCAGACAACGCCTAAATCTTCTAGTCGTGCAAACTTCCGATTCTGCTGATGAGTTAGCTCTATCATGTATGTATCTTCCATTTGTTGTAGTTGAATGAGGGAAGATGACAAATTACAGATGATTAGATGGATGAAAAATGACTAACCAATTGTTGGATATTTAAAGACCAGGTTCCCGTTCCCGGTTGGCGTGGCGAATGGTTGCGTCCTTTTAATCTCCCAAGAATGTTAAGAGGGGTACTTTTTAATTTCCCGAAAAATAGTTGAGACAAAATGTGGATTTTATGTAGATTGAGTACGCGGGATTGAGTTTGGGGATTGTGGAGGAATATTGATATTGAGGAGTGGTTGATCAATGGTAGTGGAAAACCATAAGCAAATATAATTCGAATATTGACTGATTAGGTGCCCAATATTAGTTTGTGGTAATCTTATGTAAAAATAATTATAATTAAAGCAATGCGGAATCAGTAGAAAATTTAACAAACCCTAAACCCTAATACTATAGAACAATGAGGAATAATTAAAAATTTTAAACTTTGTATTATATATTGAAGACCAATTTCAATTTTAATTACACAAGAAAATCAATTTTGTTTTTAAAATTTATTTTAAATGGCTAATATCTAATAAGTCTTCATTTTTTTGGAAGGAATGAGCCTAGCCTAAACCCCGCTCCACTTTAAAAAAAAATTAAATTTTCTCACCAAAAATATTAGTTTTGATTCTTAATCTCATTATCCAATTCTAGACCTCTCTAAACCCTAAACATAACTCTAAAAATAAAAGAACGTTATACTTTTTGATTAATCTCACTCCCAAATTAACTTATATTTAACATATTTTTTTAGATTAACTAGTATTTCACCCCGTGCGTTCACACGGTTTGTAAATATAAAATAAATATAATGATTTTTTTTATAGTTATGTCAATGGAGAAAATTATATGCTTATTTTTTGTATTAAATAAAGTAGAAAGAACTATTACACCATGTGTATTGTTTATTTTTCATTTTCGAAATTTTGTTATATTTATATATATATCAGTATTATTATTTTTTTTCTCTTTTGATGTGATGCTCAATTTTTTTTTCTTTTCAAGTGAAATATATATATAGACCAATTAAAATAAAGATCATTGAACTCTAAATTTAGTTTAGGCAAAATTAATTATATTATGTGTACATTTGTATAATACATACATCATCCACGTGAATAACTCAACAACTCAGACTTTAAGAATACACATTTTTTTAAAAATTTGTTTAAACTTATTTTTCTTAAATATTTTGAGAAAGTAAATAATTAGAATTAGTAGATTAATTTTTTTTATAGAAAAATAAACAGAAGATTAAAAATTTTACATTTCCAAATGAAAAGTCGTTAAAAATCATAGCATTTATTTTTCTAGTATGTGTTAAATAATATTTATTATATTAATTAATAAGTAATTTATTAAATATCATGATAAAAATAGTACTAATTTTTTTATGTTAAAAGTTTCTTTCTATTTTTAGTATAAAAATTTGTTATTATATTAGTATAGATATGTTTCTAGTCAAAAAATACTGAGTCCGTTTTAATCTTAAAAAATTACATATTGATCAAAGACAACACCCATATTTGCAAAACAACTTGTATTAATAAAAAGCATAGCATGATTGTTTAGAAACTAAACCCAGAATAAAATTACACGAATAAAATTACTACTACAGTCTATGCATCGCTACTCGAAGCTCTCAAGATATGGGAAAACAGAGGATAGAACATTAACTATTGGTTGGTCATTTATAAAGAAGAACCTCCCCTGCAAGATGTCCCAGTAGCCAAAAGTGGCAATAGGATTTAACCTAAACACAATCTTATTTCGTTGTGGCTCCACAAGATAGAGCGGCTGTAAGTTAATATAGCACGGTATGAAAATGGGTACATCTAGGGTAACTTCATATCTTGTCCAAGAATTAGGAAAGTCGTAATTTTCCAGAATCCAAACATCAATAGGTTCGTTAGGAGTGTAGAGCCACCTGGACAAAACCAATTTTTCATTGTTTAAAGAGAATAAATTGTAATACAAATTGCTCTGGGAGATGCACTCAGGTACAGTGATGAGCGAGAATTGTTGGTGCTCCAAATTAAAAACTGATAGGTGTCGAGAATAAACCCTCCAGTGTAGACATCCATTGACATAGACACCATTTCTTGACATGAGACTTTCGTGAGGATGCTGACCAAGATCCATCCACTGAGAGGCATTCCTAGAGAATATCTTGACCTCTGAGAGCCAAATACTACTGTGGAACAGAGAGATCCGGAGGATATGATAATCGCCATTCCTCTCATTGTAGCCCAACCCAAATAGTGTGCGTGCACCATTCACATGGGCAGGGAAATCGATTGGTTCAGGAGGCACATAGGTACGCATCCCTGTAGTTGGATTGAGTAGGAAAAAAACTGAATCCCCGCCGCAGACCAAAACTAGACCGTTGCACGAACCAAGGTATTCAAAATCTCTATAACCCCGAACGAGGCGCCTCAATACAGGACCACCATGGACTGGTGGTTCGTATTGGAATAACATGAAATGATCCTCTTCTTGAAAGAGTATGCGGACTTTATTCTGGAGCCTCATTTGGGCTCTGTGCCTTTTCACAAAAGTGAGATCTGATATTATACGAAACCACTCCTTAGACAGGATCTTACACCTAACAACGGGCTTAGAAGGCAACCTAACAAATATTTCTCCTATGATTTCAGGGGGAAGATGAACAATGATTTCCATTTTGATGTTCTTTTACTGAACAAATTTTGCACTGGAAAAGGTAGAGTTTCATTAAAGACATTTGGGTGATTAAATAACCATAGGGTCTAATTGAAGTCGAATTGGGAACGGGTCAATGAATGCGCCGCTTGGATTGGACTGGGATTGGGCACGGCTGAAGGCGCCGCTTCGATTGGACTTGGAATGGTTTCGGTTGTCAGAATTTGCTTTTGGGGGAATAGGTGTTGCCGTCATTTATAAGAAATTGGCGCCACACTGTCATTTTGTAGTAATTTTTTTTCTAGCCCTAATTTTATAATAATTGGGATTATTCGGGTTTGGTTTGAAAATGAAGGTATTAACTGCCGCTATGAAGAATAGTGTGGACTGGTGTGGAATAGTGTGGTATAAATGTGAAATAATGTATATTGGGTTTACAAATTAACTACCGCTATGTAGAATAGTGTGGACTGTGGGGAATAGTGTGGTCTAAATGTGGAATAGTGTATATTTGGTTGGGATGGTCCCGTTTTCGAATACCAAAATATGGGAATTCAGGAGCAATTTTTTTTTAAACCTTTCCTCAGGGAGTTCAGCAAGAGTGGAAAGTTCTCAAGTCACTGCATTGCTAAGAGGCTGAGCTATCAAGCCAGTGAGAAGACTTGAAGACTCATGCTCTTAGCAACACAGTGACTCGAGAGGTTACACCTCAAGTCACTGCTCTGCTTAGAGGCTGAGCTACCAAGTCAGTGTGGAGGCTTGGAGGCTCATGCTCTAAGCAAGGCAGTGACTCGAGATACTGAACTCTCGAGTGCATTGCCTGAACTGGTCAGTGAGGGGATCCTCCCTGACCTGAATGATTAACTAAAGTTTTCTTTTAACAAAGCTCCCAGTGAGCAGATTTTCACAACACTTTAGTAAATACTTTAAAAGATAAGTACGCTCAGTTTAACGTGGTTCAGAGACTCAAGCTCTTACATCCACGGCCTGATTTAACAGGAAATCCACTAACTGGGATTCTTGTTTTTAACGTGCCAAGGTGCACTGACAACTGGACTTAAGCCACTCCCTGGGCTGCCTCTCCTTACAAACTCTCTGACAACTTACTCCCAACAAACCTAACAAGAGGATTTTGGTTTCGGTTTGGTTTCTCCAACTAGGTGAGGTTTTCCTTTACAATGTGTTAGCATAAAGCTAAGATTAGGAAAACTTCTCTAAGCTATGAGTTACAAGCTGAACACTCATTTGTGCATATCTATGAACTCTAAAGTTCAGTGTACAAGATGTGAATCGTGCCTCCTTATAACTCCCTTGAAATTGCACTAAACACTCACACCTTCACAGCTCGTAGGTGTTGATTTTCTTGCTTTTCACACACTTGAATACGCAGCTATGAGCTTGTATTTATAGTATGGATTCAAATGTAACCGTTGGTGGAAATTACATTTGAATTCATACAATTAATGGTTTCAACCACTTTTCTTGGAATGCGGCCTTGTCAGTTTCATAGTTGTTGTCTCGTGCTGATTGGTCCACGTGGACTGCATCCAATGGATCTTTGACTCAGTGGGTTGACCAAGATCCACGACTTTAGGTAGCTTTCTCCTTCACCGACTGATGATCTTCAGTGGACTGAATCGTCTTCAGTGTAGTTGTCCTTCAGAGACTCTTTGAAGATCATTCCAAGAAGTTTGTCATAAGGCTGAATGACAAACTTCCCTGACCACAGTAGCCTGACTTTTTCAGGGCCTACTTGGTGCAGCACTGATCCTCCTGATCATGCTCTTCACTGAGTGGTCCACCTGACTTAGCTTAGATCAGCCTGGTTTACACTCAGTGGGACATCCTTCAGGCTTCTCTTCTGGTTCAGGTCTCTGACTTGGCTTCAGTCTGTTCTTCTTGATGTCAACTTGATTTCCTCAGGTAGTGTTGCTGAGTTCCCCCTTGCTGAGTTCCCCCTCAACTGAGTGTTCCCTCAACTGAGTTCTTCTCAACTGACAGCCTATTCTACTGAGACATAACTTAGCCTGACCTGAAACTAAAGATAAAATCCTGACTGCTTTCAAACCTATTACATGTTGTTTTGGAAAATCATCAAAACTAAAAACATATCCCAACAATTTCCCCCTTTTTGATGATTCCAAAACTTCTAACCAGATGATTTTCTATTACAAGAATAATGTCAGAGCACAGGTCATGGTTTGAAATATGCAGAAATTCCCATAGTTTATAACATTTAAGATCTGTTCGGTTGACCATTTTTCTTAACAAAACTGGATCAGTGGTCGTTTGAACAACCCGCTCTGATACCAATTGATGGTCCCGTTTTCGAATACCAAAATATGGGAATTCAGGAGCAAATTTTTTTAAACCTTTCCTCAGGGAGTTCAGCAAGAGTGGAAAGTTCTCAAGTCACTACATTACTAAGAGGCTGAGCTATCAAGTCAGTGAGAAGACTTGAAGACTCATGCTCTTAGCAACACAGTGACTCGAGAGGTTACACTTCAAGACACTGCTCTGCTTAGAGGCTGAGCTACCAAGTCAGTGTGGAGGCTTGGAGGCTCATGCTCTAAGCAAGACAGTGACTCGAGATACTGAACTCTCGAGTGCGTTGCCTGAACTAGTCAGTGAGAGGATCCTCCATGACCTGAATGATTAACTAAAGTTTACTTTTAATAAAGCTCTCAGTGAGCAGATTTTCACAACACTTTAGTAAATACTTTAAAAGATAAGTACGCTCAGTTTAACGTGGTTCAGAGACTCAAGCTCTTACATCCACGGCCTGATTTAACAGGAAATCCACTAACTGACAACTGGACTCACGCCACTCCCTGGGCTGCCTCTCCTTACAAACTCACTGAAAACTTACTCCCAACAAACCTAACAAGAGGATTTTGGTTTCGGTTTGGTTTCTCCAACTAGGTGAGGTTTTCCTTTACAATGTGTTAGCCTAAAGATAAGATTAGGAAAATCTCTCTAAGCTATGAGTTACAAGCTGAACACTCATTTGTGCATATCTATGAACTCTAAATTTCAGTGTACAAGATGTGAATCGTGCCTCCTTATAACTCCCTTGAAATTGCACTAAACACTCACACCTTTACAACTCGTAGGTGTTGATTTTCTTGCTTTTCACACACTTGAATACGCAGCTATGAGCTTGTATTTATAGTGTGGATTCAAATGTAACCGTTGGAGGAAATTACATTTGAATCCATACAATTAATAGTTTCAACCACTTTTCTTGGAATGCGGCCTTGTCAGTGTCAGTGTTGCTGCCTCGTGCTGATTGGTCCACGTGGACTGCATCCAACAGATCTTTGACTCAGTGGGTTGACCAAGATCCACTGACTTTAGGTAGCTTCCTCCTTCACTGACTGATGATCTTCAGTGGACTGAATCGTCTTCAGTGTAGTTGTCCTTCAGAGACTCTTTGAAGATCATTCCAAGAAGTTTGTCATAAGGCTGAATGACAAACTTCCCTGACCACAGTAGTCTGACTCCTTCAGGGCCTACTTGGTGCAGCACTGATCCTCCTGATCATGCTCTTCACTGAGTGGTCCACCTGACTTAGCTTAGATCAGCCTGGTTTACACTCAGTGGGACATCCTTCAGGCTTCTCTTCTGGTTCAGGTCTCTGACTTGGCTTCAGTCTGTTCTTCTTGATGTCAACTTGATTTTCTCAGGCTGTGTTGCTGAGTTCCCCCTTGCTGAGTTCCCCCTCAGCTGAGTGTTCCCTTAATTGAGTTCTTCTCAACTGACAGTCTATTCTACTGAGACATAACCTAGCCTGACCTAAAACTAAAGATACAATCCTGACTGCTTTCAAACCTATTACATGTTGTTTTGGAAAATCATCAAAACTAAAAACATATCCCAACAGGTTGCAAATAAACTACCGCTATGTAGAATAGTGTGGACTGGTGTGGAATAGAATAGTATGGTCTAAATGTTGAATAATGTATATTGGGTTGCAAATAAACTACAACTATGTAGAATAATGTGGACTAGTGTGGAATAGAATAGTGTGGTTTAAATGTGGAATAATGTGTATTAAATTGAAATACAATTAAATAACGTGGAGATTAAGTTCTTATTAACATAGTGTGGTCTAAATGTGAAACAATGTGTGGTCTAAATATGGAATAATGTGGAATAATGTGTGGTCTAAACATATTATGATCTAAATGTGGAATAATGTGTTCTTCTAAGAAGAAGAAGTTTTATTAACATATTCTTCTCCCTTGTCAATAATGAAAATATAATATTTAATGGCGTAACGTTAATGGGAAGCACAAAATAGTGCACATTAATTATAAAATATTATTGTATGTGGAATTATGTGGAAACAGGAGGAAAAAATAATTAATAACTGTATTTCACACACTTAACAACCCACTCCACTACACTCCGACTCATTCCACATGAACTACGTTGTTTCCACCACCCAAAAAATTGAACACAGTTAATAATGAAATGAACATGCATCTACAAGTTAGAATACACCACATTCCATTACAGTCCACAAACTTAACAATACACTCCACTACACTCCGTCCCATTCCACATCAACTACGTAGTTACCACCACGTAAAAAAACTAAGACAAATAATAATGAAATTAACGTATATATACAAGCTAATTTAATGCCACATCCCATTCACATTACAACACTTCTCAAAGTATTACAAAATTTACAAAATAGCAGAATACAAATCTTTAATTAATATTCCAAAGTTGAATGTTAGTACATTAGGGATGACTCCTTTGAGGAGGACAACAGGATGACTCTGGTTCATCCAATGAATGTTGACTTTTTTCCAGAATTTAAAGGCATGAACACATGGCAGGTTGCTTGATTGTGGTCAAACCCATGACAACGTGGGCATTGTTGTCTCTTGCGCTTCTTCTTGGGCTTCAGTTCTATTTTGACTTTCTTCCTGCTCATCCTTGGCCGACCAGCTTGCCTGTGTATATGTGGTGGATTGCATACAACATCTTTTGTATTTCAGAAACACACCAGTTTTTTGGATCGGGTACGGGCATTACTGAACCCGCCCACATTTGTCGCACACTATCAGATGTGTAGCAAATATCGACACACCCACTCACTTTCAAATTACGCTTCCTGTAAAAACACCAACAAAGCAAGCAATGAACGTACAACACAAGGAACAACCTAAAACCATACTTAAAAAAGCTAAAACAAATCTAAGAAAATAATTCAAAAATTCTAAACACATGTCAACTTTATTATCGAACCAATAAACCATACTAATCACAAATATCAGCAAAATAAAACTGTATGACATATATACATCGTACCTGATGGCAGCATGTGCATGAACGCATGGAATACCTTCTTTTTCAAACTGAAAGCATGAGCAGGTACGCTTATCCAAGTCGACCATGTAACTGTTGTTTTCCCTGGACACTGTAAACTGATATGCAGTCACCTGCTCGATGCTGTGTGAATCGACCATTATTTGTTGCCTAGAAAGGATATTGGATACATGCGAGCAAAGGTAACCAGACTCTGAACCTAGCTCAGTACTCCTTTCGTTGAACCAATCTTGCATAACATGTCTAATTGCTTCTAAAACATAGACAACTGGCTTATCACGTGCCCAAAGAATTCGACTGTTCCACGACTCTGCACAGTTTGACGTCCTGAACTCATACCGACGAGTTTTGCAGTGAACTCGTGACCAGCGATCAAACCCTTTACTTCGTAGAGATTCACCCAGTTTACCTCCAGAAACACTATCAAGAACACTCATGCATCTACATATGATTCCAAATTATTTAAATTAAAACACAAGAGTAAGAACTCAAAAACATGTTATGCAAAAATAACTAAAGGATAAAGAATTTACAATGTAGATGTACCTGTTGAATTCATCTGGAATATAGGTATGTGCTGCTGATGAGAAACACTCTGCCACAGTCCTCCCGTATTTAGCATATTTCTTGTTTAGATGGAAAAAACACAAACCATGAGCTACACCCGGAAAAACAGTCTCAACAGCATGTATTATGCTCAAGTGTTGGTCAGACACAATCAAAAGACCTGGAGGTGAACCAAAGACTTCTCTTAATCGATGAAGGAACCACGTCCATGACTCATTGTTTTCTACAGCACCAATGCCCATAGCCAGGGGAAACACTCGATGGTTCACATCTTGGGTAACAACAAGAAATACAATACCCTTGTATTTTCCCTTCAAGTGAATTCCATCCACAACTATTACAGGCCTTGCGTGTTTAAAACCCTCGATTGAAGCACGAAGCGCAAAAAAAACATATTTGAACCTACCACCATGTTCCCTTAAAAGCTTCATTTGAGATCCGGGATTTGTAGTACCTAGCATTTCCAGGTAAGAAGGAAGCATCTTAAATGACTTGAGATGATTTCCATATATTATGTCGGCCATACGATGCTTCGACCTAAAGGATTGGCCATACAACACATCCATCCCATACATTTTACTCAACTCAGTTTGGATACTCTTGGGTGTGTAGGCATCCTCCCTGTCCTTCTGTTTGTTAGCAAATATGGACCCAAGCACTTTTGAAGGGAGCCTTCTTGGTCGATTGCGATTGGGATCAAAACGACATGTGTGACTTTTACAAAGGCTGAACCCCTACACCCCTTTCGTGGACCTTGCATTGATTGCAAAGGAACAGTCCGAACTAGGACAGACAGCAGCCCATCTCCCAGTACACGACCGTGCAATACGAAAATCTAAGTGATTGTTAAGATGGTGGAGACCAACAGAGTGAACCATTTCTACTTTGGATAAAAATACGTCTTTTGTGGATAACTGTCCAGGAACGTGATTTTGGAAGGTTTGTGGGGAATGTACTTCCTGGGGATGTAAATTTTTGGGGATGCGTGGGATCAACCAAGGATCAGGAATAGGCAGATTAGGTACTGGATGTGAGGGTAATGGGGGTGGGCAGTCATCTTCATCCTCTGATTCATAGGAGGAGTATGAAGATTCAAAACAGTGGAGACTACTTAAATCTTTGTCACTATCTATAGACACTACGTGATTGGGAAGATTTGGGGGAAAACTAAAATTATTAGAAGTTAAATCCTCCAAACCATTCACATTTTTGTTTTGAACAGATGAACTTGTCGTGCCCTGCTGACCTAAATCTTCACAAATGGGGATTTCAAATCTCACTACACACATAAACCTAGGGGGCATCTGAACAAGTAAGAAACGACTCGACATCATCATCGTTCTTAATCTCAACAAAAATATTTTTACCCATAGATGGAGATCCGAATTTTTCAAGTTCGAAAAATGTATAATATTTCCCACAGCTAGTTGGACCACAAAATTCAACAACAAGTCTACTAAAGTTAGTGAGCTTCATGTTCTGCTCAAATATCCTTACAGCACCAAAACTACCACCAACATATTTCGAATCTTCAAAATATCCATTATAATGTACACCCAAAAATTTCCTTGTCTTCATATCTATTGATGTAAAACAATGAAGATACAAACTAATGCTACAAACTTAAGTTACAGTAAAAGGGAAAAGTGATGCAAATGACAATTAGAAGAACTCCGGAAGCAAAACAGGGGTAGTTAAATTCAACGCGCACATAACAAGGAATAATAAGAAGAAAACCAATCAATGTACATTGTTAACGAAAGAAATTTGAAAAAAAAACTGGAGCACGAAAACCGAGAGTCGAAAAAAAGAATACAAACCTTCAAATTCACGAAAGCTTTCTACTTGAAGTTAATCATAACAATTCACGTAAGCTTTCAACAATTCGATTGGTTGCTTTCAAAAACCAACGACAACCCACCTACATTTTCCGTATTTGGCAACAATTTAGGGGGAAATTGCATTTGAGGGGGAAATTGGATGAAAAGACCGAATTTGGCAACAATTCAGGGGGAAAATTGAAACTAAATCGATTAATGCACAAATTCTTTTCTAACCATTCGGTCAGCATAGGGCAGGGGAGTCAAAGGGAATAAAATGTTTGTTTTGGGGTAATAATGTCATTATACCCTTGATATGGCTAGAAAAGAAATTTTGCAAATGGTTAGGGCATTTTTGATATACAACATATACACTATGGTTAGAAAAGAATTTTCCCCTTAATTATATTTAGTTGGGTCATTCCCTTTGTTTGCTTTGGGCCGTTAAATAATAACCAGGGCCTTTCTCAAATAATAACTTGGGCCCATTTTTTAATACAAAACAAATTATGCTGGATATCTTTTTGGGCCTCAAGTGGCCCAACTCGTTTTGGGCCAAACAAAAAAATTTTGTTTTCGGCCTGAAGCCCACTTTAGGGGCTGAAATTAATTTTTGTGTGCTTACTCTATTTAATATTTTTCGGCATGAAGCTCCAATTTTATGGGACAAAATTATTTTAATTAATTGGACAATTAAATTTTATTATTCCTTTGGGCCTCATATAATCTTGATAATTTTTGTGCCCTCAAATTATTTCATCAAATTTTTCGAATAATACTTGAAAAATTAAATAGTTATAATTCTTGCATATTATTTAAGCCAAAAAAATTTTTGGAATTAATTTTAATATTAGTTCTCGATAAATTTATTATTTTATATGCATAATTGATATATGCGCATGCTTTTATGATTTAATTATCTTACATCCATTATTACTTTTGCACATAGCCTCCGTATTATAGTCCACATATATTGCCCGGGTAGGCGGCGCCCGGTACCTGTCGGACCGTAAATCATGTTTTGGGTAGACGACGCCCAATTCTTACTTCTATGTGCTTTAGAATAATCAAATAAATCCTTATTTCTCTATTGTCAATAAATTGGTCGCAATACTCAACATGTCACTTTAAAAATTATAGTGAATAATGTCTGATATTACCATGAGAGAATTTGGTGAGCTTCCTCTTGATGGTAGTAACTACCTGACATGGGTGCTAGATGTCAAGATCCATCTAGCCTCAACTGAGTTGAGCGAAGTTATTGTCGAAGGTTCAAAATCCAAGAATCACCTGAATGAGGATCTGAAAAATGAATACCTCACTTAAAAAGACCCCAGAACGTTGTGGATGTCCCTAAAGGACCGTTTCCAACAACAAAATGTTATACTCATCCCTCCAGCACAATACGATTAGTTAAACCTCCGTTTCCAAGACCTTAAGTTTATAACGAAGTATAATTCTGCTTTGCAACATATTGTAACCCAATTTATGCAGAATACTCTGTCAACATTCCGCGCTAGCAACCTCATACTCCAGCAGCAGTATATGACCAAATATATGATTGGTCGCAAACGTGGAAGGCGGGGAGAGAGTAAGAAAATTTGGGACAAAAGCTGAGGTCGTAATATATCCGGTGGTCACAGAACCTTGAACGACAATCAAGCTCAGAATCGTGGAAAGGGTATACCCAACACGAATTTCGCTAAGCAAAAACCTGGCTCTCACGATGAGATTGAGCAGTCCTGCTACAGATGTGGATGTAAAGGCCATTGGTCTCGCACATGTCGAACTCCCAAGTATTTGGTTGAGGCTTATCTAAAGCAGCAGAAGGACGACAAGGGGAAAGCCCTTATAGTCGAACCTCACAATGACAGCCTGCCTGAAGCAAACTTTGACCAAGACAACGATGATCTCTTGAGCCCGTAGCTCATAAACTTTGGAGACAATGAGTGATTTTAATATTTGATTATTTTAGTACTTTGTTTTTTGGTTGAGACAATTTACATTTGGATCCTATTTTTCAGATATTTTATTTTATGGATGATATGATATTTATGATTTAGCTTTGATATGTTTACCTTAATGCTATCAGTCAAATTTATTTGGATATTGCTATTCTTATACATGGCTTGTAAACATATCAGCTATTATGTTTGGACTTTTTCCTTTGGCATGATGGATTCAAATTGTGATTTATGTTTGGTAGATAGCGCTACCACACACACAATCTTAAGAGATAGGAAGTATTTTCATAACTTGGTAGAACGTAAGGGGAGTGTAACTACGATAGCCAATGATAATATTATGATAGTGGGCTCCGGAAGAGCTTCCATTGTCCTCCCCATGGGTACCGAACTCATAATTGATAATGCTTTATTGTTTTCACAATCCAAGCGTACCCTGCTCAGTTTTAAAGATATAAGATCTAATGGATATCACATTGAAACTGAAACTGAGAAAAATAACGAATACCTTTTGATGACTATTACTCGAAGTAGCTGTAAACAAGTTATAGAAAAGCTTCCCTCCTTCTCTTCCGGATTGTACTATTCCTACATCCGGCCGTCCAATCTCCATCTAGCCATGAGTATGAAATTTCATGACCCAAACTCCTTTAAATTATGGCATCAGCGGTTAGGTCATCCAGGACAAACTATGATACGTAGTATTCTATATAATTTCATTGATCATAATATTTCGAATAATAGAATCCCTCCTGTTGATGAATTTTTATGTGATTCATGTTCTAAGGGTAAATTAATAGTGCACCCATCGCGCACCAAGGTGGGACTAGAGTCTCTGATTTTCCTTGAACGGATTCAGGGAAATATTTGTAGATCGATGCACCCAGCATCAGGACCATTTTGGTATTTCATCGTCCCAATTTATGCCTCCACTAGGTGGACATATGCATGTTTGCTGTCTACCCGCAATCAAGCTTTTACAAAGCTCATTGCGAAAATTATCGAACTTCGAGCGCAGTTCCCAGATTATCCAATAAAATCTATTTGAATGGATAATGCTGCTGAGTTTACCTCAAAAGCCTTTACAGATTACTGTATGGCTCTGGGAATAAAGGTGTAGCATTCGGTCCCCTACATCCACACCCAAAATGGTCTTGCCTCGGCCTGCAGATCGAGCATCTCCCAGAAGGAATTCTTATACATCAGTCAACCTACGTGAAGAAGGTATTGGAGAGGTTTCATATGGATAAATCTCATCCACTAAGAACACCTATGGTTGTCCGATCCCTAGAAGTGGATAAGGACCCATTTACACCAAGAGAAGATACAGAAGAAATTCTGGGACCAGAAGTTCCTTATCTTAGCGCTGGTGGAACATTACTCTATCTCGCAAATTGTACTAGACCGGACATATCATTTGTAGTTAATTTGCTTGCGAGATATAGGGCTTCTCCTACAAGTAGATATTGGAATGATGTTAAGTATGTTCTACGGTATCTCCAAGGGTCTCAAGATCTTGGACTGTTCTACCGTAAGAACTAAGACAAAACCTTGGTAGGTTATGCGGATGCTGGCTATTTGTCTGATCCCCACAATGCCATATCCCAAACTGGTTATGTGTTTCTCTGTGGTGGTACTGCGATCTCATGGAGATCGGTTAAACAAACCATGGTTACCACATCTTCATCACTCAGAGATAATAGCTTTGCATGAAGCCGCACGAGAATGTGTTTGGTTGAAATCCTTGGTAAAACACATTGGTGACTCGTGTGGTATCGCTAACGGCGATACGTCCCCTACCGTTATATTTGAAGACAACGCTGCTTGCATCGCACAAATGAGTAATGAGTACATCAAGGGAAACCTGACGAAACATATTTCATCTAAGTTTTTCTACCCATGCAAACTCCAGAAGAGTGATGTGATTACCACTCAAAAGGTGCAATCTAGTGACAATCTAGCAGATATGTTCACTAAGTCCATATCTACATCTACTTTTGAAAAGTACGTTCATGGTATCGGGATGCGAAAGCTCAAAGGGTTGTTGTCTTCAGGGGGAGCTTTAACCCAAAATAAATCCAGAAGATTTGATCCGGAAGATCGATAAAATTACATTCCTCCCTAACTAAATGTTTGGTCGCTACCTAGCACGTGGAATTTTTATGACAAGACATATATGTTATGTAACAACCCCCCTTAAAAAAACTCCATAAGTAGAGTGGTATTATTATTATTCTTATTATTATTATTATTATTTTTATTTTCATATGAAAATATTTGTATAATTATTGAAGAATAAGAAAAATAAATTACATGATATAAAAATATTATACTATATTGTATCATTAATCAATTTATTTTATTATATGACTAATGTTTGGAGATAGTAAAGTTATTGTGGGCTTACAACTATATGACATTTTTCCCTTAAAAGTTAATTAGCGGAGAAGCCCACATTAAAGATAGGTTAGGAGCCTTTTATGGCTCAATAAGGAAGGAACCCTAGCCTTGAGGGACACTATAAATAAGGGTTAGCAACCACTTTTTCACACTTTCAGCACTTCACTTATAGGGCAAACCATCCTCTCAAACACACACACACATCTTGCACACACAAACTCACACACACACACACAAAAATATTTCTACTTCCAGTAGCTTTCTGGCAAACTTTCTGGTATCCGATCAATGATCATCTAGTACCATCTAAGAACTGACATTATGAGCTTTTTGGAACATCTTCCCGTTTCTCAATCGGGGTTCTAGATCTCTGGTTATCGTTGGTCAAAGTTGGGGGGATACTATTGTAGGCAGACCAACTTCTAAAGACCATAACTCTATTTTCGTTGGTTCAAATATTTTTATTTTAGTTTAATTGGAAAGCTTCTATTATAATCTTTCCAAAACATCATTTCTTCTACAATTTGAAGTTGTAGAACTCTAGTTATGCTAGATTGAAGTTGGAGGGACGCTATTTAGGTCGACCAACTTCTACAGCTCATAACTCTTTGCTCATTTATCCAAATCTTTTGGTTTTGGTCTTGTTGGAAAGCTGGAAACGAGAGCTTTCCATAACATCTTCTATTTTTCAAATCGGAGTTATATAACTCCAGATATGCTTGGTCAAAATTTCAAAAATGATTTTTTAGATTTATCTTCTCTCACTTCACTTCAATCTTTTTATCTCTCCCATTTTCTGTTCATGTCCACCACACTGCCGCCACCTATGATAGCTGTTGGTGTCATCTAAGTTTCTGGTGGTGGTGGTGGAAGAGGAGAGGTGAAAGTAATAGTTACATTTTATTTCATTTTTAAAAAATTCCCCAGAACTTCTAATGTACCTAAAACATTCATTTTTCATCCGTTTTAGACGAAATTAGTGACATTTTTGTTGAGAAAATAGCGGTGCCCGGAATCTATTCGGGATGCAATTTAAATACGAATTTAAATACAATTATTACTAGCATGAATTAATCCTAATTAATTCAAATAATAATTCCAACAACTAATTTATCATCACGCATGTTGAATTAATTCACATAAAATCTAGGCGGAATAAACAAGAATTTATGTGACTTACGTACCTCTTGTAGAATTGACCTTTGAATAAATGGGACAATCACAATCTCGCGTTATCAACCCAAAAACCTTCTCAAGTATTTCCCTTTCGCCTTACTTGATCACCGGTGGGAGATGCTTTCAAGTAATTTAAATAACTAAGGAAAAAGAAAAATATATATGCTCTTGATTTTTCCAACACATGGAATTATGTACTTGAAGATGAAATAATCACCCCCTATTTATAAGATGAAGTGACCGAATTTTTGCATATTTTATGGGCCTGGAGAAAATCTTTTCTTAGGCTCTAAGAAATTTTGAATATATCCCATATATTCTTTTCTCCATAATAAAATATTCCACAAAAATCTCACTCACCTATTAGACTTGTAATTTTCGAAATTTTTAGGAGAAGAATCCAAGATTTGGATCTTCTTGAATATATGAGATAATCTTGTATTCCAAGAATACTTATCTTCCATAATATCTTTCCAAGAAAATCAACAAAATAATTTCTTTCCTAATTACCCAATTTTCGAAAAACACATAGAAAAATCAGCAATATATTTTCTTTTTATTTTAATCACCTTATCATTATTAGGCTACTTAATGGGCTACTTGAGGGGCCTTTAAGGAGAATTAAGATTGGACCTCCTAATGGACTTCTGAATTTTCAATATTGAGCCCCAATATAATTCAATCCATTAATATTAATTATTACCACTAATAAATTAATATTGCACTATAACCAGGTGGCTTAGCCCACCTGGCCACCGGGTTCCTCACTCTAGTGTGTGACCTGGGTTCGATTCCTTCTAGGAACGAATTATGGGAGTTATAAGGAGGGCTTGGAGATTTCTTGGTGTATTTGGGGACTTGGTGAACTAATCTAACTACTAACAACTAACATTTACCGATAAAAAAAAATTAATATTGCACTATCCATCTTAATCCATATTACGATAATATGGGCTCCCGGTTATTATTTTCCGCGTTTAAGATTATCAAGTCCATTAATTAATTAAGCTTCTGAATAGCTTTAAATTAATTAATATATTTCACCTTGGAGTAAAGACAACTCAACATTATTATCCGTACCGAAGAAACTAATTCTTCACTTGCAAGATTTGGTACGATAAAACTTATGAACCCACCAAGGGGACTAATCACACGAGCCTTACTCGCACGCGTTTTCCCGTATTAAATCTTAGCAGCCGTAGTATGATTAATATTACTGCCCAAAGCACAAGGTTTGAAGTCACAATGATTCTCACCCAACATGAATCAAAGCAGTAACCATTAAGCACACACGGTTCTATTTAAGTGACGGAGATTAAGAAATCAACAACCACTGAGGTCTAATTCTTCACATTTCAGAACAGAAGAATTTATCCTTGCTGTAGGTCCTCTTCAACACATACTAAATGTGCTAGTGCAATCTCTTAGTCAAGACAAACCAATCTGAGACTTACACATCGACCTTTCACGGTGGATTGTTCAATTCCACCTAGGTCGTGAAAATGTACGTTTAATTACAAGAAAACTGTTAATGTTATCTTCCGTGATCGGGTATCACCACATTAACTACAATGTAACTAGTACTATTATGAACTGTTTGCAATAAATATTCAACATTCAATCATATCTAAAGTAAATGCGATAAAAGAATTATTCTCATAAAACAAGTGTTTGATACACGAGTTATACAAAGTAAAAGCATACTTTCACGTATAACTCCAACAATCTCCCACTTATACTTAAAGTCTGCTTTTTAGTATACATCACGCATGTCTTAGTGTAGTAGCTCTACGTGACATCTCATGTCAACCTACACTAACCTAATAATTCCTCCCACTTATACTTAAAGCAGATTGGCAATAGTCTTGACTCCCATTCCATCCACATGTCTCTCGAATGTACTCTAAGGCAGACCCTTTGTGAATGGATGTACTAGGTTGTCCTTCGACATTTATCTTTGCCACCTCTTTATCTCCTCTCTTAACGATTTCTCGCATAAGATTGTGTTTTCTTTCAATGTGTTTGCTGGCCTTGTGCGCTCTCGGTTCCCTTGAATTTACAACTGCTCCGACATTATCATAATGGAAAGTGATTATGATGGGCAAATTCAGAACAACGTCCAAGTCCACTAAGAAGTACTTGAGCCAAACCGCTTCTTTCGCTGCTTCACAAGCAGTTACTTATTCGGCTTTCATGATCGAATCGACGATGCATTTTTGCAAATCGCTTCTCCATGTCATGGCTCCTTCTCCCATATAAAACACACTACCTGAGGTAGATTTTCTAGGTTCTATATCTGATTGGAGATTTGAGTCCGTGTATCCCATGAGAATTAGATTGTCTGACTGTTAAATCAGCATTCCATCACAAGTTCTTTTCAGAAACTATAGAACGCATTTAATTGCAATCTAATGTGCTTTCCCTGGGTTACTTTGATATCTTGCCATCATGCCCACGGCAAAGCAGATATCCGATCTCGTTCACAGCATTGCATTACATAAGACTTCCTACGTTCGAAACGTACGGAACGCCTTTCATGTCATCTATCTCCACTTGCGTCTTAGGGCATATTTCTTTGGATAGATGGATTCCGTGTCTAAAAGGTACAAAACCTTTCTTGGAATCTTGCACGCTGAAATGCTTCAAAACAGTGGCTTCGTATGAAACTTGCGATAAGCCCAACATCCTCCTCTTGCAATCTCGAGTGATCTTGATCCCAAGGATGTGACTGGCTTTCCCTAAGTCCTTCATATCAAACTGATTTGACAGCCATACCCCTACACCTGACAATACCTTTACATTGTTTCCAATGAGCAGAATATCGTCTACGTACAATACTAAGAATACCACCGCAGTTCCGTCACACCTTTTATACACACAACTTTCGAACTCGTTTTGATCAAACCCATAAGATTTAATTACTTGATCAAAACACTGGTTCCAAGTACGCGATGCTTGCTTAAGTCCATAAATGGATCTCTTAAGCTTGCATACGAGACGCTCTTGGCCTTTTTCAATGAAACCTTTCGGCTGTTGCATATAGATATCTATCCCGTCAAGACTTCCATTAAGGAAAGCTGTCTTGACATCCATTTGCCAGATCTCGTAATCTAGGTGCGCAACGATCGACAAGAGAATAAGGATGGACTTAAGCATAGCTACAGGCGAAAAGGTTTCCTCATAATTGATCCCTTCCTTTTGAGTATACCCTTTGGCCACAAGCCTCACTTTGAAGGTCTCAACCCTTCCGTCCGGTCCTCTTTTCCTCTTGTACACCCACTTGCATCCAATGGGTTCTACCCCATTGGGTGGTTCGACCAACTCTCACACTTGATTATGATCCATCGAACCCATCTCGGTTTCCATTGCCGTTTGCCACGACTCCGCGTCTTTGTCTTGGATTGCCTCGTCGTATGTCCATGGGTCGGATTCATCACCGGGAACCAAATTCAAAGATTCTCCTATCCCCATGAATCTCTCGGGTTGCCTAGCAATCCTCCCACTACGACGGGGTTCTGGTTATGAAGATGTGACGTGTGGTACATCATCTTGTATACTTGGTATCGAGGTTTGACCTCTCAATTCTTCTAAGGTAATTCACTTTTAGGCTTCCGATTGTTCATATAGTCTTCCTCCAAGAATTTAAAGTGTGTACTAATCACGGTCTTTTGATCCTTGGGACTATAGAACATACACCCTTTCGTTCCCTCAGGGTATCCTATAAACAGCCTTAATTCCGAACGTGGATCCAACTTACCGACTTCCTTGTCTTGTTGGAGTTATACGTGAAAGTATGCTTTTACTTTGTATAACTCGTGTATCAAACACTCGTTTTATGAGAATAAATCTTTTATCGCATTTGCTTTAGTTATGATTGAATGTTGAATTTCTATTGCAAACCGTTAAATATATAGTACATGTTACATTGTAGTTAATGTGGTGATACCCGATCACGGAAGACAACATTAACAGTTTACTTGTACCTAAACGTACATTTTCACGACCTAGGTGGAATTGAACAATCAACCGTGAAAGGTCGATGTGTAAGGCTCAGATTGGTCTGTCTTGACTAAGAGATTGCACTAGCACATTTAGTATGTGTTGAAGAGGTCCTACAGTGAGGATAAATTCTTCTGTTCTGAAAGGTGAAGAATTAGACCTCAGTGGTTGTTGATTTCTTAATCTCCGTCACTTAAATAGGACCGTGTGTGCTTAATGGTTACTGCTTTGATTCATGTTGGGTGAGAATCATTACGACTTCGAACTTTGTGTCTTGGGCAGTAATATTAATCATACGACGGTTGCTAAGATTTAATACGGAGAAATGCGTGCGAGTACGGCTCGTGTGATTAGTCCCCTTGGTGGGCTCAGAAGTTTTATTGTACCAAATCTTGCAAGTGAAGAATTAGTTTCTTCGGTACGAATAATAATGTTGAGTTGTCTTTACTCCAAGGTGAAATATATTAATTAATTTAGAGCTATTCAGAAGCTTAATTAATTAATGGACTTGATAATCTTAAACGCGGGAAATAATAACCGGGAGCCCATATTATCGTAATATGGATTAAGATGGATAGTGCAATATTAATTTATTAGTGGTAATAATTAATATTAATGGGCTGAATTATATTGGGGCTCAATATTGAAATTCAGAAGTCCATTAGGAGGTCCAATCTTAATTCTCCTTAAGGCCCCTCAAGTAGCCCATTAAGTAGCCCAATAATAATAAGGTGATTAAAATAAAGAATATATTAATGCTGATTTTTCAAGTAAATTTCGAAAATAAGAGAATCAAGAAGAAATAAGATTTTGTTGATTTTCTTGGAAAGATATTATGGAAGATATGTATTCTAGGAATACAAGAATATCTCATATATTCAAGAAGATCCAAATCTTTGGATTTCATCTTGTAATTTTCGAAAATTAGACCTTAATATGTAGGGTGAGATTTTTGTGGAATATTTTATTTTGGAGAAAAGAATATATGAGATATATTCAAGATTTCTTAGAGTCTAAGAAAAGATTTTCTCCAAGCCCAAATACACTTAAATTTTCGGCCCCTTCATATTATAAATAGGGGATGATTATTTCATCCCCAAGTACATAATTCCATGTGTTGGAAAAATCAAGAAGCATAGATATTTTTCTTTTTCCTTAGTTTATTAAATTACTTGAAAGCATCTCCCACCGGTGATCAAGTGAGGTGAAAAGGGAAATACTTGAGAAGGCTTTGGGTTGATAGAGCGAGATTACAATTGTCTCGTATATCCAAAGGCCAATTCTACAAGAGGTACGTTAATCGTATATTTACTTGTTTATTCCGCCTAGTTAATATGTGAAATTAATTTAACATGCATGATGAAAATTAGTTGTTGGAATTATTATTTGAATTAATTAGGATTAATTCATGCTAGTAATAATTGTATTTAAATTCGTATTTAAATTTCATCCCGAATAGATTCCGGGCACCCCTATTTTCCCAACATGTCTAGCACGTATGCCGGACAACCCCAAATCTGCAAATATCTTAGACTGGGCTTGCGCCCGGTCCACAATTCCATTGGGGTTTTAGGAACCGATTTGGATGGCACCAAGTTTAGAATGTAAGCCGCCGTTTCCAAGGCATTACCCCAAAATGACTTGGGTAAATCCGAATAACTCATCATGGATCTGACCATCTCTAAAAGAGTCTGGTTTCTTCGTTCCGCCACACCGTTCTGTTGAGGGGTTCCCGGTGTGGTTAACTGGGATACAATCCCTTCGTTCGATAAGTTGTTCAAGAATTCATCGCTGAGGTATTCGCCTCCACGATCTGATCGTAGAAACTTGATACTATTTTCCTATATTTCTCGGCTTCGGCCTTAAACTCCTTGAACTTATCAAAAGTTTCAGACTTATGCCTCATAAGGTAAATGTACCCATATCTCGAGTAATCGTCAATGAAGGTGACGAAATACTCATACCCCATTCTCGCTTTGATCGTCATTAGACCACACACATCGGTATCAACGAGTTCTAACACTTCCGTGGCTCTATTCCCCTTGGCTCCAAATGCCCTCTTGGTTATTTTACCCTCTAAACAGGATTCACAAGTTGGAAACGGCTCGACTTGGAATGATTCCAAGGATCCGTCTTTCACCAATCTCTCTATCCATTTTAGATTAATATGACCTAGTCTAAGATGCCATAGAAGTGTTTCATTTATCTCCGAAGAATGCTTTCTTTTATTACTCAAAATAATCGACGTGTTATTAGATTCATTATTTGAGTGGTGTGCACACTTAATCGTATAGAGATTGTTTACCAACGTTCCATGACAGATAATAACATTCTTAAAAGAAACAGTAACAACTTTATTACAAGTAACTGAATATCCATAAGAAAATAACTTAGAAACCGAAATTAAATTCTTCCTAAAGTTCGGAACGTATAAAACATCTCTTAAAATTAAAACTCTATCTTCAAAAGATAGGTGCACGACTGATTAGTGTGATAATTGCTCGAAATTCATGCATTTTATTTGCCTATTTTATTGGATTTTTTTTATTATTCACATTAATTTGATTGTTTGTGCTTATTTGTCGAAAAAGGTATTTTTGTTCATTATGTAGGAAAATGAGTGAAATATGGCAAAGACTAAAGAAGAATCGAGCAAGGATGTTCAAAGGAAGAAAAATCAAGTCAAAATACAAGTTGGAATGCAAAGAAGAAGCAAAACATGCCAAAAAAGTGTCCATATCGGTTTGTACACATTGTACCGGCCGAGACAAATGCACATAAACCGGTATTTTGGCTACGACATCGAAATACCGGTTTGCACACTTCATACCAGCTGATACAAACCTCCCAAACCGGTACAAGGTGCTACAGGACCTCCATACCGGTTTGCACACTTCATACCGGCCGATACAAACCTCCCAAACCGGTATAAGGTGCTACAGGACCTCCATACTGGTTTGCAACCATTCATACCGGCCGATATCAACCTCCCAAACCGATACGGATCTCCTCTGCTCGCGAAAAATCTGAAATTTCAACTTTCGGAGGACTTAAATGCAATTTCGGCCAAGGGCTTTCTAACACACATATAAATACCTTTTTCCCTGACTTTACGCTCAGTTTTTCAAGGGCTTTAGAACCCTAATCCCCTAGAATAGTTTTTTTTCCTTTTCATTTTTTCTTTTGCATTTTCTTCAATTTCTAGTATAGATTAGCTTAGATTATGCTTTCAATTAGTAGTTTCTTTCAATTCGAGCAAGAATTCTCAAGTTTTGTAGCTAAATTAATTTCCAAGAGGTGACTTCTTTCCTTAATTTCATTTGCCTTTGGTTTATTTTCATGTTCATGGATTATTTTTCATTATTTCATATGAGCTTGTTTACTATGATGCTTAGCTAATTTTCTTGTGTTTGGGTGTTTGGATTTACATGGGTAATTGAGTATTTGATTTGATTTGTGATATCTATTCTAGTTGAAGGTCAATCTATTAGGAATATGGACTTTGATTGTTCGATTTCATGGTTGCTCTTGTAATTCGTATTTAGATTGTGTGTTTATCACAACGAGAGTTGGGTCGGTGCATGATCTAGTATAGGTGTGAGTGATTTATGCGATTTGAGTGGATATTCAAGTATCGCAACGAGAGTTGGGTATTTTCATTAGAACCCCATATTTTCTACACTTGTTGCTTAATTGAGAAATTGGTGATAAGTGAGAAGATTAACGATCTGATGTTTTCATTTGACGTGTTTACCTAGGCTTATCCAGTATGGTGAATATGTGATGTTTAGTGATTGCTTCTATAGTTGATCGAAACTTGAATAGTTATTACTTTTCGATCGTGTACTTGATTCTCATGTGATGATGAACACCCGAACACGTCTCGTTTTTATTGTTCGAAAATTCCTAAAAATTTCTTATTGCTTTCTTTTCGTTAATTGCTTTGATTTGTTTAGTTGCTTTAATTTTTGTTTTAGTTTCTCGAAAACCCCATCCTAAACATTAGTCCGCACTACAATTACGCGCCGACGTATAGTATTAGGGATACATTAGCCACTAGTCCCGTGGTTCGATATTTAACTTGGTCAATTGCCTTACTATAACAACGATCTCGTACACTTACGAGTAGTTGAATTTGTACTTTAACAAATTTGGCAAACAAGTTTTTGGCGCCGTTGCCGGGGACTAGTTGGTTTTAGTGTAACTTAGTGCTAGTTGAACGTGATTGATAGTGCATTTTCTTTTATCTTGTTTGAATTCGATACTCTTCCTTGTGTAGGTGTGCTTCATTGGATAGATGGACGGATATTATCAAGACCCTTGGAATCCATATTTTGATCAAGATGGTATGGTGTATCCTCCACAACAAGAAGAAGTTGGGTACTATAATGGAGAGGCTTTCGACTATGAGTGGTAAATGCACCAATCTCCTTCAATTTATCAAGATCCAAATTTCCTTGAAACTTTTTCGAGACTCCTTGAAATGCAGTCTACTTTTAATGATTCATTTGCGGCCTACTTGGAGTGTAATCGCCAAGCCAAAGAAAGGAGGAGAGAGATAGAAGAGACAACACCCTCCATTATTGTCCCCGATCTTGCAAAACAAATGCATGATTTGCAATGTAAAGTTGATCAACTTTGCTCCGGTGTGAATTATAAAAGTGAACAAAGTGAATTTCTATCCGAATCAAATATTGACCGGGAAGAGTTGGATCACAACCTTGTTAGGAGTTGCATTGAGCAAGAAAAGAAAGAAGATGAGCAAAAGGAAGAAGTAGTCGAGGAAGTTGAAGAGAAGGTTGAGAGAATGGAAGTAGAAGAGGAAGAGAAAGAAGGGGAAATGTTGAACTACGCTCATATTTGGAATTTCCTTGAAGAAGAAGACAAAGATGAAGATTATATTCGTATTTTGAGATACCTTCAAGGAATATATATTGAAGAAGAAGAAGATGAAGAAAAGAATGAACAAGAAGAGGATGAAGTAGAAGATGGAAAAGAGGAGGGTCCAAGTGATGAGAAGGATGATCTTGAATGCAAGATGATTGATGCCATTGAGCATTATGTTGAAGAAACTTGGGAGAATTCTCATGACCCTTTCTATTCTCATATTTTTAATAATCCTCTCTTTGATGATATTAATGATGATGTTTCTCTTATTTGCATTTATAGGAACAAGGATGAAAAAGAGAAAGATGGAGCCGAAAATTCCTTGGTTGAAAGTTACGAAGAGGAATGTCCCTTGATGGACAAGAGCGACAATGAACAAGAGAATCAAGAAGCATTGGAGGACGAATTGAAGATCGAAATGAGCATTTCTAAACCTTTAATCTCTTCAATTTGTACTTTAGATGTTATTTCTTCTATTGATTTCATTTTACCTCTTGAGAACTTTGACCAAAAGATCGGAATAATAAAGATCTTGGACATCCTTGAAAAAGAAGGAAAGATGTGGAGAGAGATGATGGTGAAGGAACATGAGGAAAGACCATGGATGAAGGTGTGCAAGAAGTATGGGAGTGAATGGTCATCTCACAATGAAAGCCTCCTTGATTTCGAAGCTCAAAGGATGAGATACAATGGCAAGGAGGATCAATATCCTTGGCCATTCCGATAGGAAGTTTGATTTCACTCAATAAGTCCGGCAAAGGACACTAAACCTAGCGCTAAATGGGAGGCAACCCATTATTTTACCATTTTTAAGTGTTTTTTATTTTTATGTTAGTGTGTGTTTGATCTTTTCTTTTTATCTTGTTTTGTAGGGGATTGGGTATACTTTGAGAAAAATTGGAGGTATGTCGAGCTAAATTTCCAAAGGAGGGAGAGCTTAAAAGAAGATGAGCTAGAATCGAGAGTGACATTGGTGCAAGTTGTGAGGTACAATTGGACCCCGGGCTCGAACTTAGACTTGCTTGGCAATGTCTAAGTTTGGGGGGGTATTTACTTGTTGTTTCATTGCACCGGCACACCATTTTTGGATGATTGCATGTGAATACATATAGGGGACACTTGGTTGTACATTTTGATTGATCGTATCATGGGCCCAAACTTCGAATTGCTTAGTAATGTCGAAGTTTGGGGGGGTTTATTTTTGTGATTTGTATTTCATTTTCACCAAGATGTTCTTGGATTTTTGCATGCATGCGTGATTTGTTTGATTGATATTTTTGAGTGGCTTGTTAATGAGGTGAATAATTTGGTGTAATTCTTGTTTTGATTGTGAATTTGAATGAATTTGTTGGTGATTGAACTAGTTGGTTGACTAATAGGGGTGAATGAGAATGAGATGTGATATGATCCATGATCAAAACGAACCCGTGAGCTTTTGTGTCTAAACCAAATTTAAAAAATGGTTGTTCATTGATTGAGTGTGGTCATTTGTAGTCATTGTGCTCTAGAACTTGCCTCTAGTCTTGCTCTAGGTCTCTGCTTGCATAAGGTGCTAAAAATGATTTTAGGCCATCTTTGTTTTGAAAAGTCACTTTGCCAAATTTTCCATACCAAATGAAATTTTTCCGTAGTTAGCCCCTTTGAGCCTATAGACTTAATTTTTTTGGCAACCTACAATTTAGCCGAATTATCCCTCAAATTGAGCCTATTTTTTCCCTATGAACTAGTGGAGCTTGAAAGTGGATAGTGAGGTTGAATTGAGTTTCAATGTGAATTTGGTGGATGAATTTGGGTGAAAGTGAAAAGAGTGGAAAAAGAGAAAAAGATGAGTTGAGAAGTTGTACAAAAAAAAAGATTGAGTTGAAAAAAATTTGAAAAATGAAAAGAAACTCTCTTGTGTACAAGATTTTGGTAGAGCTTAAAAATTCAAAAGTGCTTGGTGTGGTGAAGAGGATTGTGCTTGAAAAAAAAAAGAGAACAAGTAAATTGTTGGAGTTAGAGTTTTTGAGTTGTAATCGGCCAATTGCAACTTTGTCTTGATATTTTTTAGATGTGTCTATGCGTCTTTATCTCTCGCTCCACTAGTTTACGAGTCACTCTATCCAAAAATACCCCACCTTTACCAAAGAGCCAAAATTACAACCAAATGAAAAGTCCTTTTTGATTTAGTACTAAATGCAAGTTTCAGGCAAGATGCTTAGATAATTGTCAAGTTTATGGTGGTGCATGTCTATGAATTGACATTTGAGTGTTGAATTATCCATACACTTTTGCCAGGTCAGCTATGCACTTCCCGTGAGGATCATGGTGATTTGATTGTCTTGTTTCTTGTGAATTCCTATTTGTTGATTGATTTGTGAAGCACCATCCATTGAGTTTACCTTCATGAAAAGAGCAAGAGTTGCATTTTAATTATTTTACTTTCTTGACACTCATTTCTTCGCAATCCTCCCACTTGTTCCATTTTTCTTTCGTTGCTCGGGGACGAGCAACACTTTAAGTTTGGGGGGTGATTAGTGTGATAATTGATCGAAATTCATGCATTTTATTTGCCTATTTTATTGGATTTTGTGTAATTATTCACATTAATTTGATTGTTTGTGCTTAATTGTCGAAAAAGGTATCATACCGGCCGATACAAACCTCCCAAACCGGTACAAGGTGCTACAGGACCTCCATACCGGTTTGCAACCATTCATACCGGCCGATATCAACCTCCCAAACCGATACGGATCTCCTCTGCTCGCGAAAAATTTGAAATTTCAACTTTCGGAGGACTTAAATGCAATTTCGGCCAAGGGCTTTCTAACCCACATATAAATACCTTTTTCCCTGACTTTACACTCAGTTTTTCAAGGGCTTTAGAACCCTAATCCCCTAGAATAGTTTTTTTTCCTTTTCTTTTTTTCTTTTGCATTTTCTTCAATTTCTAGTATAGATTAGCTTAGATTATGCTTTCAATTAGTAGTTTCTTTCAATTCGAGCAAGGATTCTCAAGTTTTGTAGCTAAATCAATTTCCAAGAGGTGACTTCTTTCCTTAATTTCATTTGCCCTTGGTTTATTTTCATGTTCATGGATTATTTTTCATTATTTCATATGAGCTTGTTTGCTATGATGCTTAGCTAATTGTCTTGTGTTTGGTGTTTGGATTTACATGGGTAATTGAGTATTTGATTTGATTTGTGATATCTATTCTAGTTGAAGGTCAATCTATTAGGAATATGGACTTTGATTGTTCGATTTCATGATTGCTCTTGTAATTCGTATTTAGATTGTGTGTTTATTGCAACGAGAGTTGGATCGGTGCATGATCTAGTATGGGTGTGAGTGATTTATGCGATTTGAGTGGATATTGAAGTATCGCAACGAGAGTTGGGTATTTTCATTAGAACCCCATATTTCCTACACTTGTTGCTTAATTGAGAAATTGGTGATAAGTGAGAAGATTAACGATCCGATGTTTTCATTTGACGTGTTTACCTAGGCTTATCCAGTACGGTGAATATGTGATGTTTAGTGATTGCTTCTATAGTTGATCAAAACTTGAATAGTTATTACTTTTCGATCGTGTACTTGATTCTCATGTGATGATGAACACCCGAACACATCTCGTTTTTATTGTTCAAAAATTCCTAAAAATTGCTTATTGCTTTCTTTTCGTTAATTGCTTTGATTTGTTTAGTTGCTTTAATTTTTGTTTTAGTTTCTCGAAAACCCCATCCTAAACATTAGTCCGCACTACAATTACGCACCGACGTATAGTATTAGGGATACATTAGCCACTAGTCCCGTGGTTCGACATTTAACTTGGTCAATTGCCTTACTATAACAATGATCTCGTACACTTGCGAGTAGTTGAATTTTAGCTTTAACAAATTTGGCAAACAACGACTCCCACTGCTTCGGCTGCCACTCTCGTAGCATCGCCTAAAGTGACGAGGATCTCATTCTTGCTAAGTCGTTGGGTTAGCTGGAACCCCTAAAGAGTGAAATAAATATGATCAGTTGCCTCGGTATCCACTACCCAAACGTAGGCAGCATACGCTGCAACATAAGTTTCAATGACTAAAGCATGAGACTTACCTTTCTTTACCGCCTTCTTAGGCTTAGAACAGGTAGACCTCCAATGTCCTTTCTCCCCGCAATTGAAGCACTTACTCTTACCGGATATCTTCACGCCGTACAGCTTGAATGCTCTTTCTTTGTCACAAAGAGTGAGTCTACTGGTTTGGTTCCGACCAATCTCCTTCTTCTCAATCTTACCTTCCATTGGCCTAGATTTCGAGAAAAAGCTCTTGATCACCAAAGCCTCATCCTTACTCCCTAAGTATGACTCTACCGTTATCAGAGCTTTGAACAGGGTTTCTAAAGTGAACTTGTGTTCCGATAACACGTATTCCCAAAAGAACCCATCAAAACTACTCGATAACTTTAGGAGTATGGAATCGATTTGACTTTCTTCATTTTTTCCGGCACCAAGAAACTCGAGTTTTTCAAACTCACGCCTAAAATTGAGAACATGATCCCTTACAGGTGTTCCCTTCACCATTTGCTTCGTGAGCTTCTCATGAATGGTGAACAGATTCGCCATGGGGTTCTGATGTTGAAACATCTCGTCAAGGCTATTCATGATATCAACAGCCGCTTCAATGCCTTCATGAATGCATTTCAAATCTTCCAACATAAATGTCAAGATGATGCGCTTCATGTGCTCATTGGAATGCTTCCAATCATCGAATACCGCCCTTTCCCCATTACATGACTTATCATTAGGTTTCTTGGGTACGTCAATGCTAAATATCCAATAGTGTTCTTGCGCAGGTAAGACCATATTCATGTTATGTTTCCAATCAACATAGTTTTCACCAACAAGTTTGTTATTTTTAAGTATACTAAACAGTAGATTAAAAAGTTGCGACATAATGAACTGAGAATAAAACATACATTCATATCAATATCTAGAAAAATACGAAATTATCAAATAATTCGATCACATCAATTTTATATTGAAACCTTAAAACAATATAATCATGTATCAGCCAACATCTCAAAATAATTTAAATGCGCCACGAGAGGTGGTCTATACATTTAAAAACATTCAAGTGGATCACAAACTTAAAAGTTACAAATCCTTAATTCAAAATTAATAGTTGGCTCCCACTTTGACCACATTGACTTGAAGCAAATATACTAGCTTTTACTAGTCACTTACCCGCAAGCGGACGGGTTCACTGTAGTATAAGTACGTATAATGACCAAGTAGTATCGAACCCAAGGGATGGAGTGTATGCGAATAGATCCCTGAAGATCTACGCGTCGTAGTTAATATGAGTGTGTTGTTTTTGGATTTTTGGAAAGATTAATTAAAAGACTAAAATAAACTAATTAAACTAAAGAATGGAAAAGAACGAATTAACTAAGGGTTGTTTTCAAGTAAGAGATGGTGATGCTCAGGATAGGAATCCCTACGTATACTAACGGAGCAGGTACATAATCAGAAACTATGACACACAAGAAATAACCTAAGTCTAAGAATGCAAGGTGAAAGCTCAAGATTCTAAACCCTAATACTTTATCCTAACACTCGACTTCACTAATCTACTAACAAGTTAATAGATTGTGCTTAATTAATGAGACCCTAATTTAACTAAGGTGATGCGGTCGTCCTCCTTCGCTAAACCGGTAAATGAATTAACCCTTTCTAAACCTTCTCGTTAAGACTACTAATTGTTATTGAGTGATGCGGTCTTCCTCTCTCTAACACTTTCATACGAAATTCAAAGATAAAGTTAAGGTTAATTATGAGAATTCATTAATTAAGAGAATTAGAACCTAACGTCACAAGTTACCCTAATTACGTACCCACAACCTACTTCTACGAGTTCATCCTACCCTAAGCATGCAAGGGTTTTAGCCGGACATGGCTTTAACAAACATAAAAGCGATAGAAGAAACAACGAACATAAACATAATGAAGTGAACGAAGAAAATAAGAAACATGAACTAGGGTTTTAAAAGAAAAGAATTCTAAGAACTTAAATTTAATTAACTAAAACGAAGTTCAAAGCGTGTAAATTAACCAAGCTAATGAAAAGAAACTACGAAACGAAAAGAAACTAAGAATTCGTACGAAAAAACCTCAACAAAACGTAAGTAAAGCTTGCTCGTCCTTCTCCTCTTCCTCTCTCTAAAAACTAAGTCTAAAAGTGATTTCTAAAATTCGGGATCCTTCAAAACGTGTTTGGAAGAGGTATATATAGGCACCGGGTCGAAACGGGATCTCATGGGCCGAAAACTGAAATTTGGCATATAAGCCTCGGAGGCGCTCGAGCCGTCCCGGTCAAGCGGGGTGCTCGACCCTTTGAGCTCGAATGAATTGCTTGGTCGAGCGGGGCGCTCGACCTATGTTGGTCGAATGGTTCAAGAGCTCGAGCGGGGCGCTCGAGCTGTGCCCCTCGAGCGGCAAAAACTTTCTTTAAGTTTGGAGCGCTCGACCTACGTTGCTCGAGCGAGGTGCTCGAGTGATGGTGCTCGAATGGTCCCTCCTTCCTTGCAACTAACACTTTTCTTTTCACGTACTAATACCAATCGTATTTCTTCGATATCTTCTCATCCGGGCATCCGTTTGAGTCGATTCAAAGTCCTACGAACTCCATTTTTCGTCCTCGATTCACCTATGAGTATCAAAGAGACAAATTCATCAATGTATAGAAATAGTACTCATTTGGCTCTAAAAACTCAATAAAATCGACCAAAACTAGGGCGTTTCTAGCTACGAATCATGACAATTTCACGCCTAATCACACATAGAAATTGACAGGGACTCCGAGGGGAGTACGTTAATATCAATTTCCTATGCCTAAGTAATAACCATAATTAAATACAGGATTATTATTTCGCTTTGAGCAAGTCACTCGTGGTGAGGGTTAATACCGCCACTAGTAATAATCCACAATAATCCTTTCGGAATTTATTCATGTGAAATCCGTTCTTTTGGCCGATCCGAGGGGGAAATGTATTCTAAAAGAACTTCATAAATAAATAAATTATGGAGGCAAATTAATCCAATTTTAATATCCGGAATAAAATTGCGATTAAATAAACATACTTAGTAATTTTTGAAATTAAGGTTTTTCTTGGACAATAAAATTCATGCAAACACATATTAACAAATAATAATAAGTGCATGAAATAAAACATCCATCAAAATAAAATTAAACACATTGGAGCACTCAAATCCAATTGCCACGGTTTAATTTCTTCACGTCTTGATACAAAATATCATCCTTGTTGCTTTCCGTCATTCGTCTCGACACGCTCCCACTCGAACAGCAACACTTTATCAAAAATAGCATCGTTTGGGGTTTGGGACGACGTTTAAAATCACATAAAAAACGAAAAAATGAAATTTAAAATTTCACGGCCCGAGATACGGCGCGCGTCGGCCCACGGAGTGGGTCCGCGCATCTCTCGGCACGACACCGAGCAGCAGCCGCCGAGTGCGCCTACGTGCGCGTGCGCTGCCGCACCCGTCGTGCGCGGGTCGTGCACCTCGTGCACTGGGTTTCACCGTTCGTTCTCGTTTTTCACCCAATGCATGATTTTATGCCCATGCATGCGCCACGCATGCATACGTCGTCCGGGTACGCCGTCTTTAATTCTTCGTTCTTCGTCTCGATCCGGTTACAATTTATTTAAAAAAAATAAATAATAGATCTAGACTAGTCTATTACAATGATCAAATCAAAATAAAACCAACTAATCTACTCGTGGACTTTCTCACGAGAAAAACAAATTCGAACGAATCGAATTAAAAATAAGTAATTCACACGCATGAAAAATTAACAACATTAAAAACCATGACAATTGGATACCTGGAAAAAAGATCTAGCAATTCTACTATCCAATTTTAATTTAATGTTAAACAATTTAAATTCCAATTTAAAGATCAGAGCCCGAAACCGTGGCTCTGATACCAGTTGTTGGGAAAATAGGGGTGCCCGGAATCTATTCGGGATGAAATTTAAATACGAATTTAAATACAATTATTACTAGCATGAATTAATCCTAATTAATTCAAATAATAATTCCAACAACTAATTTATCATCATGCATGTTGAATTAATTCACATAAAATCTAGGCGGAATAAACAAGAATTTATGTGACTTACGTACCTCTTGTAGAATTGGCCTTTGAATAAACGGAACAATCACGATCTCGCTTTATCAACCCAAAAAATTTCTCAAGTATTTCCCTTTCGCCTTACTTGATCACCGGTGGGAGATGCTTTCAAGTAATTTAAATAACTAAGGAAAAAGAAAAATATATATGCTCTTGATTTTTCCAACACATGGAATTATGTACTTGGGGATGAAATAATCACCCCCTATTTATAAGATGAAGTGACCAAATTTTTGCATATTTTATGGGCCTGGAGAAAATCTTTTCTTAGGCTCTAAGAAATCTTGAATATATCACATATATTCTTTTCTTCATAATAAAATATTCCACAAAAATCTCACTTAACTATTAGACTTGTAATTTTCGAAATTTTTAGGAGAAGAATCCAAGATTTGGATCTTCTTGAATATATGAGATAATCTTGTATTCCAAGAATACTTATCTTCCATAATATCTTTCCAAGAAAATCAACAAAATCTTTTCTTTCCTAATTTCCCAATTTTCGAAAAACACATAGAAAAATCAGCAATATATTTTTCTTTTTATTTTAATCACCTTATCATTATTGGGCTACTTAATGGGCTACTTGAGGGGCCTTTAAGGAGAATTAAGATTTGACCTCCTAATGGACTTCTGAATTTCAATATTGAGCCCCAATATAATTCAATCCATTAATATTAATTAATACCACTAATAAATTAATATTGCACTATCCATCTTAATCCATATTACGATAATATGGGCTCCCGGTTATTATTTCCCGCGTTTAAGATTATCAAGTCCATTAATTAATTTAGCTTCTGAATAGCTTTAAATTAATTAATATATTTCACCTTGTAGTAAAGACAGCTCAACATTATTATCCGTACCGAAGAAACTAATTCTTCACTTGTAAGATTTGGTACGATAAAACTTATGAACCCACCAAGGGGACTAATCACACGAGCCGTACTCGCACGCGTTTCCCCGTATTAAATCTTAGCAACCGTCGTATGATTAATATTACTGCCCAAAGCACAAGATTTGAAGTCACAATGATTCTCACCCAACATGAATCAAAGCAGTAACCATTAAGTACGCACGGTTCTATTTAAGCGAGGGAGATTAAGAAATCAACAACCACTGAGGTCTAATTCTTCACATTTCAGAACAGAATAATTTATCCTCGATGTAGGTCCTCTTCAACACATACTAAATGTGCTAGTGCAATCTCTTAGTTAAGACAGACCAATGTGAGACTTACACATCGACCTTTCATGGCGGATTGTTCAATTCCACTTAGGTCGTGAAAATGTACGTTTAGTTACAAGGAAACTGTTAATGTTATCTTCCGTGATCGAGTATCACCACATTAACTACAATGTAACTAGTACTATTATGAACTGTTTGAAATAAATATTCAACATTCAATCATATCCAAAGCAAATGCAATAAAAGAATTATTCTCATAAAACAAGTGTTTGATACACGAGTTATACAAAGTAAAAGCATACTTTCACGTATAACTCCAACAGTTTTATCACAAATTTTGCAAGATACTGTTTTTCTATAAAAAGTTATAAATATATCAGTTTATTAGCAGCCCCAAAACTTGAGCAAAATGTATAGTATTTTAGTACAAATTATTGTCTTATATTTTGACTCATATTTTCACAATTTCTAGTTCATTGTCTCAATCACACACACTAACTAAATTATTATTATCACTCATATAATAAAAACATAGAGATGGTATTTTTGTGGTAGGAATTGAGGATTGAGATGTAGAAAGAGTTTTAGAACTAGGAGGATACGATACCGCTTAACCCGTGTAAACTACTAGGTGGGGTAACTCTTAGTGGATCTTTCATTGTCTACTTTTCTATCATATGATTTATTGTTTTAAATGTTATATGTGAAATTTTCGTATATGATGTGTTGAAATGTGAAATGTATGCTTTATGGATATGCAAATGATTACATGTATGCATGATCAAATGTGAAGATGTATGCTTTATAGATACATTAATATCTATATATATGCATGCTCTAAGGACAAGATGTATGATATACGGTTGATTCCGTACAATACGTATGATATACGGTTGAGACCGTACAATGTGTATGATATGCGGATAATACCTTAATAGTTATGATAAGATCACGGGTAAAACCGTAAAAGATTTGATCGAAAGATCACTTTCGGATCACTCCCGAACAAGATGCGAGAGCGGGGTAAAGCGTGCCCCAACAAGATTGATGTGCTCTTATGTGTATTACATATTAAGTATACAATATATATATTAACACATGATGTTGAACATGCTCTATGATTCGTTATTAAATATGCCTCTAATTGTCTTTAATTATGGTATAAGATGATTCATGTATGTGACTTTTATTTCAATATTCTGTATGATTTTTGAGTGGACAATCGAGTGAACCCACTTAGTGTTTTTGAACGCTCACCCCTTCCCTTTTCAGTTGGGAATGAGTGGGAGGATTGAAGATGACGTGAGCCCTCGATCTCGAAAGTGCAACACTCTTTAGTTATGCTTTGAACTTGGAATTTTTGTTGTCTATTCAAATTATTTTATTTACTATTATAAATTTTCTTTAAAAGCATATTATATTATTATTTTCACTGCTACTAATTTAATGCGTAATAACATTCCCTTACATTGATTCATGTTTAAAAAAAAACTATTGTTATCTTAATTCCAATTTTAGGGTCGTTACATGTTATGTTGTAATGTCCAAGGGGGAGTGTTATAAATCTAGCAGATTTATTATACCAAATCTAGAAGATTTGATGTGGACATTACTAATGGACTTATAACCTAAACGGACTTTAGGTTTAGACTAGGTCATTTCTATTATAAATAGATTATTGTTCTCAGAATTGTATATACGCATACACACACATATTAGTGAAACTCCCTGCTTGGTACGCCCCCAGACGTAGTCGTTATCGACGAATTAGGTGAACAAATTTGCGTCTCTATTTTACGCTCTCGATTTACAATATTTACAAACACGTATCTTTAGATGACATTCGGACATATACTTTCGGGGCCACCTCTTCCACACTATAATGATAGACAATTTATGCATATAATTAGTTTGAGATGAATGGGACAAACAAAAATAAAATACAATAACTTGGGTGAGACATCTCATACCATGAGACAACACAAACTGATATCCACCTTTATCAAAATGTTAATGCGTCGTGTTCAATTAATACCTCATTCCACTGTCTCATATAAGTTAAAGTGTCATATGCCTAATTTATACGCATTCTACTGTTTCATATCATGAGACAGTCTTACATGTATAAAAAAAGATTTCATTATATTTATATTTATAGAGTTCGGGTACGGGCACCCGTTAGGCCGTCATGCATGTTGATCTTTATATTGCATATTTACTTATTTATATGCTATTTATTTATTTTGTACATATTAAATTTTTATTAATTAATTGCTTATTATTTAAATTGTAATGGGTAGGATCCCAATTAAAATATCCGTTGAATGCCCATAAAATATACATATAAATGAAAATATTTGGGTATGAGGTAAGTACGGGTAGTACAAAAATGTTAATGATTGATCGACTTTGAGATGGATATATATAAATAATTGGTTTTCCTTTTTTTTTTTATAGGAGGCACTTGTTTTTTACCACCTTTTGTAAAAAAGATGTATATTGCTCTTTTTTATGACAAATTGTCCTAACTACCCTTACTCATTCATTTTGCATTTCAGTTTTTTTTCTTCTTCTTCCAATATTAGAATTTCCTTGTATCCAAACACTAACCAATTCATTACACAATTCTGAAAAATTGAAAAAAAAAATTTGAAAAAACAAAATGAAGAACCCATGAGGGGCGACTGGCGATACGAGCTTCCCGTCTTCTTCCACAATTCGCCCAAGAAAGAGAGAGAGATAGTAAATCACCTGGAGGGGGGTTTGGCCCAATTTTGTCGGAGGGAGTAGCAGTAAGTTCGAATGGAGTAGCATTACAATTCATCCCCAATTTTGTCGAAGGGAGTAGCATTACAGTCCATCCCATTCAATTTATGTCAATAAAGTATGTAAATTCAATCTTTTGATCATTTATTTTGTACTATGATGTTAATGAAACATGAATTACTCAAAAAAATTCACAAAAAATTTCATTCATGTAAATGTCCACCAAGTGTTTGATAAAATTCCTAAATGAAGTATAATAACTTGACGTGCTAATTCACTTCATTGGTCATGTATTTTTGCAATAAATGACATCTTATATTAATCACAATATATAGTTAGGGCTTGATATACTCCTCAATAATTTTATATTAGAACATTCATATATGGTTCACAATTTTTTGCCAACTATATTCAACTACATGCCAACTGTTTGCCAACTTTCACAGCCCTATTGATGCTGGAAAGAAAATATTAGAGTAGGATCAGTGAGCTTTGAGATTTGGACATGATTAATAAAGAATGTGTCATGCTCCTTATACTAATGTTTGAAGCCCTATATTGGTTATTTTCTCAATGTACTAATTTTAACAAATTATGTTTTTTTTTTGCAGGCTTATTTTAACAATTTACAAGTTTGAACGTTGAAGTAGAAAGTGATTTATATACTTGTTTTGTTGTTTATTATCCTGAAAAGATGTATATGGAAACATATAGGAACACAACAATTAAATATTCAACTTTCACTCGATGTATGAGACGATAAACCAATAGTCGACTTGATTTTCTTCACTTATTTTTTGCAATTTGGAATATTGATGGTTGTTTAATCTTTTTATTTTAGTAATTTATTGTTAAATGACCTGGAGAAAAAATAAAACAGTGATTGGTGTGTTAACTATTCATTCCAATCCTATGCCAACTCTTGTGTCAACCCTATTTGCCAACATGGTAAATAATCATACCTATGGGGTCAAGTGTTAGCCATGCAGAGTAAAATATGTACAACCATATTTATAGTATCAATTGAGGCTCAAAACGACAGTAAATGGTTTGCCAACTCCAGAATAAATATAAATATTAGTGCCAACTGTATGTCAAACTATGCAACCAACTTGTAATGAAAAGTTTAGATGAATTCCAATTTTATTTCAATATTATCTATTCTTTAAGTAAAATTCGAAACAAAATATTTCATAGGCAAACTTAAAATATTTCTTAATTGAACTGAAATAAACATGCAACATCATACACAATAACTTACCTAAAATAAACTAGATTTACTTCCCGATAAATTGACAATGCGGACCAAATGAGGATGCAAACCAACCTATGTTCCCCTACTTTTGGAATAGAAATCATACTAAGAAAACATGAAAATATTTCACAAGACAACCAAATTGTTCAATCTTCTCTACGAGAAGAGAAGGACCACTCGTAGAAGTTTGTTGAAGCAGAAGAGCTAGAAGTGTTAGCATTGGTTGAGCTCATACTTGAAGTTGGAAAGACATTTGTTTGAAGAAATTGAGTGCGAGGATGGGTTGTCGATGCATTTGAGGTGCGAACTGGTTGGTAGTTAGGAATTTCATGGGCAGTATCAAGAGGTGGAATAGATGATCTTGACGACTTATGAAACAACCTTCTTCGACTGGAAGCGAGCCTGGGGCCAGTAGAAGACATTTCTTCTTCATCTTCCGAGTCTGGAACAATTATGTTTTGTAGGAGTTGATGTTTGGGTTTTGTTGATGATTTTGTGTTTCATCACTTCTCTCAATCTCACTAGACTCCCTCAATAGAAATGACAGGGACAAGAAGAATGGTTATCCTTCACGGACATAGGCCATAGCAAGACGATCACTTTATATAACAAAAACACGATATGTGTTAATGTTTTGAACTCAGTAAATATTTGCAATTTTTTAAAACCGGCTAGAAAAACAAACCTTGATGTTGGTCTCGAAACGAGTTATACAGGTGTATGGGGGGGATACACCTGTTGTTACAAATTCAAACTTCTTTCTAAAAACTTATCAGTTTAACTCAAGATAGTCGATCTTCAGTGGACTTGGAGGTCTGTTGAGATTTACTAGTGAAAGCTTATTGAGATATCAGCTCCACTGAAAGTTCAAGACTTTCAGTTGAGTTGCTATCTAATTAGCTTTCAATTGCGGATTAGTGAGCCCTTAGAAAAACTCGTTTTACTTGATATAAACTTGTTTGAACAACACACACTAAAGGATTAACAAAATGTAAGTGCACAAGATATAAAGTGGTTCAGAGATGAATCTCCTACGTCCACTGTCCTGATTAAACAGTGTTACAATAGGAAATATCCCCACCTGACAGGAGGTCAGATTCCCGAAGATACACTGACCCGACAAGATCGAGGGTCTACATCAGAAAAGATCATTTAATGTACTATAGATCTACTGTTGATCGTTAGATTAATAATTGTAATAAATCCCTAAAATAAAGGGTTAAGACGAGTTTAGAGCTACTTTTGGGCCTTTGGGGGTGAACCTTATAAATAGAAGGCCACCCCCTCATTGTAAGGGACACATTTTTTCCTCATTCATCATCTATAGAAAAACTCCCATATTCGAAGGAAGAACGAAAGTTCTTCCCCTATCGTTTGTGTTCATTTTACATTGATTGTTTGTTAGGCATAATCCGAATAGCCACATACATCTATCCATACGAAAATGACTGTCAACAATTTGGCGCTAGAAGGAGGGTTCAAACCCGAAAATTACCCAAAAATCTTGAACAAAACTTCAAATCTTCAAGTATTCTTGAAGAACACCTTCAAAACTTCAAGTGTTCTTCAAGAACACTTTCAAATCTTCAAGTCTTCATATGCAATCTTCAAATCTTCAAAGACCTCATCTTCAAATCTTCAAGTCTTCAAGCTTGAATCTTCAAACTCCATCATCAAATCTTCAAGAGTTTATCAAGAACACCTTCAAATATTTAAAGGCCAATCTTCAAATCTTAAGTTCATCTTCAAATCTTTAAACATTAACCAAGATCATCTTTAAATCTTCAAACATTCATATCAATCTCCAAATCTTCATCCATAAACTCAAAAAATTCATATTCACATATATATTTTCCGTTCTCAAACACTCAAAAACTTCATTTTATCCACCATGAAAAAAGCTAAAAAAGAAAAAAAAACATTCCACAAATTTCTCATCACCAATTTCTACAGAATATATACGGTCCCACTCTCTACCTAAAAATCCTTACCCTTGCAACTCTGTACATACGTATATATGTATATGTATGACAGATTTTATATATATATATATATATATATATATATATACACAGCTAGACCTGCAACCACAAGTGGCCTCCACCCGCCGACCTCCGGGCACCACCAGTGTTGGGACATTGTCAGTTTTGATTAAGATCCCAAAGCCCCTGAAAAGATGATTTGCCTTTTTTTTTGTCTTTGTCAGGCTAGTCTTGGTTAGGTTTTATACTTAGTCAATTTACATTTCATAGGTACTCAGTAAGAGGAGCACTTACTGATGACGATCAAGACTTAGAGCCTGAAGACGGTTTACCATCCTTAACTTATAGCAATCTTCTAAGCTGGCTGAGTAAGTCTCAGTGGTGAAGAGTATGACCCTGAGGTCATTACTACTCAGTCCTGAAGGGAACAGGATGATACTGAGTTTATGGGAAGACTTGGAGTAGAGTCAAGCAATGCAAAAGGAATGTCAGCGTTAGGACAAGACCGGTGAGCTCAAGACAAATAAAAAACTTAATAAGACAAGCCTGAAGCCAGGAATAAGTTCTGACATTCTCACCAACTTGATGACATGGACCAATCCTGGAAGGACACGCACGTACGGAACCTGACAAGAAGACTGACTTCAGACTACAATTTCAACGGGCAAGCATTTAATGTGCATTTAATGCATATACCTAATTCCATGTAAAGGACGGCTGCTGCATGAAGATATGTTCGTTTGAGCCACTCTACATAGATAACAAGAAAGGCTATCTCTCCAACGGATAGTTTTTCAAATCACCTATAAATACAGAAGACCTTGAACCCATTCAAGGTTACGGGAAATTTCCAAGCCAGAAATTACTCAAACTCTCAAGCACTCAAAGCATTCAGTCTTTAGAAGAAGCACTCGAAACCCTATAAATTTCCCAAGTGTTTCTTAGCAACTGAGAGTTAATCTGTATTCCAAAGAGCGTACAAGCAATATCTTAAGCTTAGAGAGATTATCCAACCCTTAGCATAGCTTTGTCTTGTAAGGATAATCTCAACCTAGTTGGAATCCATACTGAAACCAAAACCCTAAGTTAGGTTTGTTGGGAGTAAGTCAGTTAGTGAGTTAGTAAGGAAGGTTGTATAGATCAGTGAGGTTAGCTGGTCTTGGTGCAACTTGGCACGTTAAAAACAAGAATCCCTTGAGTGGATTTCCTGTTAAATCAGGCCGTGGACGTAAGAGCTTGAGTCTCTGAACCACATTAAACTCCTTGTGTTCCTATTGCTTTGATATTGCGCATACCTGCCATATTACTTGTTCATTCATAAGCATTTGGTTTATCAGGCCTGAATCAATCAGCCTGATCCTTAAAAAGAGGACTGCCCTACTAATCACTATTCAGAATTGAGTAAACAAGTTTTTTAGAAAGCAAACTAAACAAGACTTTAAACTATCAGGGCTCACGTATTTCCGTACTGAACCTGAACTGATAGTTAGCCAACTGACCCTCATCCCTGTACAGTCAGTAGGTGTATTATCAGCTCCTAGTTCTTTATCACTCTGAGTAAAGGGGACTCAGTAAGGTTTTAAGGTCGAAAAATTGGTATATGTGTATTCCCCTCCATACACGTATCCCCAAGTCTTGTACCCGGACCAATAAATGGTATTAGAGCAGTGGTTCAAACGACCACTGACTTTGAATACTAATAGTTTCAGAGGAGAAACTGTTGGTGGTCACTGAACAGATCTGAGTTTACTTTTCATAAAACTTGCATCATCATGACTTCGAGGAGACTTGAAGCTTCGTTACCTGAATTCTCTGTATCTAACTTTGTCTATTGGAAGTTCAGATTAGAAGCACATCTTGATGTCATCCATGACCAGATGCCGCGTGTTCTCAGTAAGGGACCGATCAAGATCAGTATTCCCAATGTCAGACGACTGGGATATGAGAATCTTGAGATTGGCGTGCAGGTTCCGAAAGAAAGGAAAGACATGACCAACGATGAGATCAAGATGGTGGGACTGGAAAACGTTGCTAGAAACATCATTTTGCATACGGTGCCCTTCGAGGAGTCAGCTAAGTTGATGAACTTAAAGACGACAAAGAAGGTTTGGGATGAGCTGACCAGTATGTGCGAGGGGTCAGAAAAGATAAAGGAGAACAAGAGAAACATTGCCATTCAGAAGTTCGAAGCGTTCGAGATGCTACCTGATGAGACAATCGATCAAATGGAGTCAAGGTTCATCAAATTGATGAATGAGTTGGTGTTGCTGGACAAGGATATCCCAAAGAGAGATGTTGCTTCAATGATCCTGAATGCCCTTCCTGAGAGATGGGATAACAGTGTAATTATGATTAAGAACACTCAGGATATGAGCAACATAACTTCTGCTTTACTTTTTTCAGAGCTAAAGGCACTGGAATTTGATCTTAATAAAAGGAAGAAGAAAGTTCAGCCATAAGAAGAAGAAAAGGAGAAAACTCCTGAGAAAAGTGTGGCGTTCAAGGTAAGGTCTGAACCTGTTGAATCTTCATCAAAGTCACTGATGGAGATGAGCAAGGAAGAACTTGCTGAGGAGTACAGCCTGATGGCCAGACGCTTTGATAAGCTTAATTCCAGGTTTGGTCGTTATAAGAAATTTTATCAGGACTCACGTGACAGGATACCTGAAGGAACCTACCAAAGCTCAAGGATATATGAGGAAAGGAGAAACACTGACCAGAGGAGAGATCGAGGCGAAGAAAGAAGATATTCAGATCCAAAGCCCGATCGCAGAGATGAACAGAGACGTACTCATGATGACAAGCACTCAGGGAAGACTGAAAGCTCATCAAGATAGAGGGAACCTGACTCAAGAAGGAACCCTGAACCAAGGAGAGAAAGAGTAGATGAGCAACCAACATGTTACAACTGTAACAAGAGCGGGCACTATCAATATGACTGTCCGAAGCTGAGTGCAAGGGAAAGAGAGGATAGAAGGGCCAAGAGAGACCAGAGACTTGCTGACCGGAGAGTCATGGTCGCTGAGGATGCAACTGACTCTGATGGTCCTGAGGAAAGGTCACCTGATCCCGATTGTATTTCTCCCGAGATGTTTGCCTGATGGCAAGGGAGGAACCTGAGGTAACATATAACTCCGTATGTGGTTCCCACACTGGTCAAAATCCTGAGCTAAGCTCAGAGTCAGTCAGAGAAATGAACCTTCAGATCTGCCTGGATCAATTGATGGTTGATTTCTCCAGATTGCAGGAAACTAATGTCTTCTTGGTAGAGGAAAACAAGAAATTGAATATTGAGGTTCAAAACCTGAATGATCAACTCACTCAGTCTGATCTTAAAGAATCAACTCAGATTGTGAGACTAACTCGGGAGATTGATTTAATCAATGCTGAGCGTCTCCCAAGAGAGAAAATTCTGAAGGAACTAGCTGATGAAGAGTTGGTCAGGAAGGAAGAACTGAAATTACTTAAGAGTAAGTTTGATGACCTCTTTACCAGACATGAAATCCTGAAAAAGAGTGAGGACTCTCTCAAGAAAAAAGTTGCAGCAATGAATAAATCCTCAGTGGCTAGAGTGGAAATAAATAGCAGCCAGATGCTTGGGAATGAGAAAAAGGGACTTGGATATATTCCTAAGAAATCCTCACAAGGTCAATCTCATGTTGCTTCAGGGAGCAACACTGAGAGGGTATTTGTTCAGGTAGGCCAGAATGCACCCAAGGTTGTACTCCAGGCCCGTCAAACTGATAAGGGCAAGGAAACTGATGACACAGTCAGGGTTGCCCCTAAGGTAGCTAAGCCAAAACCCAAGGGAAAGGCAAAGCAACCTAAGGAGGCCCCTGAGAGCTCAGGCCAGGGAAAACCTCAGCGGAAGCAGAGGAAGACTCAGGCCAAGAGCCCTCAGACTGGTCAGTGAGGGTACCATCATGCTTGGCAATACCAACAGGGAAGGCCAAATATGATGACACCCCCATGGTTTTGGCATCCTGAGGCCTTTAACTGTTTTCCATTCCCTCACTTGCCTAGGGGGAATAGAACACAAGACCCCTATCAAGAACAAGGCCCAAGACCTGCTGCACCCAGACCTAGGAAGAACAGGAAGCCAGCCCAAAAGGCACCCACTCAGGCTCCTGTGAAGCCTAAGTTTAGCACTCATAAACCATCTTCCTCTCAGGCAAAGAAGAAGAACGTTGTGTATGTCGATGTTTCAGGGAGACAGATTTACCACTCTGAGGCAATCAGGATTGTTAAGCAAGTCTGGATCCCGAAGGGTACAACTGACACAATAGGACCCAACACCCAATGGGTACCTAAAGCCCGATTTGATTGCAGTCGGCTGTGGATCACAACAAAAGGAGAGAAGACTCAATTAAATTTGTTTGGTACCTAGACAGTGGTTGCTCAAGGCACATGACTGGAATGAAGAGTCTTCTCCAAGAATACCAAGCTAAAGATGGTCCACAGGTAACCTTTGGTGATAACTCAAAAGGTGTTACTAAAGGTTTTGATGTCTTAATAATAGGTACAGTCAGAGTGGAAAATGTGTCCTTTGTGGAAGGACTGAAGCATAACCTGTTGTCAGTAAGTCAATTCTGTGACAAAGGTTTCAGTGTTGAGTTCTCATCGAATATATGTTCAGTCAAGGACAAATCAACATAAGTGCTTCTATCAGGTATCAGGAAAGGTAACGTTTATCTCGTTGACTGGAGCAGCACTATTCCTAATACTTGTTTTGTTGCTAAAAGCTCTCTAGAGCTCAGTTGGTTATGGCATAAAAGATTAAGCCACCTGAACTTCAAGATTCTTAACAAAATTTCTAGACAGTCACTCGTTGAAGGTCTACCTAATGAAGTTTTTAGTAAAGATCATGTGTGCAAAGCTTGTTAGGAAGGGAAGTAGGTCAGAGCATCATTCAAAGAGAAAGCTTCTCATTCCAGAGACAGGATTCTTCAGCTTTTGCACATGGATTTAATTGGTCCCATAACACCTGTGAGTATGAATGGTAGAAAGTATACCCTTGTGGTTATTGATGATTATTCTAGATATACTTGGGTTATTTTCTTGTTGAATAAGAAGGAGACACAGGTGAAGCTTCCAGAGTTGCTCAGGAGACTCAGCAATGAGAAGAATCAGTCCATTACTAAGACCAGATCTGACATGGGCACTGCTTTTATAAATTCATATATTTCTGACTTTTGTAATGAACTTGGTATAGCTCATGAGACTTCTGCAGCTAGAACCCCACAACAGAATGGTGTCGCTGAAAGGAGGAACATGACACTAAAGGAAGCAGCTAGGACCATGCTGGCGGAGTCAGGATTGCCCAAGAAGTTCTGGGCTGAGGCAATCAACACTGCATGCTACACTAAAAACAAATCCATGCTGAATAAACAACATGCACAGACCCCATATGAGACATGGAATAAAAGGAAACCTCGTATTTCTTATTTTCATGTATTTGGTTGTAAGAGCTTCATCCTCAACAATGGGAAGACCCAATTGAAAGCTTTTGATAGCAAATCTGATGAAGGAATATTCTTAGGGTATTATGAAGTTAGTAAAGCCTTCAGAGTTTACAATAGTAGGACCTTTGTTGTGGAAGAATCACCACATATTGTTTTTGATGAATCTGCTAATGAGTCTAGGATAAAAGTGTTGAATCCTGACACTGAGGAGATCACAAGGAGAGTGACAAGGCTGAGCTTGAAGAATCAACCTGATCCAAAGGTCAAAACTGTGCCAATTCCAAGATGGGATGATGATGACAATCAGGATGATGAATCAAGCGCCACTCCTAAACCCAGGACATCAGGGATTGTTGAGCCTCAGACTGAGGAACTATCTCAACCTGAGGTAAGTACCATCTATGAAGATGCTGTTGCAGCTGAGACGGTTCCTGAGTTAACTCATCAAGGGGGAATCAATGTCCCTGACATTGAGCTTGTTAATCCCTTTGGTATAGACTTAGGATCATCCCCTTCTATTCAATTTCCTGAGTTTTATGAGCCTGTAGACACTAACATTGCAGGTACTTTAGGAACAACTCCTAGCAAGAGAACATGGCTAGAGGATCATCCCATTGATCAAATTGATGGTCCCGAAACGAGTAAACAGGTGTATGGGGGGGGGGGGGAATACACCTGTGGTTACAAATTAAAACTTCTTTAAAACTTATCAGGTTACTTAAGACAGTAGCTCGTCAGTGGACTTGAGGTCTGCTGAGAGTTACTTTGTGAAAGCTTACTGAGATAATACCTCCACTGAAAGCACAAGACTTTCAGTTGAACTACTATCTAATTAGCTTTTAGATGCGGATTAGTGAGCCCTTAGAAAACTCGTTTTACTTTGATAAACTTTGAGATGAACACACACTTAGGAAATAGCAGAATGTAAGAACACAAGGTATAAAGTGGTTCAGAGATGATCAAACAGGAGAATTCCTTTCACTTGGAATTCCTTGTGTTATAGTGCCAAGGTGCACTGATCAACTAATCCTCTCTTAGGATGATTGATCACTAGGAAATTCCAGGTCCTAGTTCCCAAAACAAACCAGCTTTCAGACTGATACAACAATCAGCTTACTAACACCACTTAACACTAGCTCTCAACCTAAACACTGAGTAGGGTTTTGAGTAGGGTTTTGGTTCCAACTATTTTGAGATAATCCTTACAAGTTTAGCTCAAGGCTTAGGATTGGATTATATCTTTCTAAGATTTGGATATAGCTTTAAGCTTGGTTACAGAAGGTTTGTTAGGCTCTCTACAAAAGTGAAACACTTGGGAAACAATGATAATTTCGAGTGCTTCTTAGTTGTTATGAATGTAGAGATAGCTTTGATCTTGTGAGTTTCCCGTACTTGGAAATGTGCACGTCCTTCTGTATTTATAGGCTTCCTTGAAAATCTTCCCGTTGGATTTGAATCTTCTCAAGTAAGTCTTCTTGTATCTGATTGGCTCAAACGGCTCTTTTTGAAGCTTTAAGTCTTGTCAAGAAACGGCTGCAAAAACCATGCTTGTTCACCAGCTTTCTGTAGATTGCTGGGTGAAGGACTCTTGGTACTTGTCAGGCTGGGGCAGGTCGGCTGTCAGTAAGTACACTGACGTGTCATCTTCTCATTGGACCTTAAGTCTGCGTGCCCAGATTCTTGTCTTGCTTTCAGGTGGAACTCTTCTGAGAGAACCTTCTTATTCCTTCATTTATTGTAAGCTTCACTGAAATTCATTTTGCCTTGTTCCAATCCAGATTTAACTAACATCTTTAAGTATGATTAGCATTAACAGTACTTTGTTAGATCTTTATCAGTGGACCTTTGTCCTCTCCTGATAGTTTAGTCTTAGTGAGAATGCACTTAGAAAACATTCAAGACTTAGACTTCTTTCTCAGATCACTTAGTCTTCAGCGGACTTTTACTTTCAGTGGACTTCATCTTCAGCAGACTTCATACTAAAATACACTCTAGTTTTTACTAACTGCACTCCAGTTCTTAACACTTTGAACTGTTTAACTAAACATTAACTCTACTGAATAATTTACTTACAAAACAACTTAGGAGGGACATGTTGGCATCTAATCAAAACATAAGTCTTATACATTTTCCCAACACAAATTATTGGTGATCCAACTGAGGGAGTCAGGACTAGACGGTTCCATGGTGAGAGTGCATTGTTTTGTTGCTTTCTCTCTGAGCAAGAGCCTCAGAACATTGAAGAAGCTCTCACTGACTCGAACTGGATCATTGCCATGCAAGAGGAGCTGAATCAGTTCACAAGGAATCAGGTTTGGGAACTGGTGGATAGACCTAGGCATCAAGGAGTAATTGGTACCAAGTGGGTCTTCAAGAACAAGAAGGATGAGAATGGTGCTGTGGTAAGGAACAAGACTAGACTGGTTGCAAAAGGGTATTGTCAATCTGAGGGAATAGACTATGATAAGACTTTTGCTCCAGTGGCTAGGTTGGAAGCTATCAGATTGTTCCTTGCATATGCAACATATAAGAAATTCAAGGTGTGTCAAATGGATGTCAAGAGTGTCTTCCTGAATGGTGTACTCAATGAAGAGGTATATGTTGAACAACCTCCCGGGTTTGAGGTTGGAGATAGAGTATACCATTTGAAGAAAGCACTCTATGGACTTAAGCAAGCACCTAGAGCTTGGTATGATACCCTCTCTCAATTCCTGACAAAACATGGGTTCAAGAAGGGAACTGTGGATAGGACATTGTTCAGGATCACTGAAGGTGATGACATTCTCTTGGTCCAGATTTATGTGGATGACATAATATTTGGATCACCAAATCATCAGCTCTGTGAGAAATTCTCTAAGCTGATGACTGGTAAATTTGAGATGTCAATGATGGGAGAGATGCACTTCTTCTTAGGATTGCAGGTCAAGCAGACTGATCAAGGTATCTTCATTAATCAGGCCAAGTATACAAGAGACTTGATTCATAAGTTTGGTGTTCAGAACAGTAATCCAGCTAGGATCCCTATGAACACAAATTGGAAGATGGATCCTGACAATGAAGGGATTTCAGTAAATCAGACTGAGTACCGAGGGCTGATAGGTTCTTTGTTGTACCTGACTACAAGTAGGCCAGACATTACGTTTGCAGTTGGTGTGTGTGCTAGGTATCAGTCTGATCCCAAGAGAAGTCATTTGGAGGCTGCTAAGAGGATACTTACGTATTTGAAAATGACAGTCAATTTGGGACTATGGTATCCTTCAGATGACAACTTAGAACTGACAGGTTATTCAGATGCAGATTATGGAGGTTGTAGGATTGATAGAAAATCAACCTCAGGGACATGTCAGTTATTGGGAAGTAAGTTGATCTCGTGGTTTAGTAAGAAACAGAATTCAGTGGCTACATCCACAACTGAGGCTGAGTATATGGCTGCAGGTAGTTGTTGTGCTAAGATTTTATGGTTGAGGCAACAGTTGAGGGACTACCAAGTATTTTCTAATGAGGTTCCAATCTATTGTGACAACAATAGTGCTATAGCGATTACTCAGAACCCAGTGCTTCACACAAGGTGCAAGCATGTGAACATTAGGCATCACTTCATTCGAGATCACGTGGAGAAGAAGGATATTAGGATGGAGAAGATTCATACTGACAGGCAAAGAGCTGACATCTTGACTAAGCCGTTGGCTGAAGCAAGGTTTATGTAATTGTCAGTGGAGTTAGGACTCTTAGATGTGGGAGAACTGTCAGTGTAGGGTTCTAGAGGGAACTCAGGCCAGACTCGACTCAGTGAGGTATCAGGGTACTACAATGTCTCCCTGACAGGTATGAGTTCTGTCCTGACTCCTGTGAATACCAGGTGTCTCCCTGAGTCTTTCGTCCTGAACATCTTTATTAAATGCATTCCGTTTTCATTAAAAGCGTGCCTTTTTATATTTAAACCCACGCGCAACGGAGTATTAAATGCTTCAGTTACTTTTTCATATACGTGTCCATTTTATACGGAATATGACTGACTTGGGTAATTGATTAAAATTGAGATTAATCATGGCCCTTCATTTCAAAACCTTTCAAATTCAGGGATCAATCTCAACCCCACGTCTGAGCAACTGACTTCGTCTTATCAATCAATAGTGTCATTGGAGGTCTTTACGCAAACACAAAGCACATCTGCACACTGAGTATTCTCTTGCTCAGAATTTTCACAGATCTTCCAAAAAACCTCTACTTCTTCAAAATCAATGGCACTTCTTAATTCCAACTGGACAACGGACAAGCTTGAGGATGTTGTCGATAACAAGCTGGTACACATGGAGCAAGTCATCTCCATGGAAGGTGCCTGTCTTACAGTGGACGAAATCAAACCTGTTTTTAAGTGGATTTCCAAAGTTGGGTTGGAAACATACTTCACCATGCATCCTCTCTCTATACTTCCAAGGACGGTTGTAGAAGCCTACCTCAACATGTTCCTGCGTAAGGGAGAACTCTTCACTAAGGTGATTGCACTCAAGCCGACGGGGGTAAAGGACGACGACGACGAACCTCTCTACAACTCAGAGGTGGTTGACATTAACATTCAGAGAGCCATCAAGGAGGTCTTTGCTTTGCCATCCTCGGGAGTCAATCCCAGATTCTACAAGGAAAACTCAGGGGGAGAGTTCCTTAAGAAGTGGACCGAGACTGGCTTCTCTGAGTTCAGAGCCCGTCAGAACAAGAGTACTCTGAAGCCTGAGTACAGAGCTCTTGTGGACTTAGTGTCCAAAGTGGTGATGGGATCCACATGCTCTCATGAGCAGCTGAGCTTACCCAAGCTGAGGCTAATGGGGGCTATTGTTGATAGAGTGGAGGCAAACTGGGAGCAGTTCTTCATTGATCAACTCCATCAGGCTGGACTGGACAAGCTGAAGCGGGATGAGGAAAAGAAGCACGTTTCTGTCAGTGCCATCCTGCCCTTTGGAACGAGGATGTCCATCCTTATTGCCCATGCCTGCCATGAGTACACCTTCAACTTTGAGGACAATCTTTCCTCTAAGAAGGTAATGTTTGCTTCAGTAAGTGACACTTACTCGATGCTAGGGCTGACTGATCCCAATGCTAAGGCAAAGGGTCAGGCTAAAAAGCCAGCTGGGAAGCCCAAGAAAGTGGCAACCAGTCTTATTAAGAGAGTGGATGAACTTTCTGAAAGGAGTAAGGAGGCTGAAGAGTTTACCGCTGAGATGGAGGAGGCTCAGCCAGCAGAGAAGGGGGTGGAGAAGAGGAAAAAGGTAAAGTTAGTGCTGTCAGGGAAGAGCACTAAATCTAGGACTGAGTCTGATCCCAAGAGAGCCGAATCTGAGGCTGAGGGAACTGACGATGATGTCAGGAAGGAGAGTGATCAGGGTGAGAGGCCCTTGAAGAGGCTAAGGAATGGGGTTAAAAAGTCCCCTGCTAAGAGGTTGCCTGCAGTGAGTGAGAGGGAGGAGGCAAGCTCTCCTAGAGCCTCTGACTTGGAGGAGGTGAGAAAATCTATCGAGACGACTGAGTTGTTGCAGCCTGAGATAGTACCCACACAATCACCCACTAACCCTGAAATCCAAACACAAACCAACCCTGACCCAACATCTCAACCCACCCAATCACCCCGTACCTCAGAGCCAAGCGTTCCAGAGTCAGTACCATCACCTCGGAGGCTTGACCAACCCTCAGATCCCACCATTCCCAACCCTGAAGATTTCTCCACTTACCCCAACCTAAAAGATTTCCCCAAAGCCACTTCAAATGAAGAGGATGACTTCCTGGTTGTGGAGGAGGAAGAGTTGGATGAGCATATGGCATGAGGCATTCTGGAGAACACCCTAAGGGGGAACGCTACTGAATGGGCCTCCAAGTGCTGGCCAAGACTGACAAAGTATGGAGAACTTGCTGCTAACGTTATTGAGATCAAAGTCTGGTTGGAGTTTAAGCAATCCAACATGCAAGAGCAGCACATGTTAGTCGATGCTCGTGGGTGGGAGCACTGGGAGAATGAGGAGGCAAGATTATGCTCGTATTTTGGATTGACTAGCTGGCTTCAACTGCTTAACTTCAAAAACCTGAGGGAGCTAGTCAATGACTTGATGTCCAAGAGTAAGGCTGATCTTCTGTCTGATGAGGAGAGAGATAGGGATGAGGATGATGATGATGATGCTCAAGGTGGAGCTATGGAGAAAGCAGTGGAGGAAACGGCCGAGGAGGTTGATGCGATGGTCCCTGAGTCTCAGACTCAGGAGGAAGGTGTGAAAGACACTGGTGCCAAGGGTGGACCAGTGGCTGAGGATGTTTTGAACATCTCAGCCGCCAATGAGACATCTTTCGATGAAGGGATTCCCTGCCCTGAGACAAGAGAGAAAGATGTTGAGGCGTCTAAGGAGACTCCCAGTTCCGAAGGACAAGTTCCAAAGGTTCGAGATGGCATGGTTGAGCCTGAGCAGGCGGCCATGACCACTTAACAACTGCCTTCAGTGCACCCTGAAGAGGGGACTGAGGATGCAGGGGCTGACAAGGGAAAACAGCCTGCCACTGATGAGGCCGAGGATGGTGATGAGGATGTGATCATAACTGGGGTCGGCCGAGCTGAATTCACAAACATTGTGGAGGTCAAGAAGGAGAAAACCACATAAAATCTAGCTGAGCTTCAGGAGGAAGTGATGAGGCTACGCGCTGAGAAAGAAGAGGACTCCAAGGCCCTAGCAAAACACATCCAATGGGTTAAATCAGCTTACAACACCCTTGCCAATAGGGAGCTGATTTCTCTCAAAAGAACGATGACTGACACGGCCAAGTCAGTGAGGACTGAAAGGAAGCGCACCAAGAAGATGCTGAGACAAACCTTAAAGCAGTTGGCCGAGAAGGATGAGCAAAGGAAGGAGGATCTCAATTAGGCTGTGGAGAAGCTTGCAGCTCAGGCTGGAGCTCTATTCACTCAGACCATTAAGGACTCAGCGTCCACGTTGGAGCTGGAGTCAGGACAAATTGCTTAGACTTCGAAAGATATTGCTGAGAGGTTGACTCAAGCAGATGATCGATCCGCCAGGGTGGAGCAGAGGATCGAGCATGCTGAACAAAGACTCCAACTCTCCATGGAGGTCTTTGAAAAGAAGGTGAATGCTGCAATCAGTTCCGTTTCTTTTGCAGGAACTGGTATCTCGATGGGAGTTAACTTACTGAAGGAGGGAATCAATGATGTTCATTCCCTAGCCTCCTTCGTAATTAATAGCGGATCTGACGCATTCCCATTTGAGGCCAATGATGATGCCAAAAAGGGGGAAAAGAAGAAGAAAAGATCCCGCCCTGAGGCATCTGAGGCAGTCAACCAAAGCGAAACCATTCAAGCCGACCCTGAGGCCAATCCTGAAGGGAATGTGCTGAGGGTAAAGAAGTCAGCAAGGTTGGCAGCAGTAGAGAATGAAGGGGAGGAAATTGTTGCCAGACTGAAGGCGGAGGCAACAACGAAGGCAAAGGCTAATGAACCTTCAAAGCAACCTGAGCCAGTTCAGAAGTCTTCTCCCATGAGCACAAGAAAGAACCCCATCACTTACTCGGCTGAGGCGGTGGCGGAGTTATGCGCTGAAGCATGGGGAGATCCTTCTGAGAAATCTGAGGTTGTGCACAGAGCTGAAATTGCACAAAAGGAGAAAATGTGCATCTTGGAGAAGAAGGTTGAAAAGCTGACTGACATCACTGAGCTTCAACAAAGAGAACTAGATGATGCGATGATCAGTCTGCTGAGGAGAAAGAAGGCGAAGCCTGAGCCTAGGAAGTACAGAAAGAGGCCTACAACAAGAAAATCAACAATTCTTCAAGTTAGAAGGCCGGAGTCAGGATTAAGGGAAGCCTATGTCGACGAGTTCATCTCCGAGGCACTGAAGGAGTTCAGGGCTGACGCAAAGGATGAGTTTGTGAAGTTGTAGTATGTTGTGAAGAAGTGGGGCGACACTGATGATATTAATGCTCACTTCACTGACTACATGATGGACAATCATCCTGACTTGATCCAAAAGATCCTGGAGGAGGCTGAAGCAGCTCAAGTTCAGGTGAAGGCTCCCGAGTTCACAATTCGAGCTACTTCCTTAGTTCCTGGAACTCAGAAGCACAATACAAAGGCCATTATGATGGAAGTTTTGAAGATTGCCAAGGCTGAAGGGTACGTGAATCAACCTAGCAGAGTTGACGAGTTAAAGGCAAGAGTCTATGCAGGATATAGACTTGAACCTGAAATGAGATTAGTCTAGGTGTTCACATCTTCTTGTAATAGATTAGATTCATTGTAATCACTTCCACATATATCAATGAAATCTATTACTTTTGCCCACAGACAAAAACTCATTGTCTTTTTGGCTGTTATTTAAATTTTGTACTCTATCAAGAATTGCTCTAACACTGCCTTATCTTATAGATAGGTTCTTATATTTCCTCTAAGTGTTTTGAGGATCTTTTCAGTGTTTTGGCATCATCAAAAAGGGGGAAATTATTGGGACATTGTAAGTTTTGATTAAGATCCCAAAGCCCCTGAAAAGATGATTTGCCTTTTAGTTTGTCTTTATCAGGCTAGTCTTGGTTAGGTTTTATACTTAGTCATTTTACATTTCACAGGTACTCAGTAAGAGGAGCACTTACTGATGACGATCAAGACTTAGAGCCTGAAGACGGTTTACCATCCTGAACTTATGGCAATCTTCTAAGCTGGCTGAGTAAGTCTCAGTGGTGAAGAGTATGACCCTGAGGTCATTACTACTCAGTCCTGAAGGGAACAGGATAATACTGAGTTTATGGGAAGACTTGGAGTAGAGCCAAGCAATGCAAAAGGAATGTCAGCGTTAGGACAAGACCGGTGAGCTCAAGAGAAAAAGAACTTAATAAGACAAGCTTGAAGCAAGGAATAAGTTCTGACATTTAATGCATATACCTGATGACGTGGACCAATCCTGGAAGGACACGCACGTACGGAACCTGACAAGAAGACTGACTTCAGACTGCACTTTTAACGGGCAAGCATTTAATGTGCATTTAATGCATATACCTAATTCCATGCAAAGGACGGCTGTTGCATGAAGATATGTCCATTTGAGCCACTCTACATAGATGACAAGAAACGCTATCTCTCCAACGGATAGTTTTTCAAATCACCTATAAATACATAAGGCCTTGAACCCATTCAAGGTTATGGGAAATTTCCAAGCCAGAAATTACTCAAACTCTCAAGCACTCAAAGCATTCAGTCTTTAGAAGAAGCACTCGAAACCCTCTAAATTTCCCGAGTGTTTCTTAGCAACTGAGAGTTAATCTGTATTCCAAAGAGCGTACAAGCAATATCTTAAGCTTAGAGAGACAACCCTTAGCATAGCTTTGTCTTGTAAGGATAATCTCAACCTAGTTGGAATCCAAACTGAAACCAAAACCCTAAGTTAGGTTTGTTGGGAGTAAGTTAGTTAGTGAGTTAGTAAGGAAGGTTGTATAGATCAGTGAGGTTAGCTGGTCTTGGTGCACCTTGGCATGTTAAAAACAAGAATCCCTTGAGTGGATTTCCTGTTAAATCAGGTCATGGATGTAGGAGCTTGAGTCTCTGAACCATGTTAAACTCCTTGTGTTCTTATTGCTTTGATATTGCGCATACCTGCCATATTACTTGTTCATTCATAAGCATTTGGTTTATCAGGCCTGAATCAATCAGGCTGATCCTCAAAAAGAGCATTGCCCTACTAATCACTATTCAGAATTGAGTAAACAAGTTTTTCAGAAAGCAAACTAAACAAGACTTTAAACTATCAGGGTTCACGCATTTCCGCACTGAACCTGAACTGATAGTTAGCCAACTGACCCTCACCCCTGTGCAGTCAGTAGGTGTATTATCAGCTCCTAGTTCTTTATCACTCTGAGTAAAGGGGACTCAGTAAGGTTTTAAGGTCGAAAAATTGGTATATGTGTATCCCCCCCCATACACGTATCCCTCAGTCTTGTACCGGGACCAACAACCAGCCTGACCTCGATCCGAGCACCGACGTCCACCACACCTGTCCGCAAATCGTCATCGCCTTGGCGGCCTTCCCGTGTCGTCCGGCACGGCCTCCCCGCCAAGCTCGCTGCCAATCCTCCCCGCAAGGCACACACTAGCCGCTCACCGACACTCATTCCCACTTCGTCGGGCACAACCAAGTCAGGCCCCATCCTGCGGCCACTGCCAGCCTCCCCACTTGCCGCTACCACTGGCCGCCAACCAGCCTCGTGTGCCAATGCCTGCAGCCACCGCCAGTTGCTAACGTCATCGCTCGTGGCCACCCGCCATCACGTGTCGCCGTCCGCAGTCTACTACATGCATAGCCTCCGCTTCCTTCCCACACGCTGCCAATCGCGCCTCCCTGCGTCGCCCGTCGTGTGGCCACCACCAATCGACACACCGCGGCCGTACCTCGCTACCCGTGTAGCACGCGGCCACCCTGCAAGCTGCCTGACATCGCCCGCCGCCACAACTGTCCTGGCCTACCTGCGCCTCCTGAGCGGCCAGGCTTCATCGCACAGTCGAGTAACGGTGCCAGCCGCCATTACACCAGCACAAGCCAGCCCACCTGAAGTCACCGACGAGCAACGAGCGATCTTCTAGAAATGGGCCCCGACCACGATTCACTACCAATCAGGTTTTGCAAGGGAGAGGCCTGCATCTCGTAATACAGAATTAGGCCAGATTTCTATTCAATTTTTTGGGCCCAATCTCTTTATCGTTAAACTGTTGGGCCAGGTTTCAGGTGAAATTGTTGGACCTTGGATTATAGCTTTATCATTTAGTCTGGCAGCGTTTAAAAAAATGTGTGGGGGCAACAACTTTTGAGACATGTATTTGGGGCCTCTTCATCAACGGAAAATCTACGGGCAGTCCTTTGCCCACTCACATCAGGTTTATTTTGATAACCTTCTTTTAATATATATCACAACCCGTAAATTTTCATATAAATTAAAAAGGGGCATATATTCATATTTTGAAATTATTTTGGGAATTATAAACCAAAAGGTCAAAAATGATTCCGATAAATTAAAAAGCGGGTGCGTATATACTCGTATTTTGAAAATTCGAAGTGGGGGCAATTTTTGAAATGCAATTTTCACTTGATACTTCCTTTTAATATATATCGCAACTCATAAATTTTCATATACATTAAAAGACGGGGGCATGGATATACATATCTAAGCTCATTTTGTGATATCAGAAAATAAATTATTTGACACTGAGTATTATTAAATGCAATCAGTTATTTAAAACTTCAAGTATAATTTCATAAAATTATCGAGGTTGATCACCGAACACATAACCCAATATTTAAAAATGGTCACATCTTTCGACTACAAATATTTTTCCGCCTTCATAGGTGTTGACGTTCCGCCTGGAGTGGTGAAGTAATCCGCCTTTTATGTTTTGATTAGTCCGCCATTTTAAGCGTTGACGTATCAATTAGTTCGCCTTCACCGACGTCAACTAATCTACTTCTTGAGTTAATCCGCCTTCCTGGCATTGATTAGTCCACCTTTCAGGTGTTAATGTTCCGCCTAGAGTGCCGAAGTAATCCGCCTTTTAGCCATTGATTAGTCCGCCTTTTTAGGCATTGACGTATCGATTAGTTCGCCTTCACCTGCGTCAACTAATCTACTTCTCGAGTTAATCTGCCTTCTAGGCATTGATTAGTCTGTCTTTCAGGCGTTGACGTTCCACCTGGAGTAGCGAAGTAATCCGCCTTTTAGGCGTTGATTAGTCCACTTTTTTAGGCGTTGACGTATCGATTATTTTGTCTTCACCCGCGTCAACTAATCTACTTCTCGAGTTAATCCACCTTCCGGGCATTGATTAGTCCGCCTTTCAGGTGTTGACGTTCGGCCTGGAGTGACGAAGTAATCTGCCTTTTAGGCGTTGATTAGTCCACCTTTTTAGGCATTGACGTATCGATTAGTTCGCCTTCACCGGCGTCAACTAATCTACTTCTCGAGTTAATCCGCCTTCCTGACGCTGATTAGTCCGCCTTTTAGGCGTTGACGTTCCGTTTGGAGTGGCGAAGCAATCCGCCTTTTAGGTGTTGATTAGTCTACCTTTTAGGTGTTGACGTTCCGCCTGGAGTGGCAAAGTAATCCGCCTTTTAGGCGTTGATTAGTCCGCCTCTTTAGACATTGACGTTTTGATCAGTTCGCCTTGACCGACGTCAACTAATCTATTTCTCCAGCTAATCCGTTTGTTAGGCGTCAACATTCCGCCCAGATTAGCGAAGTAATCCGCCTTCTTGGCGTTAATTAATCCGTCTGTTAGGCGTCGACATTTCGCCTGATTGGTGAAGTAATCCGCCTTCTCGGTGTTGATTAATCCGCATGTTAGGCTTTGAATTTCTGCCTGGATTGGCGAAGTAATCCGCCTTCTCGGCGTTGATTAATCCGTCTTTTAGGCGTCAACTTTCCGCATGGATTGGAGAAGTAATCTGCCTTCTCGGTGTTGATTAATATGTTTTTTAGGCGTCGAATTTCCACATGGATTGATGAAGTAATCCGCCTTCTCGGGGTTGACTTTCCGCCCGGATCGGTGAAGTAATCCGTCTTCTCAGCATTGATTAATCCATCTGTTATGCGTCGATATTCTGCCAGGATTGACGAAGTAATCCGCCTTCTCGACGTTGATTAATCCGCCTATTAGGCGCCGACTTTCCGCCTGGATTGGCGAAGTAATCCGCCTTCTCGTCGTTGATTATCCGCCTATTAGACGTCAACTTTCTACCTGGATTGACGTAGTAATCCGCTTTCTCGGCGTTGATTAATCCATCTTTTATGCATTGACTTTCCGCCCGGATCGGCGAAGTAATCCACTTTCTCGGTGTTGATTAATTCGCCTGTTAAGCGTCGACATTCCGCCCAGATTGGTGAAGTAATCCGTCTTCTCGGTGTTGATTAATCAGCCTGTTAGGCGATAACTTTTTGCCTGGATTAGCAAAGTAATGCGACATCTCGGTGTTGATTAATCTGCCTTTTAGGCGTCGACTTTACACCTGGACTAGCGAAGTAATCCGCCTTCTTGGCATTATTAATCCGCCTTTTAGACGTCGACTTTCCACCGAGATTGGTGAAGTAATCCGTCTTCTCGGCGTTAATTAATCCGCCCGTTAGGCGTCGATATTCCGCCCGGATTGATGAAGTAATCCATCTTCTCGGCATTAATTAATCCGCCTGTTAAGCATCGAATTTTTGTCTGGATTGGCGAAGTAATCTGTCTTCTCAGCGTTGATTATCCGCCTGCTAGGCGTCGACTTTCCGCCTGGATTGGCGAAATAATTCGCCTTCTCGGCGTTGATTAATTCGCCTTTTAGACATCGATTTTCCGCCCGGATCGGCAAAATAATCCGCCTTCTCAACGTTGATTAATCCGCCTGTTAGGCGTCGACTTTTTTCCCGGATTGGCGAAGTAATCCGCCTTCTCGGTGTAGATTAATTTGGCTTTTAGGCGTTGACTTTCTGCCCAGATCGGCGAAGTAACCCGCCTTCTCGGTGTTGATTAATCCGCCTGTTAGGCGTCGACTTTCCGCCTAGATTGGTGAAGTAATGCGCCTTCTCGGCGTTGATTATTCCGCCTTTTAGGCGTCAACATTCCGCTAAGATGGGCGAAGTAATCTGTCTTCTCGGCGTTGATTAATCCGCCTATTAGGCATCGACGTTCCGCCTGGATTGACGAAGTAATCCGCCTTTTAGGCGTTGATTAGTCCGCTTTTTTAGGCCTTGACGTATCGATTAGTTCGTCTTCACCGGCGTCAACTAATCTACTTCTCGAGTTAATCCACCTTTCGGGCGTTGATTAGTCCGCCTTTCAGGCGTTGACATTCCGCCTGGAGTGACGAAGTAATCCGCCTTATAGGCGTTGATTAGTCCACCTTCTTAGGCATTGACGTATCGATTAGTTCGCCTTCACCGGTGTCAACTAATCTACTTCTCGAGTTAATCCGCCTTCCTGGCGATGATTAGTCTGTCTTTTAGGCATTGAAGTTCCGTCTGGAGTGGCGAAGTAATCCGCCTATTAGGTGTTGATTAGTCCGTCTTTTAGGTGTTGACGTTCCGCCTGGAGTGGCAAAGTAATCTGCCTTTTAGGCGTTGATTAGTCCACCTCTTTAGACGTTAACGTTTTGATCAGTTCGCCTTGACCGGCGTCAACTAATCTATTTCTCCAGTTAATCCATTTATTAGGCGTCGACATTCCGCCCGGTGTTGGTCCCACTAGTTTGATAAATTGCGGAAGCTTTAGAGTAAATGTCTAAGATAACTTCTTTTTACAAGAGCACACTATAATAAATAAGAATTTAAGTGCAGAAAATAGTAAATAAGACCGGATATATAGTGGTTCGGATCTGAATATCCTACGTCCACTCTCCCTTGAACAAGGGGTCTCATTATCCACCCAACAACCAACTTACTTACTGGAATTGAGAAGTACCAGTTCCTTCTTACACTCTCTTTAGATCTAACTTCGATCTAAAGATCAACAACCTTCAACTTTATCTTGTAGATGAATAGGTTGAGGTCCAATTACTCCTTAAGAGTGAATAAGTGATTAAGAACAGAATAAGAGTGATATGTGCTTGGATGAACAAGAGCTTTAATGTATCTTCGTGCGCGTATGTATCTCTCTTGCCCTTTTTCTGAGATTGCACTCTGTATTTATAGAGGTGATTAGGGAATAGTCGTTGGAGAGCTAATCCAATCAGATCCTCTATTTAGGGAAGCTTCAATCAATCAATTCCCTAATTGATTGATTGGGTTGGTGAGATCCTTGAATTGATTGACTTCAAGACTTTCTAATCCTGATCTTGTTGACTTGATTTGAATCACCAACGGTCAATAGCTTCCAATGCCAAACTCTGATTCTCTCCAGAGAAGGCAATACCAGACACCAGGTAACCTTGATGTCTTCTGGTCCTGATCTGGTTATGAAACAGATAGCTCATCAGAATCAGGAGATGATTCTGAGCATCTTTTATTTCACCAGACTCGTCTGGTCTGGGGAAAGTCCTCTGCGTCTGGTCAGTCTCATCTGGAGAAGTCCTCTGGTGAGTCCTCTTGTATATCTTCTGGTGAGTCTTCTGGTCTGGCAGTTCCCCCTAGACTAAGTCCTAAACTAGATCATTATCTGGCTAACAGGTCCAGATGGTCCTATCAAAACTATACAATTTTTTATCCTAACAATTTCCCCCTTTTTGATGGAGTTCAAACAAGAACCAGAACTGATCAAAATAAAAACTTAAGCATGAAAACAGTAAAAATGATAAGACCTTAGAATAGATCTTATCAGGCAAAAAATTAAGACAACAAGAGGTTGTCTTTTGAACAGAGAAGATATGATACTTCCATTAAAAATAAGGATAAAAGAGGTTACAGATTACAAAGCAAGTCTGGTCCTATCTAAGCATATCTTATGTTCTCTTTAGGCACCAGGAACCAGTCAAGGAATCTATCCTGAATGGCCTTCAACTCTGCAGAAGATGTTGGAGTGAAATTGACCAACACCTTAGTCTTGTACAGTTTCTTCAATTCAGCCCAATCAACCTAGTCTCCTACCATTGGAGTGTTGAGATAATGGAATTCAGGGGCAGTGACTGTTAGGATAAAAATTGTTAGTTTTGATGAGTTAAAACAAACCAGAAGATGTAATAGGACCATCTGGACTTGTTAGCCAGATGATGATCTAGATTAGGACTTAGTCTAGGGGGAACTGCCAGACCAGAAGACCCCACCAGAGGACTTCACCAGAGGACTCCACCAGAAGACTTCTCCAGATGAGATCAGACCAGAGGCAGAGGACCTCCCCCAGACCAGATGAGTCCGGACCAGACGAGTCTGGTGGAACAAAAGATGCTCAGTTTGATCCCCTTATTCTACTGAGTATTCTGGTTGTTCACCAGATAAGGACCAGAAGACACCGAAGTTGCCTGGTGTCTAGTCCTGCCTTCTCTGGAGAGAATCAGAGTTAGGCAATTGGAAGCATTGTTCCGTTGGTGATTAATCAAGTCAAAACAAGATTGGATTGAAAAGATATGTAGACAATCAATCAAGATCTCACCAACCCAATCAATCAATTAGGGAATTGATTGATTGAAGCTTCCATATATAGAGGATCTGATTGGATTAGCTTCCCAACGGCTATGTCCCTAATCCCCTCTATATATACTTGAGTGCAGATCAAGAAAAAGCTCTAGAATCATTCACGCGCATATAGCCATACTAAGCTTTTGATCACTACGTCTATTGCACTCACTTTTGTTCTTAATTACTCATCTACTCGTAAGGAGTTTATATACTCAACCTGTTCATCTTGTTAGACAAGGTTGAAGTAAGTTTATCTTTAGATCGACGTTAGATCTAAAGAGTTTGTAAGAAGGTGCTGGTACTTCGGAAATTCCAGTGAGTAAGTTTGTGAGTTGGTTGATAGTGAGACCCCTTGGTGATAAGGGAGAGTGGACGTAGGATATTTATCCGAACCACTATATATCTTGTGTCATTTATCGCTTTATTTTAATTATTGTTTAGTGCTCTCTTATAAAAGATTTTGGAAAGACATTATAACATAAGCTTCCGCAATTAATCTATCGAGTGGGACCAACAAGTGGTATCAGAGCAGTGTGTCCACGACCACTGCTTTGAAAAGCTTTTGGTGGTCACCGGGCAGATCCATTGCTCTTTAGTGCTTTTATTCAAGTTCTTGTTATTTCCCTAAATTTCTTATCAATATGTCTTCGAAATCTTCTTATAAGAGTCGCAAACTGCCAGAATTCTCGTTCGAGGATTATAGCCACTGGAGCTTCATGATGAGTAATCATCTTGGAGCTATTCACCACCGCATGTTAGATGTGGTTGAAAGTGGCCCCATTAAATTTTACTGGACTCCTATTGATAGTGGCAGGTCTGAGTCCAGAGAAGAAACTAGCAACGCTGCAGAGGAGAGAGTTCCCAGACAACGAATCCTCAAAAAGAAAGACGAACTTGACAACGATGAGAGAAAGCTACATAACCTGGACCAGGTGGCAAGAACCGAGATTATCAACACTCTCACTAAGGAGGTAATTGAAAAGGTCAGGACGTGCACCACTGCAAAAGAGATGTGGGACAAGTTAGCTCTGCTCTGTGAAGGAACAGAGAAGATTAAAGATAATAAGCTCCAAGCTGTTCAACACTCTTTTGACACATTTAAGATGAAACCAGACGAGACCATTGACCAGCTGGACATGCGTCTCACGAATCTCTTGAACAAGGCTAGTGCCTTAGGTAAGACCTATTCTGAAAAAGAGATTAATAGTAAAATATTACGTTCACTAACAAGCAGGTGGAGAATTAAAGTCACTGTGATCAAGGACAACAAGGATCTCAACACTCTGGATCATCATCTTCTGTTGTCTGATCTCAAAGCCTATGAGTATGATCTTCAAGAGGAGGATCAAACAGAAGAGGTTTCCTCTTCTGGTCAGAAAGGTGTTGCATTCTCTTCAACCATCAAATCTGATGTCAAGCCAAAGGAGTCTACTGCAGATGACTTGAGCCTCAAGGAGCAGGTAGCACTTCTAACTCATAAATTAGATAAAATGAGTTCAAAATATGGCAGGTACAAAAGGCATTGGAAGGAGTCTACCAGAAACAGGAAGAGTTCTTTCAAGCCTGCAGAGAAGGAGAAGACATCTGGAGACTCAAGGGAGACCAGATTCAGAACTCCAGAGAGGAGGAGAGATGACAACCCTGGCAACTCTAGGAGATCAGATCATCAGAGGAGGGATGGTAGCTCTGGCAGATCTGACTACCAGAGGAGAGAGAGTAGCCCTGCCAGATCAGAATACAACCAGAGGAGGAGAGAGCCAAGTCCTAGTCCCAGAGGAGACAATGCCTGCTACACATGCAACAAGACTGGTCACTACAGGTATGATTGTCCTCAACTTACTCCTAGGGAAAGAGAAGAGAAAAAAATCAAGAGAGATAGGAGGTATGCAGATAAGAGGGCATTGCTGGCAGAAGCAGAGGAGGAGGATACTAGTTCCAGTTCTTCTTCTTCTGACTTTGGATCAGATGATGATGTGTGTCTCATGGCAGACATCACTGAGGTAAATGAAACTACTCTTGTTTTATCTAATTCCAAATGTACTGAATCCTCTAATTCATCTGGTAACTCCAGAGAGTCTGATATGCAACAAATGCTATCAGATCTCCAAAATTGTGTCCAACTCTGTCAAAAACTTGAGAAAGAGAATGGTAGGCTCAGAGCTGAAGTTCAATCTCTCTCTCATGAGCACAAATCCACCAGAGAACTCATGAAAGATCATTCCAAAGAAGTCTCTGAACTTCAGGATAAGATCACAGAAAGAGATACTCTGGTAGATCAACTCATGAAAGAAAGGAATTCTCAAGAGGATGAGATCACTGAACTCAGAGCCAAATACCAAACTCTTATCAAGGGAAAACCAGTTGTCCACAACATAGAGGAGATACCTATGCCCAGAGAAGCTCCTAAGATACCATCTGTTGTATCTATCATATCAGAGTCTTCTCAGCGCATTTGTGATAAGAGTGGTTTAGGATATTCTGGAATTACCACTAAAACTCACAAGTACCTTTATAACAAAGACAAGTCTGTAAGAGCTGGAAAATTGGTAGAAATCTGGAATGATAAAGACTTAACTGGTAATGGTTACAAGGTGGTTCACAATCCTGATTGGAAAAGGAACCACTCTGTTAATCACATAACAAATGGTCCAGAAGAGTTAACTGTTCTGGAAGAGAAGATGTTAGAGAATAAGTGTCCACAAGGGGAACCATTAAAGATTGATGGTTCTGTGAACAATGAGTCCCAAGGAGTAGATATTACTCAAATTGGAGGACCCCAGAGAAATCCTCAAAGGGAACCTAAACAGATTAGGGGACCTCAAAGGAAACACTCAAAAAGGGGGAATACCAATCAGAGTAATAACTACCAGAGAAGGAACAATGTTCAACAGAACCAGGTACCCCAGAGACAATTTTCTCAGAAGAATCAATTCCAGAATAGGTATACTCAAAGGAACTATAATCACCAGAACAGGTCTAATTATCAGAACCAGAGGAGGTCTTCCAGACCCATCTCTAGAAAACCAACTGATCTGGGAAGTTATGACACCAGAGATGGTTCTTCTAGGATGTACCCTTATAACCAGACCTTTAAGACCATGTCTTTGAGGCAGGCCATTCCAAAGGCCAGATTTGAGAAAAGGTACACCAGACCTGTTTATAGGAAAGGTGTCCTTATCAGACCAGTAGCTCAATATGTCATAGTAAGAGGACATGTACTGGTAGATAGATTTGGAAGGAAGATAAGATCTCCTCATCCATCAAGTGATGATCTTTATCTATGGATTCCTACAAAACCTGCAACTAACCAATCAGGACCCAGCACTAGTAGGGGACCTAATTGATCTCTCTGCAGGTAGATAAGAGTCCATTGGAGAAAGGATTTTCAAGCAACCATGTCTGGTACATTGATAGTGGATGTTCCAAGCACATGACCTTCCAGAAGGATAATCTCCAAGATTTCAAGCCATTAAATGGACCAAGAGTGATGTTTGGTGACAACAACTATGGAGTCACCAGAGGAGTTGGAAAGTTGACCTTCAATGGAGTATCTGTAGATGAAGTCTACTACGTAGAAGGACTCAAGCATAATCTGCTTTCAGTATCCCAATTCTGTGAGAAGGGATACTCAGTGAAGTTTTCTAGTGATTCATGCACTGTTTTCTCTTCTGATTATAATGATATCTTGCTAATAGGCTTGAGGAAGGGTAACATTTATCTTGCAGATTTTAGCAGTTGCCCAAGGAATGCTTGCCTGGTTGCTAAAGGATCTGCAGAGAACAGCTGGATTTGGCACAAGAGATTGTGTCATCTTAACTTCAAAACATTGAACAAGATTGCCAGAAAAGGTCTCATTCGAGGTCTTCCTAATGAAGTGTTTAAGAAGGATCAGGTTTGTGGTTCATGCCAGAAGGGTAAACAACCCAAGACTTCCTTTAAGGATGTCCAGAGCACAACCACAACCAGAGTACTTCAACTACTTCACATGGACCTGTTTGGACCTGTTTCTCCTCTTAGTTTCAGTGGGAGGAAGTACACCATAGTAATAGTAGATGACTTTTCAAGATACACTTGGGTAGTGTTCTTGTTTAAGAAAAATGAAACTATGACTAAGCTGCCAGAGTTCTTCAAGCAGATTCAGAATGAGCAGAACCAGAGCATTGTCAGGATCAGAAGTGACAAAGGAACAGAGTTTTTGAATTCACATATTGCAGATTACTGCAAGGATCATGGGATTTTTCATGAGACATCTGCTGCCAGAACACCTCAACAAAATGGAGTTGCAGAAAGGAGGAATAGGACTCTCAAAGAAGCTGCAAGAACACTTCTGGCAGAGTACAGCACTCCACAGAGACTTTGGGCAGAGGCCATCAATACAGCTTGTTACACTCAGAACAGGTGCCTGATTGCCCAGAGACACAATAAGACCCCATATGAGGTATGGAAAGGTAAAACCCCATCTGTTTCATATTTTCATGTTTTTGGATGTAAGTGTTTCATCCATGACAATGGGAAATCTAAATTAAGAACCTTTGATGCTAAAGTGGCTGATGGAATATTTTTGGGATATTCCAGCACAAGTAAAGCTTTTAGAGTTTTTAATAAGAATTCACTTTGTGTGGAGGAAACACCTCATGTTGTTTTTGATGAATCTACTTTTGAGTGCAAGGTGGATTCTAAGTCTTCAGATGAGACCCAGAATCAGACTACACCCAGAGTTATCAAGGTCAATCCACCTATTCTTGATTCAGATTCAGATTCAGATGATGACCCATCTCCTGGTTCACTGAAGCAGCAGCCTTCACGAGGAGCAGAACCAGAAGAGGTTGGAACTCCTATAGGGGGAAGCTCTTCTGCAGGTGGTGATAATCACCAAGGTACTACAGAAGATGATCACCCAGGCAAGACCACGGGAAGGAGGACCCTGGTTGATCACCCCAATGACCTGATCTTAGGAGATCCAACTAAGGGTGTCTAGACTAGGAGAACTATTAACTTAGCTGCCTTATTCAGTTGCTATGTGTCCTTGATTGAGCCCAAGAACATCAAGGAGGCACTGAAAGATTCAAATTGGATTGTTGCTATGCAGGAGGAATTGAATCAATTCACCAGACAGGATGTTTGGGAGCTGGTAGACAGACCAAGTCATCAAAAGGTGATAGGCACTAAGTGGGTTTTCAAAAATAAGAAAGATGAGAATGATGTCATTACTAGGAACAAGGCAAGGCTAGTGGCCCAGGGCTATTCTCAGTCTGAAGGAATAGACTATGATGAGACATTTGCTCCTGTTGCCAGACTAGAAGCCATCAGATTGCTCTTAGCATATGCTGCTCTCATGAAGTTCAAAGTATACCAGATGGATGTGAAATCTGCCTTTCTTAATGGGATTCTCATTGAGGAAGTGTATGTGGAACAACCTCCTGGTTTTGAACAAGGTGACAAGGTGTTTAGGCTTAAGAAAGCTCTTTATGGGCTGAAGCAGGCACCCAGAGCATGGTATGACACTCTATCTCAATTTCTTCTGGACAATGGTTTTACTAAAGGTAAGATTGATAGGACCTTGTTTAGGAAAGAAGAAGGAAAGGACATCCTTCTGGTCCAAATATATGTTGATGACATCATATTTGAATCCCCTAACAAGAAGCTGTGTGAGAAGTTTGGTGAGCTCATGCAGGGACAGTTTGAGATGTCCATGATGGGAGAATTGAATTACTTTTTGGGTTTGCAGGTTAAGCAATCAGAGAAGGGAATTTTTATTAATCAAGCTAAGTACACCAGAAACATGTTAGAGAAATTTGGAATAGGATCTAGCAAGGCAGCCAAGATCCCTATGATGACAAATTTCAACATGGATCCAGATGAGTCTGGAGAGAGTGTGGACCAGACTCAGTACAGAGCACTTATTGGTTCTCTTTTGTATCTGACTGCAAGCAGACCAGATATTACTTTTGCTGTAGGAGTTTGTGCCAGATTTCAAGCTAATCCCAAGAAAAGTCACTTGGAAGCAGCTAGGAAGATATTGAAATATCTCAAGGGAACTGTGAATTTAGGATTATGGTATCCTGCAGATGACAATTTAGAATTGAGTGGTTATTCAGATTCAGACTATGGTGGGTGCAGAATATATAGGAAATCTACAAGTGGAACATGCCAATTTTTAGGGAATAAATTGGTATCCTGGTTTTCCAAGAAGCAGACCTCAGTTGCTACATCAACAACAGAAGCAGAGTACATGGCTGCAGGGAGTTGTTGTTCTCAACTACTTTGGATTAGTCAACAGCTTAGGGACTACCAGATTAGAGCTAAGGATATTCCTATTTTCTGTGATAGTAATAGTGCCGTTGCAATCACCCAGAATCCAGTTCTTCATACCAGGTGTAAACATGTTGATATAAGGCATCACTTTATCAGAGATCATGTTGAGAAGGGAGATATAAGGATGGAAAAGATTGCAACAGAGAGGCAGAGAGCAGATATTTTAACTAAGCCTTTGGCTGAGACTAGATTCAGAGAGTTAGCTTTTGAGTTAGGTTTGTTGGATCCAGAGACAGATTTGTTTTAGGGGGAACATCAGAGAAGTATCCTTGTTTCATTAATTTTCTTCATATATTTATTTTCTTGAGTTAACATACCTGCAGATTAGATATGTCAGAGAAGGCAACAGATGAGGTTTGCACCAGGTGACACTTGTCCCAGATGAGGTGCTGAGTCATTTGTTCAAAATCTTCTCTGACCAGGACCAGATGAGTTCCATCAGAGGAGAAGTACCAGATCCCTCTTCTTGATGTACTGAAGAAGAAGAGTGAGGTTGCCAAAAAGGCAGGAGCTTCAAAGAGGAAGAGGCCAGAGGAGGCCAAGAAGAAATCTGCCAAGATGCCAAGGACTGGCAGAGGAGCTCCCAAGAAAACCCTTCTGGTGGATGAGCCATCAGAAGAAGAAGAGGAAGAAGAGGAAGTGCCTCTTGTGAGGAAATCCAAGGCTAAGAGAGCCCTTCTTCAAGATTCAGACTCTGGATCTGATCTTGGAGAGGCCTTGGAGAAGGCCATTGAGGATGCCACCCAGATGATGGAGGATGCTCCAGAGCTTGTTGTGCCTGCTGGTGTTGACCCAGCAGAGGTAAACCCTTCATTTCCCTCTTCCTCCCCCGTAAATCTTGTTTCCCCTTCTACCTCTCCCCCAGATAACATTCCCCAAACCCCATCTGCCTCTGGTAACCCCATTCTTCCACCAGAGCAGACTATCCCAGATACCCCCGTCTATACTCCCTCTACCATTCCTACACAAACACCCTCTCCCCCAAATTCCCAAACACATATCCCCACTAACTCCTCTCCCCCACCTTCTGTACCAGAGGTTCTCTCAACCTCCTCTGGTGCAGAAGTCCCCCCTTCAAACACTTCCACCTCCCAAATCCCTCCTACACATTCTGTACCCGATATTCCTTCCTCTTCTGGTGCAGAGCAACCAATCCCTACCACCTCTACTTCACAGAATCCAAACCCTCCCCAAACCCATACAGACCAGGACCCAACCATTTCTATGGCTCTGGGATTCGTTGGCCCTCCCCGCTCTCCAACCTGTTTAACCAGCGATGATAGTGAAGATGAGGAAGCTTCACTTGAGCCTGTTGACTTAGCCCCTTCCTCCTCTGCCTCTGGGCCCAAACCCTTCACTTTCTCATCTGCAGAAATGGGTCCCATTAGGCAGAGTATGAGTGTAAGTGCTCAGCTCTGGCTAAGAGAGCATTTTCCAGTTCTTCTGGAGCACTTACCACTTCTGGCAGAGCTTACTGATGCCAAGGTCTGGAGCAAGGCCAGACTTGAAGATGTGGAAGACCTGATGCTATTGCTTGAGGAAATGGGTGCCTCCAACTTCACTGCTTGGGAGATTGAGTTGAAGCAGAAGATGAACATTCAGAACCCAGCAGAGCTGGAGACCCCTGGTGCAGCTAAAGTCTTGATTCGCACCCTGCTCATCCAGAGAGGAGTAATGCTCACTCCAGAGGGCCCCACTTACAAGTTTGGTCCTCATTTTGTCTTCCCTCCAGAGCTTTATTCAGACGAGGAGGACTTTGAGATGTCTCCTGCTGTGCTCCAGAAGATGAAGGCCTTCTTCAACGAGCAGATCATGCAGATAGGGCGCTTTTCCAAAGCAATCCAACATATGGCCCCTGCTATGATTGAGCATCAGATTAAGCAAGAGAGGAAAATCTTCATGAAGCAGCTCAAGTCCTCTCTGGCAGAGGTTAAAGCTTCGTTCAAGGCCAATGGCTTGTTTGTCAAGCTAGATGTCATGCATAGCCAGAAGCAGCTCCAGGAGCTCGTGCTGGAGCAGTTGAGGCCAGTCTCTGTTCTCAAGGTGGAGATGGCCAGCCAGATGATTCAGACCGCTAAGCTGAAGGACTCCCTCCAGGAGATGTTGGAGACGCAGGAGAGACTTGTTGCAGAGTCTAAAGCTTATTTGGAGGAAGCCAAGCAGCTGCGTGATCTTCACTCTTCCTCCAACACTGCCTTACCTGATCTTATAAGGCAGGTAGTGGAGCCCCTCCTTGATGAAGTTAAAAAGGGGGAAGAGAAGGCCAGAACTGATCTGGCTAAGACCACAAATGAGACTCTGTTTAGCCATGGAGCTCGTCTGGACCTGTTGGAGAACACATTGGCCCAGGCTGAGTTGCAGAAGAAGAAGAAAGAAGAGTTGAAGTCTCTTACTATGGCTAAACAACTTGCTGCAGAAGAAGAGTCATCTGAAGCTGAGCAGGATCCTTCAACCATTCCTGGTCCTGCTAAGAGAAAGATTAGAAAAGTAAAGAAGAGTTTCCTTGAATCTGTTGTCGAAGAAGCAGAGAAGAGATACAAGGAAGAGACTCCAGAAGAGAGGCAAGCCAGAATCAGAAAGAACATAGATGAAGAGCAGAGACTCAGATATGTTAAGAGGCAGAACAAGAAGGCCAGAGAAGCTGGTATTCCTTCTGGTGCAGGTGGCTCAGGTCAGAAGAGGAAAGCTCCTGTGGAAGTTATGAACATCTTGCCACTCAGGACAGAAGGGTCCTTTGACTCTACTGTGCCGTATCCTCTGATTGAAAGATGGAGAGAAGCCAAGACCCTCTGGTTCATTCAGCATTATATCCAGAGGCCAGCCCCAGAAGATGATGAGCTGATCAACAGAACCTTCCATTCTTGGATGCAAGCCTATGATGCAGACTTGTACAAGCAGCTGATGGATTCAACCATTGAGTTCAACCTGGAGGTGACTGCTCCTGAATTTACTTATCTTAACACTTCCATGATTGGGAACCAGGTAGATTGGGCAGAACTGAAGAAGCTTTACAAGACCAAGGTGTTGGTGAACTTCACCCCAACATCTTCTGCAGAGTTGAAGGCCGTCCAGGATAGGTTCCTTGACTGGTTTCTTGTCCCTAAAGAGAACAGAAGATATGCCTAGAGTAGGACTATGAACTTCAATGTAATCTGTAATTATTTTGTCCTCTGATTATTAATGAAAAATACATATCTTCTTTGTTCTAAAGACAACTCCTTGTTGTCTTATTATTTGCCTGATGAGATCTATTCTAAGGTCTCATCCCTTTATTGTTTTCTTGATTAAGTTTACTTTTGATCAGTTCTGGTAGTGTTTTAACTCCATCAAAAAGGGGGAAATTGTTAGGATAAAAATTGTTAGTTTTGATGAGTTAAAACAAACCAGAAGATGTAATAGGACCATCTGGACTTGTTAGCCAGATGATGATCTAGATTAGGACTTAGTCTAGGGGGAACTGCCAGACCAGAAGACCCCACCAGAGGACTTCACCAGAGGACTCCACCAGAAGACTTCTCCAGATGAGATCAGACCAGAGGCAGAGGACCTCCCCCAGACCAGACGAGTCCGGACCAGACGAGTCTGGTGGAACAAAAGATGCTCAATTTGATCCCCTTATTCTACTGAGTATTCTGGTTGTTCACCAGATAAGGACCAGAAGACACCGAAGTTGCCTGGTGTCTGGTCCTGCCTTCTCTGGAGAGAATCAGAGTTAGGCAATTGGAAGCATTGTTCCGTTGGTGATTAATCAAGTCAAAATAAGATTGGATTGAAAAGATATGTAGACAATCAATCAAGATCTCACCAACCCAATCAATCAATTAGGGAATTGATTGATTGAAGCTTCCATATATAGAGGATCTGATTGGATTAGCCTCCCAACGGCTATGTCCCTAATCCCCTCTATATATACTTGAGTGCAGATCAAGAAAAAGCTCTAGAATCATTCACGCGCATATAGCCATACTAAGCTTTTGATCACTACGTCTATTGCACTCACTTTTGTTCTTAATTACTCATCTACTCGTAAGGAGTTTATATACTCAACCTGTTCATCTTGTTAGACAAGGTTGAAGTAAGTTTATCTTTAGATCGACGTTAGATCTAAAGAGTTTGTAAGAAGGTGCTGGTACTTCGGAAATTCCAGTGAGTAAGTTTGTGAGTTGGTTGATAGTGAGACCCCTTGGTGATAAGGGAGAGTGGACGTAGGATATTTATCCGAACCACTATATATCTTGTGTCATTTATCGCTTTATTTTAATTATTGTTTAGTGCTCTCTTATAAAAGATTTTGGAAAGACATTATAACATATGCTTCCGCAATTAATCTATCGAGTGGGACCAACAGTGACCTCCAGGTTGAACTCAATAGTTGAATCCATCAGCTGCTTGTAGAGATCTACATCATAGGCTTTCATCCAAGTGTGGAAGGTTCTATTGATGAGAGCATCATCCTCTGGTGGAGGCCTCTGGATGTAGTGTTGAATGAACCAGAGAGTCTTGGCTTCTCTCCATTTCTCTATCAAAGGCACAGGCACAGTAGAGTCAAATGACCCTTCTGTCCTGAGAGGCAAGATGTTCATGACTTCAACAGGTGCTTTCCTCTTCTGACTGGATCCACTGGCACCAGGAGTGATACCAGCTTCTCTGCTCTTCTTATTTTGCCTCCTAACATATCGGAGCCTCTGCTTTTCATCTATGTTCTTCCTAATCCTGGCTTGCCTCTTTTCTGGCGTCTCTTCACGGAATCTCTTCTCTGCTTCCTCCACAATTTCTTCTAGGAAGCTCTTCTTGACTTTTCTGATTTTCTTCTTAGCAGGTCCAGAGATAGAGATAGGATCCTGCTCTGCTTCCGATGATTCCTCTTCTGCAGCAAGTTGCTTCGCCATGGTAAGGGATTTGAGCTCCTCTTTCTTCTTCTTCTGCAGCTCTGCCTGGGCCAAGGTGTTCTCCAGCAGGTCTAGACGAGCACCATGGCTAAAGAGGGTTTCATTGGTGGTCTTCGCCAGATCAGTTCTAGCCTTCTCTTCCCCCTTTTTAACTTCTTCAAGGAGGGGATCCACTACCTGCCTAATGAGATCAGGCAAGGCAGTATTGGAGGAAGAGTGAAGATCACGTAGCTGCTTGGCCTCCTCCAGGTAAGCTTTCGACTCGGCAACCAGCTTCTCCTGCTTCTCCAACATCTCCTGGAGGGAGTCCTCCGGCTTAGCAGTTTGCAGCATTTGAGAAGCCATCTCCACCTTCAGCACAGAGACTGGCCTCAGCTGCTCAAGCACATGCTCCTGGAGCTGCTTCTGGCTGTGCATAATATCCAGCTTGACAAAGAGACCATTTGCCTTGAAAGAAGCCTTAGCAGAGTCAATCATGGAGTTGATCTGCTTCAAGAAAGTCCTCCTCTTCTGCCGGATCTGGTGCTCAATCATAGCAGGGGCCATGTGTTGAATTGCCTTGGAAAACCGCCCAATCAGCATGATTTGTTCATTGAAGAAAGACTTCATCTTCTGCAGCACGGCAGGAGTGACATCAAAGTCCTCCTCATCTGAATAGAGCTCTGGAGGGAAGACAAAGTGAGGTCCAAATTTGTAGGAGGGGCCCTCTGGAGTGATCATAACCCCTCTCTGGATGAGCAGGGTGCGAATCAAGACCTTCGCTGCATCAGGGGTCTCCAGCTCAGCTGGGTTCTGGATGTTCAGCCTCTGTTTTAGATCAATCTCCCAAGCATTGAAGTTTGAGGGACCCATTTCCTCAAGCAATAACATAAGGTCCTCCACATCTTCAAGTCTGGCCTTGCTCCAGACCTTGGCATCAGTCAACTCTGCCAAAAGGGGTAAGTGCTCCAACAGAATAGGGAAATGCTCTCTTAGCCAGAGCTGAGCACTTACACTCATACTCTGCCTAATGGGACCCATTTCTGCAGAAGAGAAAGTGAAGGGTTTGGGCCCAGAGGCAGAGGAGGAAGGTGCTAAGTTAGCAGGCTCAAGTGAAGCTTCCTCATCTTCACTATCATCGCTGGTTAAACAGGTGGGAGAGGGAGGGGCAGGGAAACCCAGAGCCATAGAGATGGTTGTGTCCTGTTCTATATGGGATTGGGGAAGGGTAGGAATTTGAGAGGTAGAGGTGGAAGGGAGGGGTTGTTCTGCACCAGAAGAAGTAGAAGGTACTTCTGGTACAGAAACAAGGAAGGTAGTTTGTGAAATGGGAGAGGGAGGCAGGGGAGGTTCAGCACCAAAAGTGGAAGGCACTTCTGGTACAGGGGCTGGGGAAGAAGGGTTTGTGGTAAGGGGTGTTTGAGAAGGGGGGGAGAGGGTGTTTGGGTAGGTATGGTGGAGGAAGTGAAGATGGGGGTATCTGGGAGAGTCTGCTCTGGTGAGGCAATGGGGGCACCAGGAGCAGATGAGGGATTTTGGGTAAGGTTATCTGGGGGAGAGGTTGATGGGGAAACAAGGTTTATGAGGGTAGAGGTAGAGATGGGGGGGATTACCTCGGCTGGATCAGTCACCTCTGGAGCATCTCCCATCAGCAGAGAGGCCTCTTCAATTGCCTGCTCCAAGGCATCGCCTAGGTCAGAACCAGAGTCTGACCCCTGAAGTATGGCCCTCCTGGCCTTAGACTTCTTCTTCTTTAGAGGCTCAACCTCTTCTTCTACTTCCTCTTCTGATGGCTCATCCACCAGAAGTGTCCTTGTAGCTCTTCTGCCTGTTCTTGGCTTCTTGACAGACACCTTCTTGGCCTCCTCTGGCCTCTTCCTCTTGGAAGCTCCTGCCTTCTTGGCAGCCTCAACACCTTCACCCTTCTTCTTCAAGACATCAAGAAGGGGAATCTGGTCTTCCTCTGAGGAACCAGAGAAAGCAACGGTTGAGGAACCAGTTGCTTCAACAGCTTTCTTCTGGGTCTTCTGCTTCTGCTGCTGCTTCGGCCCCTTTGCAGGAGAGGGAATAGCTTGAAGGGGAGGGGCAGGGATGGCTTGCTCACCATCAGAATCAGGATGGCCATAAAGAGGACCATCCTTAGAGAATAAAACTTTGGACTTGTGGAAGCCCTTGCACCAGGTATCTTTCCACTTCTTCTCTGGAAAGATAGAGTCCAAGATCAAAGTAAGCTTGGTCCCCAGGGAGACATTAGCATTGAAAAAGAACTGTTGCTCCCCTGGCTTGCTAGGACACTCCTCCTTCTGAACTTTCAACTTGTTCTTTTTTAGCACTCCCCAGAAGAACTCTACCCAGTTGCCTTGGGCACCATCCAATATGGCCCTCATAACACAAAGCCTGCCAGTAAAGATGGCATCTGTGCTATGGCTCTCGCACATAAGAATCTTCACCACTATGTCAAACAAAACCTTGTACTTCTGCCTCAGATGCTTGTCCAAGAAGCCCTTGGTCAGATTCTGGCATGAATTTCTGGCAAACAACTTGAAGGATTCCAATGCCTCGCCTTCTTTGTACTTCAATGGGTCCACACCCTCCGCAAAAATGTTGCCAAAAAGACTACAGAAGTCGACCTTTGAGAAAACCACGTCCTCCTTATCAAGCTTGGAGGAAATATGATCTTCATGGATCTTCATACGGACAAGGAACTGGGCAGCATACCCATCCAAAGTGCGAAGGTCCTTGGGAACCTTGGAAATCAACTCCTCCACGCCAGATCTCCGGAGTAGTTCCAAAATCTCCAGTGCGGCTGGGTTCTTGGTGGAATAGAAGTCCACCACCATCTCAGACTTCAATTTCTTGCAAACGTAGTCTGGGTCAAAGTTGCATTTGGGTGCCATTGTTGTGTGTGTGTGAGAGAGAGAGAGAGAGAGAGAGAGAAACTTGCAAAGAGAAAGTTAGGGCTTTTGAAAAATAGGAAACGTGAAAGGACAGATTGAATAGAAATTTGATTTAAATAGGGCAAGACGCGTGGCTTGATTAATTAATGAAGTGTGAACGCGTGTAATGTCTGAAATTAATTTAGGGAACAAAATCAATTTTAGAATTGATTGACATATTGCACAATGATTAAATCTGATAGCCAAGATTAAAAGGCAAAATACAGATTTAATCTGGTGCGTAGGCGTGAACATTGGGACTGGGTTCGAGGGGGTTTTGTGGCAGTCAAGATAAAAAGCGAAATGATTGCCTCGGCCCTATACCCTAGTCTTAAATACACTCTGAAGTTGAAATGTTTTGGGTGTATTAAGTAATTTGAAAAGTGCATCCCAATGATCAGAGGCCAGAGAAGTAAAAGCATACCTGTCACCTGATATTGTAACCAAATGATACCACAGCTAGTCTGGTGTTACATCTCTTCTGATGGAACCCATCTGGTTCTGGTCAGAGAAGACTCCATATATGTTCTTGAATCTTATACAGCACCTCATCTGGATGTACCTCATCTGGTACAAGCCTCATCTGGTGTGACTCATCTCTGGAAATGTAACATCCCTGGTATATCTAGCCTGTTAATGAGTATTTTAAGTAAAGAATTGAAACAAAGGATACTTCTCTGATGTTCCCCCTAAAACAAATCTGTCTCTGGATCCAATAAGCCTAACTCAAATGCCAACTCTCTGAATCTGGACTCTGCCAATAGCTTAGTCAAAATATCTGCTCTTTGCTTCTCTGTTGCAATCTTTTCCATCCTTATATCTCCCTTCTCAACATGATCTCTGATGAAGTGATGCCTTATATCAACATGTTTGCACCTGGTATGAAGAACTGGATTCTGGGTGATTGCTATTGCACTATTACTATCATAGAATATAGGAATATCCTTGGCTCTAATCTGGTAATCTCTAAGTTGTTGGCTAATCCAGAGTAGTTGTGAACAACAGCTCCCTGCAGCCATGTATTCTGCTTCTATTGTAGATGTAGCAACTGAAGTCTGCTTCTTAGAAAACCAGGATACCAATTTATTTCCTAAAAATTGGCATGTTCCACTTGTAGACTTCCTATCTATTCTGCACCCACCATAATCTGAATCTAAATAACCACTCAACTCTAAGTTGTCATCTGCAGGATACCATAATCCCAAATTTACTGTACCTTTAAGATATTTCAATATTTTCCTATCTGCTTCCAAGTGACTTCTCTTAGGATTAGCTTGAAATCTGGCACACACACCTACATCAAAGGTAATATCTGGTCTGCTTGCAGTCAAATACAGAAGAGAACCAATAAGAGCCCTGTACTGAGTCTGATCCACACTCTCTCCAGACTCATCTGGATCCATGTTGAAATTTATCATCATAGGAATCTTGGCTGCCTTGCTAGATCCTATTCCAAATTTCTCTAACATGTTTCTGATGTACTTTGCCTGATTAATGAAGATTCCCTTCTCTGTTTGTTTTACCTGCAGACCTAAAAAGTAATTCATTTCACCCACCATTCACATCTCAAACTGGCTCTGCATGAGATCACCAAACTTCTCACACAGCTTCTTGTTAGGGGATCCAAATATAATGTCATCAACATATATTTGGACCATAAGGATGTCCTTTCCTTCTTCTTTCCTAAACAAAGTCCTATCAATCTTTCCCTTAGAAAAACCATTGTCCAAAAGAAACTGAGATAGAGTGTCATACCATGCTCTGGGTGCCTGCTTCAGCCCATAAAGAGCTTTCTTAAGCTTAAACACCTTGTCACCTTGTTCAAAACCAGGAGGTTGTTCCACATACACTTCCTCAATGAGGATCCCATTAAGAAAGACAGATTTCACATCCATCTAGTATACTTTGAACTTCATGTGAGCAGCATATGCTAAGAACAATTTAATGGCTTCTAGTCTGGCAACAGGAGCAAAGGTCTCATCATAGTCTATTCCTTCAGACTGAGAATAGCCCTGAGCAACTAGCCATGCCTTGTTCCTAGTAATGACATCATTCTCATCTTTCTTATTCTTGAAAACCCATTTAGTGCCTATCACCTTTTGATGTCTTGGTCTGTCTACCAGCTCCCAAACATCCTGTCTGGTGAATTGATTCAACTTCTCTTGCATAGCAACAATCCAATTTGAATCTTTCAGTGCTTCCTTGATGTTCTTGGGCTCAATCAAGGATACATAGCAACTGAATAAGGCAGCTAAGTTAAGAGTTCTCCTAGTCTGGACACCCTTAGTTGGATCTCCAATTATCAGGTCATTGGGGTGATCAACCAGGGTCCTCCTTCCCGTGGTCTTGCCTAGTTGATCATCCTCTGCAGTACCTTGGTGAGTATCACCAACTGCAGAAGAGCTTCCCCCTACAGGATTTCCAACCTCCTCTGGTTCTGCTCCTTGTGAAGACTTCTCCTTCAGAGAACCATAAGATGGGTCACCATCTGAATCTGAATCTGAGTCTGAATCAAGAATAGGTGGATTGACCTTGATTACTCTGGGAGTAGTCTGATTCTGGGTCTCTCCAGAAGACTTTAATTCCACCTTGCACTCAACAGCAGATTCATCAAAAACAACATGTGGTGTTTCCTCCACACAAAGTGAATTCTTATTAAAAACTCTAAATGCTTTACTGGTGCTGGAATATTCTAAAAATATTCCATCGGTTACTTTAGCATCAAAAGTTTTTAATTTAGATTTCCCATTGTCATGGATGAAACACTTACATCCAAAAACATGAAAATATGAAACAGATTGGGTTTTACCTTTCCATACCTCATAAGGAGTTTTGCTATGTCTCTGGGTAATTAGGTATCTGTTCTGGGTATAACAGGCTGTATTGATGGCTTCTGCCCAAAATCTCTGTGGAGTGTTGTACTCTGCCAGAAGTGTTCTTGCAGCTTCTTTGAGGGTCCTATTCCTCCTTTCAGCTACTCCATTTTGTTGGGGTGTTCTGGCAGCAGATGTCTCATGAAAAATCCCATGGTCCTTGCAGTAATCTGCAATGTATGAATTCAAAAACTCTGTCCCTTTATCACTTCTGATTCTGACTATGCTCTGGTTCTGCTCATTCTGAATCTGCTTAAAGAATTCTGGCAGCTTAGTGATAGTTTCATTTTTCTTAAACAAGAACACTACCCAAGTGTATCTTGAAAAGTCATCTACTATCACCAAGGTGTACTTCCTTCCACTGAAACTAGGAGGAGAAACAGGTCCATGTGAAGTAGTTGAAGTACTCTGGTTGTGGTTGTGCTCTGGACATCCTTAAAGGAGGTCTTGGGTTGTTTACCCTTCTGGCATGAACCACAAACCTGATCCTTCTTAAACACTTCATTAGGAAGACCTCGAATAAGACCTTTTTTGGCAATCTTATTCAGTGTTTTGAAGTTAAGGTGGCTCAATCTCTTGTGCCATAACCAGCTATCTTCTGCAGATCCTTTAGCAACCAGGCAAGCATTTCTTGGGCAACTGCTAAAATCTGCAAGATAAATGTTACCCTTCCTCAAGCCTATTAGCAAGATATCATTATAATCAGAAGAGAAGACAGTGCATGAATCACTAGAGAACTTCACTGAGTATCCCCTGTCACAGAATTGGGATACTGAAAGCAGATTATGCTTGAGTCCTTCAACATAGTAGACTTTATCTACAGATACTCCATTGAAAATCAACTTTCCAACTCCTCTGGTGACTCCATAGTTGTTGTCACCAAACATCACTCTTGGCCCATTCATTGGCTTGAAATCCTGGAGATGATCTTTCTGGAAAGTCATATGCTTGGAACATCCACTATCAATATACCACACATGTTTGCTTGAAAGTCCTTTCTCCAATGGGCTCTTATCATCCTGCAGAGAAATCAATTAGGTCCCCTACTAGAGCTGGGTCCTGATTGGTTAGTTGCAGGTTTTGTAGGAATCCAAAGATAAAGACCATCCCTTGCTGGATGAGGAGATCTTATCTTCCTTCAAAATCTATCTACCAGCACATGTCCTCTTACAATGACATATTGAGCTACTGGTCTGATCAGAACACCTTTCCTATAAACAGGTCTGGTGTATCTTTTCTCAAATCGGGCCTTTGGAATGGCCTGCCTCAAAGACATGGTCTTAAAGGTCTGGTTATAGGGGTACATCCTAGAATAACCATCTCTAGTGTCATAACTTCCCAGATCAGTTGGTTTTCTATAGATGGGTCTGGAAGACCTCCTCTGGTTATGGAAAGTGGATCTATTCTGATGATAGAATTCCTTCTGAGTTTTCCTGTTCTGGAATCTTCTTGGAGCATTCCATCTTTGAGATCCCTGATTCTGATTGAGGTTTTCTGGTTCAGTATACCTCCTCTGGTATCTCCTATTCTGATTAGGTTTCCTCTTAGAGTCTCCTTTTTGAGGTCCCCTAATCTACTTAGGTTCCACTCTTTTAGGATTCCTCTGAGGTTCCCTAATCAGGTTAGGCATCTGAATAGAACCATCAATCTTCATAGGTTCTCTTTTCTGGCTTGTATGCTCTAGAATTTTCTGTTAGGATATGGATTAGATGTTTTGAAGATGTTAAAACAAGAACTTATAATAGGACTAGCTGAACCTGTTAGTCAGCTACAGATTAGTCTAGGTCTAGAATAGGTCTTTGGTTAAGTGGGAAGAAATCTGTGCAGACCAGAGAAGGTACCAGAGAAGGTACCAGATGAGGTGACCAGATGAGAGGTGACCAGATGAGATGTCCAGAGCAGAAGAGTCGCCAGAGCAGATGAGGTCCAGAGGAGTCTGACCAGATGAGCTTGGACCAGAGGAGTCTGCCAGAGGAGCTTGGACCAGAGGAGTCTGCCAGGAGACCTCTTCCAGATGAGGACCAGAGCTGAAGTGTTACCTGACCAGATGAGACCAGACCAGAAGACCCCAGACCAGACCAGACGAGAGACGGATTAGTTCACCTACCAGAAGCATCATTGTAATCTGGAGACAAGAAGACTTTGGAAATTCATGATGGAGAAGAAGGAAATCTGGAAGTCAACTGATGGAGGATTTGATTGATTGATTGGAGTCAACTAATCAATCATATAATCAATCTTTGATTGATTATATCCCTCTAATTATGGTTGTTTGAATTGCTAGTTCCCAACGGCTAGTTAATTCACAACTATAAATAGGAGTGCTTGGATTAGTTCAAGACACAAGAGTCGCGCGAGAGCACACAACTAGAACACACGAACTCTTCCAAACACTCACCTTGTTCATTAACGTTTATACACTCTTTAGGAGTTTCAGTTGGAACTTATAATTAACCTGTTCATCTTGAAAGGTTGTTGTAAGTTGTTGTACGAAGGAGCTGGTACTTCGCAATTCCAGTGGTTCGTGAGTTAGTTGGTTGGAGAGAGAGAAAGACCCCTTTGGAGAAAGGGAGAGTGGACGTAGGACCTGTTGTCCGAACCACTATAAATCCGGTCTCATTTACTTTTTCTGCAATTTAGATTTCTGCATTTCAATTTTAGTACTTAATTTATAAATTGGGTTTTCATTAAAAATAAACTTAAAAACGCTTTCCGCTGGATAACCTTTTTGGGACCAACAAGTGGTATCAGAGCAGTGTGTCCTACAGACCACTGTTTTGAAATTATCTCGGTGGTCACCAGGGCAGATCCATATTTTATTGAAAAACCCAAATATTTGTTGTGCTAACAAATTTTGCAGAAATGGGCTCAAAGAGATGCAGTAGAAGAGACACCTGGAGGTACTCCAAAAGAAGCTTAGCAGATGAGGAGGATGAGGTATCCACTTCTGGTTCATCATCTAATTTTGGACCAGACGAAGAGGTTTATCTTATGACAGACGAGGTATGCAATCGAACTCCCTCTTCTTATTCTTCGTTTTCTGAACAATCAGAGGAGTCTGATATGCAAAAGATGCTATTAGATCTCCAAACTTCTATACAACTTTGTCAAAAGTTGGAAGAAGAGAACACAAAGTTGAAAGCAGAAAATCAGAAGCTTTCACAATGTTTTAGCAACCCAACTGATCTACCAGCTGAACAAGTTCAAACTCTGGTAGAAGAGTCCACTGACTTGAAAACCAGATGTGATGAACAAACTAAGCTAATAGAAAAGTTGCTTGCTGAAAACATTGAGAAAGATAATGAATATACTCTGCTGGAAGCTAAGTTCGATGAACTCTTCCATCAAAACAAAATTGTAAAAGATAGTGAGGACAAGCTCAAGCTGAGACTGGAGCAGCTGACTATAGCAAACAATGCTGTGTCACATATAGCTGCCTCATCTCAAAGAGAGCATGATAAAACAGGCCTTGGTTATACCAAACCTGAATCCTCACCTGTTCAGAAAGAAGAACAGACTAGTAATTTTATTGATAAGGGTAAAAGGCCAGCTGACCAGGCAACTCAGCCTAATGGGCAGATGAGTCCTAAAACTCAAAAACCCAAAAGGCAGAGGAGGAATTTTAAGAAGGGCTATACCCAGAATAAAAGACCTCAGCCAGGCCAACAGAGTAGAAGACAATCTGGATCTTCTCAAAAGAGGCAGAACCAGATGACTCCTACTCACCTGCAGAAGACTTTCAAGTCATCTGCCAGACCAGCTGGAACCTTTGATGGTTCTAGTAAGACTTATCCTTATCAAAAGAATTTCAAGTCTGTTGCTTTAAGACAAGTTATTCCTTCTACTGGATAAGCTCATAAGAGAAGAAGAGCCTCTAGAAGAAATAACCATGTCAAAGCTTCTTATGTTCAGTGTGTTTTTGTTGATATATATGGAAGAAATATAAGATCACCTGATCCAAAAAGGGATGATCTATTCTTGTGGCTTCCTATATATCGTGCTAACCCCCCTGGACCCAGTAGGGTACCAAAAAGTTGATTGCCTGCAGATATACAAGAAGACCAGCTGATGTTTTGCCCCAACATCAGCTGAGCATACTTTGAGGGGGAAGATCAGTTGACCCAGCCTGCTAGAATCTCTATTTAGATTTTTCAATATTTTCTTGTCTTGTTTTATTTAAAGTTCTTACAGTCTTAACATCATCAAAAAGGGGGAAATTGTTAGGATATAGATTAGATGTTTTGAAGATGTTAAAACAAGAACTTATAATAGGACTAGCTGAACCTGTTAGTCAGCTACAGATTAGTCTAGGTCTAGAATAGGTCTTTGGTTAAGGGGGAAGAAATCTGTGCAGACCAGAGAAGGTACCAGATGAGGTGACCAGATGAGAGGTGACCAGATGAGATGTCCAGAGCAGAAGAGTCGCCAGAGCAGATGAGGTCCAGAGGAGTCTGACCAGATGAGCTTGGACCAGAGGAGTCTGCCAGAGGAGCTTGGACCAGAGGAGTCTGCCAGAGGAGCTTGGACCAGAGGAGTCTGCCAGGAGACCTCTTCCAGATGAGGACCAGAGCTGAAGTGTTACCTGACCAGATGAGACCAGACCAGAAGACCCCAGACCAGACCAGACGAGAGACGGATTAGTTCACCTACCAGAAGCATCATTGTAATCTGGAGACAAGAAGACTTTGGAAATTCATGATGGAGAAGAAGGAAATCTGGAAGTCAACTGATGGAGGATTTGATTGATTGATTGGAGTCAACTAATCAATCATATAATCAATCTTTGATTGATTATATCCCTCCAATTATGGTTGTTTGAATTGCTAGTTCCCAACGGCTAGTTAATTCACAACTATAAATAGGAGTGCTTGGATTAGTTCAAGACACAAGAGTCGCGCGAGAGCACACAACTAGAACACACGAACTCTTCCAAACACTCACCTTGTTCATTAACGTTTATACACTCTTTAGGAGTTTCAGTTGGAACTTATAATTAACCTGTTCATCTTGAAAGGTTGTTGTAAGTTGTTGTACGAAGGAGCTGGTACTTCGCAATTCCAGTGGTTCGTGAGTTAGTTGGTTGGAGAGAGAGAAAGACCCCTTTGGAGAAAGGGAGAGTGGACGTAGGACCTGTTGTCCGAACCACTATAAATCCGGTCTCATTTACTTTTTCTGCAATTTAGATTTCTGCATTTCAATTTTAGTACTTAATTTATAAATTGGGTTTTCATTAAAAATAAACTTAAAAATGCTTTCCGCTGGATAACCTTTTTGGGACCAATATTTTCTCTTCCAGAACATTCACCTCTTCTGGACTATATTCTGAATGATCAGCAGGGGGGTCCCACTTCCAACCAGGTCTGTGAACCACCATGCGATCATTACCAGAAGGATCCTCTTCATTCCAGAGTTCCACAAATTCACCAGCTCTTACAGACTTGTCTTTGGTAAAGTAATATTTATGAGATCTTTTAATGATTCAAGGATATCCTAATGTTAGGATAAAAATTGTTAGTTTTGATGAGTTAAAACAAACCAGAAGATGTAATAGGACCATCTGGACCTGTTAGCCAGATGATGATCTAGATTAGGACTTAGTCTAGGGGGAACTGCCAGACCAGAAGACTTCACCAGAAGAGTCACCAGAAGACCCCACCAGAGGACTCCATCAGAAGACTTCACCAGATGAGACAGACCAGAGGCAGAGGACCTTCCCCAGACCAGACGAGTCCGGACCAGACGAGTCTGGTGGAACAAAAGATGCTCAGTTTGATCCCCTGATTCTACTGAGTATTCTGGTTGTTCACCAGATGAGGACCAAAAGACACCGAGGTTGCCTGGTGTCTGGTCTTGCCTTCTCTGGAGAGAATCAGAGTTAGGCAGAGGAAGCTATTGACCGTTGGTGATTCAAATCAAGTCAACATGATCAGGATTGGAAAGTATTTGAAGATAATCAATCCAAGGATCCCACCAACCCAATCAATCAATTAGGGAATTGATTGATTGAGGCTTCCTTATATAGAGGATCTGATTGGATTAGCCCTCCAACGGCTAGCCCTAATCCCCTCAATATATACAAGAGTGCAGTTCAAGAAAAAGCTCTAGAGACTCTACACGCGCATAAGTGATCCAAGCTTTTGATATTCATACCAAGCACTCTTACTGTTCATAATATTTATCTACTCTAAAGGAGTTATTGAAACCACATCTTGTTTATCTATTAGACAAGGTTGTTGGCTGGTTGATCTTTAGATTGAAGTTAAATCTAAAGAGGTTGTAAGAAGGAACTGGTACTTCCCAATTCCAGTAAGTAAGTTTGTGAGTTGGTTGTTAGTGAGTCCCCTTGGTTATAAGGGAGAGTGGACGTAGGATATTCAATCCGAACCACTATATATCTTGTGTTCTTTATCGCTTTATTTTACTTATTGTTTGTTGATTATTGTTCTCTTGTAAAAGACTTTGAAAGACATTTAACTTAAGCTTCCGCAATTAATCTAACCAGTGGGACCAACAAGTGGTATCAGAGCAGTGTGTCCAACGACCACTGCTTTGTAAAGCTTTTGGTGGTCACCGGGCAGATCCATTGCTCTTTAGTGCTTTTGTTCAAGTTCTTGTTATTTCCCTAAATTTCTTATCAAAATGTCTGCAAAATCTTCTTACAAGAGCCGTAAGCTCCCAGAATTCTCTTTTGAGGATTACAGCCACTGGAGTTTCATGATGAGCAATCATCTTGGAGCTATTCACCACCGCATGTTAGATGTGGTTGAAAGTGGCCCCATTCAATTTTACTGGACTCCTATTGATAGTGGCAGGTCTGAGTCCAGGGAAGAAACTAGTGAAGCTGCCCAAAAAGCTGCAGAGGATAGAGTCCCCAGGCAACGAATCCTCAAAAAGAAAGATGAGCTTGACAATGATGAAAGAAAGCTCTACAACTTGGACCAGGTGGCAAGAACGGAGATCATCAACACACTTACCAAAGAGGTGATTGAAAAGGTCAGAACGTGTGCCACTGCCAAGGAGATGTGGGACAAACTGGTGTTACTCTGTGAGGGAACAGAGAAGATCAAAGATAACAAACTCCAAGTTGTTCAACACTCGTTTGATACCTTCAAGATGAAACCAGACGAGACCATTGACCAGCTGGACATGCGTCTCACAAACCTCCTGAACAAGGCTAGTGCCTTAGGTAAGACCTACTCTGAAAAAGAAATTAATAGTAAAATCTTGCGTTCACTAACAAGCAGGTGGAGAATTAAAGTCACTGTGATCAAGGACAACAAGGATCTCAATACTCTGGATCATCATCTTCTGTTGTCTGATCTCAAAGCATATGAGTATGATCTTCAAGAGGAGGATCAAACAGAAGACGTTTCCTCTTCTGGCCAGAAAGGTGTTGCATTCTCTTCAACTATCAAGCCTGATGTCAAGCCAAAGGAGTCTACTGCAGATGACTTGAGCCTCAAGGAGCAGGTAGCACTTCTAACTCGTAAATTAGATAAAATGAGTTCAAAATATGGCAGGTACAAAAGGCATTGGAAGGAATCTTCCAGAGACAGAAAGAGTTCCTTCAAGCCTGCAGAGAAGGAGAAGACATCTGGAGACTCAAGGGAGACCAGATTCAGAACTCCAGAGAGGAGGAGAGATGACAACCCTGGCAACTCTGGGAGATTAGATTATCAGAGGAGAGATGGTAGCTCTGGCAGACCTGACTACCAGAAGAGAGAGAGTAGCCCTGCCAGATCAGACTATAACCAGAGGAGGAGATAGCCAAGTCCTAGTCCCAGAGGAGACAATGCCTGCTACACATGCAACAAGACTGGTCACTATAGTTATGATTGTCCTCAACTCACTCCTAGGGAAAGAGAAGAGAAAATAATCAAGAGAGATAGGAGATATGCAGATAAGAGAGCATTGCTGGCATAAGCAGAGGAGGAGGATACTAGTTCCAGTTCTTCTTCTTCTGACTTTGGATCGGATGATGATGTGTGTCTTATGGCAGACATCACTGAGGTAAATGAAACTACTCTAGTTTTATCAAATTCCAAATGTACTGAATCCTCTAATTCATCTGGTAACTCCAGAGAGTCTGATATGCAACAAATGCTATCAGATCTCCAAAATTGTGTCCAACTTTGTCAAAAACTTGAGAAAGAGAATGGTAGGCTCAGAGCTGAAGTTCAATCTCTCTCTCATGAGCATAAATCCACCAGAGAACTTATGAAAGATCATTCCAAAGAAGTCTCTGAACTTCAGGATAAGATCACAGAAAGAGATACTCTGGTAGATCAACTCATGAAAGAAAAGAACTCTCAAGAAGATGAGATCACTGAACTCAGAGCCAAATACCAGACTCTTATCAAGGGAAAACAAGTTGCTCACAACATAGAGGAGATACCTATGCCCAGAGAAGCTCCTAAGATACCATCTGTTGTATCTATCATATCAGAGTCTTCTCAGCGCATCTGTGATAAGAGTGGTTTAGGATATTCTGGAATTTCCTCTAAAACTCATAAATACTTTTATAATAAAGACAAGTCTGTAAGAGCTGGTAAATTGGTAGAAATCTGGGATGATAAAGACTTTACTGGTAATGGTTACAAGGTGGTTCACAATCCTGATTGGAAAAGGAATCACTCTGTTAATCACATAACATATGGTCCAGAAGAGTTGACTGTTCTGGAAGAGAATATTCTAGAGAATAAAAGTCAACAAGGGGAACCATTAAAGATTAATGGTCCTGTGAACAATGAGTCCCAAGGAGTAGAACTTACTCAAGTTGGAGGACCCTAGAGTCATCCTCGAAGGGAACCTAACCAGATTAGGGGACCTCAAGGGAAACACTCAAGAAAGGGGAATACCAATCAGAGTAATAACTACCAGAGAAGGAACAATGTTCAACAGCACCAGGTACCCCAGAGACAGTTTTCTCAGAGGAATCAGTTCCAGAATAGGTATACTCAAAGGAACTATAATCACCAGAGCAAGTCTAATTATCAGAACCAGAGGAGGTCTTCTAGACCCATCTGTAGAAAACCAACTGATCTGGGTAGTTATGACACCAGAGATGGTTCTTCTATGACTAAGCTGCCAGAGTTCTTCAAGCAGATTCAGAATGAGCAGAACCAGAGCATAGTCAGAATCAGAAGTGACAAAGGAACAAAGTTTTTGAATTCACACATTGCAGATTACTGCAAGGACCATGGGATTTTTCATGAGACATCTGCTGCCAGAACACCCCAACAAAATGGAGTAGCAGAAAGGAGGAATAGGACCCTCAAAGAAGCTCAAAGAACACTTCTGGCAGAATACAGCACTCCACAGAGATTTTGGGCAGAGGCCATTAATACAGCTTGCTACACTCAGAACAGGTGCCTGATTGCCCAGAGACATAATAAGACTCCATATGAGGTATGGAAAGGTAAAACCCCATCTGTTTCATATTTTCATGTTTTTGGATGTAAGTGTTTCATCCACGACAATGGGAAATCTAAATTAAGAACCTTTGATGCTAAAGTGGCTGATGGAATATTTTTAGGATATTCCAGCACCAGTAAGGCTTTTAGAGTTTTTAATAAGAATTCACTTTGTGTGGAGGAAACACCTCATGTTGTTTTTGATGAATCTGTTATTGAGTGCAAGGTGGACTCTCAGTCTTCAGATGAGACCCAGAATCAGACTACACCCAGAGTTATCAAAGTCAATCCACCTGTTCTTGATTCAGATTCAGATTCAGATTCAGATGATGACCCATCTCCTGGTTCTCTGAAGCAGCAGCCTTCACAAAGAGCAGAACCAGAAGAGGTTGGAACTCCTGTAGGGGGAAGCTCTTCTGCAGGTGGTGATAATCACCAAGGTACTGCAGAAGATGATCAACCAGGCAAGACCACGGGTAGGAGGACCCTGGTTGATCACCCCAATGACCTGATCTTAGGAGATCCAACTAAGGGTGTCCAGACTAGGAGAACTCTTAACTTAGCTGCCTTATTCAGTTGCTATGTGTCCTTGATTGAGCCCAAGAACATCAAGGAAGCACTGAAAGATTCAAATTGGATTGTTGCAATGCAGGAGGAATTGAATCAATTCACCAGACAGGATGTTTGGGAGCTGGTAGACAGACCAAGACATCAAAAGGTGATAGGCACTAAGTGGGTTTTCAAGAATAAGAAAGATGAGAATGATGTCATTACTAGGAACAAGGCAAGGCTAGTGGCCCAGGGCTATTCTCAGTCTGAAGGAATAGACTATGATGAGACATTTGCTCCTGTTGCCAGACTAGAAGCCATCAGATTGTTCTTAGCATATGCTGCTCACATGAAGTTCAAAGTATACCAGATGGATGTGAAATCTGCCTTTCTTAATGGGATTCTCATTGAGGAAATGTATGTGGAACAACCTCCTAGTTTTGAACAAGGTGACAAGGTGTTTAAGCTTAAGAAAGCTCTTTATGGGCTGAAGCAGGCACCCAGAGCATGGTATGACACTCTATCTCAATTTCTTCTGGACAATGGTTTTACTAAGGGTAAGATTGATAGGACCTTGTTTAGGAAAGAAGAAGGAAAGGACATCCTTCTGGTCCAAATATATGTTGATGACATTATATTTGGATCCCCTAACAAGAGGCTGTGTGAGAAGTTTGGTGAGCTCATGCAGGGTCAGTTTGAGATGTCCATGATGGGAGAAATGAATTACTTTTTGGGTTTGCAGGTTAAGCAATCAGAGAAGGGAATTTTTATTAATCAAGCAAAGTACACCAGAAACATGTTAGAGAAATTTGGAGTAGGATCTAGCAAAGCAGCCAAGATACCTATGATGACAAATTTCAACATGGATCCAGATGAGTCTGGAGAGAGAGTGGACCAGACTCAGTACAGAGCACTTATTGGTTCGCTCTTGTATCTGACTGCGAGCAGACTAGATACTACCTTTGCCGTAGGTGTTTGTGCCAGATTTCAAGCTAATCCCAAGAAGACTCACTTGGAAGCAGCTAGGAAGATATTGAAGTATCTTAAGGGAACTGTGAATTTAGGATTATGGTATCCTGCAGATGACAATTTAGAATTGAGTGGTTATTCAGATTCAGACTATGGTGGATGCAGAATAGATAGGAAATCTACAAGTGGTACATGCCAATTTTTAGGGAATAAATTGGTATCCTGGTTTTCTAAGAAACAGACTTCAGTTGCTACATCAACAACAGAAGCAGAGTACATGGTTGCAGGGAGCTGTTGTTCACAACTACTCTGGATTAGTCAACAGCTTAGAGATTACCAGATTAGAGCTAAGGATATTCCTATATTTTGTGATAGTAATAGTGCAATTGCCATCACCCAGAATCCAGTTCTTCATACCAGGTGCAAACATGTTGATATAAGACATCATTTTATCAGAGATCATGTTGAGAAGGGAGATATAAGGATGGAAAAGATTGCAACAGAGAAGCAGAGAGCAGATATCTTAACCAAGCCTTTGGCTGAGACCAGATTCAGAGAGTTAGCTTTTGAGTTAAGTTTGTTGGATCCAGAGACAGATTTGTGTTAGGGGGAACTACAGAGAAGTATCCTTTGTTTTATATTACTTTACTTCATACATTTATTTTCTTAAACTAACATACCTGCAGACTAGACATATCAGAGAAGGTATATCTCTAGATGAGGTATACACCAGGTGACACTTGTCTCAGATGAAGTGCTGAGCCAGATTCCACAATATCCAAAGTCTTCTCTGACCAGAACCAGATGAGTTCTATCAGAGGAGATGTTGCACCAGACTGGTTGTGGTATCATCTGGTTACAATATCAGGTGACAGGTATGTCTTTACTTCTCTGGCCTCTGATCATTGGGATACACCTTTCAAATTAGTAAGTACACTCAAAACGTTTCAACTTCGGAGTGTATTTAAGACTAGGGTATAGGGCCTAGGCAATCATTTTGCTTTTTTTTTCTCTTGACTGCCACAAAACCCCTTTATGCCCAGTCCCAATGACTATGCCAATGCACCAGATTAAATCTGTATCTTGCCTTTCATCGTGGCCATCGGATTTACTCACTGTGCAAAATGTCAATCAATGCTAAAATTGATTTTGTTTCCTCAATTAAATTTTAAAATTACACGCGTTCACACTTCATTTAATAATCTAGCCACGCGTATTACCCTATTTAAATCAAATTTCCTGTCAATCTGTCCTTTCACGTTTCCATACCTTCAAACCCTAACCTCTCTCTGCAAAGAATTTCTTTCTCTCTCTCTCTTTCACAGTAATGGCTCCTCCGTGCAATTTTGACCATGTCCTGATGATAAAAAAGCTAAAGACGGAGATGGTGGTAGACTTTTATACCACCAAGAACCCAGTTGTGTTGTCGATTCTGGAGATGCTCCAGAGTGTAGGGGTGGAGAAGTTGATCTCCACTGTTCCTAAGGATTTTCGTACTCTTGACGGATATGCGGCCCAGTTGTTGGTTCGTATGAAGATTCATGAGGATTACGTTTCTTCAAAGATTGATGAAGATGATTTGGTGTTTTCTAAGCACGATTTCTGCGCTCTTTTCGAGAATATTTCTGCGGTGGGAGTGGATCCTTTGACGTACAAGGAGGATGACATTATTGGTTCTTTCAAGATCTTTGCTCGATCTTCCTGCCAGAATATCACAAAGGGCTTTTTGGACAAGCATTTAAGGCAGAAGTACAAGGTGTTGTTCGATATTGTGGTAAAGGTGCTTATGTGTGAGAATCACAACACAGATGCCATTTTCAATGGCCGGATGTGTGTGATGAGGGCATTGTATGACGGTGTTCAATGCAATTGAGTGGAGTTCTTCTGGGATGTGTTGAGGAAGAACAGACTGAAGGTGAAGAAGGAGGCTTATCCTTCCAAGCCAGGGGAGTTAGGCAGAGGAAGCTATTGACCGTTGGTGATTCAAATCAAGTCAACATGATCAGGATTGGAAAGTATTTGAAGATAATCAATCCAAGGATCCCACCAACCCAATCAATCAATTAGGGAATTGATTGATTGAGGCTTCCTTATATAGAGGATCTGATTGGATTAGCCCTCCAACGGCTAGCCCTAATCCCCTCTATATATACAAGAGTGCAGTTCAAGAAAAAGCTCTAGAGACTCTACACGCGCATAAGTGATCCAAGCTTTTGATATTCATACCAAGCACTCTTAATGTTCATAATATTTATCTACTCTAAAGGAGTTATTGAAACCACAACCTGTTCATCTATTAGACAAGGTTGTTGGCTGGTTGATCTTTAGATTGAAGCTAAATCTAAAGAGGTTGTAAGAAGGAACTGGTACTTCCCAATTCCAGTAAGTAAGTTTGTGAGTTGGTTGTTAGTGAGTCCCCTTGGTTATAAGGGAGAGTGGACGTAGGATATTCAATCCGAACCACTATATATCTTGTGTTCTTTATCGCTTTATTTTACTTATTGTTTGTTGATTATTGTTCTCTTGTAAAGACTTTGAAAGACATTTAACTTAAGCTTCCGCAATTAATCTAACCAGTGGGACCAACACCTAAACCACTCTTATCATTTATGCGTTGAGAAGATCCTGAAATAATAGATACAACATCTGGTTTCATTGAAGCTTCTCTGGGCATAGGTATCTCAATAGTTTGCTCAACTTATTTTCCCATGATAAGAGTCTAGTATTTGGCTCTAAGCTCATTTAACTCTTCTACTTGAGAGTTCTTTTCCTTCATGAGTTGATCTACCAGAGTATCTCTTTCTGTGATCTTTTCCTGAAGTTCAGAGACTTCTTTGGAATGATCTTTCATGAGTTCTCTGGTGGATTTTTATTCATGAGATAAGGATTGAACTTCAGTTCTGAGCCTACCATTCTCTTTCTCAAATTTTTGACATAGTTGAACACAATTTTGGAGATCTGATAGCATTTGCTGCATATCAGACTCTCTGGAGGTACCAGATGAATTAGAGGATTCAGTATATTTGGAATCAGATAGGCATGGGGTAGTTTCATTTACCTCAGTGATGTCTGCCATAAGACATACATCATAATCTGATCAGAAATCAGAAGAAGAAGAAGAAGAAGAACTAGAACTTGTATCTTCCTCCTCTGCTTCTGCCAGTAGTGCTCTCTTGTCAGCATATCTCATATCTCTCTTGATTCTTTTCTCTTCTCTTTCTCTAGGAGTCAATTGAGGACAATCATTGTTGTAGTGACCAGGCTTGTTGCAGGTGTAACAGGTGTTATCTCCTCTGGGACTGGGGCTTGGATCCCTTCTCCTCTGGTTGAACTCTGCTCTGGCTGGACTACTCTCTCTCCTCTGGTAGTCTGATCTCCCAGAGCTGCTATCTCTTCTCTTTTCTGGAGTTCTGAATTTGGTCTCCCTTGAGTCTCCAGATTTTCTTTCTTTATCTGCAGCTTTGAAAGAACTCTTCCTGTCTCTGGTAGATTCCTTCCAGTGCTTCTTGTACCTGCCATATTTTGAACTCATTTTATCCAATTTACGAGTTAGAAGTGCTACCTGTTCCTTGAGACTCAGGTCATCTGCAGAAGACTCTTTTGGTTTGTCATCTGTCTTGATGGTAGAAGAGAAGGCAACTCCCTTCTGACCAGAAGAGGAAACCTCTTCTGTTTGATCCTCCTCTTGAAGATCGTATTCATAGGCTTTAAGATCAGATAGCAGAAGATGGTGATCCAGAGTGTTGAGATCCTTGCTATCTTTTATCACAGTTACTTTGATTCTCCACCTGCTGGTTAGTGAGCGCAGTATTTTACTATTTATTTCCTTTTCAGAGTAGGTCTTACCTAAGGCACTAGCCTTGTTGAGGAGATTTGTGAGACGCATATCCAGCTGGTCAATAGTCTCGTCTGGTTTCATTTCGAAGGTGTCAAACGAGTGTTGAACAGCTTGAAGTTTGTTATCCTTGATCTTCTCTGTTCCTTCACAGAGCAGGGCAAGTTTATCCCACATCTCCTTGGCAGTAGCACAGGTTCTGACCTTCTCTATCACTTCCTTAGTGAGTGTGTTGATAATCTCAGTCCGCGCCACCTGGTCCAGATTGTAAAGTTTTCTTTCATCATTGTCAAGCTCATCTTTCTTCTTGAGGATTCTTTGCCTGGGGACTCTGTCCTCTGCAGCTTTCTGGGCAGTTTCACTTGTTTCTTCCCTGGACGCTGACCTGCCACTATCAATAGGAGTCCAGTAAAATTTAATTGGGTCACTCTCTACCACATCTAACATGCGGTGATGGATAGCTCCAAGATGATTACTCATCATGAAGCTCCAGTGGCTGTAATCCTCGAAAGAGAATTCTGGAAGCTTACGGCTCTTGTAAGAAGATTTTGCAGACATTTTGACAAAAGAGATTTAACAAAAAATTTAACCAAAACACAATAAAGAGCAATAGATCTGCCCGGTGACCACCAAAAATCTTTACAAAGCAGTGGTCGTTGGACACACCGCTCTGATACCACTTGTTGGTCCCACTAGTTTGATAAATTCCGGAAGCTTTAGAGTAAATGTCTAAGACAACTTCTTTTTACAAGAGCACACTATAATAAACAAAAATTTAAGTGTACAAAATAGTAAATAAGACCGGATATATAGTGGTTCGGATCTGAATATCCTACGTCCACTCTCCCTTGAACAAGGGGTCTCACTTTCCACCCAACAACCAACTTACTTAATGGAATTGAGAAGTACCAGTTCCTTCTTACACTCTCTTTAGATCTAACTTCGATCTAAAGATCAACAGCCTTCAACCTTATCTTGTAGATGAACAGGTTGAGGTCCAATTACTCCTTAAGAGTGAATAAGTGATTAAGAACAGAATAAGAGTGTTATGTGCTTGGATGAACAAGAGCTTTAATGTATCTTCGTGCGCGTATGTATCTCTCTTGCCCTTTTTCTGAGATTGCACTCTGTATTTATAGAGGTGATTAGGGAATAGCCGTTGGAGAGCTAATCCAATCAGATCCTCTATTTAGGGAAGCTTCAATCAATTAATTCCCTAATTGATTGATTGGGTTGGTGAGATCCTTGGATTGATTGACTTCAAGACTTTCCAATCCTGATCTTGTCGAATTGATTTGAATCACCAACGGTCAATAGCTTCCAATGCCAAACTCTGATTCTCTCCAGAAAAGGCAATACCAGACACCAGGTAACCTTGATGTCTTCTGGTCCTGATCTGGTTATGAAACAGATAGCTCATCAGAATCAGGAGATGATTCTGAGCATCTTTTGTTTCACCAGACTCGTCTGGTCTGGGGAAAGTCCTCTGCGTCTGGTCAGTCTCATCTGGAGAAGTCCTCTGGTGAGTCCTCTGGTATATCTTCTGGTGACTCTTCTGGTCTGGCAGTTCCCCCTAGACTAAGTTCTAAACTAGATCATCATCTGGCTAACAGGTCCAGATGGTCCTATTACATCTTCTGGTTTGTTTTAACTCATCAAAACTATACAATTTTTTATCCTAACACCCGGATTAGCGAAGTAATCCGCCTTCTCGGCGTTGATTAATTCGTTTGTTAGGCGTCGACTTTTTGCCTGATTGGTGAAGTAATCCGCCTTCTCGGTATTGATTAATCCGCCTGTTAGGCTTCGAATTTATGCCTGGATTGGCGAAGTAATCCGCCTTCTCGGCGTTGATTAATCCGTTTTTTAGGCGTCGACTTTCCGCATGGATTGGCGAAGTAATCTGCCTTCTCGGCGTTGATTAATATGTTTTTTAGGCATCGAATTTCCATATGGATTGATGAAGTAATCCGTCTTCTCAGCGTTGACTTTCCGCCCGGATCGGTGAAGTAATCCGTCTTCTCAGCATTGATTAATCCATCTGTTATGCGTCGACATTCCGCCCGGATTGACGAAGTAATTCGCCTTCTCGACGTTGATTAATCCGCCTGTTAGGCACCGACTTTCCGCCTGGATTGGTGAAGTAATCCACCTTCTCGGCGTTGATTATCCGTCTGTTAGACGTCAACTTTCTGCCTGGATTGACGAAGTAATCCGCTTTCTCAGCATTGATTAATCTGCCTTTTAGGCATTGACTTTCTGCCCGGATCGGCGAAGTAATCCGCTTTCTCGGTGTTGATTAATCCGCCTGTTAGGCGTCGACATTCCGCCCAGATTGGTGAAGTAATCCGCCTTCTCGGTGTTGATTAATCAGCTGTTAGGCGATAACTTTTCGCATAGATTAGCAAAGTAATGCGACTTCTCGGTGTTGATTAATCTGCCTTTTAGGCGTCGACATTACGCCTGGACTAGCGAAGTAATCCGCCTTCTTGGCATTATTAATCTACCTTTTAGACGTCGACTTTCCACCCAGATTGGCGAAGTAATCCGCCTTCTCGGTGTTAATTAATCTGTCTGTTAGGCATCGACTCCGCCCGGATTGGTGAAGTAATCCGTCTTCTCGGCATTGATTAATCCGCCTGTTAGGCATCGAATTTTTGCCTGGATTGGCAAAGTAATCTGTCTTCTCATCGTTGATTATCCGCCTGTTAGGCGTCGACTTTCCGCCTGGATTGGCTAAGTAATTCGCCTTCTCGGCGTTGATTAATTCGCCTTTTAGATGTCGACTTTCCGCCCGGATCGGCAAAGTAATCCGCCTTCTCAGCGTTGATTAATCCGCCTGTTAGGCGTCGACTTTTTTCCCGGATTGGCAAAGTAATCCACCTTCTCGGTGTTGATTAATTTGGCTTTTAGGCGTTGACTTTCCGCCCAGATCGGCGAAGTAACCCGCCTTCTCGGTGTTGATTAATCCGCCTGTTAGGCGTCGACTTTCCGCCTAGATTGGTGAAGTAATGTGCCTTCTCGGTGTTGATTATTCCGCCTTTTAGGCATCACATTCCGCTAAGATGGGCGAAGTAATATGCCTTCTCGGCATTGATTAATCCGCCTGTTAGGCATCGACGTTCCGCCTGGATTGACGAAGTAATCTGCCTTTTAGGCGTTGATTAGTCCGTTTTTTTAGACGTTGACGTATCGATTAGTTCGTCTTCACCGGCCTCAACTAATCTACTTCTCGAGTTAATCCACCTTCCGGGCGTTGATTAGTCCGCCTGACGTTCCGCCTGGAGTGACGAAGTAATCCACCTTTTAGGCGTTGATTAGTCCACCTTTTTAGGCATTGACGTATCGATTAGTTCGCATTTACCGGCATCAACTAATCTACTTCTCGAGTTAATCCGCCTTCCTGACGCTGATTAGTCCGCCTTTTAGGCGTTGACGTTCTGTCTGGAATGGTGAAGTAATCCGCCTTTTAGGTGTTGATTAGTCCGTCTTTTAGGTGTTGACGTTCCGCCTGGAGTGGTAAAGTAATCCGCCTTTTAGGCATTGATTAGTCCGCCTCTTTAGACGTTGATGTTTTGATCAGTTCGCCTTGACCGGCGTCAACTAATCTATTTCTCCAGCTAATCTGTTTGTTAGGCGTCAACATTCCGCCCGGAATAGCGAAGTAATCCGCCTTCTCGGCGTTGATTAATCTGTCTGTTAGGCGTCGACTTTTCGCCTGATTGGTGAAGTAATCCGTCTTCTCGGTGTTGATTAATCTGCCTGTTAGACTTCGAATTTCTGCCTGGATTGGCGAAGTAATCCGCCTTCTCGGCGTTGATTAATCCGTCTTTTAGGCGTCGACTTTCCGCATGGATTGACGAAGTAATCTGCCTTCTCGGCGTTGATTAATATGCTTTTTAGGCGCCGAATTTCCACATGGATTGATGAAGTAATCCGTCTTCTCAGCGTTGACTTTCCGCCCGAATCGGTGAAGTAATCCGCCTTCTCAGCATTGATTAATCCGTCTGTTATGTGTCGACATTCCGCCCGGATTGACGAAGTAATCCGCCTTCTCGACGTTGATTAATCCGCCTATTAGGCGCCGACTTTCCGCCTGGATTGGCGAAGTAATCCGCCTTCTCGGCGTTGATTATCCACCTGTTAAACGTCAACTTTCTGCCTGGATTGACGAAGTAATCCGCTTTCTCGGCGTTGATTAATCTGCCTTTTAGGCATTGACTTTCCGCCCGGATCGGCGAAGTAATCCGCTTTCTCGGTGTTGATTAATCGGCCTGTTAGGCGTCGACATTCCGCCCAGATTGGTGAAGTAATCCACCTTCTCGGTGTTGATTAATCAGCCTGTTAGGCGACGACTTTTCGCCTGGATTAGCAAAGTAATGCGACTTCTCGGTGTTGATTAATCTGTCTTTTAGGCGTCGACTTTACGCCTGGACTAGCGAAGTAATCCGCCTTCTTGGCGTTATTAATCCGTCTTTTAGACGTCGACTTTCCACCCAGATTGGCGAAGTAATCCGCCTTCTCGGCATTAATTAATCCGCCCGTTATGCGTCTACATTCCGCCCGGATTGGTGAAGTAATCTGTCTTCTCGGCGTTGATTAATCCGCCTGTTAGGCATCGAATTTTTGCCTGGATTGGCGAAGTAATCTATCTTCTCATCGTTGATTATCCGTCTGTTAGGCGTCGACTTTCCGCCTGGATTGGCGAAGTAATTTTCCTTCTCGGTATTGATTAATTCACCTTTTAGACGTCGACTTTCCGCCCGGATCGGCAAAGTAATCCGCCTTCTCAGCGTTGATTAATCTGTCTGTTAGGCGTCGACTTTTTTCCCGGATTGGGGAAGTAATCCGCTTTCTCGGTGTTGATTAATTTGGCTTTTAGGCGTTGACTTTCCGCCCAGATCGGCTTAGTAACCCGCCTTCTCGGTGTTGATTAATCCGTCTGTTAGGCGTCGACTTTCCGCCTAGATTGGTGAAGTAATGTGCCTTCTCGGCATTGATTATTCCGCCTCTTAGGTGTCAACATTCCGCTAAGATGGGCGAAGTAATCTGCCTTCTCGGTGTTGATTAATCCGCTTGTTAGGCATCGATGTTCCGCCTGGATTGACGAAGTTATCCGCCTTCTCGGCGTTGATTAGTCCGTCTTTTATGCATTGACATATTGATTAGTTCACCTTCACCAGCATCAACTAATTTGTTTCTCGAGTTAATCCGCCTTCTCAATCCACTTTTTATACGTTGACATATTGATTAATTCGTCTTCACCGACGTCAACTAATCTATCTCTCAAGTCGGTCCGTCACTCGGCCTTGATTAGTTCGTCTTCACCGCCGTTAACTAATCCGTCTCTCGGTGTGGATCCAGTCTGCATTTTAAGCATTGACTTTCCGCCTTAATGGGCAAGGTGTTGTTTAGTTCGCCTTCACCGGCATCAACTAATCTATTTCTCGCCGTTGATTTGTCCATCTTAACTACATCAACCAGTCTGCCTTCACCGGCATCGACTAACCCGCATCACTTTTGCCCGCTTGTGGCCATGATATATTGCATCCTGAATGCTTTGTTTAATCATTCACCGATTATTAATTCAATCATGTATTCGTGAAGTCGTTTCCCGTTAATCGGCTAAAGCACTTTACCATTTTTATCATTGATTAATCAATTCATCAATTGTTAATTCAATCACGTATTCGTGAAGTCGCTGCCCGTCAATCGACTAAAGAAGTTCACTATTTTTATCATTGATTAATCAATTCATCGATTGTTAATTCAATCACGTATTCATGAAGTCGCTGCCCGTCAATCGGCTAAAGCACTTCACTATTTTTATCATTGATTAATCAATTCATCGATTGTTAATTCAATCTCGTATTCGTGAAGTCGCTGCCCGTCAATCGGCTAAAACACTTCACTATTTTTATAATATCAATTCATCGATTATTAGTTCAGTCACGTATTCGCGAAGTCGCTGTCCGTCAATCGGCTAAAACACTTCACTATTTTTATCAATGATTAATCAATTATTATCGATTGTTAAGTCAATCTATTATTTGTGAAGTCGCTACCCGCAAGCGGCCAAAGCACTTCATTAATTTATCATCGCGGTCCCTACCACCCTATTACTAAAATAGCTGCCCCATGCGGCTACAACACTTTATTAATTAATCATCACGACTTTTATCGCTAAGTTCTTAAAATCAATGCCGGCCAGTGGCAAGAACTCTTTATTAATCGAACATCACTGCTCTCGACTCGGGGGCATGACAGAAGATCGTACCCTACCTAACCCAACCAGTTTCAAAAGTTTGACAATTCGAAGATGACTAAAAAGATTCGCCCATCTGGACACTGTCATCGAACATTCCTCCGGGGTATCCCAGCTATCTTGTTTTCAGGCTCGGGGGCAAAACCTATTTGAAGCACAGATCAAGATCGAACTCTGGCCAGAATCAGAGCCCAATCTTCGGGGCAATTGTTACAGCAGGAAATATCCTCACCTGACAGGAGGTCAGATTCCCGAAGATACACTGACCCGACAAGATCGAGGGTCTACATTAGAAAAGAGCATTTAATGTACTATAGATCTACTATTGATCGTTAGATTAATAATTGTAATAAATCCACTAAAATAAAGGGTTAAGACGGGTTTAGGGCCACATTTGGGCCTTTGGGGGTGAACCTCTATAAATAGAAGGTCACCCCCTCATTGTAAGGGACACATTTTTTCCTCATTCATCATCTATAGAAAAGCTCCCATATTTGAGGGAAGAACGAAAGTTCTTCCCCTATCGTTCGTGTTCGTTTTACATTGATTGTTTATCAGTAATGATCCGAATAGCCACTTTGGAATTCCTTTCACATCTATCCATACAAAAATGCCTGTCAACAAACAGGAGAATTCCTTTCACTTTGGAATTCCTTGTGTTATAGTGCCAAGGTGCACTGATCAAATAATCCTCTCTTAGGATATTTGATCCCTAGGATAATTCCAGGTCCTAGTTCCCAAAACAACCAGCTTTCAGACTGATATCAACAATCAGCTTACTAACACCTATTAACTCTAACTCTCAACCTAACTCCGGGATAGGGTTTTGAGTAGGTTTTGGTTCTAACTGTTTGTGAGATAATCCTTACAAGTTAGCTCAAGGCTTAAGGATGGATTATCTCTTTCTAAGGTTTGGATATGGCTATAAGCACGATTACATAAGGTTTGGTATATTCTCTACAAATTTGAAACACTTTGGAAACAATGGTAATTTCAAGTGCTTCGTTGTAAGTTATGAGTGTAGAGAATGCTTGTTCTTATAAGTTTCCCGTGCGTAGAAATGAGCACGACCTTCTGTATTTATAGACCTTCTTGAAAATCTTCCCGTTGGTGATGAAGTTTCTCAAGTAAGTCTCTTGCATCTGATTGGTTCAAACAACTTTATTTAAGTTTTATGTCTTATCAAGAAATGGCTGAAAGACCTTGCCTGTTACCAGCTCTCTGGAAAAACTAAAGCAAGACTTTTGGTACTAGTCAGTCTCTGACAGGTCGGCTGTCAGTAGTGTACACCTATGTGTTATCTTCTTATTGGGCCACGCAGTCTACTTGCTCAGAGTCTTGTCTGGTTTTAAGGTGGAACTCAACTGAGAGAACCTTCTTATCCTTCATTTATTGCAAGCTTTATTGACATTCGAAATGCCTTGTTCCAACTAGATTAACTAACAGATTTTAATGTGTTTAGCATTGAATGTGCGTTGTTAGTCTTCATCAGTGGACTTCCATCCTTTACTGATGGTACTGCCTTAGCATAAATGCACTTAGAAAACATTTATGGCTAAGGCTTCTTCTTCAGCTGACTTCTTCTCAGTGGACCTTGTCTTCTGAACAACTCTTAAATACATTCTAGAATTTAGCAAATGCACTTCCGTTCCTTAACATTTGAACTGGCTAATTCTACTCTAACTCTACTGAATATACTTTACTTACATTTGACTGCGCAAAAAGAAAAAATAACCTATGAGAATATGTTGTCAATTTTCATTGAATTATTAAGTTTTAATGTGTTGTCAAGTCACCCTGCAACCATACATCCTACATGTGACAATCCCTATCATACCACGGAATGAAATTTACGCCTACTTATTTTTACCACAGAATGAAAATAACATTATATACCCTAAACAACAAACTTTATTGTTCAATATATCCCCTTTTTTGCCCGCCAATTTTTCATTTGTTTTTCACCCTAATCCAAAACATCATCAAATAGAGATACTATATCAAAGATAAACAACAAATTATAAAAGTAACAAAGTTAAAACATTTTCCATATAAATCAAGTAAAAAACAAAAAAAAAAAACTACGCAAAATGAAATAACATCGTCCATAAGTACGCAAAATTAATCTAATCATCCATAACTAATCAAGATTAAACAACATCATCCATAACTACGCAAATTGAAACTCCAGTTCTATGTTCTAAAAGGAAGAGAGAATGCAATAAGGAATCACGTCAACCATGAAGTTATCACAAATCACTTCATTGTGGTGGGTGTTCATATAAAAAATGTCCTTGTTGGATGTGCCAATCCAACATGGCTTGTTGGCCCCGCATCATATTTTCTTCTCTCTGACTCCACTCCCGAAGTAGTTATTCCATCATTGTTTATCTTGTAATGATATCTTCAAGTTGAGTACTCAACCTAGTGTTGCTAGAATGGAGGCCTTGAATATCCACCCTAAAGCTCTCTATAGTAGTGATTAAACTCTTGATGTCGTTCCTCCGTCTTGAATACACCAATGGTTGTTGAGTCGCTTGGACTTGCGGTTGTGATCTCTCCACTTGTTCTTCTTCTTCCATCCTTGTTTCCTCCGTTCCAACTTGCTCTTGACCTCTGCTCGTTCCTTCTCCCGCTCTCGCACACTTCCTCGCTCTTGCTCATTGTACAACAAGATTATTATGAAACTCTTGTCAAAATCGGATGTGCTCCTGAGATTGCATGAGCCAATTTCCCGCTTCCTTTCTTCTCCATGTTATTAAAGATAAGTTAGACAATGGAAATCCAAGCTCACCCTTCAACTTCACGCAATACTCATCTCCCACCTTCTCTATTACTTCAGTCTTTAACAGATAAGGAATGGTAATGTACTTTCAGCTATATGAGTAATCATCCCTCCTACTGCACATTGTTTGGTGTTAGATGAGCACCGACTCCCTAGGTGTGCCATTAGGTAAGCACCGAAGTTGGCATGCATATCATGGATCATAGAATATATCAAATACAACTCCTCACCCCTCATGACCCCAGCTTCATGCCTAGTAAAAACGTAAAAACAGTGTTCATCATCACCCTATGCACCATTTTGAACATGGGATTACGAATCCTTGATACTTTTGACTTCCTAGAAATAAAATCTTTTTGCTTCAGATTTTTAGTGCAGATTGCATCCCATGTTTCTTGCTCCTTATTATAATCGCCCCTTTCGTAATGATTCCTGTTGTGTACATGAGTCACCGTCTGGAAAATCTCATTCAAGCGCTGACAAGTGATGGAGTAATCTTCATTTCCAGCTTTGAACGTCATCCTTGTTGGCACTTTACCGATATCAGTTAAAACTTCCACCGTGCTCAGGAACTCGATGGTCAAATCCTTGTAAAGAGGCTTGTGGATTGAAAGCATCTCTTTCCATCCAATCCTTTCGAAGAGCTCTTCAACATCTCTTCTAGTGTTCAATACATCCATGTTGGGATATGTTTAGTTTTGATGATTTTCCAAAACGACATGTAATAGGTTTGAAAGCAGTCAGGATAGTATCCTTTAGATCAGGTTAGGCTAGGTTAGCTCCTAGAATAGGTTGCTCAGTTGAGGGGGAACTCAGCGAGGGGGAACTTCTCAACACAGCCTGAAGATCAAGATGACAACCAGAAGAGCTGACTGAAGACATGCCATCAACCTGAACCAATGGAGAAGCCTGAAGGATGTCCCACTGAGTGCAAGTCAGGCTGATCTAAGCCAAGTCTGGTGGACCACTCAGTGAAGAGCCTGATCAGGAGGATCAGTGCTGCACCAAGTAGGCCTGAAGGAGTCAGGCTACTGTGGTCAGGGAAGTTTGTCATCCAGCCTTATGACAAACTTCTTGGAGTGATCTTCAAACAGTCCCTGAAGGACAACTACACTGAGGACGAGTCAGTCCAACTGAAGATCATCATGTCAGTGAAGGAGGAAGCTACCTAAAGTCAGTGGGTCTTGGTCAACCCACTGAGTCAAAGATCCGTGAATTCTGGCCACGTGGACCAATCAGCACGAGGCAGCAACTCTGACACTGACAAAGGCCGCATTCCAAGAAAAGTGGTTGAAACCATTTAATGCTGGATTCAAATGTATTTCCTCTCCAACGGATACATTTGAATCCCCATTATAAATACAAGCTCATAGCTTGTTGTTAGAGTGTGTTGTGTTGGTAGATTATTGTAAGAAAATCAAAAGAAAACAAACACCTACGAGCTGAGAGAGTGTGAGTAGTAGCATACGTGCATGGGAGATATAAGGGGATTCTACTCACATCTTATACACTGATCTTGAGAGTTCACAAATATATACATAAAGAGTGTTCAGCTTGTAACTCTAGGCTTAGAGAGGTTTTCCCTATCTTAGCTATTGGCTAACACATTGTAAAGGGAAAACCTCACCTAGTTGGAGAAAACCCTAACCGAAACCAAAACCCTCTAGTCAGGTTTGTTGGGAGTAAGTTGTTTGTAAGGAGAGGCAGCTCCGTGGAGGGGTGTGAGTCCAGTTGTAAGTGCACCTTGGCACGTTAAAAACAAGAATCCCAGGAGTGGATTTCCTGTTAAATCAGGCCGTGGATGTAAGAGTATTGAGACTCTGAACCACGTTAAACTGAGCGTACTTATCTTTCAAAGAATTTACTAAAGTGTTGTGAAAATCAGCTCACTGAGAGCTTTGTTAAGAAAACTTTAGTTAAGCAATCACGTCAGAGAGATTCCTCTCACTGACCAGATCAGGCCAGGCACTCGAGAGTTCAGTCTCTCGAGTCACTGCCTTGTTGAGAGCCTGAGCTTTCAAGTCTCATCACTGACTTGATAGCTCTGACTCTCAGCAACGTAGTGACTTGAGTAGTCCTTCACTGAACTTTTTCAGAGTGCAACGCAAGGTTTTAAAAAAAAAATTTGTGCTCCTGAATTCCCATTTTGGTTTTTCGAAAACGGGACCATCAATTGGTATCAGAACGGGTTGTTCACATGACCACTGATCCAGTTTTGTTAAGAAATATGGTCAACCGAACAGATCTTAAATATTTTAAACTATGGGAATTCCTGCATATTTCAAACTATTACCTGTACTCTGACATTATTCTTGTAATAGAAAATCATTTGGTTAGAAGTTTTGGAATCATCAAAAAGGGGGAAATTGTTGGGATATGTTTAGTTTTGATGATTTTCCAAAACGACATGTAATAGGTTTGAAAGCAGTCAGGATAGTATCCTTTAGATCAGGTCAGGCTAGGTTAGCTCCTAGAATAGGTTGCTCAGTTGAGGGGGAACTCAGCGAGGGGGAACTTCTCAACACAGCCTGAAGATCAAGATGACAACCAGAAGAGCTGACTGAAGACATGCCATCAACCTGAACCAATGGAGAAACCTGAAGGATGTCCCACTGAGTGCAAGTCAGGCTGATCTAAGCCAAGTCTGGTGGACCACTCAGTGAAGAGCCTGATCAGGAGGATCAGTGCTGCACCAAGTAGGCCTGAAGGAGTCAGGCTACTGTGGTCAGGGAAGTTTGTCATCCAGCCTTATGACAAACTTCTTGGAGTGATCTTCAAACAGTCCCTGAAGGACAACTACACTGAGGACGAGTCAGTCCAACTGAAGATCATCATGTCAGTGAAGGAGGAAGCTACCTAAAGTCAGTGGGTCTTGGTCAACCCACTGAGTCAAAGATCCGTGAATTCTGGCCACGTGGACCAATCAGCACGAGGCAGCAACTCTGACACTGACAAAGGCCGCATTCCAAGAAAAGTGGTTGAAACCATTTAATGCTGGATTCAAATGTATTTCCTCTCCAACGGATACATTTGAATCCCCATTATAAATACAAGCTCATAGCTTGTTGTTAGAGTGTGTTGTGTTGGTAGATTATTGTAAGAAAATCAAAAGAAAACAAACACCTACGAGCTGAGAGAGTGTGAGTAGTAGCATACGTGCATGGGAGATATAAGGGGATTCTACTCACATCTTATACACTGATCTTGAGAGTTCACAAATATATACATAAAGAGTGTTCAGCTTGTAACTCTAGGCTTAGAGAGGTTTTCCCTATCTTAGCTATTGGCTAACACATTGTAAAGGGAAAACCTCACCTAGTTGGAGAAAACCCTAACCGAAACCAAAACCCTCTAGTCAGGTTTGTTGGGAGTAAGTTGTTTGTAAGGAGAGGCAGCTCCGTGGAGGGGTGTGAGTCCAGTTGTAAGTGCACCTTGGCACGTTAAAAACAAGAATCCCAGGAGTGGATTTCCTGTTAAATCAGGCCGTGGATGTAAGAGTATTGAGACTCTGAACCACGTTAAACTGAGCGTACTTATCTTTCAAAGAATTTACTAAAGTGTTGTGAAAATCAGCTCACTGAGAGCTTTGTTAAGAAAACTTTAGTTAAGCAATCAGGTCAGAGAGATTCCTCTCACTGACCAGATCAGGCCAGGCACTCGAGAGTTCAGTCTCTCGAGTCACTGCCTTGTTGAGAGCCTGAGCTTTCAAGTCTCATCACTGACTTGATAGCTCTGACTCTCAGCAACGTAGTGACTTGAGTAGTCCTTCACTGAACTTTTTCAGAGTGCAACGCAAGGTTTTAAAAAAAAAAATTGTGCTCCTGAATTCCCATTTTGGTTTTTCGAAAACGGGACCATCAATTGGTATCAGAACGGGTTGTTCACATGACCACTGATCCAGTTTTGTTAAGAAATATGGTCAACCGAACAGATCTTAAATATTTTAAACTATGGGAATTCCTGCATATTTCAAACTATTACCTGTACTCTGACATTATTCTTGTAATAGAAAATCATTTGGTTAGAAGTTTTGGAATCATCAAAAAGGGGGAAATTGTTGGGATATGTTTAGTTTTGATGATTTTCCAAAACGACATGTAATAGGTTTGAAAGCAGTCAGGATAGTATCCTTTAGATCAGGTCAGGCTAGGTTAGCTCCTAGAATAGGTTGCTCAGTTGAGGGGGAACTCAGCGAGGGGGAACTTCTCAACACAGCCTGAAGATCAAGATGACAACCAGAAGAGCTGACTGAAGACATGCCATCAACCTGAACCAATGGAGAAGCCTGAAGGATGTCCCACTGAGTGCAAGTCAGGCTGATCTAAGCCAAGTCTGGTGGACCACTCAGTGAAGAGCCTGATCAGGAGGATCAGTGCTGCACCAAGTAGGCCTGAAGGAGTCAGGCTACTGTGGTCAGGGAAGTTTGTCATCCAGCCTTATGACAAACTTCTTGGAGTGATCTTCAAACAGTCCCTGAAGGACAACTACACTGAGGACGAGTCAGTCCAACTGAAGATCATCATGTCAGTGAAGGAGGAAGCTACCTAAAGTCAGTGGGTCTTGGTCAACCCACTGAGTCAAAGATCCGTGAATTCTGGCCACGTGGACCAATCAGCACGAGGCAGCAACTCTGACACTGACAAAGGCCGCATTCCAAGAAAAGTGGTTGAAACCATTTAATGCTGGATTCAAATGTATTTCCTCTCCAACGGATACATTTGAATCCCCATTATAAATACAAGCTCATAGCTTGTTGTTAGAGTGTGTTGTGTTGGTAGATTATTGTAAGAAAATCAAAAGAAAACAAACACCTACGAGCTGAGAGAGTGTGAGTAGTAGCATACGTGCATGGGAGATATAAGGGGATTCTACTCACATCTTATACACTGATCTTGAGAGTTCACAAATATATACATAAAGAGTGTTCAGCTTGTAACTCTAGGCTTAGAGAGGTTTTCCCTATCTTAGCTATTGGCTAACACATTGTAAAGGGAAAACCTCACCTAGTTGGAGAAAACCCTAACCGAAACCAAAACCCTCTAGTCAGGTTTGTTGGGAGTAAGTTGTTTGTAAGGAGAGGCAGCTCCGTGGAGGGGTGTGAGTCCAGTTGTAAGTGCACCTTGGCACGTTAAAAACAAGAATCCCAGGAGTGGATTTCCTGTTAAATCAGGCCGTGGATGTAAGAGTATTGAGACTCTGAACCACGTTAAACTGAGCGTACTTATCTTTCAAAGTATTTACTAAAGTGTTGTGAAAATCAGCTCACTGAGAGCTTTGTTAAGAAAACTTTAGTTAAGCAATCAGGTCAGAGAGATTCCTCTCACTGACCAGATCAGGCCAGGCACTCGAGAGTTCAGTCTCTCGAGTCACTGCCTTGTTGAGAGCCTGAGCTTTCAAGTCTCATCACTGACTTGATAGCTCTGACTCTCAGCAACGTAGTGACTTGAGTAGTCCTTCACTGAACTCTTTCAGAGTGCAACGCAAGGTTTTAAAAAAAAAAATTTGTGCTCCTGAATTCCCATTTTGGTTTTTCGAAAACGGGACCATCAATCCATGGTTGTTGAGTCGTAGAACCTTGTGGGATAGAAAATCATGGTGGTAGCTTTAATGAAGTTATTGTAATACCTCGCCTCATCGCCAAAATATAACCCAAGATCAGATGACCTCTTTTGACATTGTTGAAAGCAATAAATTTCAGAATATTCATTATTTACCCTTGGAGCTTGATTCCTTCCTCTTCCACGACGTTGGTTCATCTCTCTACACAGACAATTACAAATATGTGAGTGAGTGATGGGAGACCATCAATAAATATAGAACACATTATACTTTACAAATTCACCATAAAATTTGATTTGCCAACAGTGATTTTCAAAAAATGACACCATTAATAAAGATGTATCAATTATCCCAACACTAAATGCCTCAAACAATACAAAATTTATCATACCCATGATTTTCACATTTCATAAATGACTAAACACCCTAACTCAAAGAAGAAATTCACAAAAGGTTCGCCACTATAAAGCAAGTAATGCCAACTGTCGTCACTATTCACCACAAGAAATTTTAAATTTTCAATTCATAAAAAACACACACAAATTAGTTGATGAATTGAAGAGGTATTCACTTACCCATCCCTAATATGCCTTAAACAATCCATATTGAGCATGCCCATTGTTTTTACATAACATAAAATCAGTAATCAACTTAACTCAAGGAAGAAATTCACAACAATAAGCACAATAATGCAATTCAAGACAATTTTCGTCACTATTCACCACAATAAAAATTGAAAATTTTCAATTCATGAATATTCCCAACAACTGGCATAAACTTGAAGAGATATTGAGTTACCCATCCCTAATATGCCTCAAATAATTCGAAACATCAAGGAATCATATAAATAATTTTGAATTCAAAGTTTCTTTTTTTAAACACTATGCACAAAAACCCAATAATCCTCCAAAAACATGCTTCAATCTTGCAAAATAAGAGAGTGTAGAGGAAGAACTTACCTTGAATGTGTAGAATATGCAAAAACTTGAATGCCCTAAGTGAGTAATTGAAGAGGTTTGGGGGTATATATATGCATGCGTGAAAAGGGGTATTCAATTGTGAAAACTGAAAAATTTATGAATAATTGAATGTTAGGGTTATTTATAAAGGTTTAAAATGGGTATGAATCTAATTCCGGGTCAAAAATTTGATCCATATAATTTTGGAAGTTTAATCGACTTGGAATAGAATCACACGACCGAGCGAAAAGATTTCAACCTTGGTCAAGCAGTATTTATCGTGTAACTCGACCATATTGTATTTTACTCGGCCGAGTGTTGTTTAACATGGTCGAGTGATAAGGGTCGTATTAGGTTTACTTGATAAGAAGAAAGTCATGCGGTCGAGCAAAAAAATTTACCCTTGGTCGAGAAGTATTTCCCGAACCCATGTCACTCCACCATGTTAGATTTTGCTCGGACGAGTGTTATTTAACATGGTCGAGTGACTTTTGCCGAAGCTTTGACATTCGACCATGATGCATATAACTCAGTTAGGCCTATTTCACTCGGTCGAGTAAGGTATTAAAATATAAAAATTTATTAAAAATAAATGCTTTAAAATCGAACACTTTATTTTCACTCGATCGACTTCAAAATCGAACACTTAATTTGTAAAGCACCACAATTCTTCATCCGCGCTCCCGTCCGCCACTCACCGGAGAAGCACTACAACCCGTCCGCCACATACGTCGGCCACTCGCTGGAGAAGCACCACAGCACATTCAAGTCACACGTCCGCTGCTCTTCATCCGCAACTCTTGGTCCGCCACTCATCCATTGTTAACACCACAACCTGTTCAAGTCACATGCCGGAGAAGCACCACAGCCCATCCGCCATTCTCGCGTAAGAAGCACCACAATATGTCCGCCACTCACAAAAGGTATATGCCCTTTTCAAATCCTTGGTGAAATTATTTGCCTAATTTAAATTAGGGTTTCCATTCATTTGCTCATGTGAAATTAGAGGTTCAATTGAAAGTGCTAATGTGAAATTATGGCTTTAATTCATTTGCTCATTTCAAATTAGGGCTTCAATTCATTTGCTCATTCCAAATTAGGGCTTCAATTGAAATGCTCATGCAAAATTAGGGATTTAATTCATTTGCTCATGCAAAATTAGGGCTTTAACTGAAATTCTCGTGCAAAATTAGGGCTTTAATTGAAATGCTCATGCGAAATTAGGGTTGTAATTCACTTGCTCATGTGATATTAGGGCTTTAATTGAAATGCTCATGCGAAATTAGGGTTGTAATTCATTTGCTCATGCAAAATTAGGGCTTTAATTGAAATGCTCAATCCAAATTAGGACTTCAATTGAAATGCTCATACGAAATTAGGGCTTTAATTCATTTGCTTATGCGGAATTTGGTCTTTAATTGAAATGCTCATTCCAAATTAGGGCTTCAATTGAAATGCTCATTCCAAATTAGAGCATCAATTGAAATGCTCATGCGAAATTAGGGCTGTAATTCATTTGCTCATGCGAAATTAGGGCTTGATTTGTGATTGATTTGTATTGGTATGGTGTTTGTTGTATATATCTTCACTTTTTGGGTGACTTAGCAACATCCTTTTTTGGTGAAATTGAAATTACACAATTATAAAATAAGTTATATCTTCACTTTGGATATGTAAAACAGAGTGTGTACAAGTATCATCTTTATCACGTTAGTGCAGTTGCTTTTTTTTATAGTTGATTGATCATTGCAAGTTAAATTATGGCTTCTGTTTGGTATCCATGGACCATTGAAGTACTTCAACTACTTATTTTCTTTGTTGGAACAGTGGTCCTGTAGAGTTTTTTCTTTGTGTTTTAGGAATTATATATTTAGCACGTTGTTATGAATGTTATCTATATATGCCTATGAGTTTCTTTCTATATTAGAGCCATGCACTCATGCATGTAATAACACACACAACATAAATTATGCACTACGGTACATAAACCTTCACTTGCTTTATTGAGTGGTATACTATTAACACCTACAAAATTATTTTATGCACTGTTAATTTAATTTATTTTAGTAACACTCATTCTTATGGTGCAGGTTTGAATGGCAAAAGTAAATTCTAGGGCTGATATCAAATTCGTTGTTGATGCCATTCGAAACAGTTTAGATGATGATAATCTGACGAGGTTCCAAAATTCATGTTTCGAGAAGTTCTTGGAATTGCAAGAACTTCAATTTCAAGGACAACTTGTACATCATTTGGTATTGACACAAGATAAGTCTGGATCGAGGAAGAAGATAACATTTGATTTGAATAGTTGTGATGCTGAATTTGGACCTGCTGAGTTTCCGTTAATAACTGGGTTGAGATTCAGCGGCATTGGGAGTCATAAACTCGTACTACCTAACAGGACAATGCACTCTAGACCATCTCTCATAACCTATACTAATTAAACTATTTTTTAAATTGTCATTGTCAAAACGTCCGATGGAATCCATTATTCTGTTAATTGTACATATAATGATGATCAACATAATGAGGTATGTGAAACAAAAAATATTGAAAATTAACGTACCTGTCGTATTCCGACTCTCGATAAGTGTATGCGGCGCACTTGAAAGAATGAATAATTTGTCGACCGTATGCTGCAAACTTCTTATGTATATGATAGTAACAAAATCCATGCTTTGCTTCAGGGTAAACGGTCTCCACAACATGGATTATGCCTTTGTGTTGATCAGAAACAATCAACAAATCTTCGGGACACTTGTAATCTATAAAAAAACCACGTCCACGACTCATTACTCTCCACATCACCAATGCCAGTTGCAAGTGGAAATACTTGATGATTGCAATCCTGAGTAACAACAACAAAAATTTCTCCTTTGTACTTTTCCTTGAGATGAGTCTCATCCACAACAATAACATGTCTGCCATAATTCATGAAACCGTTAATTGATGCACGAAGCGTAGAAAAATAATACTTGAACCTATTTTCATCATCAGTGTGTAACTTTATATGACTTCCGGGGTTTGCAGTAAGAAAATGATCCAAATAAGATGGTAACATGTTGAAAGACTCCTCAGCATCACCATATATCAAATCCATGGCCCGTTGTGCAGACCTTAACGCTTGACTGTACTGCAACTTTGTTTGCCAAATTTGTTAAAGCACAAATTCGAACTCACTCGCAAGTGTACGAGATCGTTGTTATAGTAAGGCAATTGACCATGTTAAATATCGAACCACGGGACTAATGGCTAGTATAGCCTTAATGCTATGCGTCGGCACATAATTATAGTGCGGATCAAGGTTTTTGAAAGGGTTTTCGAGAAATTAAAACAACTATTAAAGCAATTAAACAAATCAAAACAATTAACAAAATGAAAGAAATAAACAATTACTAATTTTAAGGATTTTTCAAACAAGAAAACGAGACGTGTTCGGGTGTTCATCATCACATGAGAATCAAGTACACGATTGATAAGTAATAACTATTCAAGTTTCCGATCAACTATAGAAGCAATAACTAAACATCACGTATTCACCGTACTGGATAAGCATAGATAAACACGTCAAATGGAAACATCGGATCGTTAATTTCTCACTCATCACCAATTTCTCAATTAAGCAACAAGTGTAGGAAATGTGGGGTTCTAATTAAAATACCCAACTCTCGTTGCGATACTTCAATATCCACTCAAATTTCATAAATCACTCACACCCATACTAGATCATGCACCGACCCAACTCTCGTTGCGATAAACACACAATCTAAATACGAATTACAAGAGCAATCATGAAATCGAACAATCAAAGTCCATAATCTTAATAGATTGACCTTCAACTAAAATAAATATCACAGATCAATCAAATACTCAATTACCCATGTAAATCCAAACACCCAAACACAAGACAATTAACTAAGCATCATATCAAACAAACTAATATGAAATAAAGAGTAATAATCCATAAACATGAATATTAAACCAAAGGGAAATGAAATTAAGGAAATAAGTCACCTCTTGGAAATTGATTTAGCTACAAAACTTGAGAATCCTTACTTGAAATGGAAATTACTACTAATTGAAAGCTTAATCTAAGCTAATCTATACTAGAAATTGAAAGAAATGCAAAAGAAAAATGAAAAGAAAAGAAGAAAAAAAATTTAGGGGAATTGGGTTCTAAGCTATGAGTGTATTGTTGGCTATCTTGTAAATCTGATGGAAAATTGTATTTAAGGTGTGGAATGAGGGCTTGAGACGAAATTGCTAAGAAGTCCTTAAGAAATTTGAAATTTGCAAAATTGCCTCAAAGAAAAAAATGCACGGTTTGAGCATTTTCCCGCACGGTCGTGTTCCTCAATCTTTGCTCGTGTGACTAATTTTTGGCACGAGCCGTAGCCAAATGGCACGGTCGTGCCAAAGCCTTCATCTCGTGCGCTTCCGGGTTCGAAACGGCATCGTTCTCTTACCTGTTTTCTGCATTTCTTTTAGCAATTTCCGGCGGCGCTACCAGCACGAATTCCGGCATCACGAAGCTCCTGGGCGTGAATTCCATAAATTACGACGCAGCTCCGACTTTCCGGCGAGCTCGAGGCGTGGATTCCGCTTCACTTTTTTCCATTTCCGGCACTAAGCTTTCCCGACCATGGCAAAATCCTGATCACAGCGCGGCTGCTATCTTTCTTTCTCTGAATTCCGGACGGCGAACTTCAAACTCCGGCTCGATGAACAACGGCACTACGAATTTCGGCGTGGGTTTCAATTTCTGGGCGTGAGCTGCTGCAATTCCATGATTTTTTGCTACTTTCTCTCTCTCTTCGAATGTGGGTTTCAAATTGAAAAGCCAACTTTGACCTTTTCTAAAATTAGCCATGGGCCCGCATGCATGGATGCCTTTTCTTTCCTATTTCACATTCACGTGACTGACTTGCTGCTTTGAATTTATCCATCCCTTAGAGTAGGAAATGGGCTTTAATAATATCATGTGGGCTTCTCCTTTTGGAAATGGGCTGCCACTTTGAGATGCAAATGTCCCCGATCTATGAAATTAATTTCTCAAGCCCAATTCTTCTCTCATTCAAATTTTAATTTCTTCTCGACTCATTTCTTCAATAAACTCAAGACTTGTGTTTTCTTCTAAAAAATTCTCTTTTTCCTACAAAATAAATTACAAACACCTTTCTCGACAATTAAACACAAGTGATCAATTTAATGTAAATAATTGCAAGAAACTCAATAAAATAAGCAATATAATAACACGAATTTCGAGCAAAAATCACACTAATCAAACTTCATCCCATGATTTAATTTCAAATCTCCCAAAATATCAGTATGGGTCATTGAAGTTGATTTCTCTTGCTGTCTAGCAGCATAAAATGATCCAACCACTTTTGAAGGCAATAACCGTGGTGCATTGCGATTTGGATCGAAAATACATGTGTGAGGGGTCAACTTCGTTGTCTTCCAAAACCCATATTTTCCACTTGCACGGAATGAATATTCGCATTTTGCATGCTTGCATTTCAAAAGTCATCTGCCTGGATCGAATTTTCTAACACGGTACTCCACCTTATTCGTCAAATGGTAAAAACCAACAGAAGTACACATCTCTTTTTTACTAATAAATATGTCGTCTATGTTGAGTACCCCAGGAGTGAAGTTCACATTTGGAACATCCACAGGAGAAAGAGGCAAAGTTGAAGGCATACACGAAATGAACCGTGGACAAGCACATTCGGGAAGAATTTCAGGATGAATCTCGGTAGGATCCTTAAAGGACTCATAAACATCATAAGACTCATCAGAAGAATGATCAATTTCTATACCAATATCATCATCGGATGTGGGGTTGTCTTCACTCAATTCTGGAATGTTGTGCAAATGATTATTAAATAGATGGACATTCTTCAAGGCATTGAATGTTTCCATCATTTGCAAAAAGCCTCCCGGTTGCGTGAAAGAAGAACAACTACCAACAATTCCATCAATGTAGGGTTCAATCATTTCAAGTTGTGTACCTCGACGAGACACAGGTGAATGTGTTGTGTAAAATAGTGACTCAACATCGTCATCAATATCTAACTTAATCACCCTTAACATTAGTAACTTCAACAATTTGATAATCATTTACAGTCGTGTTAGCATATTTCAAAACACTATTAACCAAATTTCTAAGATTTGAAAGGTTGATATGTTCATCATGGATAACTTTACCACGAGAAATACCACCTACGTAATAAGTACCATCCCATTTTCCGTTAAAATGGCCAACAAAACTCTTTTTTCACTCATCTACGAACTAGAAAAAAAGGTGGGGTAAGAGTATAAACTAATAAAATTACATAAAATAAGACCATACACATTCAAAGCTTTTACAAAAGGTGCTATTGCAGTTGGCAAAATGTTGGCAAGAAGTTGGCAAATTTGTTAGCACAAATTCCCTTAAGTGTATAAAAATCAAACTCAAAAGAAATATCATAGCTAAATATTCAGAGAAATTCATGTTTCATTCTCACCATACTACAAAATACATGGCTAAATGAGTGAATTTAACACACAAACTTATCATTCTCTTTCAGTTAAGACTTTTGTCAAACACATGGTAGGCATCTAGATGAATGAAATTTTACTTAACAAATACTTGGAGTAATTCATGTTTCATTATCACCACAATACAAAATAAATTATCAAAGGAGTGGATTTCCATACCTTATTGACATAAATTGAATTGAATTAGAGACTCAACCATTTTGGCATCTTTTTGGTGGAGATACCTTGGCTAATCAAACAATGGTGTTTGATTTCTTGAAAGTGTGTTATTTGAATGAAATTGGCCTCTCAAAGTCTTGATTTAAGCAATAATATGTTCTGTTAATGGGGGCACTCGTTCGAAGACAGCAACAAACCGACGGGAAGCTCACGTTGCCCTCTTAGGTTCTCCATTTCTTTTTTGTTCGATTTCTTTTTTTTCTATTTTTCAGATTTGTATAATCAATTGGAGTGTTTGGATGCAAGGATATAATAATATTGAAATAAGAATTCATTTCTGAATTTTCAAAATAAATAAGTAAGAGTGGTGTGGACAATTTAACATAAAAAAAATGGCAAAATACTTTCTTTTTACAAAAGGGGGTATAAAACAAGTGCCCCCTTAAATTTTGGGCACTTTTGTGTAATTTCTTACTTATTTATATGATATTTACTTGTATTGTACATATTAAATTTTTGTGAAAATACACAAAAGTGCCCAAAGTTTAGAGGGGACACTTGATTTTTGTCCCTTTTTTTTACAAAAGATGTATATTGCCCAAAAAATATTGGCGAATGGTTGGCACACATGTTGGCATGAGTGCCAACCATTTTGCCAACATTTTTTGGGCAAAAAACATTTTTTTTAAAAAGTAGGGCAAAAATCAAGTGCCCCTTAAATTTTGGGCAATTTTGCTTTTCTCCCTAAATTTTAATTAATTAATTACTTATTATTTAATTGGTAATGGGTAGGATCCTAATTAGAATACCCATTGAATGCCCATAAAATATGCATATAATACATATTAAATTTTTATTAATTAATTACACAAATGTTGATGATTGATCGACTTTGAGATGGATATAAAAAAACCATTGGTTTTTTTTTTTAGGAGATATATCCATATCCTACAGGTTTTTACGGCGCCATTTTTCCTGTTCTCTTAATTAAAGGATTTTGCATAAACAATTTAAATATTTAAGAAGTTGCTTGAGCATAATCACTTCAGAATTTGTAACGAAGAAACTGCTAAAACTATGACCTAGTTAAGAACCTATTTTGCCATGACAAATTCTTATGTGATGGAGCTATACATACAAACTCCATTACTATATAAACATATAATTAAAATTTACATTTAAATTATAAATTATATTATTATTCAGTGATCTTAATAAGTATACTGCTTGTGGCTGCTTTTAATAGTGGATCCACCACCACATTGATTGTCTGACAATTACAGATGCCTGCCTTTTAATTTTTTGGAAGTTCCAACCTACAGCTACATTTGAAAATAGAAGAGGAAAATTCAGCCTATGAGAGAGAGATATTAGATTGGAAAATGAAAATGTAAGAAAGCTGCATCTCATACTCATTTTATTAATGGCCCCACGCTTAGCATATTTGAAGAGGGAAAGAAGAAGAAGCAAGTTGTTGTTTACACTAGGAATTCCAAGCCATCATGGTCAATGCTGCCGCTATGGTGGTGGAGGCGGTATCTCTCATGGAGGCGGGCCGATGGTTTTCCATTAGAGAGAGGATTTTATTAGGGAGGGGGTAGAGGATTTTTAGTGACAGAATAAAATTCGTATGAATCATATACTTAGATAAGGGTGAATAAAGACTCTCAGTCAATTCAAAATTCAAAATTCAAATTAAAGAAACTTAGGGTATGTTTGTTTTGGGATTTAAGTGTGCGGGGAAAGTCATGACTTTAAAACCTTAGGATGTGAAAATCTTGATGAATAATATGAGTATGTGTTTGTTTTGGGATTTTAGTAGGGTGAGATTTTGTTTTATGTCAAATCAATGTCGTTTAGTGATTGATATTGTATTATTTTATTATATTGTGTAAGAGAAAAGTAGGAGAGAGGTTGAATGGATGATAAAAAAATGATGATGTGATTGTATTTAATTATATGAAAAATAGTAGTAGGTTTATAGGTAGAAATTTAGTTTGGGATTTGAAAACCCGATTTTAAATCCCGAAATCGTATGGGACGTGGATTAAAAAGTCCAAAGTCCATCCGTGTATGTTTGTTTTGGGATTTAAGTGTGCGGGGGAAGTCATGACTTTGAAATCTTAGGATGTGAAAATCTTGATGAATAATATGAGTATGTGTTTGTTTTGGGATTTTAGTAGGGTGAGATTTTACTTTATGTCAAATCAATGTCTTTTAGTGATTGATGTTGTATTATTTTATTATATTGTGTAAGAGAAAAGTAGGAGAGATGTTGAGTGGATTATAAAAAAGTGATGATGTGATTGTATTTAATTATATGAAAAATAGTAATAGGTTTATAGGAAGGGATTGGGTTTGGGATTTGAAAACCCGATTTTAAATCTCAAACTCGTATGGGGCGTGGATTGCAAAGTCCAAAGTCCATCCATGTGAGTCCCAAAACAAACATACCCTTATAGACTAGTACTACCAAAAGCCGGCCCGGCAGTGTGAGCGGGGTTGGGGAAGCAGGGGGAGGGAGTATGACAATTTCAAGACAAATCTAATTTTTATTACCTACTTCATATCTTAAAATGTGCGGGGAAATTAGTTTATTACAGAATTTTTATAGTGAAAAATTAAGTTGACTGATTTACCCTAAATGTTGTGGGGCAAATTTTTTTTTTCTTCAACAACTCTTTTTTCTTTCTTTCTTTTTTATTTTTTTTTATTTTCCATTTTGTACCTTTTTTTGTCCAAAAAAGTTGTCAAAATAATTACTACATAGGGTCAACCATTCGTTTGTCAACTATTTTAACAAAAAGAGGGTAAAAAGGATTTGTCTTGCAAAATTTAGAGCACTTTTAGGAAATTGTCTATATTACTCCCTCCATCCCACTATAAGTTTCTTGTTTCTTTTTGTTAATTTTTTTTAAAAGTATATTGTTTATTAATATATGGTGGACATATGTTGAATTTTGTGTAAAATATTGTGGAGTTGTGAAAAAGTAAGAGTAGTAGTTTAAAAATTTATTTGTTTATTAATATATGGAGTGTTTTTTTACTTTTTATAGAATATGAAATTTATTGTAGAACATCCAAAAAAGGAAAGTATGAAATTTATAGTGGAACATATGGAATATTTATTTATTATCAAAATATTTTTGTAATATTATAAAGGGACAAAATCTTTTTTAACCTTAATTTAACATACAAACTCTTTTTTACCAAACAATTTATAAAAACTCTTTTTTACCCAATTTACTAGATGAAATGTCTCTTATACCCTTTAATTTCTATTCCGACTTTCCTATTCCTTTCCCTATTCTCACTCCTATTACTTTCCCTATTCCTACTCCTATTCCTTTCCATAATATTATTCCTATAAATAATATTATATTAATTACCAAAATAAAAAAAATTAGAAATATAATATTATATTAATTCAAAAAAGAAATAAATTTAGAATTATAATATTATATAATTTTACCATTGATAATGAAAATAATTGTTTTCAATATATATGTTTCGCAATAAATATTAGTTATTAATATATTTATGAAATATAATATTATTTTTATTATAATAAAATAAAATATTTTTCATGTTATTATAAACACCGATAAAAAACACTTTATATTATTAATATTAATTAATAAATTGATATTGTCCATTTTTTTATTTTTATTGAATTTCAACAAGTATTCTTGAAATAACGGAGACCTGACGGAGGTTTACTAAGACGACATTCTCAAATATAAATTCGTGATGGAGTCGGGTCGAAACCACTTTTTAAGTCGTTTTACACTAGAAAAGACGAAAATAAAATTAATTTATGTGATATTCAAATATTTAATTTCTAATAAGTTTCAACAAATACTATTGAAAGGTCGGAGCAAGGTTGGAGACAGGACAGAGATTTGCTAAAATAAAATTTTCATTCAGGTTTTTGCGACGGAGCTGTGTTGGAATCGATTTTTAGGTCGTTTTACCCTAGGAACGACTAAAGTGATACATGAATTTGAGTTAAATTTATTTTTTAAATTTTAATCGAGTTTCAACAAGTACTCTAGAAGAGTCGAGCATGGTAGGAGATAATACGGAGATTTTCTAAAATGATATTTTCAATCATAATTTTGTGACGGAGCTGTGTTAGATTCATTTTTTTATCGTTTTACCTTATGAACGACGAAAAAGATACATGGATTGAGTGGCATGAACTATTTAAATTTTATATAGCTTTGAAAAGTACTATTGAAAGGTCGGAGCATGGTTGGAGACAGGACGGAGATTTGCTAAAATGGAATTTTCATTTAAATTTTTGCGGCGGAGCTGTGCCATATTTGATTTTTAGAACGTTTTACCCTAGAAATGACTAAACAAATTCATGAATTTGAGTGACATTTATTTTTCAAATTTTAATCAAGGTTTAACTAGTAATCTACAAGAGTCGGAGCATGGTTGGAGACATGATGAGGATTTACTAAAATAATATATTTAATCATATTTTTGTGACGGAGTTGTTGCAGAATTGCTTTTTAGGTCGTTTTACCTAAAGAACGACGAAAATTATACATGAATTGAGTGACGTCCATTTTCAAACTCTTATTGAGCTTAAACAATACTATTGAAATGTCGGAGCACGGTCGGAGACAGGACGAATATTTGCTAAAATGAAAATTTCATTCAAAATTTTGCGACGGAGTTGTGTCAGAATCATTTTTAGGTTGTTTTATCCTAGAAACGACTAAACAAATACATGAATTTGAGTGAGATCTATTTTTAAAATTTTAATCGAGTTTTAACAAGTAATCTAGAAGTGTCAGAGTATGGTTGGAGATAATACGGAGATTTGCTAAGCCGACATTTTAATCATAATTTTGTGACGGAGCTGTAGCGGAATCACTTTTTAGGTCGTTTTACCTTAAGTACGATGAAAATTATAAATGAATTGAGTGACGTTCATTTTTCAAACTTTTAGATTTTTGACAAATATTATTGAAATGTCGGAGCACGGTCGGAGACAGGACGGAGATATGCTAAAATGGAATTTTCATTCAAATATTTGCGACAGAGCTGTCTTAGAATCGATTTTTAGGTCATTTTACCCTAGGAACGACTAAATAAATACATGAATTTGAGCCACATCAATTTTTTAAATTTTAATCGAGTTTTAACAAGTAATCTAGAAGAGTCGGAGCATGGTCGGAGACATGATGGAGATTTTCTAAAATAATATTTTTAAGCATAATTTTGTGACGGAGCTGTTGCAGAATCGCTTTTTAGGTCGTTTTACCTTAAAATGACGAAATTTAGTGACGTCCATTTTTTAAACTTTTATTGAGCTTTAACAAGTACTATTGAAATGTCGGTGCACAGTCGGAGATAGGACGAACATATGCTAAAATGGAATTTTCATTCAAATTTTTGCGACGGAGCTATGTCAGAGTCGATCTTTAGGTCCTTTTACCATAGGAACAACTAAATAAATACATGAATTTGAGTGACATCTATTTTTTAACTTTTAATCAAGTTTTAACAAGTAATCTAGAATAGTCGGAGCATGGTAGGAGATAATACCACTATAAAAAAAAGTCTCAAATAAAGAGGGGATTTAAAGAGGGCTTTTGTAACCCTCGTTATTAAAGAGGGGCGAGACGAGGGGAAACATTTCGTATATTAACGAGGGCATTAATGAGTACGGGGTCCCCCCTCGTTAGTTAGCGAGGGCAGTCCCCCCGCCACAATCAAACATCAACCAAATTAACGAGGGCATGGGTCCCCTCGTTAGTTAACGAGGGTTTTCCCCTCGCCTCGGTCAACCTGCAACAAACTTAACGAGGGTGTGGCCCCCTCGGTAGGTAACGAGAGCAATCCCCCTCGCCAATTTCAAATGGTAAATTTAACGAGGGCATTGCCCTCGCTAATTAACAAGGGCAAATTTTCCCTTGTTAATTAGTGAGGGCAATGCTTGCCCTTGTTAATTATTAAGGGTCAATTCCCTTGGTACACTATATTACAATATTAAAAAGGGCAACCCGCCCTTGTTAATTATTGTCCTTGTTAAAACCCTCGTTATGTGATAGTTTAATTTCATTTTAAATATTTTAATTAAATTGAATATTTATATGTTGAAGTATAATTAAAATAAATATGAAAGAGATAATTTGATTTTATTCCAAATATTTTAATTTAAATGAACATGTATATATGTTTAATATACAAGTGACAATTTAAATTAATTTTAAATAAAAATATTTGTGTTAATATACAATTAAAATTGTATTCTAATTATTTTAATAAAACATAAATATTTGTGTATATATGTGTTAATATAAAATTAAAGAGAAATAAAATACAAGTGATAATTTAACTATCATAGATTTATGAAGTTTGAGAATTGATGATAATGCATTTATTAGGTATTTATGAATTAATGGATGATAAATAAATATTGTAATGAAAATATTAATTATGAAGTTTAAATTGAGCAACTCTTTATTTGTTTTTCAATTTAAAAGAATATATAATTAAATATTTAATTTTATTCAAAAAAATTAATTAAAAGTAATATTTAATTAATTTATCCATAATATATTCAAAATCTTTTAATTAAAAAAATATTTAATTAATTTATCCATAATTAAAAAATAATATATATATGTATGCACAAGGACATTAATTTATTGATATTTAAAAAGATTATATACATAAGTGAGAATATAATTTTGTAATTGTTAATTTCATTTTATATGTGAGAATATTATAAATTTTATTCTGAAATTTGTTACCATAATTGTAATGATATATAATAATTAAGGGCAATGCTATCCACCTACATAAAAATACTTTGTTCACCCACCTCTTTTTTTAATAAGAATATATTTAATAAAAATTATTAATATACCCTTTATAAAAAAATAAACATTCAATTTATCAAACGCTCACACTTTCAACACTCTGCCCAAAATTTCAGAATTCATGCAATTTTTTCTATTTTTTCACACACACAATTACACCATTAAAGAAAAAAAAGGGTATATCATGAAAATATAAACCATATAGACACAATTTAATGAGATTAAATAATTATTATTTTCTTTAGATTGGTACACCATGAAAATGAAGGGAAGAAATAAAGAAAGAATATGAGGTTGGTGATGATGGTTTGCGGGGTCGACACTGTAAAAAAAATTAAAGTGTTGGTATGCTATTTCTTTAATTTTTAATTGGTGGGTGTGTATATCTAGTGAATGATCTAATTATTGTATTAAGGTTATAGTTGTAAATATTAAGGGGGTACACTAAACAAAATAAAAAAAATAAGTAAAATACATGGTGGGTTAACTTAATAGTGGGTGAACAAAGTATTTTTGTGGGTGTAAATAGCCGCCCCCAATAATTAATTAAAATTGTAATCATAATAGAAATTATTAGATAATTCAATTTTTTAACAAAGAAATCAAAATTTAAAAATCATGTTAAAGAAAATGATAATATTCATTTAATTAATTTTGAAGGTGTTACCATAAATAAAATGATTTATAATAATATTAATTAATTAAAAGTGTAAACAAAATATGAATTAAATGTTTTAACAAAGAAATCAAAATAAGAAATAATACATATACTATTACAATAGAAATTATTCCGAATAACAAGCTTTGTCCAAACGGTAAGGCGACATGCATAAGTCCTCTCACGCCTGGGAGGTCTCAGGTTTGAGTCTCCTCGCTCGTGGGTTGATCGCGGGTCGGGTCGGGTCTTCCCCGCCCGCGGGTGCGACCCGTAATTTTTTTTTAAAAATTTACTTTACGATGGCCCTCCCCTCGTGAATTGCCGAGGGGCAACGCGAGGGACAACTAGACGAGGGCGGGGGAGCCTAACAAAGCCTATTTTGTCGAGGGCATCTCCCCCTGTTTAAATTCCTCTTTAACCCTGTGCCCCTCTTTAAATCTCTCTTTAAATGAGCAGTATTTTGTAGTGTACGGAGATTTGCTAAAATGATTTTTCAATCATAATTTTGTGACGGAGCTGTGTCAGATTCGTTTTTTACCGTTTTATCTTATGAACGATGAAAAAGATACATGGATTGAGTGACATGAACTATTTAAATTTTATATAGCTTTGAAAAGTACTATTGAAAGGTCGGAGCATGGTTGGAGACAGGACAAAAATTTGCTAGAATAGAATTTTCATTCAAATTTTTGCGGCGTAGCTGTGCCAGAATCGATTTTTAGGACGTTTTACCCTAGAAATGACTAAACAAATTCATGAATTTGAGTGACACTTATTTTTCAAATTTTATTCAAGGTTTAACTAGTAATCTACAAGAGTCGGAGCGTGGTTGGAGACATGATGGAGATTTACTAAAATAATATATTTAATCATATTTTTGTGACGGAGCTGTTGCGGAATCGCTTTTTAGGTCGTTCTTAAAAAATCTCTGCAACACCTAAAAAGCGATTCCGCAACACCTCTGTCACAAAATTATGATTAAAAGTATTATTTTAGAAAATCTCCATCATGTCTCCGACCATGCTCCGACTCTTCTAGATTACTTGTTAAAACTCGATTAAAATTCTAAAAATAGATGTCACTCAAATTCATGTATTTGTTTAGTCGTTCCTAGGATAAAAACAACCTAAAAATGATTCTGACACAACTCCGTCGCAAAATTTTGAATGGAATTTTCATTTTAGCAAATATTTGTCCTGTCTCCGACCGTGCTCCGACATTTCAATAATACTGTTTAAGCTCAATAAGAGTTTGAAAATGGACGTCACTCAATTCATGTATAATTTTTGTCGTTCTTTAGGTAAAACGACCTAAAAAGCAATTGCGCAACAGCTCCGTCACAAAAATATGATTAAATATATTATTTTAGTAAATCTCCATCATGTCTCCAACCATGCTCCGACTCTTGTAGATTACTAGTTAAACCTTGATTAAAATTTGAAAAATAGATGTCACTCAAATTCATGAATTTGTTTAGTCATTTCTAGGGTAAAACGTTCTAAAAATCGAATATGGTACAGCTCCGCCGCAAAAATTTAAATGAAAATTCCATTTTAGCAAATCTCCGTCCTGTTTCCAACCATGCTCCAACCTTTCAATAGTACTTTTCAAAGCTATATAAAATTTAAATAGTTCATGTCACTCAATCCATGTATCTTTTTCGTCGTTCATAAGGTAAAACGATAAAAAAAACGAATCTAACACAACTCCGTCACAAAATTATGATTGAAAATATCATTTTTGCAAATCTCCGTATTATCTTCTACCATGCTCCGACTCTTCTAGAGTACTTGTTGAAACTCGATTAAAATTTAAAAAATAGATTTAACTCAAATTCATGTATCACTTTACTCGTTCCTAGGGTAAAACGACCTAAAAATCGATTCCGACACAGCTCCGTCGCAAAAACTTGAATGAAAATTTTATTTTAGCAAATCTCTATCCTGTCTCCAACCTTGCTCCGACCTTTCAATAGTATTTGTTGAAACTTATTAGAAATTAAATATTTGAATATCACTTAAATTAATTTTGTTTTCGTCTTTTCTAGTGTAAAACGACTTAAAAAGTGGTTTCGACCCAACTCTATCTCGAATTTATATTTGAGAATGTCGTTTTAGTAAATCTCCGTCAGGTCTCCGATATTTCAAGAATACTTGTTGAAATTCAATAAAAATAAAAAAATGGACAATATCAATTTATTAATTAATATTAATAATATAAAAAAAAATTTATCGGTGTTTATAATAACACGAAAAATATTTTATTTTATTATAATAAAAATAATATTATATTTCATAAAAATATTAATAGCTAATATTTATTGTGAAACATATATATTGAAAAAAATTATTTTCATTATCAATTGTAAAATTATATAATATTATATTTCTAAATTTATTTCTTTTTGGAATTAATATAATATTATATTTTTAAATTTTTTTATTTTTGGAATTAATATAATATTATTTATAAGAATAATATTATGGAAAGGAATAGGAGTAGGAATAGGGAAATGAATAGGAGTGAGAATAGGGAAATGAATAGAAAAGTAGTAATAGAAATTAAAGGGTATATGAGACATTTCATATAGTAAAATGGGTAAAAAAGAGTTATTATAAATTGTTTGGTAAAAAAGAGTTTGTATGTTAAATTTTGGGTATTTTTTATAATTTGGTGTATTGGGAATAAAATTAATATACACAGAATATAAAAAAAATTGACGGTGAAACCGATTATAATTTGCCCAACATTAAATATTTGCATATTTTATTATCAAGTAATTATCATGACTTGGGAAGATATAAAAAGTATTCACCGGTGGCATAATAACTAAATAGACTATGTGTTCAAAAAAAAAAAAAAAAAAACTAAATAGACTATACAAATAATATATAATAATACATATATAATTGGTGGTATAAGGCTCAATAAATTGGAGCAACTGTGGGCATGTTGTCTTCATGCAGGCAAGCAATTCACACGTTGGACTCGTTCAAATTTCTACGATCAAATATGTTTCACACGCCCCACCCCACCCCACCCCACTCACAAACCAGTTGAAACAAAGGATCTTTTGTATTCGGCAAACAGTATATAGTTACCTAACAAAGTGTCAAAAACTATGCAAAAATGCCGACTCAATTAGACTAATAATTAATGCTTTCATAACCAACAAAATGCTTAATTAACTACCCTTTCAACTTCACATGATATTCCCACCCCTAACTCTTCCCTTCAAATATTTCAAATTTCCACCTCTATATATTCACATTTTCTGCTTGTCAACTTCACATCATCCCCCCTCTCTCTCTCTCACAAAAACACACAAATGGAGGTCTTCTCTGCCTCTCTCCTCGCCCTCGTTGTAACCTTCCTACTCCTCTCCATCCACTTCCTCTTCTTCCACACCACCAAATCAGGACAGCCCGTTCTACCACCTGGCAAAACGGGCTGGCCAGTGATTGGGGAGAGCTTTGAATTCCTCTCCACAGGGTGGAAGGGCCATCCGGAGAAGTTCATCTTCGACCGCATGGCCAAGTACTCCCCGAGCGTCTTCCGGACCCACCTCCTCGGGGAGAAAGCTGCCGTTTTCTGCGGCGCCAACGGCAACAAATTCCTCTTCTCAAACGAGAACAAGCTCGTCCAAGCGTGGTGGCCCTCTTCAGTCGACAAGATCTTCCCTTCGTCGACCCAAACCTCGTCGAAAGAGGAGGCCATCAAAATGCGCAAAATGCTCCCCAAAATCCTCAAACCCGAGGCCCTCCACCGCTACGTCGGGATCATGGACCACATAGCCCGACGCCACTTCGCCGACGGCTGGGACAACCGAACCGACGTCGTCGTTTTCCCACTCACGAAAAACTACACCTTCTGGCTCGCGTGCCGGCTCTTCTTGAGCATAGAGGACCCGGTCCACGTTGCCAAATTCGCCGAACCGTTCAACCTTTTGGCGTCCGGTCTGATCTCCATCCCCATCGACTTCCCCGGGACGCCGTTTAATAAGGGGATAAAGGCGTCGAATTTTGTACGGAAGGAGCTGATTGCCATTATAAAACAGAGGAAGATTGATTTGAACCAAGGGAAGGCGTCCCCTACGCAGGATATTTTGTCGCATATGCTACTTACGAGCGATGAGAATGGGAATTTCATGCAGGAATTGGATATTGCGGATAAGATTTTGGGGTTGCTTATTGGGGGGCATGATACGGCTAGCTCTGCTTGTGCTTTTATTGTCAAGTATCTTGCTGAGCTCCCTCAAATCTACGACCGTGTTTATGATGGTAAGTTTTTATTTACCGACCAAGTCTTGCTGATATTTTTACAATACTTAAATTTCAGAAGTATTATAAAAAAAATTTAAAAAAAAATCACTAGACGGTAAATGTTTATTTATCTAGATTTTGTATGAGATGTGATATATTTGCAAATTTTTGTAATACTTAAAAAAATTTAACTATTAAATTTTTTTGCAAACATGTAACTAGACTGTTTTGTACAATTTTTTTTGTGTAATTTATGAGATTTTTTAAGTGGGGTTTTGATGGGTGTGCAGAACAAATGGAAGTTTTGAAATCGAAAGCGGAGGGGGAGTTGCTGAACTGGGAAGATCTTCAGAAGATGAAATATTCGTGGAATGTTGCATGTGAAGTACTGAGACTTGCGTCACCACTTCAAGGAGCTTTTAGAGAAGCTCTTAATGATTTTGTTTACAATGGCTTCTCTATCCCCAAGGGCTGGAAGGTAAAAATATCGATCCCATCCCCACCCAGAAAAAAATAAATTATATGAGGAAAAAGTATAACTAACGCCATCATATAAAGAAAACATAAATTCTAGCATGTAGTCAAATGCATAACATGCTCTTAGTTTTAAGCTCAATTTTGACATTAATTTTAAGACAAAGTTTCATATGCACCAAGTGCACGGTGCACTCACTCAACAGTTGATATTGTATACACTGAAAAGTTAGTCTCAATTACATGAAAAATTAGTCTCAATTACATTGAAAAGTTTACATTGAAAACTGATTTTCAGTGTTTTCAGTGTAAACTTTTCAGTGTAATTGAGACTAACTTTTCAGTGTGATTGAGACTAACTTTTCAGTGTATACGTTATCAACTGTTGAGTGAGTGCATCATACACCAAATGCACAAGAGACTTATTCTAATTTTAATTTTTTTTAAACACACATAAACACACCGAACTGTGTAGTTATTTAGTTTGGATATTACTGATTACTTTTTGGGGTATTACTAATTATTTTATTTTTTGGGGTATCACTGATTATTTCATGGGGTATTACTGATTATTATTTGAGGTATTTTAAAAAAAAATTTAAGTGCATACCACTATATCAAGCGCATACTAAAACTACTCTAAAAACAAATATTAATTTATATTACCAATAAACAAATTATATATATAAAGATGAAACAAATATTTATATGCATTAATTGTATTGCGCAAATGATGCAACTTTGACTCAGTTTTGATCAAATTTTACAATGCGAAATTTTTGTTCATATAAATTAGTTAAAGCATTAGCTTGTGAGCTAAAAGTTTTAGTATCTTATCAATAAACAATTAATACTTTTTATATGATGATTTAATATTTTTCATTACATGAACTAATACTTTTTTTCATCTGATTTTCGTATGATTTGTGATATATATATATGTGTGTGAGTTTTTTAGTTAAAACGGGGTGCGCTGAAGTGTTACTCGATAAACTTATTCGTTTCAATCATGAATATCGAGTGGGATGAGCTCGTAATAAGTATGCATGTAACATTGTTGACGTGTCTAATTTGTGCAGATATACTGGAGCGCGAATTCAACGCACAGGAACGCGGAATTCTTCGAGGAGCCGCTGAAATTCGACCCGTCTCGATTCGAAGGATCGGGACCGGCCCCATACACATTTGTGCCATTTGGTGGAGGACCAAGAATGTGTCCCGGAAAAGAGTACGCGAGGTTGGAAATACTGGTGTTCATGCACCATCTAGTGACCAGGTTCAGGTGGGAGAAGATGATTCCTGATGAGAAAATTGTTGTGGATCCGATGCCAATTCCTGCTAAGGGACTTCCTGTTCGCCTTTTTCCTCACCACACTAAATCGAATTAAGAATGCATGTTTCTTGTACAAAGTCAAGCACACACTGCATAAAAGTCAACTTTCTCAGGAGGCTATACCTATTTCGCTTTACTTTTCTTTTCTTTCTTTTTTTTGGTGGGGTTTATTGTTTGATCGTGTTGTATTTGTTTGATTAAAAAGTTATATTTAATTAAAGAAGATAATGTGTTATATATCATCATCATCATGCACTTCCTGAATCATAGTTACACATGACTTCCTAAATCCGAATACTTATATATAATTCAATTTTGATGTTTTTAATTGCAATAAAATTCACAAAACTTTATAATTTTTATCAATTACAATTTGAACTTCTAAAGCTTATAATTCGATACACAAACTAATTTATTATTGTAATTCGATACATGATGTAAATTTTTGGGATACTATATACATGATATAAATTTTCGGCAATACTAGTCGCTAACAAAAACACGTCATATATGCTACATCAAATGTCAAATATAGAAGATTTTTTTTTTTTTTAAATTTCAAAACACTGTTTTTGTATAACATTGCTTAAACATAGTTTATTAATAGTGAAAGATAGCAAATTTTCTTTTTTATCTGTACAAATTTTTATGATGCAAGATATTTTTTCTTTTTAAATTAAACAACGCCAATATTTATGATCCATTATCAAACGTGTTTGAGCAATATTTTATAAAATAGCTTTTTGAAATATTAACAAAATAAAATTTGACAACTTTGACATCTGACGTGGCGTGTGACGTGTCTTTAGTATCAGCTAATTAGCTGCCATGTAAGTATACATAATGCTAAAAATTTATATTATGTATCGAATTGCAATAAAAAATTAACTTGTACATTAAGTTGCAAACTTTAAAAGTTTATTATAAAGTTTTGAGTTTTTTTGTAATTGACCCTTTTATAAAGTTAACTAATACATTTTTTTTAGAGCGTTATTTTTAGGTTGACTTTGGAGATTCAATATTGACTGCGAATACAGTTAAAAAGAAAATCATCTAATAATTCCTATTAACTTTAAAAAGCTACTTTAATTAAGTGAATTGGTCTAAAGTTTAAATTACGGCATTATTTTAGGATAACATATTTTTTTTTACTAGTTATAATCTCAACATAATTACTATCTCATGTACATACAGAACAGAAAGCAGCATTTGTATTTTAAAACTAGCATAGTAGAATACGGAAACGGAAAATGACGTTCACCTTAGCTGCAGATAAAACACAAGGATAGAAGAATTTATGGCCTCCAAGGTATATTTTGTATATAAATTTAGGTAAGACACTTTAACGGAAGTCAATCAAATCCTTTATATTTGTAAAACAAACTTTGCCTATGTGGCATCCTTAGTTTTCATCCATTCCAACATCCTTTGCTTCATATTCATTGTAGGTGTCCAACTTTTGTTGTCGTTGATTTATTTTATGATTAATCTCGGTCGTAGATCATTAGTTTTCTTTCCTATAAATTTGTTCCTTTGTTATTCATTTTTTTCCACCCTTGGCTCCATTCTCCTCTTTTATCTACATTTTTTCTCAATGCCGTGCGGTTGTTATTCCGGCTTGGCGATGTAGGGTGATTAGTTGGTCGGTCATATCGTTTTGTTTTTCGTTTTTTTCCATTCTTCTTATTCGTTGGTATCGTGAAATTGGTTGTTTGACATATATTGGCGTTGAAGTTGGATGTAAGATATTGTATTTCTATTCGAATTTTAATGAAATATTCTTATTAAATTTTAGACCATGTATATTGTATCCTTCTTTGGCATTGAGTATTTGTCCGAGTATGATCCATTCGACACTCTTGATTTCGTTATGTAATGTGTCTTCCGATTCCATTCACGGCAATGGCTTTAAGATCGGTGCTGTAGTATTTGTTTTCATTCGTTCACGGTAATGGCTGTAAGTATTTTGCCGACTCTGATCAATTCAACGCACTTGATTTCGTTGTGAAATCTGTTGATCGAATGAGTTCACGGTAATGGCTTTAAAATATGTATGTAATCAAATGAAGCACTGATTTTTTTTGTTTCCTTTTGTGGCTTCATGCCATGGCTTACTGTGTTCATTGCAAGGGAGTTGATTTTTATGTAAATTTGATTCAAGGTTATTATGTCTTCAACTACATTTATTGAAATATTTAAACACACTTAATTACATATTAAATGGAATTAATCTAAGAATGTACTCTCATGCATGGAATTTCTTAATTATAATTGTCCTAATTGTGGCGTATGTTTGTAAATGAATATAGTTGTTTTCATATTTTAATAATTGGTCCTTTAATTTTTTATTTATAAAATTTTAAATTATGGCATCAAGGCCTTCGGCGATCGTGTTTACGTCATTGGTCTTAAATTCAATATGAGTTGATTTTTATGTAAATTGGATTCAAGGATATTTATCTCTTAGACTCCATTTATTGGGATATTTAAACATAATTAATTACACATTTAGTAGAATTAATCTTAGAATGTACTCAATTCCATATGAGTTGATTTTTATATAAATTTGATTCAAGGGTATTTATCTCTTCAACTACATTTATTGAAATATTTAAACACACTTAATTACATATTAAATGGAATTAATTTAAGAATGTACTCTCATGCATGGAATTTCTTAGTTATAATTGTCCTAATTGTGGCGTATGTTTGTAAATGAATATGGTTGCTTTCATATTTTAATAATTGGTCCTTTAATTTTTTATTTATGAAATTGGATTCAAGGATATTTATCTCTTAAAGTCCATTTATTGGGATATTTAAACATAATTAATTACACATTTAGTATAATTTATCTAAGAATGTACTCTCATGCATGGAATTTATTAATTATAAATTAATATGATATTTAATGTAATTAAGTTTATAATCAAATCCATAAAACCTAATTGGCCTTCGGTTTTTTCCTAATTGCCCTAATCAAGTCCATATGTTTCAGTGAATGTGGTTGAATTCATGATTTATAAATTGATCCTTTATTTTTTTATTTTTAAAAAAATTATGTCATCGAGGCCTTTAATTCGTTTTGAGTTGAATTTTATCTCGATTGAATTCAAGGACGCATGTTTGTAAATGAATATGGTAGCTTTCTTATTTTAATAATTGGTCCTTTAATTTTTTTTATATATATATAATTTTAAATTATGGCATCAAGGCCTTCGGCGATCGTGTTTACGTCATTGGTCTTAAATTCAATATGAGTTGATTTTTATGTAAATTGGATTCAAGGATATTTATCTCTTAGACTCCATTTATTGGGATATTTAAACATAATTAATTACACATTTAGTAGAATTAATCTAAGAATGTACTCAATTCCATATGAGTTGATTTTTATATAAATTTGATTCAAGGGTATTTATCTCTTCAACTACATTTATTGAAATATTTAAACACACTTAATTACATATTAAATTGAATTAATCTAAGAATGTACTCTCATGCATGGAATTTGTTAGTTATAATGAATATGGTCGCTTTCATATTTTAATAATTGGTCCTTTAATTTTTTATTTATGAAATTGGATTCAAGGATATTTATCTCTTAAAGTCCATTTATTGGGATATTTAAACATAATTAATTACACATTTAGTATAATTTATCTAAGAATGTACTCTCATGCATGGAATTTATTAATTATAAATTAATATGATATTTAATGTAATTAAGTTTATAATCAAATCCATAAAACCTAATTGGCCTTCGGTTTTTTCCTAATTGCCCTAATCAAGTCCATATGTTTCAGTGAATGTGGTTGAATTCATGATTTATAAATTGATCCTTTATTTTTTTATTTTTAAAAAAATTATGTCATCGAGGCCTTTAATTCGTTTTGAGTTGAATTTTATCTCGATTGAATTCAAGGACGCATGTTTGTAAATGAATATGGTAGCTTTCTTATTTTAATAATTGGTCCTTTAATTTTTTTTATATATATATAATTTTAAATTATGGCATCAAGGCCTTCGGCGATCGTGTTTACGTCATTGGTCTTAAATTCAATATGAGTTGATTTTTATGTAAATTGGATTCAAGGATATTTATCTCTTAGACTCCATTTATTGGGATATTTAAACATAATTAATTACACATTTAGTAGAATTAATCTAAGAATGTACTCAATTCCATATGAGTTGATTTTTATATAAATTTGATTCAAGGGTATTTATCTCTTCAACTACATTTATTGAAATATTTAAACACACTTAATTACATATTAAATTGAATTAATCTAAGAATGTACTCTCATGCATGGAATTTCTTAGTTATAATGAATATGGTCGCTTTCATATTTTAATAATTGGTCCTTTAATTTTTTATTTATGAAATTGGATTCAAGGATATTTATCTCTTAAAGTCCATTTATTGGGATATTTAAACATAATTAATTACACATTTAGTATAATTTATCTAAGAATGTACTCTCATGCATGGAATTTATTAATTATAAATTAATATGATATTTAATGTAATCAAATTTATAATCAAATCCATAAAACCTAATTGGCCTTCGGTTTTGCCCTAATTGCCCTAATCAAGTCCATATGTTTAGGGGTGTGCAACGGTCGGTTTGGTCACCAAACCGAACCGTATTAGTCAAACCGAACACCAAACCAAATTATTTTTACAAACCAAAAACCTAACCATATTTTAAAAAACCGTTTGGTCCCAAACCGAAATATTTCGGTTCGGTTCGGTCCCAAACCGTACAAACCTTTTTTTTTTAAACTTTTCTTTTTTAAAATCAGTTTAATTTTTTTTAGCATCAACACACATGTTTCATTCAATTATTTGCAACATGTCAACATCTAAATACTAATATAAGCAAAGATGCATCAATAAACCTATTACATAATCCAATAAAAACATCAACATAATAGTTTTCAAAAGCTAAGCAACAATTTGAAAAAAATATACAACACAAAACACCATTCCTCAAGTATTTTATGCAAAACACAAATCAACTCAAATCTTTTATACGTGAATCTAAATTATCTAATATTAATATTGTTATATTATATTAGTATATAAGCTATTAAATATTAATTTAGTGAATATTAATATAAATATAATATATTATTATTATTACTAAAAATATTTCGGTTCGGTTTGGTTTATATGGTTTTTAATTCGTAAAAACCGTAAACCGAACCGAAATAAAAAAAATTAAATTTCAAAACCGAAAACCGAACCATAAACCGAAAACCGAACCAAAATTTATATTTCGGTTTGGTTTGATCGGTTTTTTCGGTTCAAACCGTATTTTGAACACCCCTACATATGTTTCAGTGAATGTGGTTGAATTCATGATTTATAAATTGATCCTTTATTTTTTTATTTTTAAAAAAAATTATATCATCGAGACCTTTAATTCGTTTTGAGTTGAATTTTATCTCGATTGAATTCAAGGACGTTGGTCTATTCAATTACGGTTATTTGGGATATTTAGACATATTTGATCACACATTTAATTAAAATAAATAACATAAATCGCATGATTTCGAAATTGGTCCTATATGGCATTACTTCATTGTTCTTAAATTCCATATGAGTTGATTTTTATGTAAATTTGATTCAAGGATATTTATCTCTTAAACTACATTTATTGGGATATTTAAACATAATTAATTACACATTTAGTAGAATTAATCTAAGAATGTACTCTCATGCATGGAATTTCTTAATTATAAATTAATATGATATTTAATGTAATTAAATTTATAATTAAATCCATATAACCTAACTGCCCTAATTGTTGTGTGTATGTTTCGATAAATATGGTTGATTTCATGATTTTTGAATTGAAACTTTTGTGGCTTCATATCATGGCGTCTGTGTTCACTACAGGTCGATTAATCTAAAAATGTATATTATAATGCATAGAATTTGTTAGTTAAAAATTAATACGATATTTAATTTAATTAGTTGTGCAATATAACTTAGTCAAACTAATTGTGGCTTATGTTTTTAGATGACTATGGTTGCCTTAATATTTTAATAAATGGTCCTTTAACTTTTTAATTCGATATTAGTTGATTCTTAGAATTAATCTAAGAATGTACTCCCATGCATGGAATTTATTAATTATAAATTAATATGATATTTTATGTAATTAAATTTGTAATCAATACCATATAGCCTAATTCCCTAATTGTTGCATGTATCTTTCAGTTGATGTGGTTGATTTCATGATCTATAAATTGATCCTTTAATTTTCTTTATTTTAATATGATATTTAATGCAACAAGAATTGTAACGTATACCATTTAACCTAAATGCCCTAATTGGTTGTGCAATATAACTTAGTTGTCCTAATTGTGGCTTATGTTTTTAGATGACTATATGGTTGCCTTAATATTTTAATAAATGGTCTTTTTACTTTTTAATTCGATATTAGTTGATTCTTAGAATTAATCTAAGAATGTACTCCCATGCATGAAATTTCTTAATTATAAATTAATATGATATTTAATGTAATTAAATTTGTAATCAATACCATATAACCTAATTGCCCTAATTGTTGCATGTATCTTTCAGTTGATGTGGTTGATTTCATGATTGTCTAAGTGTACCCCAACTTTTCTGATGCAGTGTATCTTTAATATACGTTAAATTAATTTGAACAATAGAGGTGTCCATTATTTGTTTTAAAGATTAATACTTATTAATTATTCTTATTAGTTGGGGTGTTAGATCCGAGTTAATATAAGTTTTAAATAAATTTTGCAAAATTGGTCCTTTTTTTTTTAATCTGGCATCAAGGACTTGTCCACCAACTTTGTACGTGTTCATACTTGCAGATGATAATGGTTATAATTTATCCATTTGATATTTTTTATTCCTTGATTTTAATTGGAATGATTCATAAATTATACCTAACTCAATTAATTGTTTTAAACTCTAATAGTTATTAAGCATTTCTATTACTTGGGATGTTAAATCAATTTAAATTGGATACTATATGTGTTTGATTATATTGTAGACTCCTCCATTACATTCAACAGGATTCATTTAATAATTTTTATTCAGGCACCGAACAATTTTTTTTTCCCGGGTAGAAAAAGTTCAGTGCTTTAAAATATACTGTTACAACTTTTGATGCTAATAAGATGTAACATCTACAATTTGAATAGAATGAAGATCTTCCAGGTACTTAATTCCTCTATATGCAGCATCGTTTACAGCCTCTTCAATGGAATGGAAGAGAAGACCATGTATGTTACAAATAGTGTGTGCACCATGGAGGTAGACGCCCGTTTGAAATTTTTTAGCTTTGTTTGTACTAATGTCATAGGTTTCATATGCAGCACATAGATAGCCACACTTCACCGCTAGGTCGTGTAGTATTACCCTGAAATTAACCACAAAAATATTAGGATCCATGTCTTAAGGACAAAATTTCGAGCAACTTAGGGTGGTGAGTAAACTACGTCTAACACTTATATAGTTATGATTGGTGGACATTTTTTTAAATCCATTATCTCATAATAATTATAAATATCTTTATCTTTAATGCATAATATTGAGGTTTTGATTATTTCCTAAATTAGCAACAGTGTTGTACAGGATTTTTACAATTATTGCTCCCTCTGTACCAAGACTATCTTCATATATTGAATTTGACACCCCAATCAATAAAAATAAAAATGCTTAATAATTATTGGCAACAACTTGAATTTATATTTCAACCATCTTAATCATAATTATATTTTTGTGCCATGAACATTATCGCCCAGGGCCTTGGTGGCAATAAAAATTAAAATTAATGGACCAATTTTGCAAAAAATGTGAAATCAACCATGTTTAAAAAATCTCTTGGATTCTTTGTGATGAATAATGATTGGGAACAAAATTAGTTGTGCAATTTGATATATATATTGATATAATTTGATTTTGGTCCACTACATCCAAAAAATTTGTCTGATTTAATTACAATAAAAAAAGTATGATTGGTCGCTTACCATTTCGCGAGACAACTGTAGGATTCAAAGTATCTTACACTTATGGCACCAAGGCCTTCACATATCTTATACACAAATTATAATTATTTGTATGTGAAGTTAATAATGTCTACTTTTAAATCAGTTTGTATGTAGTTTCATCTAAATAATTATACAATCCCTTGATTAAATTGATAAAATATTATTTATTCCAATAATTCAATGGTTTGCTAATTTTTCGCCTTTGATAATACCTTGAAAATTATTAGTTTTTATTATGTTTCCACCATTGTAATTATTTTTCGCTATATATATATGTGGTCATTGCAAGAAAGTGCATCAGTTACTGTTTGTGTCTTTTTGTATGCATTTGTCATGGTTACTCCATTACTTTTTTTATTTCTTTCTGACCTGTGTTCTTTGGTCGTCCATGTTAGAATCCTGCAAACATGGTTAACTAATGGCGTCGAGAATATGAATATACTAATGATGGACTCCCAGGTTATTGGTCTTTTTTTTTTGGTCGATGGGTCTATTGTTTATAATTTTTTTTTTAAACTTAATTTTTTATCCAATTTTATTTTTAATACAGGGAACAAGGATCTATTGCTATATTCCGTCAATTTTGGTCGTGAGATATCACGATTTTATTATCGAGAGCAACGAATATTACGTCACATGTTTTGGTGTTGTCCCAAATAATAGAATTGTCAAGTATACGAATAATCAATATACACTTGAATTTACTACCTCGACGGAGCTACGTCAGTGTTTTGTGCCCACTAATACTAATTCATCTTTTGATTTTATTGATTTTAAGGACATTCAAAATGGTGACGTTGATATTTCTGTGTTGCGCGGTGAGATTTTTTTTTTGTACTGGTTTTATATCCATCTTTTATTTTTTATTATTACTATTGTTTCATTTTTTTATTAATTTGTTAAATTTCAGATGTGCACGCCATTTTGGTTCACATCGGTCCTGTGAATACTATTGAACTACCGACTTCTGATTATGTTAGATTTATTCGCTTGCATTTGCGTGACAGAAGGTATATGGAGATTATTTTTTTCACCGTTATTGTATGAAATGTCTAATTTATTATTTGGGTATAGTGATCATGAAATGCAGTGTGTTCTGGTTGGTGGATTATGCGATCAATTTGTGAGGTCTGTTGTCAACGATCCATTACCTCCCGTAACAATTGTTGTGCAGAATGCGAGAATTTTCAATTCCAGGGGAGGTATATGTTTATATGCAGTTGATTCTGCTTAATTGAAATTTTTATATTGAAACATATCGGCTCTTATGTTTATATAATCTTTGATGTGACTTTTTTTTTTAAGTCTTTGTCTTGGTGTTGTTCCTCATGCTACGAGGATATTTTTCACTGATGATATTGGTGATGATATTATTGATCGTTTGAGCCTGGTTAGGATTTGATTTTTTTTTAGAGAGTTGTGGTTTGTGGTATTAATAAGGACATCTAATCATTTGTAACATTGACCTTGGATATGTAATGTTACATGGGATTATATAAATAAAATTATATTATATGAATACTCACTTAGAATATTACTCACTTATTGCAGATTTCATCCGATTTTTTGCAATCATTCAACCTCCATCTCAATCTAGAATAATTATCCTAAAATAGAAATTCAAAATTTAAAAAAATGTCTCTTCCATTTAATCAAATGTATCTGCATTATTCCTTATTTGATACTATGTTGTAACATGATTAATTACAACTCTATTAGGAACTTATTTTTTATATTTCCATACAAGGTGTACAGAAGTAATGTTTGTTACACGATATTATATTAGTCATGTGAAATAAAATGATACTATACTTTTTTTTTTTTTTACTATTATAACACAATGGTACGATGCATTGAATCCAGATAAACAACAATTTTATTTCAGAGGATGATCATTCATTAACCAATTGATAATACATTTGTATATACATCCTGATTTTAAAATTCAAAAGATACATGGTAATGAGTTGTGGATGTAAACCTTTTCCTTGAGTATGACCGTGTGGTGCATTTTGCATTTATTAGTCCATGAATATGTGAAAAAAATTATATAATTCAATTATATATATATATATGCACTAAAAATGATGGAAAAATATTAAATAAAATAATTTGATACAATCATACATATTAAATTAAGTTTCACAAAACAATGGTACAATCTTATATAATAAAAAATATAAAATTAAAACATAATAAAAAAACATACACGAAACAAGCAAATTCGTAACAACAATAGCCGTCGTCTAGATTTCGAAATTAGAGATATTGTTGTTGATGCAAAATGTATGTCATTATTCCTTAGTTTTGTGTGGAAATTCCAGCAGATGTACCATAATTTGGTTAATTTCATTACAAATTATTAAAATCTAATAGTAATGATAGTCTACGATCCTAATATTATATAGTCCCTTCAAAAATTTTATTGTGCGATACGCAACAATATTCTCGGCTTCTGTGAACGTACTTTCTTCTTCTCCACGAATAATTTGCATATCATTATTGTGACGAAAATGAATAGTACAAGCAAATGCAGGAAAACGGTCGCATCCTACATTCTCAGTCTCGTATGCGGCCTCTTGGAAACCCAATCTTGTGAGTAGTTCATCAAGAATTGTCTTAAAATCGATCGTTATAACGATTGGGTCCATGCGAATGATATCTACAATATTACAACATAATTATATCAAGTCAATTCAATAATTTAAATATGCATTCCTATTTTTGATCACTATAAAATTTGAAATAGTTTCATGTTTTCACCTTTTTTGTAGATAGTGATGAATAAAATGGTGGACACACTTCTAAGTCAAAAATTTGTAGGCTTTTTATGATTGATGGAGAGGTGGAGGTGGAAACAAAAATTCAAAAATCAAACTGCTAAAATTAATCCGCAAAGAATCAGGGATAGTTGTTTCCAAATTAAATCTTTTGGTCACATGTCATTATAAGATATGAAAAATATTTGGTTAGTCCTACTACATCCGATTATCTGTCGAACAAATGTGTTGAAAGTCTGATAAATATGGTTCAGTAATGTATCTTGCATTATTTTACACGGAATTCTATTCGACAATTTATATATTTTTTATGTAAATAATTTTTATTCTCCAATATTAATAATAGATTTTTTTATATTAATCTCAATTAATTTGGGATTATCCTTTTCAATTTTTTTATTTTATATTTTAATAAACTATAAATTAAATATGTATGTGGATCTTGGTAATTTTTAAAGTCACTATAATAGGTAAGTAGATAAATGCATACCATAGTTTCCATAATCATCCAATAATGTTTCTCCAAAAAAAATTCTGCGATTTTTTCTAAATTTTTCATATTGTTCACATGCTACTAAAATATGTTCTATTTTTATGTGTTGTAAGAAAATTAATACAGGTTAATTTCTAAATTTAATATGGTGTTGACCAATTATACTGTGTCCTATTTTGGATAATTCTGAGTGATTACATCTAAATTTAATATGGTGTTGGAACCACTAATCAATGTTGCATTAGATGTAATTAATTTAAACCTAACTCAATAATTTCATTCAATTTTTGCAAAATCTAAGTTAAATAATTATGGAAAGCATAATCATTCACTGCAATTTTTGTATATTATATTGTGTGTCAATTTAGATTATTTCCTTTAGTGTATTATTGACCTTTAATTAATGCTTGCATGTCCTCTAATTTTTTGTGCAGTGTGCATCGGTTTTGGTCCAATTAGTTGCCATCTCCTGCGTCGGAATATATCCAAGATGAAGTTTACGCTGGATAGTGATTCGACTCGAGGCTCTTTGTGGTCTGTTACGTACGATTCGGAGTGTAAGTATTTTTTTCTTGCTCAGCCGATGTTTATGTAATCTGTGAGTTCGAATTATCGGTGTAGTTATTTTCATATGCATGTCCAGTGATTGTTTTTGTCTTGTGAGTGTTGCTACGATTGTTGCCTTGATTGTTTTTTTTTACAAGTGAGTAGATTATGCCAACCTTGACCATGTGCAACAGTTGTATTTTTTTTTCTTTTTTTTTCTTGATCCCTTATATTGAGCACTTTTTGCACAATTGACTGTAATATGTCTTATATGATAACCTGCGAACCCTTCCTACTATGATTTGATTTATTAAAGCCATTGTCAGTATTGTATTGGGATTTTTTTATTCATTATTAAAAAATAAATTGATTTAACTAAATATTTGGAAAATGCTTATGTGATTATTTTGTAGTATAATAATCTCTCTAATATTTTTAAAATTTGTTCTCTTGAGTATGTGTTGGTCCCGAAACGAGTAAACAGGTGTATGGGGGGGGAATACACCTGTGATTACAAATTTAAAACTTCTTCAAAACTTATCAGGTTACTTAAGACAATAGCTCGTCAGTGGACTTGAGGTCTGCTGAGAGTTATTCTGTGAAAGCTTACTGAGATAATACCTCTACTGAAAGCACAAGGCTTTCAGTTGAACTACTATCTAATTAGCTTTCAGATGCGGATTAGTGAGCCCTTTAGAAAACTCGTTTTACTTTGATAAACTTGAGATTAACACACACTTATGAAATAGCAGAATGTAAGTACATAAGATGTAAAGTGGTTCAGAGATAAATCTCCTACGTCCACTGGCCTGATCAAACAGGAGAATTCCTTTCACTTGGAATTCCTTGTGTTATAGTGCCAAGGTGCACTGATCAACTTCTCCTCTCTTAGGATGATTGATCACTAGGAAATTCCAGGTCCTAGTTCCCAAAACAAACCAGCTTTCAGACTGATACAACAATCAGCTTACTAACACCACTTAACACTAGCTCTCAACCTAAACACTGAGTAGGGTTTTGAGTAGGGTTTTGGTTCCAACTATTTTGAGATAATCCTTACAAGTTTTAGCTCAATGCTTAGGATTGGATTATCTCTTTCTAAGATTTGGATATAGCTTTAAGCTTGGTTACAGAAGGTTTGTTAGGCTCTCTACAATTGTGAAACACTTGGGAAACAATGATAATTTCGAGTGCTTCTGGATGATTATGAATGTAGAGATAGCTTTGATCTTGTGAGTTTCCCGTGCTTGTAAATGTGCACGTCCTTCTGTATTTATAGGCTTCCTTGAAAATCTTCCCGTTGGATTTGAATCTTCTCAAGTAAGTCTTCTTGTATCTGATTGGTTCAAACGGCTCTATTTGAAGCTTTAAGTCTTGTCAAGAAACGGCTGCAAAACCATGCTGTTCACCAACTTTCTGTAGATTGCTAGGTGAAAGACTTTTGGTACTTGTCAGGCTGGGGCAGGTCGGCTGTCAGTAAAGTACACTGACGTGTCATCTTTTCATTGGACCTTAAATCTGTATGCCCAGATTCTTATCTTGCTTTAAGGTGGAACTCCTCTGAGAGAACCTTCTTATTCCTTCATTTATTGTAAGCTTCATTGAAATTCATTTTGCCTTGTTCCAACCAGATTAACTAACAGCTTTTAAATATGTTTAGCATTAAATGCACTTTGTTAGTTCCCATCAGTGGACCTTCGTCCTCCACTGATAGATTTAGTCTTAGTGAGAATGTACTTAGAAAACATTCAAGACTTAGACTTCTTTCACAGATCACTTAGTCTTCAGCGGACTTCACTTCAGCGGACTTCATCTTCAGCAGACTTCAAACTAAAATACACTCTAGTTATTACTAACTGCACTTCAGTTCTTAACACTTAGAACTGTTTAATTTAAACTCTAACTCTGCTGAATAATTTACTTACAAAACACCTTAGGAGGGACATGTTGGCATCTAATCAAAACAAGTCTTATACATTTTCCCAACAATTTCCCCCTTCTTGATTATGCCGGAACCTATCTTATATCTTCTTCCAGATGAGGTTCTTCAGATGACATTCAAAGTTCACAGATTTTGTAAGTAAAAACATTCAAGTACATAAGCCTAAATGATAATGAGATATTATCTTGGGCAAACATCAGCAGAGTTCATTTCATTGAAAAATGATGAAGTACAAATTACATGAAGTCAACTGTCAAAAAGTTTGAAACTAAACACACCTGGGACTTATAAACAAATGCCCAGCAAAAGATATAACTTTCTCAGATGGACTCAAAAAGAGGTTCAAGTCCATATTGCTTAAAGACTCTGATCTTCAGCTCATTCTTCCTCTCCATCATCTCCTTGGAATGTCCTCTGAGACCAAGATGCTCGCATAAGGATGTCCACTCTTCAGTGATCCTTTCTCTATCAACAGCTCCTGTTGCATCTTGAGGAGGCCAGTATGTGATTGGCTCAGGGGCCTTCAGAGCATGATCTGGGAAGGCATCATTCCAAGCATCACTGATCTCGGGATAGAGTTTGGGATAGGCATCAAACAACCATGAGTTGAAGACTTCTTGTGCATTGTCCCTTCCTAACTCTCCACTGACATAGAAGGAATATACAAAGTCCCTTTTTGCAGTCTCCCAAGCATCATTGAGCTTCTTAGGAACCCAGGCATCGTGGTGAGGGAATCTGTTCTGAGATGGTGCGATCTTGTCTTTCTTCAGTTTGGCAGCCCACTTAAGATAACCACTTCTGAACTTTTTAGAAGTAGTTTTGTCAAAAGTGGCTAACCTCTCCTGCTTCTTCCTCTCAGCCAGTTCTGCAATGGTTTCCATCTTCCCAACCACCTTATCTCTCCTCTCCTGCTGCTGGGCAGTTAGCTTCCTTGTTCTTTCGTTCATTCCCCCAGCCTCTTTGATTAGCTCAGTGAGCTCAGTAACTCGGGTGGGTGCAGACTTGGGAATTTCAGAAGATAAAGGATCAGGGTTAAGAATGGGATGTACCTCAACTTCATCAGTAGAGGTTGTGGACTTAGCTGCCAACCTCCCTGAGGTTCTTGTCTTTTTAGCAACCTCTGCTGAGAGTACATCAGTTGCCTTTCTCTTGGCAGGTTCCCCCTTCTTTGCAGCTCTCTCTTCCTTCTCCTTCAGATGAGATTCCTTGAACTTTGAGAGATCCACTGATGCAGTCTCCTTGCCCTTCTTTTCCTCAGCCAGCTTCTGGGCTTCAGCATCAACTTTCTTGATGGTGCTTTTGATTTGTTGACCTTTCTCGAACTCCGGGGTCTCAAAGATGATTTGCATTTTGTTCCTTGGATCAGCCTTCAGTTCCTTAGAGGATATCAATCTTTCCCCCTTTCCGGCATTAATCATGCACTCAGCCACAGTGATGTTTAACTTCATCTGATCGTGAGCGATGGCCTTAAGTTCAGTCGAGCAGTGGTCAACTTCATCTTCCATTCTTTCCAGTGCAGCTCCAGCAGTTTGACCAAATTGCACAAATTGGGCCAGTTTCTCATTGATTAGCACATTGGTCTTCTCCTGAGTTGGGAAGTCCTCAGCAGCCTTCTTGAGAACTTCACCAAGCTTGGCTCCGAGTTCTTCGTGCTTTGCCTCGAACTCCTGCATCTTTTGGTTCCACAACCCTTCAACCTTTCCAACAAGGTCGGCTGAGAAAGCTTCAACAGAAGACTTTAGGTTGTTGGACACGTTCTCCACTGAGTCCTTCAGGAATTGAGTTCTGGCTTCCTCCTCCTTCTTCTCCAGATCTTTCAGAGCCTCAATGACTAGCACACTTTGTCCCTCAACTACATCAATTACCGTCTGCTGTGAGTCTTCAACTTTCAGTGTGAGATTTTGAAGTGATGTAGTTGTGGACTCCACGAGTTCGTCAATGTGGTCTGAGAGTATGATCATTTCGTCTACCTCCTCTTGTACAATTTCTTGAACATCTCTCAGCTGAGTTTCAAGAGCAGGGAGCCTTTCTTCTTGAAGTTTGAGCACTTCATCCTTCAGGGGAGTTAGGTTGACCTGGACTGAGGGGATCTCATCAGTTTGAGTACCTGCATTTAAGACAGTGTTAGATCTTGCTCCCTCAATCTCACCACCTAAGTCACCTGTAACTTCTACCTCCATTGGAACTCCCTCCTCCTCACTCAGCTTACTTCTCTCATCACTCTCTTTTTCAACTATTTGTTTTTCAGCCAATTCACCCTTTACAGGGATGATTGCTTTTATTTGGCCACTCACAATTCCAGTGATTTCAACATCCTTTTCAGCACCCTCAACTTTTTCTTTCTCTTTTTCAACTCCTTCTATTCCAGTCACCTCAGTTGACTCTGAAGCCACCACTGAGGGCTGTTGTGGGAGAATCTCAGTAGACACCTCTACTGGACTCTCCTGTGGCAAATTTTGAGCCTCAGTATCCCTTGCCTTGGATACATCCTTGGCTAACTCACCATCACCTTGCCTTGGTAAGGTCCCTCCTCTTTGTACATTTTCCACATTCTCCTCCTCTTTCTCCTTCACCTCCTCTCCTTCAGCTACCAATTCAGCTGATTTCTCTTGCTCACCACCATCAGCTTTCTCCACCTCAGTTGCCTTCTTAGCCTCAGCCATCTTCTCCATCACCAGACTCTCAAAAATTTTCTCATCACAGAGAAGTCTGGATTTGGTCATCCCTGCAAACTGCAACACCTCCACCTCCTCCTTCTTCCAATCATCAGCATTGCTGCCTCTGACTGCCAGTAGAATTTCTCCTAGCCTCCTATCTTTGAGCTGGACAAGGAGTCTCAGTCTCAAGAATAATGCTTTCAGGGTTGGGTACCCATCAAGCTCAGGGTACTTAGACTCGAAAGAGTAAGCAACCTCATCCTTAAGGGTGTCTAAGATTGAGTACTCTTCTTCATCGTCTGAAGGAAGGGAAGGGGTAGGGGATCTGATATCAGTTGGCTCTTCTGGGATAGACTCCAGTTGAGTTGGATGTATTTCAGAAGGGTTTGGTTCAGATGAGGTTTGAGCTTGGGTATCAGGTGAGGTTGGGTTTTGGTCAGTGGGGGTTGATGATGTGGGTTCAGATGGGGTTGAGGGAATGGGTTCAGTGGGGGTTTCAGTTGGGGTGGAGATGGGTTCAGTGGGGGTTTCAGTTTGGGATCCACTTGCTGGCTTTTGAGAGCCATCAGTGGGGGTTTGAGTGTGAGTTATTTTGGAGATGCGTTTGGTTTTGGCGGCAGGGGTGCGAGGTTTAGTGATTTTAGGTTTGATGGGGGTAGGTGCAGGGACATCTGAGTCAGACTCAGTTGAGATAGTGTTGGGAGAAGAGGTAGGGTTACCTGATGAAGACTCATTAGTAGAGTTAGTGATTCTGACTTTCTTCGAAGCAGCCTCTTTCTCTGCTTCAGAAGACCTCTTCTTCTCCTTCCTTGAGGCCTTCTCTGCCACAGCCTCCTTATGTTGAGCCATTTTGTCACTCAACTTTACCAATCTCCTCTTCAGTTTTGTTTTCTTCCCCTCAGCAGGGGTAGCTTCCTCCTCCTCAACTGCCTCTGGGCTTTCCACAGCAGGCTTAATCATCCTTGCCTCCAGAGTCTTTCCAGACTTGAATAAGATCTTTAGATTGCTCCATTTCCTATCAGGGATCCAATCTACTCCCAGATCTACATTCTCTATCAAGTAAGAGATTTTTGTTGCATAGTTTAGCTTACTTGATAGTTGAGGAGATTTGTCAGGTTGAAACTTTGAGTGCTCCTTATTCAAGGCCCTCAGAAAGAACTGCTGCCAATTGTATGGCTTTTCTTTGCTCTCAACTATCACCTTCATCAGCCTGAGCTTTGGCTTGCTCACTTGCTCAGTACTCCCTTGGTTTCCCAAGATACATTTACTCACAACTTCACAGAGAACATTGTAAACTGGCAGGAGTTCACTTCTGTTCATTGTTGGAGTGTATGGTACCTTCCTTTGCATTATGGTTTTGACCCATTCTTCCTCTTTCTCCACAATGCACGTGTCTGGATTGGGACCTTCAGAAGGGAGATCAAAAAGTTCCTTCAGAACTTCTCCGTTCACACGAATCTCCTTCTTTATCTTTTGGTGCTCTGTGACCTCCATGTTATCTCTCATAACTTTCTTCTTCCTTTGTAAGATCAGATGAGACTTGATCCTTGTATCTGAGTTGGAGACATTGTTGTAGAATTCAAGAACCTGTCTGTCAAAACAGTTCTCTGGATGAACGGATAGAAATTTCTCTAATCCAGAACTTTTTATCATATCAAGGGCTTCTTTGATGTGAGCATACTCGGGTCTGGACTCAATTTCTGGGTTATTAAAAACCACGATGGGTTCATACCAGAAGTTATCTTTATGGGTAAGGAAACTAAGATTTAACTTTGCCATTTGAATAAGAGGGTTTGAGAGAAACGATTTGCAGAGAGTTGGGAAAAGAAGTAAGTGTTTGCTTTGGAAGTGTATTCGAAAAGGTTTACAACTGATCGTTTGGAGTTTTTATATGAGTAATGAATGGTGAGATTGAACAAAGAGATCAACGCCTGAGATTGATCGTGTTTGAGATCGTGGATAGTTGCAAGGTTTAGTGGGGGGTTTTAAGAAATCTTGACGGTTAGAAAAGAACCGCCTAATTGAATGGTATGGATTTAAAAAGTTGGTAGCCGGAAGGTCACATCATCCGGCTTTTAGGGCGCGTGAGATAGGTAATTGAAAAAGCATGTCTGACTTGTACCACGCGCATTAAATGCTTGCCATACCAAAATCTCTTCGGAACAGTGGAAAGAGATTTAATTTTTCAGAAAGCACTCATTAGTAAATATATTGAAACCAATTAAAATATATAAAACTAAGAGGCTTTAGCTTTGAAAATAACATAAGTATAAACTTGACCTCCACTGAGGTTCGACCTCGTCTGATATTAAGGCCTCTTCTGAGATGAGGAGCTTCTTCTGAGAGAAGATCCTCTTCTGAGTATGAATCTCCACTGAGTTGAAGGTAACTCTACTGAGATTCAATCCTTTCTTTACTCTCCTGGATCTAGGAGTCCAAGCTCCACTGACAACTCTTGAAACCTTGCTTCAGCCAAAGGTTTAGTGAAGATATCTGCCTTCTGCTTGTCAGTGTGGATTTTGAGCATTTTGATGTCCTTCTTCTCCACATGATCTCTGATGAAGTGATGCCTTATATCCACATGTTTGCATCTTGTGTGGAGAACTGGATTTTCTGAAATAGCAATTGCACTATTGTTGTCACAGAAAATAGGGACTTCATTGGCAAAGATGTTATAATCTCTCAGTTGTTGTCTTAGCCAAAGAATTTGAGCACAACAACTTCCAGCTGCCATATACTCAGCTTCAGTAGTGCTTGTGGCTACTGAATTTTGTTTCTTGGAAAACCAAGAAATCAGTTTACTTCCCAAGAATTGACAAGTGCCTGAGGTTGATTTTCTATCAATTCTGCATCCACCATAGTCAGCATCTGAGTATCCTGTGAGTTCTAGATTGTCATCTGAGGGATACCACAATCCCATATTCACAGTACCCTTAAGATATTTGAGAATTCTCTTGGCAGCTTCCAGATGACTTTTCTTGGGGTTGGCTTGATATCTTGCACAAATCCCAACTGCAAAAGTGATATCAGGCCTGCTTGCTGTGAGATACAGTAGAGATCCAATAATGGCTCGGTAGGAAGTCTGGTCTACTGATTCTCCATCCTCATCTGGTTCCATTTTGGTGTTGGTGTTGAGTGGAACTCTTGCAACCTTGCTGGTCTGGCATCCAAACTTGTTGATCAGCTCCCTTGTGTATTTGGCTTGGTTGATGAAGATTCCTTCAGTGGACTGCTTGACTTGAAGTCCTAGGAAGAAATTCATTTCTCCCATCATAGACATCTCAAACTTTCCCTTCATCAGTTGAGAAAATTTCTCACAGAGGACTTGGTTAGGACATCCAAAAATGATATCATCCACATAAATTTGAACCAGCAATGTGTCCTCTCCTTTTGTGATTCTGAAAAGTGTTCTATCAACTCTCCCTTTGATAAAACCATGATCCAAAAGGAATTGTGACAAAGTATCATACCAAGCTCTTGGAGCCTGTTTCAGTCCATATAGAGCTTTCCTCAGTCTATATACTTTGTGACTTTCTTCAAAACCTGGGGGTTGCTCCACATAGACCTCTTCATTGAGTACTCCATTCAAGAAGGCACTTTTAACATCCATCTGGTACACCTTGAATTTCTTGTGAGCAGCATATGCAAGAAATAACCTTATTGCCTCCAATCTGGCTACTGGAGCAAATGTTTCATCATAGTCAAATCCTTCAACTTGAGAGTAGCCCTTTGCAACTAGCCTGGCCTTGTTTCTGACTATGATATCATTCTCATCCTTCTTGTTCTTGAATACCCACTTGGTTCCTATCACATTGCAGTGATATGGTCTGTCCACCAACTCCCATACTTGATTCCTTGTGAACTGGTTGAGCTCTTCTTGCATGGCAATACTCCAGTTGGAATCTTGAAGTGCTTCTGCTATGGAACTTGGTTCCTGGTTTGATAAGAAACAACAAAACAAAGCACTTTCACCATGAAAACTTCTAGTTTTGACTCCTGAGGTAGGATCACCTAGGATTTGCTCAACAGGGTGATCTGAGAGCCAAGTTCTCCTAGGCTGATGCCCTTCAGTAGAGTTTAACTCTTCTGAAGTTGAGTCACTAGATATTGGAATGAAATCGAATTCAGGAAATAAGACAGAGGGTTGAAGTCCTGAGTCATCATTCAAGGTATTTTCATTCTCAATGGTAATTTCATTGGTTCCCCCTTGAATGATAGTTTCAGTGAATGTCTCAGCTGTGACCACATCTTTATTGACATTGGTTACCTCTTGAACTGGGATGGTGTTCATCAGTTCAGTTACATCTTCAGGAGGGCTCTCAGGTGAGCTTTGAGGAGTGGTCTGATTTTGAGTGTCCTCTTTGAATTGTTGATCATTGAGGTTGTCCCAAGTTGGGATGAATGTATCAACACAATTCTCAGGATATCCTTTTGATTTGATACTCAGTCTAGTTAGCCTTTTGCTTATCACATCCTCATTCTCCTTACTTCTGGACTCAAAGGTAGACTCATCAAATACCACATGAGGTGTTTCTTCCACAACAAGAGTTCTACAATTGTAAACTCTGAAAGCTCTACTGATTTGGGAATATCCTAAGAAAATTCCTTCATCAGCTTTGCTATCAAAAGCTTTCAGTTGAGTTTTCCCATTGTTGTGAATGAAACACTTGCAACCAAAAATATGAAAGTAAGATACATGTGGCTTTCTGCCATTCCATAACTCATATGGAGTTTTTCCTTGATGTTTGGTTACCATGGATCTGTTTTGAGTGTGGCAGGCAGTATTAATAGCTTCAGCCCAGAATCTTTTAGGAACCTGAGCTTCAGCTAACATTGTCCTTGCTGCCTCCTTGAGAGTCCTATTTCTTCTTTCAGCTACTCCATTTTGTTGTGGAGTTCTTGCAGCTGATGTCTCATGAAAAATACCTAATTCTTTGCAATAATCAGATATAATAGAATTTATGAATTCAGTGCCCTTATCTGATCTTATCTTTACAATGTTCAGGCTCTTTTCATTGCTAACTTTCTTCAGGAGCTCTGGCAGTCTCAGTTGAGTCTCTTTTTTGCTTGCAAGGAATATCACCCATGTGTACCTGGAGAAGTCATCTACAACAACAAGTGTATATTTTCTCCCATTGATACTTACAGGGGTTACTGGACCAAAAAGATCCATCTGTAACAGTTGAAGTACTCTGTCAGTAGAGGTTGCTACTTTGCTTTTGAAAGATGCCTTTACTTGCTTCCCCTCCTGACAGGCTTTACAGATATGTTCTTTGTTGTAAACTTCATTTGGCATTCCTTCTACCAGTCCATGTCTTGCTATCCTGTTCATCATCTTGAAGTTCAGATGACTTAGCCTTTTATGCCATAACCAATTAGTGTCAGTTGAGCTCTTAGCTATAAGACATGCATTTGGTGTGCAAGACTTCCAATCTGCAAGATAGACATTTCCCTTTCTTGACCCAGTTAGTAATACCTGTTGTGAAGATACATTCTTAACAAAACACAGGTTACATGAAAATTCAACACTGTATCCTTTATCACAAAATTGACTTATGGACAGAAGATTGTACTTAAGTCCACTGACAAAGGATACATTGCTTACTCTTACTGAGCCAATAATTAAAGTACCATAACCTCTAGTGGCTCCTTGAGAGTTGTCACCAAAAGTGACTTGTGGACCTTCCTTCTCAACAAATTCTGTCAGGAGATCTTTGTTGCCAGTCATGTGCCTAGAACATCCACTGTCCAAGTACCAGACTGATGATATAAGAGCTTCTCCTTTGTTGAGGTCCACTGAGCCCTGCAATCACAGATCAAGCTTTAGGTACCCATTTGGTGTTGGGTCCTACAAGGTTAGCTGTACCTTTCGGAATCCAAATTTACCTCACTGTTCTAATCACTTTAGATTGGCTAATTTGTCTTCCATAAACATCTACATAGATTGTTATCTCCCTAGGTGCCTTTGGAGTAAACTTTCTATGGGTGTCAGCCTTTGAAGGAACAGGAACCTTCTTCACATTCTTTCTCTTTGGCTTGGGTGCACCTGGTCTTGGTTTTTGTTTATAAAGGTATGAAGGACCTTTTCCTTTAGGCACAAAAGGACTAGGTCTTTCATATGAGTCATTCCTTGAGAACTGCTCATACCTGGGTGTTCTCAGCTGAGGTTGCTTCATCTGTGAAGACCTCGGCTGATAGTACCTCTGCTGAGATCTAGTCTGATAAGTCACCTGAGCCTTTCCATTTGGTTTTGGCTTAGATTGACTTTTCTTTTGAGTGATCTCAGCTGGTCTTTTTCCTTTATCCACAGTCTGTGGTTGAAATGTCACAGACTTGACAAAAACTCTCTTTGTGCCACTTGAAGAAGCAACACTCAGAGGACCTTCTGAAGGTTTTGGAATAAATCCTATCCCACACTTGTTATTTGGATTGGTTTGAAAATTTTGGATCTCCTCTATGGCAAGAGAGGGTTTGTTTAGAGCATCAATCTTTTTTAACAAAGTCTCTTCAGATTTTTGTAAGACATCAATTTTCAGGAGAGAATCCTTTATTTGGCTTACCAATTTTAAATTCTCTTCAGTTAACTTTGTCTTAGATTCATTGAGATCTTTTATCAGTTGATCTCTATCATTTCCTTGACTTCTGAGGATTTCCACCTCTTTTGTCAGTTCAATGGTAGATTTGACTGGGTTCAGATCTGCTTGATTCCCAGACTTAATTAACTTGGAGTTTTCACTCAAGAGTTGTTTGTTCTCATCTTGAAGACAGAAACTTGCTTCTTGCAACCTTGAGAAATCAATCATCAATTGTTCCAAGGCGGACTGAAGATTGAGTTCCTCAGTTGACTCTGAGCTTAGCTCAGGTGTGTGTTCTAGAGAAATGGATGGTTTAGATTGTACCTCTGGTTCTTCTCTTGCCATGAGGCACATGTCATCTTCACTGCTGTCAGAGAACAGTTCATCAGGTGACTCCAGGTTTTCATCAACATCCCCAGCCATCATGGCTTTCCTTTCTCCATATCTTCTGTCTCTTTTGGCTTGCCTTTCTCTTCTTTCTTTTGTGCTCAGTTGAGGACAGTCATATTGAAAGTGCCCAATCTTTTTGCACTGAAAATACCTGTTGGCATCATCATTCTTTTCCTCAGTGGACTCTCTGGTCTTTGATGATGATCCTTCAGCCTTGGTATAATTCTTGTATTCCTTCGTCTTTTCCAGCTCAGATGAGCTTTTCTCTCCTTCTCTGGTAGTCTTTTGTGGATAACTTCTACCTTCCCTGTTATCCCTGTAAAATCTCTTATATTTGCCAAAGCGGCTGTTAAGTTGTTCAAACCTTCTAGCCATGAGGCTGAGTTCCTCCTGCATCTCAGCCTTGCTTTGAGACTTGCTTGCCTTTGTACTCTTCTGAGGCTTTGGGGATTTTGGCTCAGACTCCTTAGCTTTGAAGGCGACTTCCTTCTCAGCTGAGGTCTCATCAGGAGCCCTTTTCCTGTTCAGATCAAACTCATAAGCCTTAAGTTCAGAGAATACCTGTTGCATAGACATGCTGGATAGATCCTTGGTATTCTGCATCATTACAGAGTACACATCCCATCTTGAGGTTAGACCTCTCAGGATCTTTAAGGCAACTTCTCTTTTGGTGTAGACCTTTCCCAGAGAATTTATCTCATTCATGATGTCAGTGAACCTCCCATCAAGCTGGTCTATGGTCTCAGTGGACTCCATGGTGAACTGCTCATATTTTTGAACAGCTACTGAAAGCTTGTTCTCTTTTATCTTGTCAGTTCCTTCACACATGAGAGCCAGAGTGTCCCATAGTTCCTTTGCTGTCTTGCAGTGGATCACTCTTCCCATTACAGAATCTGGAATAGTGGTGTAGAGAATGTTCATGGCAATGAAGTTGAGGTTGTTTCTCCTCCTCTCATCTGCAGTGAAATTATCTTCATCTTTGGGCCATTCTTCTCTAGGATCTGCAATAGTTTCAGCTGTAGTTCTAGGGTTAGGTGTCATAAACACAAATGGACCTTTAGTAATAACCCTTAACATTTCATCATGCACATAGGCAAGATGAGCTCTCATTCTGATCTTCCAGAAGTCATAGTTTTCCACTGAGAATTGTGGAAGCTTGTGATGAGACATATGGTTCAAGGGATTAACTCCCATGTTGTTCTCTGCTGGTGGTGCAACCCTAGCTGTGTTGTCAGCCATATTATAAAAGCAAGTTTATCAAAAGATCAATTCAGGTGACCTTAATAAAATACCTTTAAGCACAAGGTATACTTAGAACAATGGTCTTTTGAACCACTGCTCTGATACCAATTGTTGGTCCCGAAATGAGTAAACAGGTGTATGGGGGGGGGGGGGGGAATACACCTGTGATTACAAATTTAAAACTTCTTCAAAACTTATCAGGTTACTTAAGATAATAGCTCGTCAGTGGACTTGAGGTCTGCTGAGAGTTATTCTGTGAAAGCTTACTGAGATAATACCTCTACTGAAAGTACAAGACTTTCAGTTGAACTACTATCTAATTAGCTTTCAGATGCGGATTAGTGAGCCCTTTAGAAAACTCGTTTTACTTTGATAAACTTGAGATTAACACACACTTATGAAATAGCAGAATGTAAGTACATAAGATGTAAAGTGGTTCAGAGATAAATCTCCTACGTCCACTGGCCTGATCAAACAGGAGAATTCCTTTCACTTGGAATTCCTTGTGTTATAGTGCCAAGGTGCACTGATCAACTTCTCCTCTCTTAGGATGATTGATCACTAGGAAATTCCAGGTCCTAGTTTCCAAAACAAACCAGCTTTCAGACTGATACAACAATCAGCTTACTAACACCACTTAACACTAGCTCTCAACCTAAACACTGAGTAGGGTTTTGAGTAGGGTTTTGGTTCCAACTATTTTGAGATAATCCTTACAAGTTTTAGCTCAATGCTTAGGATTGGATTATCTCTTTCTAAGATTTGGATATAGCTTTAAGCTTGGTTACAGAAGGTTTGTTAGGCTCTCTACAATTGTGAAACACTTGGGAAACAATGATAATTTCGAGTGCTTCTGGATGATTATGAATGTAGAGATAGCTTTGATCTTGTGAGTTTCCCGTGCTTGTAAATGTGCACGTCCTTCTGTATTAATAGGCTTCCTTGAAAATCTTCCCGTTGGATTTGAATCTTCTCAAGTAAGTCTTCTTGTATCTGATTGGTTCAAACGGCTCTATTTGAAGCTTTAAGTCTTGTCAAGAAACGGCTGCAAAACCATGCTGTTCACCAACTTTCTGTAGATTGCTAGGTGAAAGACTTTTGGTACTTGTCAGGCTGGGGCAGGTCGGCTGTCAGTAAAGTACACTGACGTGTCATCTTTTCATTGGACCTTAAATCTGTATGCCCAGATTCTTGTCTTGCTTTAAGGTGGAACTCCTCTGAGAGAACCTTCTTATTCCTTCATTTATTGTAAGCTTCATTGAAATTCAATTTGCCTTGTTCCAACCAGATTAACTAACAGCTTTTAAATATGTTTAGCATTAAATGCACTTTGTTAGTTCCCATCAGTGGACCTTCGTCCTCCACTGATAGATTTAGTCTTAGTGAGAATGTACTTAGAAAACATTCAAGACTTAGACTTCTTTCACAGATCACTTAGTCTTCAGCGGACTTCACTTCAGCGGACTTCATCTTCAGCAGACTTCAAACTAAAATACACTCTAGTTATTACTAACTGCACTTCAGTTCTTAACACTTAGAACTGTTTAATTTAAACTCTAACTCTGCTGAATAATTTACTTACAAAACACCTTAGGAGGGACATGTTGGCATCTAATCAAAACAAGTCTTATACATTTTCCCAACAGTATGGAGGATATCACACCTTTAAGATAATGAAATGCAAAATTTTAGTAGAACACTACCTCCGCATATTTTTTTTTCAACCGAAATATTTTTTCAAATATGTTATACTGGATAATGTTTGTATTTTTTAGACAAAAAAATATTACTTTCTTTGTGTTTGTTTTTTGATTTTTTATTTTTATCTAATAGGTGACACAGATGGCTCTCAGCAGGATAGTTCAGTCAAACCAATCAATGGTTCCTATGGACCCTACACTTTTCCGCTGGTCTTGAATTTTGACGATGATGTGTCTTCTCAGCCTGATGCAATGGTCAAGACGTCTAGCCTGTACTGGTGATCTGATAATGATAGACGAAGCATTCTTTGTTGGGCTAACAGTGATAGAATGCGTATCCCGTCATTTAGAAAAACACTTCAAACAATTATAGACGACGGTGGACCGCTAACGGTCGTTAATCCTGCTGGAAAGTCACTTTACAAGGGTTCTCCTGATTATAATCTTCAGGTATGAATAATGGATTGTCATGTATGCATGATTTTTATTGATTTTTGTTGACTGAGTATTGATTGTATATATATATATAATTTTCTTTAAAGAGAAATACCGGCGTACCTTTGTGACGTCCGCACGCGGACGGGGATATCGCTTCCAACTTAAAATCCCTTCTCTTAGAAAAACGGTTATTCCTCCCTCCATGTGACTGGTGTAGTTTTGAATTTTTTAATTTTAAAAGATTGTATGTTGTGCTAATTATTTTTTTATTGTTTTTGTTTTTTTAATGATATCAAGGTTGGTACCCTGGATAATATTGGGTTTGGTGTTGGTGGTGTTAACGTTCCAACGTTTTCCCGATGCATTACTGAATCTGATCTGAAGAACGGACGCTTGGTATGTGTAAATTATACGCATTATTTTTTTAGGACTATTTTTCTTGGCCAATTATTCATCGTTGAATCCTTACTTAATCTTTATATTTGATTTGTTTTAAAAAAATGTTTTGAAGCCCATCCAGTCCGCATTTTGGTATCGGAATATTAAGAAATACTACAAGTTTTATCCAGATGTACTGGTGAGAGGTGCGGACACTACATGGACTGTTTCCTTCAAGGATCGTCGCGGTCGGTTTATGATAAGCGCAGGATTTAAGAAACTGTCCCGTGACTTGGATTTAAAGGTTGGATCTGTGGTTGAAGTGAGAATGCTCGAATGTCAGCCATTTGTCCTCGGGATTAGTGTTGCGGCCTAAGTACCTATTATGATAATTTATTATACTTCTTTTTTCAGTTGATATGAATAATTTGGTTTTTTCCCCGCATATTTGGATTCTCACTGAAGTTAAAGTACTTTGTTTTGGATTTTGGTAAAAATAAATAATTATGAAAATAATATTTTCTGATTGATATTTTTTTTAATTGTATCATATTAATTGGTGTAGCGTTGTATTTGCAAATAGTACAAATTTGTTTTCTTTCATTCTAAAAAATATGTTGTGGCTTATGACTAAAATTAGTTCACTATTGCGGGTGTCCAAAATTACTATTTTTTGAATGGAAAAATACGAACACATTTATTACCTCATGATTTATATAATAAAAATAAGATTATTATATGAAATATAGGTGAACATAACTTTCGTCTCAATTTATTGGATAAAATTTATTTGATACGAAATGTGGGTGTTGGATAAAATTTGTTGGTGTGTTATATTTGATCTCAAAACTTTATTGAATATTTATGTAAGATATGTTTATTTATTTTAATATTTTTATTTTTTGGGGTTTAGTTCGCTTATATGTGATTGTGAGTGAACAAACTATATTCGTTATAGTTTCAATAATAAAAATCTATTTTTCTTCGGGGGTTTTATAGTTTTAAAATAGTAAATTATATTTAAAAGACAACCCATCTATAAAAAGGTAGTTGAATTGGACTATATTTTTTACGATGGTATTTAAAACTTAAAACACATCTTATGACCAAATTACTCTAAACCCATCTTCAAAAGTGTGTGATTAGTAGAAAATACCCCGCTTATTACAACTTCGACATAATACACATACTGAAAACGGTGGAAATAAATTACTAAAGTCAATAGGCATTTGAGAGCATTATCATCTAACATTTAATGTAATCAATTATATAAGATATATCTAAAATTATGTGAATGCAGGGGTGTTTAAAATGGGTTGAGCTCTATAAACTCTGTAAACTCTTGTGAAGGATGTACTAAGTATTCAACGTTGTTGGTAATTAATAATTCTTGCCGACTAGCAATCAAAAGGGTTCGGCTTAAATATTTATTCCAAACAATTATTGCCGACTAGCATCCATAATCTGAACTCGTCCAAAAAGGTTTGGCCTAAATAATTAAAATACACGTCACTTTATTTTTAGTACTGTATTAATATTAATTCTAATTAATTAGATTTATTATGAGCAATTAATATCTTTTAATATATTTTCATTTATTGTAATTTTATGACAATTTTGGAACCAACTGTGTTAAGTGTTTATAAACAACTATTTTTAAAAAATGGGGTCAAAAGTGTTTTGAGAATATTACTACGAGACTAAAAGTGTATTTTTCATCACCTCAAGTGATAGAGGCGAACCGGCAAGTGAGTTGGGACTTGGTGCATTTGGGAGACAGTGGAATGGGTTGAAGGGAGACAGTGGACTGAGCATTTGGGGCATTATGGTAACAATCGGCAGGTTTTAATTATTTATTAACACACCATTAATCAAATTGAGGAAGAGCATTGCAAGTGTATTTTGACCAAAGATGGTGATGGAGTTTACAATTGCCGAACTAATCTATTATAATTGGCGATCTAACATTGGGCTATCAAGCACAACGGTTGTATCTGGGATGTGATCATCAGCGAGTAGGTGATAAACATGTTTGCCTTTTACAATCTAATTGATACCCCATTCATTGTACATCTTATGCATATCCCATTTCGTTGTGGCGATTTCCGTGCGAGTTTCCACAATATACGTGATTTCATATTGTTTGTATATGAATAATTTAGATAATTTTATGTCATTCCTTCCTAAGAAATTTAATTTATTTATTTTACATTGAATTTCTTTTTTCAGTTTAATTGCGGTTCTCTGATATTTTGTACAATTTATTCGGTGCGTGGCACAATGCGTGATGATTATTTGGCAAATGTTGCTGGTGGTATATCGTCGTCGGGTAACTTTTAAACTGCTTGATTTGCGGTGTATTGTGTCCATCTTGCTGTGATTTTTTATAAAATACGTAAAAAAAATTTTTATTTTGAAATAGTATTTTATTAATGTTCAGTTAATATAACCAAAAGCATAATATCAGTGCCTAATTTGTATACTTGCATTTTATAGGTTGTCGTAATGTTCGATCGGCAAGGATATTACATTACTGTGAGTGTATATTTGATAATTCTTTATGTAATTATTGGTTCTCATTTTATAAGCTAAAGATGTTGTGTCTTTGTGGGTTTTTTTCTTTTTTTATAATGACAGGGAATTGTGCAAGGCATGCTCGAATGAGGAGGAGATCAATTATCCTGGGAAAGCGTGGTAGAACACTTGAGATGGGTAAATTTTATGAGTACTACAATATTGGGATTTAATTATGTGATGTGATAATTTGAATGTTTTTATTCATTTGTTTGATATCTAATTTATGCTCTTTAAATATAATGTAGATACTGTTTTGGAAAAGTCGATGCAACGTAGTGCAAGGTTGCTTAGGAGATGTATTATCTCTGATAAATGTACCAGAGGTTTGTCCGTTTTAATTGGTATGTTCATGTTGAAGTCAATTTTATATTTTGTTGTTTATATTTGACTGATAAATATAATTTTTAAACTTTGTTTATTCAGATAATCACCCTTTGCGGCATGGTGTTGCTTGTCCGAATGTTTCTATTCTTAATGGCAAGTGGAAATGCATATATTAATATATTGCGTCGTTAAGTTTTTTGTTTTATATTTGTTCCTTATTTCTTCTCTTGGACATATTTTTAGTGTCGAGTTCTGTGCCTGCTGTTCGTGCAAGTGTTGTGCCGGATAACACATGTCCAGAAAATAGACGTTTCACCGCGATGGGTTTTTTTCTATCCGAATAGGTATCTTTGTGCAGTGCTTTTCTTTTTCATAATATTTTTAATCTTGCAGAAAAGGGAAAGGCACCTATTGTTGGTAATGTTGGCGACGTAGTTGTTACTGGTCGGCACGTGCCCATGATATTGAGAATTCTGGACCAAGGGTAATAAATCTTGGTGGTGATTATTTTGTTCAAGGTGGTCAAACTGTTCGAATTAGTAAGTTTATTATATTCCACAATTCTTAATTCAGTATTTACTTTGAATTAATAGCACCACTTTGTGTGATGGTGTTTCTTGTCCGACGTTCCTACACTTAATGGCAAGTGAAAATGCATGTATTAATATTTTTTATCGTTAAGTTTTTTGTTTTATATTTGGTCCTTATTTCTTCCCTTGGACATATATTTAGTGGCGAGTTGTGCGCCTGCTGTTCGTGCAAGTGTTTTGCCGGATAACACATGTCCAGAAAATAGACGATTCACCGCGACAGGTTTTTTTTTCATCCGTTTATGTATCTTTGTACAATCCTTTTCTTTTTCATAATATTTTTAATCTTGTAGAAAAGGGAAAGGCACCTATTATTGGTGATGTTGGCGACGTAGTTGTTACTGATCGGCACGTGCCCGTAAATGTTGAGAATTCTGATCCAAGGGTAATAAATCTGGGTGGTGATTATTCTGTTCAAAGTTGGCAAACTACTCGAATTAGTAAGTTTATTTCAATATTTATTTTGAATTAATATCTTTTTACAATTTTGATTATCATCCATTATTTTATTCATAATGTATATCGTTGATTGTGTTTGTATCGGTGTGCAGATATGGGATCATCAATTGATTCCCTAACTCGAACAAAATTAAGAGAAAAACATGTTCATGTTGGAGGTATGTGTGAATGTGTACGTTCGTGAGTTTTAATTATTAATTCTTTTCATGTGTCTATTTATGTGTGTGTGTTTGTTTGTATGCGTATTTGATGACAGGTTGATTATATTTCAGAGTATCTTGATTTTGGTGATGCAATGTACGTGTGCATTTACTGCAACGCTTCTATGTGGTATGAGGAGAGGACATCAAAAAAACGAAATGAGGTTCTGCCTAGATTCCCGTCGTGTTGTAGTAATGGAAATATACGTATTCCATTGATGAAGCCGCCTCCAGATACACTCGCGAATCTATTTTCATCGAATGGAGCAAAGAGCAAGCAGTTTCTGGAAAACATCAGGGCTTATAATATGATGTTTAGTTTTACATCGATGGGTGGTACGGTCGATAGTTCGGTGAATAAAGGCAGAGGACCTTATGTATATAAAATTCATGGGGCTAACTATCATCGGATTGGAAGTTTGTTGCCTGTCCGTGGAAAACAGCCAAAGTTTTCGCAGTTATATATCTATGATACTAATAACGAGTTACATAATAGAATTAATGCTCTCAGGTATGTTGTTCTTTGTTTTGAAATGATAAAATTTTGTCATGTTTATCGTTTGTATTGGTAACACGGTAGTCTTTTTCTTTTGTAGTGTTCGTGAAAGGGAAAAGACTACACGTCTTGACAAGGCTATTGTGCGTGAATTACGGTCGAATGTAGACCGACATAATCCATTTGCTATGCAATTCCGGACTGCTAGGGATGGTATTATGTCTGGACGTGATCCTTCATTGAGGTTGAATTTGGTTCAAAGAAGAAATACAGATGGAAGGACTCATAATCTCCCCACTGCAACTGAGGTAGCTGCTCTAATTCCAGGAGATATAGAAGCAGTTGTTGATAGAAGAGATAATTTGCTGAAGACATGTGATGGAAAGTTGTTAAGGATAAGTGAGCTACATCCTTCGTATGTACCATTGCAGTATCCTCTGTTGTTCCCGTATGGTGAGGATGGATACCGTATTGATGTTGACCATAGTGATGCTGGTTTTACATCGAGAAAGAGGACTAGGCTAACAATGCATGAGTTCTTTGCGTTTAGGATTCACGAGCGCCTGAATGAGCCGAATACATTATTCTTATCCCGTCGACTGTTTCAACAATTTTTGGTGGATTCGTATACGATGATAGAAGCGGAAAGGTTGAATTACTTAAAGTTTAATCAGGTGAAATTAAGATCTGGAAGAGTTTCTGACATGTCCAGTGCAGTTCAATCAGGTCTTACAGACCCGTCTTCTACCGGTAAAAGAATAATGTCATCTTCTTTTACTGGTGGGCCAAAGTACATGATTCAGAATTTTCAGGATGCTATGGCAATTTGTAAGTACTATTCTTATCCTGATTTGTTTATTACGATCACGTGCAACCCTAAAT